>JARLTB010000305.1:982500-1685592 GCA_030141615.1 Unio pictorum
GTCTAATTTCAATGGGCAATTCGTTCCATGTCGCCGGGCCTTAGTATGCAAAAGAACGTTGTCCATATGACTTTGTTTTCACTGTGGGAACAATGAGTATACGATTGTCAGAAGAAGTGCGTAAGTATCTAGCTGGTGTATACACATGGGTGAGGCTGGATAGGTATGATGGACTGGAGTCTGTCAGTGAAATATAGCACAGAGAACAAATTTTGTGTTTGATTCTGTATCGAATTGATAGCCAGTGTAGGGTACAGAGCAGTGGTGAAGTGTGCTCTGATCGAGGTACTCTAAAGATGATCCGTGCAGCTGTGTTTTGAACTTTTTGAAGTTTCTGGAGTAAATATTGTGATGAACCAGACATTATTGAGTCACAGTAGTTGAAAGTACTAATGAACACAAGTGTTTTAGTTGCATCAACTGAAAGATATTTAGGAATGGAACTGATGTGTCTCAGTTCAAGATATGCAGCCTTGCATATATTCATGACATGTACTGTCTAGAGTAACGCCTAGGTTTCTCACTGACTGTGAGAATTTAATGTTGGTATTGCTGATATTTATTGTCTGAGATGACGGATATGAATGAAAACGTCTTTGTGTTGTCATCAGAATAACCTCAGTTTTATCATCATTTATCTGCAGCTTGTTACATGTCATCCATGATTTCACATTATAAATGCACCTCTCAACTCCATGGATGGTAGCATCAACTTCAGTTGGGTGGCTAGACTTGTATATTTGGGTGTCATCAGCGTACAATTGATTCGACACTGGGTGATGATCTATGACAGTTGAGAGCGGCTGAGTGTATAGAATGAAGAGAACAGGTCCAATAACAGATCCCTGTGGAACACCACAACATACGTCAACTGGGCTGGAATGTATTCCATTTGCAGATATAATTTTTGTCCTGTTCACTAAGTAGTACTTGAACCACTGTAAGGCTATACTCTTAATGCCAAGTACATGCTGGAGACGATGAAGTAAGATATCATGGTCTATTGTGTCAAATGCTGCAGATAAATTCAGGAGAGTGCACTGTCATCTTTCCACTATCCAAAGTAGGGAAAATGTCTTTAAATACTTTCAGAAGAGTATTTTACGTACTGTGGCGATGGCGATATGCAGACTGTATATTGCTAAAAGGACTGTTTGAATTCAAATGAGATACAAGTTGGGTTATAACAACTTTTTCTAAGATTTTTTTATGTGAACGGGAGATTATAAACTGGGCAGTAGTTCTTTAAATCAATGTGGTCAAGTGTTGGTTTCTTCAGCAGAGGCTTTACGATATCAGTTTTGAAAAATGATGGGATTCCCCCAATGAGAGAGAGATATTAATAACATCAGTTAGTGAAGGCAATATTGGGTCTAAGCACTCAAGCAGCAGTGATGTCGGAATTGGATCAAGTTCACAAGACTTTGGTGCACTCTCGATTGTCCGTACTAAATCAATATAAACAGGTTCAAATGCTCCTAACGGTTGTCGCTGAAATTCTGCATCATAACTGTATGGTGACGAGTCAGTTGAAATTGTGCTGTCAAGCGAATCTCTAATGGTTTGTACTTTGTCACGGAAGAAATTTGCAAATTGGTCCGGAAGGTCTACTGGAGAGAAGGTTGTTGGGAGTGGTGTACATTTGTTCCTTGACATTAGTTTGACAATCATGCCGAAGAGCTCTTTGCAACTGGAACTCTCTGTGATCTAAGTACCGTAGTGGGATAATTTGTCTAAATGGACTATGTTTGTGACGTTTTTCTTAGCGGCTTCATAGATTCGTTTATGAATAGTGAGTCCGGTGGAAAGCCAAAGCCTCTCTGCTTTTCGGCAATGTCTTTTAACAGTGCGAAGTTGGTCCCTAACACTGCTATACCATGGAGAACACTTTGTTTTTAATTGATATCTGTATTTGGTGGCTGGGGCGTGTTTTTCAAGCAATGAAAGCAGGCAGTTATCAAGTTGTTCCGCTATCGGATGTAAGAAAGTTGTTAGGTTTTCTTGGATGTCATGCATTAATTTCGTTCTATTTATCATACAGAGGTTTCTCTTAGTAGCAAATAGAGGTGGTGGGTTAGGGACTGATACGTCGAGATGGCATATAATGCAGAGGTGATCCGATGCAAGTTCGTTGGATACAAGGGTGGATTACAAAATATTATCATCAGATCTATAAAGAAACCAGTCTAAAATGTGACCAACTTTATGGGTGGGTTGGTTAACTGACTGTTTAAGATTGAAAACATGAATGGAATCTAGGAGTTTTGACGTGTATGGTTTTCCAGGACAGTCAAAGTGAAAGTTGAAATCTCCAAGAATAATTAGGTTACCACCTATCGAATTTCCATACTCTAGAAGATTTGGAAACTGCTCCAAAAAGAGAGATTCAGTCAGTTTGTTTTTTATACTAGGAGGAGGGCGGTAGAGAAATAAAAAATGGACTGACCTTTGTTCCAGTGTGAGCGTTGTTTGGATCTGTTCAAACGATGTGTGGCAGAAATTTAAGGTTGTGTTGTACTTAAGGTATTTGATCATGGAATTCTTTGTAATTACAGTAATTCCACCTCCGCGAGAGTTGCAGGGGAACGACTTGATGAATTAATCGCTGGGTGTTAAATCCGCACACTTAGGTTCATCGCATATGATCGTAACCATGTTTCTGTCAAGAAGAAGACGTCGATATCCTGGTCGTTGATAAAATTAACTATTTCTGTGCGCTTTTCCGGTGATCCTGCTGATTGAGTGTTGAATAATGCCATACGTAGTGGTATCCTTGGGGCAGTTGACACAACGGTTGACGATTTAAGAGGAATTTGAACCATGTTATCAAAATTAACGGCAGAATTTTTAAATTGTTTATCTGTTACGGACGAAAGGGAGATAACTGGAATTCTTCTTCCTGTTCTACGCCGGCCAACATTTAAACAACGTTTTTATTTCGCTTCCGTTTACATTTAAGTAATGATGAATGTAGTCCCAGTTCGTTCAGTATTGAACACAATGTAGTATCTGTGGTTAAGGCGGGTTCCCTCTGACTCGGCTATTACATTTTATAGCCTTGTTTCAGATCTGGTTTTTACACCTAATATTATCCTTTCCCTGTTGCTTTTTCAAGTTTATGCTTCTATTCTTCCTGTTTTTCTTTCGTTTTCTAGTTTACTTTTGCAGTATGTTCCTTTGCTGTCCAGTCATTGATAACAAACTTATTAATATCTTTATCAGATGTGATCTGCTGAATATTAAAAGCAACACAGTATAAATATTTACCCCAATAGGCAGCTTTTAGAGTTTTAATATATTCTGGTTTTACGTATCGTTTGTCTACCCCCGTATCCAAACACGGCAATATCAAGTATTTGGTCTGCATCTTTGATAGCGGCAACACCTTCATCAGTAAATGTATCTATCATGTTCTAACTTTGGTGGTGTCGGGGGTCGAACTCCGGGCTGTGGTTAAAGAGGTTAATGAGGTGGTGGAATGGGTTGAAGATGACCAGCAATATCCTCTGGTAATGTTTTAAGATATTTTTGTTGCCTCAGTTGCCGTAACAATTTGTTTTGGTTGGTTCGACATAGAATTTAGATAACTGCTCAATACCTTCTGAAAATTCCACCTGAGCTTCTTGAAGCTGCTATAGTTGCTATTTGATACAATCACTGACGGGGAGATATTTCATAATTATTTCTAGTCAATGTCGAGCTATTTTAGGTGTGAGATATTCCATAGTTAGCGCAGAAACATTATTATTATTATTATTATTATTATTATTATTATTATTATTATTATTATTATTATTATTATTATTAATACAACAGCAATTCAGTTACACATCACGGTCTGCGGATATACTTAAATGCACATCAAACAGTTAATGCAGTAAACGCAGCGACATGCGCAAACATAATTTTGTTTGCACCACGATACCTTATCTGGGCTTTCATGTCACAATTTACGGCTTTTGACTTGTGTGGATTTCAAAACAATTCTAATAATTGTTGTTTAAAAGCAAAGTAAGTGTTTATGATCGCAATAAGGATTACGGACTTCCCACACGGAGAAGTAAGGACGAGCTAAAGTGCCCCAGATGCGGGCAAACCAGTCACGGCCTATGGGATTGCAAAGAGGGAACACCCAAACCGAACGACAGCCCCAAGACTTATGCAGGTGCCGTTGCTGCACAAGAAATAAATTCTCCACAAAAGAATCCACAAAGCCCACCAACAACAGCGTAGGAAATAAGACAGGAGGAAGTAACACAGAACCAATCAAGTGCTGATAAGTGGAGGGATATTCTAAGCCCTACAAACACAATGGTTAAGACCCCCAGGAAAAGAGCCCATTACTACAACAAAAAACCACAACATATTTGATGTACTGAGTGAAAAGGGAAAAGAGACAGAAGTAGAGAAAGACATGGGGGATCTACTAGGAATGATACCCCTCACAACACCCACACCAATGGCACCAATGAAAAGGAATCTTAAAAAAGAAGGTTAGTAATATATCAACCTCATCAGCAGAAAATATTAAGGACACTAAAGAAAACGTTGCGATAAATATGGTAGAAGAAGAAGAAATAGACAGAGAACAAGCCAAGGAAAAAAAGGGCGAATAAAAGTAAAGAAGGGAAAAGAATGAACAGTCTAAGGAAAACGGAGAGAACAGACAATGATAGCGCATCCGAAGGGACAAGAGTAGCGGGAAACAATACGAACAGAGACACACTATACTCGTCGAACAAGCGATTTTTACCAGTCGCGAACTAGCAATGATACGATATGGGATGACCCGCATTTCCCCAGAAAAAAAATATATGAACACAAATGGATCACACACACACACAAAAAGTTAGACAATGCAAAAATAAAAAACAACCATAATCTGAAAAAATAATACGACAACCTGGGATAGACAAAAACTGGAGGACAAAAACTTTACTGTCTATAAACGTAAATGGGATAAAAAGGGATAAATTAGAAAAATTAAAAACATTAGAAATCTATGGCATGTTATTTATACAGGAGACACATAATGGGCTGAAAACTGAGAGGGAAAGAGGTATGGACAGTTTGATAATCACTAACGACTTTATAGGGAAAAATATAAGAGAGGGTGGGGTGGCCGGTTTTATTAAAAATAAAAGAGTGGTTAAATGGGAAAGAATAGAGGAGGGAAACCATTTGAAGGGGAGATTAATACACATTGTAATGGGTGGGATAAACTTTATCAATGTGTACATTCCAAACAATAGGCACAATAAATTAATTTATTGACAAACTGGCCAAATATGTAAAAAAATACGCTATGGGAAATTTGAAATTAGGAGGGATTTAAACTGTGTAGGTGATAATATAGACAGAACAGGACAACTAACAACAGATGAAATAAGGTTTAAAGACAAAATGAACACATACTGACGACACAGAAACTGATTGACATACACGAGACTGCATGTGCACAGGGTAGAATACACATTCGATTACAAATATAATAAGAGAAGTAGGATAAATACTATTTGGGGGACACTTTCGGGAACAAATAAATATATAAAAGCAGTAAATATAACTTACAAACTTTCGGACTATAAATTAATTAAAGTAGAAATAAGGAAAATAAATAGGATAAAATGGGACAGGGGACAATGGAAAATAAACAACAAGATCTTAGATAACATAAACTTTGGTCAGGAAATTAAGAAAGAAATATAAATTTGTACCAATAAAAAGAATTTGTACATAATAAAAGAATTGGACACTTTAAAAGGGAGATTAAAAAATATAGCAACATACTATACAAAATTAAGGATAGGGAAAATAAAATTAGAGAAAGAAGCCATAGAAAATTTAATAAAAACATGTAAATACATAATACAAGAAATAAACACCAGAGGAAAAGCTTAATAAAAAGAAAAAGGGAGAACAGGGAGGGAGATTAAAGCGGGAAAGTTTGCAAAACTATACAAAATTGCAGAGGGTCTATATAAAAGGAAAGAAATAAGAAGATTGGGAGAAGAAAAAAGCTTTAGAATCGCTCAATATTAAAGGGGAGAGAATAACAAAAGACAAAATAGAATACTAAAACACATACAAGACTATTACGGAGAACTCTACACATCACAAGAAATAAGTGACAAATTGACGAATATTTACAAGAGATAAAATGCGAGACGATATCTACAGAACATAAAAACATATGTGAAGATTTCGTCACGCAAGAAAACATTATAAGATCAATAGGAAATTAAGAAGGAAAAAAATCACCAGGTAGAGATGGGCTCTCAGCAAAATAAGGGAAATGAGATAGGAAGGTGTCACGGCGCGGGGGTGATGATTTATATATTTTTGTTGCCCACTGTCACGGGGTTGCATAAATATAATAAGAAATAATATAACCCATCCCTTTTTATTAATTGTTATCTAAGAGATGACCGCCCTCGAAATAATTACCAAGGTTCGAGTAAAGATAAGTGGTGAAACTTATAGATGGAAATAGATATAGTAATCTGAGCAGATATAATAAACAGATACGAGCCCCCGTAGGGATAAACAATTTAATCAATTACATAAACAATTGTGAAAATTCCTTTCATTAAGAATATACTCTGCTTTTAGAAATACAACTTCCACCGAATTACAATAAAACTCAAATAGATTTAAATGAACTAGTCGATTTGTTACTGATAGCTTTAGCTCATCATAGGATCGAGTTAAACAATCGAAGTCAACGCAATGTCCGATTTCATAATCTGCTAGTCCTCAGCTTTCCGCTTCCTCTGTTGCTGTTCAGAACTTTAGATTTCAAAGATGATACTTGCTCTCGGGTTATCCGTCTCGGGATACAATCTGAACACGTTAGAATTTTAGCACTGGGCAAAATTTCCTCACATGTATATACGTCTCACTGAACTTCCCTCTCTTTTTTTTTCTCAGCCTACGTCTCAGGTTACGTAACATCAATATGTCTAAAAAGCTATTTTCTCCCTTTGTGGTTTCGTCACCCAGCCAGTAGTAGCGGCTTGCCTGGACCACACCTTTTTTACGAATAAATCTTTCAAATTCCGCTCGGAGCCTGTAGTGAATTTTATCTCTTCTCCTCTTACAGTAGAAACTTCAATTTCAATAAAGGTGATATTAAATCTCATTAATCTTGTGTGAAAACACATCCCTTATTTAACGTGACCAATCACTATCAAATAGTTTTGCTGCCCTTTCTTTCAGAGTCGCTAAAGTCCGGTCAGCCTGACCTGGCAGTATTAAGTAGCAGAATTTCTGCGGTTTCTCAATTTTGACAACTTTCCCATGAAAATGAAGTCTACCATGTCCCTAACAGTCAGTCTGGCTGCTGGATAAACAACGACTCTAATTAGATAAACAGTCACACTATAAAGGAACTATACCGTACGCGGCAGTATAGCGATATGATACGCGCGTGTCTCCGTAAATCTAATTAATGGTTCTCTGGTCTCAACTAACGTATTCTCGATAGATCGCCAGAAACTTGCCCCTTCACATAGGCCCCTCCTTGAAGAATAAAATCGGTATTTTACTCTCCAAATTTGTGGAGATCTAATCTGGTTCAGTTACACGTCCTCAGGTGACCCCTTCACCTCAGACGTCCCTATTCTACTTAAGCAGTCAACCCCTACATTCTCGTTGCCTTTAATATACCGTACATGAATTTGGTATTGTTGCAGAAATAGTGACCATCTCATAATCGTCCATTTGTCAACTTAGCTTGAGCCAAATAGGCGAGTGGTTGGCGGTCTGTTTCAAAAATAAGTTTTCGGCCATACAGGTAGCGTTGGAATTTAGATATCTCAAAGATAATAGCCAAACATTCAATCTCAGAGACCAAATAATTACGTTCTGTAGCTGATAATTTCCTGCTACTGTATACAACTTGGAATAAGCATTCGTCATGCTCTTGCAATAACACTGCCCATAAACCTCACAAGCGTCCGTACGTAAGACAAAATCTCCTGTCACATCAGGCAATTTCACTAATTGCGTCTGACGTCAGTCTGTCCTTTAACGTCTGAAAAATGCTCGATCACATGCGTCTGTCCATACTAATTTCGTCGGAGCTTTTTTCCAAGTCAAGTCAGTCCATGGGCTTGCAATAGCTCTGAAGTTAGCAACATATCGTCGATAATACCCTGCAAATCCCAAGAATGATCGAACTTCCGTCTTAGTGGTCGGTCGTACTGCGTCCATATGTTTGTCGACCTTTGAACTATCTGGGGCCAACGTTTCTTCGCTAAGGGTATGACCTAAGTAGGTTAGTTTCCTAAACCCTATATGGCACTTAGATGGTCGTGTTGTCAGTCCAGTTTGTCGAAGTCGCTCTTAAACGTTTTTCAGTAAAATGATATGTTCGTCCCATAAAGCTGTCGCTAAGAGTAAATCGTCCATGAAGTTCGAAACTCCAGTCCCCTTAATGGTTCAAGTAAATTACGCATCATACTGGTGAAGACGCTCGGCGCATTCTGGACCCCGAATGACATGACTACCCACTCGTAGGTCCCATATGGAGTTGCGAAGGCAAGTCTTGCTCTGTCTTCACTTCGAACTAGAATTTGCCAGTATCCCTTGGACGATCGATTTTTGAAAAATATTTCGCATTGGTCACTCTGGCAAAAATGGACTCAGCGTGAGGTAAAAGCTCTACCTGGAATTCCGTGATCCTGTTAAGTTTTAAGTGCCACTTGCTTACACTTGCCGCATGACAACAAAAAAACAAAACAAGCTCCGAACATCCCCATGCACACCTGGCCAGTAGAGCTCCTTCACCAACTTATCTCTGGTCTTCGCCACGACATTGTGGCTTCCAAGAAGACCCTCATATGCCAGCCTAAGCACTTCTCTATTTGCTTCGCTACGGGCACCAAAACTTGCTTGAACGTATTGGTCCCTTTCTTGGCTTGCCGATACAAAATACCGCGTTTCGTCGCAAACTTCACCTAGCCGTCTGGCAATTTCCATATGGACCCATCTTTTGCGTACCTGCGTACCTTGTTGAGAGACAAATCTTCCTTTTGAAGTTTCCCCAACTCACCAGGTAGCAAATTGTCTATGGGCGAAGGCATGGGTCTTAGCGCCTTTGACCCTGACCGTCGCTTCATAGCCCTCGTCTAAACTGACCCGACATGTACAGGGATACACGTCATAAGGTTAGCTTGAGGCAATACATACCTACACCCTAATATTACGTCATGAGAAAGTCCCGACATACACGCTGCTTGAATTCGTCCCTTTACATACGGCGAATCAAGGTCAATGCTAACGAACGGAAGCGAATCCTTCGTCCGTTTAGCAACTGGACTTCAACCGCCTCACCTGTGTAATCTCAAGGCTTGACATACCTACTATCTACCAAGGCCGGATAACTGCAGCCGGTATCATACAGTACTGTCGCCTTCTCACCGTTAACCGTAGCTATCGCTGTAGTAGTCAAATGCACTGTTTCTCGATTCTTATCATTATTCGGAGTTACCAAATTTATCGTGGTCGGACGATACTTTCTAAAGTCCTTAACGACATGGCCTGGTCTGTTGCAGCCGTAACACACTGGCTCTTTTTTCCTCCCCGAGGTATCCTTCTCTAGAGCCTGAGTCTTTCCCGACCCACGGAAATGTCCTTGGCTGAGATTTCCGGCCCTGGCCTCCCACCATTCTGAGCACTTCGTCTCTGGGGTGCCACCTCAGTGGTCCTTCTATGCTAACCGTTTCCAGGTCGGTCGTTACCACTCCAAGTGGCTGGACGCACGTGCGCGCTCTCATAGCGCTCCGCCATCATGCTTATTTCATCCAAGGTTGAGAATTCACGCTCCGCAAAAAACACAATTGAGTCTTTTCTGTAAATACTTAGGACGTGCCCCTTCAAAATTTCCTTACGTATTCCCTCATAAGTTAACGCGGTGCCAGACATTTTTATCCGTTTATAACAAATTACGCGTACTCGACTATGAAATTGCGCGTGTGTTTCGGTAGCCCTCTTCGACGAGTCACTCAAAAGTTTCCAAAAGTGGACTAAAATCCTGTACAGAGACATGAACTCGTAATTACAGGTAAATGGGGCGAGAACATGAAAAATTTATATAAAGAGATCAGTGAGACAGGGGGGTCTACTATCTATGCTATTATATATAATAGCGATATAAATTCTACTTATTAAAAAAAGACTCAATGAAGAAATAAAAGGGATCAAAGTTCCAAATATCAGAGAAGAGGTTAAAATGCTACAAGATGCAGATGATTGCACGAACTTTGTACAAGACCATAATTCCTATTTAAAACTATTACGGGAATTTGAATTATTTGGAAAAGTATCATTGTCGAAAATAAATCCTGAGAAAACGGAAATCTTACTAATAGGAAACTGGAGAAGTAAACAACACGGATTACCAATCGCAATAGTTAAAGACCAAGTAAAGGCCCTAGGGATCTATTTTGGAAAGGGCGTGGATAAACAAAACCTCAAGAAAATCAGGGAAAAAATACATGAAAATATCAAAACCTGGGCACTTACTCCATTGTGCGTAATGGAACGGGCCCAAGTAACAAAAAAATTATATGAATATGCACTTAAACTAAATTTTAAAATCAATAGACATAACAATATAAGATCTAAAAATTTTAGATAATTAAATTATTAAATATTTATCGGGATTTAAAACGCACTACATAAACAAAGATGCATTATATAATGACAGAAAGAGGGTGGAGGCCTGGCCCTCCCAGACCACGTCCTTATAAAATACACGAACATTCTAAGCAGATTTAAGGAAATGAAAGCAGAGCCAAAATTACCGTATCATCTTCTGTACATATATTATTTCGGATTCTCAATGAAGCAGAGAAATGACATATAAAACAATAGGCTATCGAAACTACTAGAAGACCCACGAAAATTAAGATCAGTAAAAGAATTACTAAATAAATATAGGGACAATAGAGAACTATGGGAAATAGATACAAAAACAGCACACAAATGGCTTACAGATAGCACAATAAATAGGATTAAAAAAACAAAGTCGAACATTAACACATAAACATCAATTAGTGCCTGGGGAAACTGGGTCAAGTTAGGGTCATTAAAAATACAAAGCCTCTACTTCAAACAAATGCATGACGCGTGGTTGACGGGAGAGGTTGCAGTGAGACGGCATGTGATCTGAGTATCGCCCAAATGTCCACTGTGTAAAAATTCACACCTTCCCCCAAAAAATATGTCATGGTTGAATGTGGTAAGAATAGAAAGAAAAGAGTTGACATAACACTAAAATAAGAATAACTCAATTATGCAAACAAAAAACATACTATATTTAGCAAGAAATTAGTATACAACATCACATAGTTTATATTGTAAACTATGAGGGCAAATCATAATTATTGGAACACATAACTAGGATAGGAGCACAAGGGGGGGGGGGGGGGACAGGGAACCTTAAGTGGAAAGTACGAGATGAGGAAGCCAAAGGGCTAAATCACATGGCGCTACGCGAAGTGGACTGGCCCGTGAAAGATTCGGGGGAAAAAATCCACTCAGAGAAACATGATGCAGACAACACACTAATACAATAAGTATAGAGTAGCATAGGAGTTTTGAAGTGTTTTCCCACTACGCATGCCCTGAAAGAAAACAAGGTAAAAGTCACTGGTGAGTACTATTCAAAACCAGGCAATCTTGCATTTTCTCTATCTCTGTGTAGCTCCCGAACTAAACAGAGAGCCCTGTTTAAAGAGCCAAATAAACGATTAAAAAAAAATTACGAACCTAAATATAAATAAATAGAGACGACCAAACTCGAGGCGGTTAATGTACAATTTAAATTTAATAAATGTACGGACCCGTCTCGAACACAGTCGTTCTCAAAAGAAATAAATATAAAAAGGACAAAGATCGACACAATATAATAGTCATTAAAAACAATGTTTTTTAATTTTTTGGTAATTTTTTTCCAAAAACATTAAAACTTAGTACACTGGACTTTGCCGAAAATTCAAAATTCAAAATAAAAAGTAAATGTATTAAATGAGGTGGGGGGGGGGACATCTATCTGGTGCCTCCCAAAAACAAAACAAAAAAAAAACCACAGGAGTCTTGCCAACCATGCTTATATACAAGGTTCGGGTTGGCTTTTGGCAACAAATAAATCTATTTTTTTTTTACATGGCCCGATTGTAGAATCGGGGCTTTGGCAGAAGTGTGGGAGGAGGCTTAACAAAGGTCAGCTGACCCACCAGTTCTAGTCTTAGCTCTCTCCCCAATCCACTTATGGGTCTAGCCCAGATGGAGTTCAACACACCATCTAGATCTTGCAAACGAGGATTTGTGTAAATAATAAATCAACCAGGGCCCAGATATATAATTGGGTCTTATGGGAGGGAATCTTTGCACCTTCTTCCAAAGTTCGGCCAACCTAACCCCCAAGCCACTTCAACTGTGCTGCTCATGGGATACAGTAAGAAATCTGCTATCAATCTTATAAGATTTATAGTCAATACATCTGAGCATAAAATTAAAATGAAATTTGCTTGGTCTGAATGAATAAGTAAATAAACGATATATTTAATCTCGCCGGTGAAAACCTCATAGTTCGTTCCTCATAGCGAATTTTTCGTATCTGTAACTCGGCGAATTTCAAATTTAAATGTAACTAAAAGTACCTAATTCGTTTTAAGCACTTTGTGTGACACGAATTGGTAACTTTTAGATGCATTTAATAATACTGACCTGAAAATTAAAAGAGTTTGAAACAACCGATATTCAATATGAAATGAACTTTTTACTTCGTCAATTGTTAAAATATACTTAATGAAATATATATTTTATTCACTTGTACCAAGAAAATATCATCTTTCTTTTACCATAGACAGTGATAATCTTGATAATTCACTCTATCGGAATACGAATTTTCACTGCTCGTCAATATATATATATATATATATATATATATATATATATATATATATATATATATATATATATATATATATATTGAGAATATTTTGATCAAGAAATTTACATATTCTATATGTAAGCAAGTTTGTGTGGTGTTTTTTTATTTTAGGGTCTAACGCCATTTTTCAGCACGCAATAGGCTATACATGGCGGCCAGTATTATTAAAGGAAGAACATGGGGAAAAACCACGGAAAGAACCACCGACCCACGAGAAGCTACTGGCAAGCCTTCTCACATAACTACATTAGCGGTATCTTAGACTCGAACCCACGCAGAGGTGAGACGGCAGTAATCCGTAACGGAAAGCGCAATAGACCACCCTTTAAAAACACGTTAGTGGTCTATACGTATATATGGCATTACTCATATTATCGAATTGAGTTAAAATCCAACAATAGACATGCTATTGTTTTAAAAATTTTGTTTTGTTCACCTTTTTAAGTGCTGTTGTAACTTGCAATGAGATGGAGAAGTATGAGTTCTGGCTATATTTTCTATGTGAATGTACACAAACACATACAGCTCATAAACGGTAGACACTCTTCATTATCACGCGGGATGCTGCAAGAAATATGCTAATTCAGCCTGTGATAAATATTGGAGCAAACTTTTAGAACATGAAATAAGTACATTTGATTGCTTTTATTGATTAATGGACATATTGCACTAAAATATATTTGTATCAACCCGATTAAACATGCCGGTTATTAGCTCATTTCAAGCATATTTCTAATTGAGGACACTTCAATATATGGGATAGGAAGAGGATTGTTTTCATCTACTCATTGGTACAAAATCTTTTATGAACCCACACTTTTAGAAGGAATTAAAAAAAGAGTGTGGCTTGAAAACAATAGTGCAGCTTCGGTCTTATAGTGTATTAACTGCCTATGACATTTTTTAAAAAAATATAAAAATAAACATGTTTGGAAATGGATGAGCAGACGTTGAGTATATATATATTTATGATTTTGATAATCTAAAAATATACTGTAATTGTATTCCTTTGTTTTGTTTGGTATAACAATAGGACAGTTACAAATACTGTCGCCTTAATACTGGATTAGACAGAATATGTGTGTGAAGATTATAACACCATAGCGATGCGGATAAACATACGTATTACAGTTGTAAAAGGCATATATTTATTAATCTGATCATCTTAATATATAATTTTAGTTTAATATTTTGTTTGCGATAACAATATTGCACTTAGAAAAAATGTCGCCTTAATGCTGAACTAGACAGAATATGTGTGTGAAGAGTCTGTCGCCATAAGGTTGTTGTGACCATCGCAGTTGTGTGTTGACATTAAGGCGACACGGTATTAAGGCGACACATGTGTGTTTTCATTTGTAAATATTATTTTCTGTTTTAAACATGAATATTTAAGCTTGATAGTCGGAATTATAAATTATTTTGATGAATTCATATACAAATACGTGCTGCAGTTTAATAACACAGCATGATGTAATTCTGTCACCCTAATGCTGCTCTGTGACATGTGTCGCCCTAATGCTGGTTACGTACTCATGTGTGTGTGGTGTGTGTGTGTGTGTGTGTGTGTGTGTGTATGAGCTCACGTACGTTTGTGTGGATAGTAGAGTGTGATTATTTTACCTTCCCGTGTGTGGATCGTATATTTTGGTTTGTTTTTGCTCCTCACATCTGCGTTGGTAGTATATTTTGGTTTCGTGGATAGTATATTAAGGGTTTGTTTTTTCTCCTTCTCGTGTGTGCATAGTATATTTTGGTTTGTTTTTCTCCTCATTTCTGTGTTGATAGTATAATTGTGATTGTTTTTTCTTTATCATGTGTGGATAGTATATTCTGTATTTTTTTTGACAGTATATTAAAGTTTTTTCTTTTTCCCCTGTGTGAATAGTAGATAATGTGGTTATTGATAATATAATATTGGATTGTTTTATCTCCTTCTTCTGTGTGGATAGTAGATAATATGTGAAGTGAGTGTAAGAGATATTTACCTCCATGTTCTTTCTTGCCAAATATAAAGTCAAAGCGTTCGTCGTTCGCGCCATTCTACACAGAATAAAAGATAATAACCATAGAGTTGTTTAACAAGTTAAAGGACAGTTGGTACTGGATGGTGGATAGCATTTATGTGGTGGAAAGACTACAACATGAAAAGGAAGTCGAAAAGTTACGAGGCTTCATTTAAGTTTCTTATGTAAGAGTGGGCAGCTTGAAGGATGCCCTTGATAATGTGACGAGAATAAGATGTTTTTGGAAGAAATATTTCATTGGACGGAGGGGTATTTTTACGTGGGGTTTGAACAACTAAAGAAAGCAGAGAAACTAATGACAAGGTGCTGGAGGAAGTATTGCAGAAGATAAAAGACAGGTAGTCTAAAGATAGAAATGACAATGAAAACATCAAAGAAAAAGAGAAGTTTAGCAGATTAAATGAAAACTGGATGAAGGTGCGTTATACATTTACATCGATGGGATATCCTGATTGGATACCAGAGAAAGAGAAAAAGAGGAAGAAAGGAATGATTGACAAAATGAGGAAATGGTGGAAAAAATGGAGAATATAGAAGAAACCGAAGGACATTTTCAGGGCAACTTATATATCTATATCGAGAGATTAGCTTTCTTTTCTACAAGTGTTTTTAATCGATTGTATAGCTGTAGATATGCCTCTAAAAGATTTGTTTTCTTGCCTAAATATGGTTTTAGTCGTATAGTTGTTTGTATTTTATTTGTTGTAGATATGTCACTAAAAGATTTACTTTTGTGCCTAAACTTTTTTAGATAGTTGTATAGTTGTTTGTATAATGTATATTGTCTCTGTTATCTCTGTCTCTGTTCCGTCAGTCCCGTTCCCGCCAAGAGTTCTAGGCTTTTTCCCCCGCTCTTTGGTTTGATTGAGATCAGCCCTGGCTACATTGTTGCTAATCGTCAGTACCGTTACGTCACCTTACCTGCTCCATTCCTATTGTATCTAGACAGTCCCAATACTGTTTCGTCCCTCTATAGTCCCACTCATGTTAAAATTTCCCATGTTAAATTCCCATTGTCCCTATATCGTCATGGGGGGGGGGGGATATTTTAATGGTAAGTCCCATTGTCCCTGTATCATCCAGATTCACTCCTCACGTAACATGGAATAGAACTTATATGCAATTTAGTTTTCATTTAGAAGATATTCATAGCTCACCCCCTCATTTTATAGCCTGCCCTTTGTGTGTATTAGTGTATGTGTTGGTCAAAATGTAATGTGTTCTTGTCAGTAGATTTGTGCTTTAGCCTGTGGAGTATGAATCGGTATGCGTTGGTGTTGGCCTGGTGAAACAATGACACTATGATCTCATAATATTAAATTCTTTTGAGGCTGCCATAAAATCATATCTGAGACTATTGTGAAACAACATTTTCTCTAGTCTTTATAGCCAAGTATTGCTGATTTTCACTGAGGTTATACAGTGTGTTTGGGGGTCATAGTGACACATTACTACTACCACTCTGCAAAGCATTAAATATATTTATATTTGTAGAGAATACGGTATGAGTAATACGACTTATTAAAACAAAGAAACTTGTGCATCATTCTAATAATATGCTTATATTGTAAGTGTTAACATTGCACGAGTACAGCAATGGGTGGGTGGTTGTAAATAAGGGAATGTGAAATCTCTAACTCTTTTTCCATGCATGCGCATGCACAGGTCTGTGTTCTGCTCTTTGGTAGTTTTTGTATCTTTGGTGGAAAAAGGAAAATCAGTGGCCGATTTATGTGGCGCTTGACTATAATATTTATTTTATTATGTATCTTGACACTTGTAACTTCGTTTCATCTTGTAATACTTTACAGATATATTTAGTTGGAAATAATGTGTCTTCACAATCTTTTGAGTGAAAAGCTTCATTTTACAGTTTTGGAACATTAGTTTAAATGGGTACGATAAAGCCACTACTGTTCCGACATGCTGTTACAACACACACACACACACACACACACACACACACCCGTACAGGGCTGTCACATTCAGTGCGTAAAATGATTCGACCATTTCTGCAAGGTCCACCACAATTTTGATATCAAAATGCAATGTACTCGCATAATATACGTAAGTGTGCTAAGGTATTTAAAGAGAAAACCTCAGCGCTTTTCTAAGAATATTACTTAACCAGGTAATACCTCACAGCAATAAGAACATGTGTACTTGTTACTTGTGCGTGTGTGTGCGTGTGTGTGTGTGTGTGTGTGTGTGTGTGTGTGTGTGTGTGTGTGTGTGTGAGTGGAGCGGGATCATCATCAGTTCTTAGTCTTTATTGTGTACTGTAGTTTCGGCTAACCGGGAAGCCGACGGATGTCACACTATATTTACTCAGCATTGCAGCTATGAGTTATCTGAATCAAAGTTGCAACACAATTAGTCCCACTTTGAAATTTCTCTCATTGATCTCATGAAAGGAAGTTTGAAGTAGATAGCGAGAGTGCAAAGGGAAACAGGATTATTGTGTTGGCTTAAATACAATAATAAATACGTAAACGAATGCTAAACTTGATTCTTTTGACAATAAACAGCGTTGTGTGAAACACTAATTGTTTTAAGGACAGTACAATTATTGTAGTTAGAATAATTAGTGTCAGTGACTGGATGCTTCCGTTGAAAATGAAACCGAGAGGAATGAACCAACTTTACACAATCTTTACGATGAGAAACTTTTTCTTTATAGTTTTAAGGTCTGTAGCAGTAGGCTGAGTGGGTCATAAAAATTACATTAATGGGCTTTTGTATTATATGTGTGTGTGTATATATATATATATATATATATATATATATATATATATATATATATATATATATATATATATATATATATATATATATATATATATATATATATACTTTATTCATTAATTAAGGAAAAAAACACATTACGAAACACAAGTAAATATTAAGTGTGTCATAATGTAAAGAAGTCAAATATACTGTTCATCATGAATATACATCCATAATTTCCTATAATCAGTACATGTTATTGTAAAGAAGTTCTTCTAAGTATATTAATCACAATTCGTTTGAATTATCAAAGATTGTCTAAAATAAAAAGCCAAATTGACATAGCATTAACCCTGCTGTGCCTACATGTCTCTATTTTCAGTATATTCGCTCAGCAACTAAATGTATATTATTGTCATAACTCTGTTGTTTTAAACTAAGTAACAGAACCCTAACGCTAACCCTATACCACAGAGGGTCGTACAATCAAAAAATAAATTAATTCCTTAATTTACAAACTGAGTTTTAAAAGGAACATACAGCATTGTGAAGTAAATCCCAACTAGCCCTAAATTATCTATCACAAATCCAAAGGTATAAAAAAACGTGGATTGCCAGAACGTTAAAGATGTTATGAAAAATTCCAGATTAAATTGTCCTTATGATCATTACAATTCCTACGAAAAAAAGACACTGTGACATGTTTTTTTTTTTTATTTTTAAAAAAAGTTAGAAACGTCTGCACCAATTTCAATTAACTTCGCCAACCGCATTGTTTAAGTACACGTGGACTAAGCCAAGATCCATGTTTGAAAATAATTAATATCGAAGTAGAGTTGTTCACGGATTATGTTATTTTCTCAATGATTTAATTTGGAATTGGAAACAGAAGTCTACCTGGCACTGAAAACTATAATTAAGCAAATCATTATTGTTATATAGTCAACGTTATTTATCGAAAAGCCATCGCCAACCAATTCTACTAAAGACAAGCAAATCATGACGGAAATACGAGAAGCCACATCTAGGTTAAGGTCGTTAATTATGCATACAACACATTTAACTTGACTATGCAATGCAAAATAGTGAATGATAACAGTTTCAGATGGCAAGCAAGGACAATATCAAGATATTTTAAGAAAAAAAATAATGTCTGGGAAAGATAAAACAGTTACACGACTATTTCAAGAATTTTCCTTCATCAGATCGATTCCCAATTCAAATAGGGCCTGATTTATTTACAATTAACCGAAACATTAATGGTGGATGAAAAGATCACACTTGTCTTGATATTAAAATTACTATCAACGCTATAAAGCAGAGAAATATGTTATTTAATATCGTATTTTAATTTATTGCTCATTTAGGATGACATTACCAACAATCGTGGATACAAATATTTGTTTTGTGTCATCGACGTCTTTTCCAAATTTGCCTGGATGGTGCCATTGATTTCCAAATCGAGCGGTGAATTAATGCGAGCCCTCCAACTAATGTTACAACAAAGCGATCGGCACCCTCTTTGAATAAAAACTGACAAAGGCACCGTATTTCTAAACTAAGCTTTCCATAAAGAATAAAGAAAACATGACATTCACTTTTTCACCACCAATAACCCCGAAACCAAAGTGAGGATCGTATAACGTTTTCGAAACACTGTGAAAGAACGCACGTGGAAATATTTTGCGCATCGCCACACTCTCAAGTACATTGACATTTTACCGAAATTGGCTAAAGCATACAACCAATCTTGCCGTCGAAGCACAAGACGTGTCCCTCAAGAAGTGATTCCCGATAACGAAGTGAACGCTTCTGGGCGCCTATTTGATGGGTTCCAGACGGTGACTGTCCCCAAGAAAAGTGGAGTGTTGGCTGTAGGAGATAGGGTGCGCATTGGCAAAACCAAACACCCTTTTAACAAAGGTTACTTACCCAACTGGACCACCGAATTGTTTCGTGTCTCTGGACGAGTGCATGCACGTCATCCTGTCGTCTATAAATTGGAAGACATGAACAGAGATGTGTTAAAAGGAGCGTTTTACTTGCTCGAGTTACAACGTGTCTCCAAAAAAGAAGACGACGTGTACGACACCGAAAGCATTCTCGAACGCAGAACCCGTAAAGAAGGAAAACGACGTGTCAAAGAAGTCAAAGTTCGTTGGAAATTATATCCACCCAGTTTTGATTCTTGGATCGACGCTTCGCAAGTCATCGACTATAAAAAGAAGTGACCATCATTCCCTTCCACACAGCCTCAGCTATCTCAATCATGCAGCGACCACTCATTCACCCAGTTCTTCTCTGTAAGATCTACAAAAGCAACATATTGGGTATGGTGTGGAGATCGTGTGCTTAAAACTCAAATAGTCTGTTTCTGCTAGATCTTTGTGGTGTATTGTGTCATCGGTGGGGCCATTGCCAATTTGAGTTTGCAACAAGGAGACAAACAATTGTGTAACATTTTTTATGTAACATCGGTTACCTTCTTCCCAATTCTTTCCTGAAATACATCCTCGAACGGGAACAACGGGAATCTTGCGTTCAGTGTCAGTCACCACTACAACAACAACAACCCCGGACACACGCCTCTCACTTACAGTGAACCCTCGGACTAATCAATTTTACTTAACCTTACCCAGTGACAGTTCCATGGAGGTGTTTCCCATCAATGCTTTATGTTGGTACACGGACAAAATACCTCAGGCTATTCATCACTATAAAGCAAACACTTTCCAGGTCGAAATCCTGAATGCCCAATAACAAGAAGAAATAAATACAATTGGGTTTTTAAGTGATATTAAATCAGTTCCTACCAGTTATTATTTTAGTGGTGAACATTTGGTGGAAACCCTTGCGGACACGTTCGACTTATCCTTGAGCTAGGCCCTGAACAGAGCCAAAAGAAGTGTTAAGATTGAATGTCATAAAGTGGATCGTCGCCTCATGATCAACATTTATGATACTGACACCATGTCCCTCAGGTTCAATGGTAGTTTGCTTGAAATTTTGGGTGAATATCCACAGATGAAAGCACAGAATTTTGGTCACAAGTTCAACAATAATATTGATTTTTACAAGGAAAGGAATGACACGCAGTAACGGAACTGAGGTGTGTCCCACCACGTTTTACTCCACCATATTGTAGATCAAATTGAGTCCTTAGTTGAGTTCTACCGGGTTTCCAAAAGCCCTATCAAAATTTTAAATTAAATTTGTTATTATAAAATAAGCGAGTGTTTCTTTTAGGTTCGCGCGTTCCGTATTAGTTAAGATAATGATTCGTGTCGTGTAAGTTTTGTTAACAGGGGATGTTTTCCGTCACGTCAGCGCTTCACATTTATAAAGGGAAACTCTTGTAAGTCTGGCTACCCATCGAAGACCTGTCACCAATGAAAATTGAGTAGCAACATTGCACATGAAGTATGGCAGGCACTTCCTGAACGAGCTAGCCATGGAGACTATTGCAGAAGAAGCCTGGATTGTAGAGGAAGAAGAAATATAGAAAAAGAAAGAAGGAAAGAAAAACAAACGATCCTGCCTAAGTTAATGATAGGACCTGTGTACGAGGTAAAGTCATTGCCTCCTCCAGAGCCAGTACAATTACCACAACAATAACAACAAGTACAGCGCCCGCAGGAGACAATGAGGCCAATTCATGGTCGAGTGTGGCAAAGGAAGCAGAGGGAACAACAACAAGTGTTCACTATTTTCAAAATGGAGGAGCGGGATAGTAAAGCCAATGAAGCCCCCTTTTGTACTCCCAGCCACAAGGATGAATTGGGAAGGTGATAGGAATAGGAGATGTGTCTGTGGTGCCAGGCCGGGAAGATGTCGCCATTAGCCAGGTACATCTGGAGTTAAAAAAAACAACCCTTTTCAGGGCTAACCAAAGCTCTAGAAAAGAGACACTATTAATTTTGCCAATTTGTGTGATTGTGGAGTAGTGTGAATATAAATTCTCACTCCTTTACTAATTATATCGTGTATGTGTGTGTGTTTGTATGAACTCACGTACGTTTGTGTAGATAGTATATTTGTTATTAGTCTATTCTTCTTCGCATGTGTGGATTGTAAATGTGTGGTTACTTAAGGCAACTTTCTGTGTGTAGATAGTATATCTTGGGTCTGTTTTTGCTTCTTCTCATATGTTGATAGTATATTTTTGGTTATATTTTTCTTCGCGTGTGTGGATAGTAAATGTTTGTTTTTGCTTCTTCGCGTATGTGGATAGAATATTTGGGCTTTGTTTTTGCTTCTGCGCATGTGTGGATAGTATGTTTTGGTGATGTCTTTTGTCTCCTCACCTCTGTGTGGATAGCAGATAATATGTAACGAAAGAAGATGGGGATGTTTTCCTTCACGTCCGTGCTTGACAAATATAAAGTCAAAGCGGTCGTCGTTCACGCCATTCTACGGAATAACCAAAACGCAGATGACAGCAGTCTTGGTTTTATTCAACTTGAAAGATAGATGTTATTGGATAGTGACTGGTTATTATGTAGTGGAAAGGCTTGAGAAGGAATGGAGGCATTATTACAAGGTAAATAACAAGCCTCACAGTAGCCATGGATCTTGTGAAAGATATGATACAAGAAGATGTGAAAAGATTAAGAGGCTTTATTAACCCTCAGTATGTGAAAGTTGGTAATATGAAAGAACTCCTTGATATTGTCATGAGAGTCAGTTTTTTCTTAGAAGATATAATGGAATGGACAGAGTGGTCTTTTGTAAAATGGTGGATGGACCAGATTAAGAAAGCAGAAGAACTGATGTGAAATGTGTTAATTGGATGAAAGTTCATAAGAAATTCAGAGCCATAGTTCATCCTGACTCGATCCCGGAGAATGAATAGAGGAATAAGAAGAAAGGAATATTGCAAAAAGTTATGAGTTGGTGGAAGAAGTGGAGAAAATAGAAAGAACCAAAAGGCCCTTTTAGGACCAATCATATGCCTCGAAAAGAATTGCTTTCTTGCCTCAAATGTTTTTGTGTGTTGTATATAAAGAATATATGGTGGGGTTTGGACCGAGACAAGGAAATCCCAGTCAAAAGTTTATATTATGTGTCTCCCCACGAGGTTTGCCCGAGTGGGGAGATACATAATATAAACCCGCGACTGGTATTTCCTTGTCTAGGCCCAAACCCTAACGTAGATTATTTTTCTCACCCAATATTTTCCTTTAAAGTAAAGAGAATTATGCACTAGTGTTCACGTCCAATGTTTACATGCGGCGCATTAAAAAAAATATGTTAATGCAGGCTGTGGTGTGACCGTTACGTCCGAAGTAAACAGTTTATACGTGTGAGCAAAGAAAATAGCAACAAAAAATGTCGCATAATAATGAAGTTGATTGATTGATTGATTGATTGATTGATTAATTGAATTTTAACGACGCATCAGCACTTTTAGGCTATTTAGCGCCAAACAATATGTTATATGTTTAAAAATAAGGTTTAATATCGACCAGCGATATAACAAAACCATAATAGTTAAATATAAAATGGTAAGATGTTGGTAACAGGAAAATATGAAGCTTCCCAATCAACGGGAGATGTAAATGGTGTATGTTGATGATAAGATGTTGTAAATAAGAGGCGGTATTTGCATTAGATAAAAATGCTTTTAGGTGATGTCATACAAGTTATAGTTTAAAATAAAGATTTACTTCCTTCAGGAAATCTAAAATACTAGTGATTTGTATAGTATCAAAAAGTTCCTTCATGTCATGTACTTTATAGTATTTGTCACGCGTAGGTTGCAGGTCGGAACACTCTGTCATAAAGTGCTTAACAGGGAATGGTTCATTGCAAGAAACGCACTCTGGTGGATCTTCCCCTTTTAGTATATGGGAGTGGGTAATGTATGTATGATCGATTCTGCTTCTTGCAATGATAACCTCCTCCGTACGGATAGTTCTGTAGGAAGGAGTGAATTCTCCCAGAGATGGATTGATGGCATATAGTTTATTATTGACTGCATCATTCCATGACGCCTGCCAATTCTGGCGTAGATACTTTTTGATACCAGGTTTAAAATCAGTAAACGGTAATTTAAAATCCGATGGTTCTTGATATAGAGCCATCTTAGCAGTCCGGTCAGCTTCTTCATTACCTCTAATACTAATATAGCTAGGTACCTCTTCATTACCTCTAATACCAATATAGTTAGGTAGCCAACAGTATACTATATTTTAGGAGGTACTAATCTCAGAGTTTTTGACGAGAATATTTACTAACAAAGGATTATCCAGTTTTCTATTGTGAAGTGACTGAAGCACTGATAGTGAGTCACAGAAGATAATGCTATTTAAAATATGTTTTTGTTCGACAAATTTCAGAGCAAGGTCTATTGCTCTGATTTCCGCTGAAAATATGGACGCATCGTTTGGCAAGCGCACTTTGCTTATGTGTTTGCCACTAACAAAGGCTGCAGCAGCCTTTTCATCAACTTTTGATCCATCAGTAAAAATATTTGTGTAGTTTTTAAAATCAATGAGGAGTTCATGATAAGAGTTCTTGAAAATGGCAGGATTTGTCACAGATTTTTTCACATCGTGCAACGTAAAAATCACCTTGGGTTGCTTAAGGAGCCAAGGTGGTGTTTCCGAGACAAACGTGTTCTGAACTGTAGGGAGAATAATTTTGATAGTGTCAAAGCTGGATGATAATCTCATGCCAAATGAAGGTATGGCATTTGGTTTGTTTTCATATGAAGTGTTGTATTTTGGTTGAAAAACAGCCGAAAAAGCTGGGTTCAGAGGGTTTGATCTTAACCTAAGAGCGTACTGTGTAGAAAGTATTTCTCTGCGGTGCGATAAAGGTGATTCATTCGCTTCCGCGAGAAGGCTTTCACATGGAGAGGTCTTAAATGCTCCTTTTGCAAGTCTTATTCCCTGATGATGAACTGGGTCAAGCATTTTCAAATAAGACTTCCTAGCTGACCCATAAACAATGCATCCATAGTCTAGTATAGAGCGGATAAATGTTCTATACAAATTGAGGAGGACTTTTTTTTTATCAGCACCCCAGTCAGTGTGCGCAATTACTTTTAGTAAATTTAGAGCTTTTAAGCATTTAGCGTTTAAATTCTTGATGTGTAGTATAAAATTCAGCTTTCTGTCGAAGATAATACCCAAAATCTTTGTTTCCTCAACAACTGGAATAAGTGTTCCGTCCAGCGTGAGTTTAGGGTCATCATGATGTCTTCGCAACTGACAGAAATGCATTCATACTGTTTTCGATTTAGAAAATTTGAAACCGTTATTACTGGCCCAATTTTGGATCTTATTGATATTTTGTTGGAGTTGCCTTTCAATTGTATGAATGTGCTTTGATCGATAACAAATTAAAAAAATCGTCTACATATAATGAGCAATCCACACCGGGAGCTAAACACTTGGTGATGCTATTGATTTTTATATTAAATAGCGTCACAGATAAAATACTGCCCTGGGGCACACCCATCTCTTGCTAGTGCATATCGGAGAGGGTAGAGCCCACTCGAACTTTGAATTCTCTGTCGGAGAGAATACTAGAGATGAAAGAGGGCAGACGGCCTTTAAGACCCAGATCGTGCAGGTCATTTAGTATCCCGTACTTCCATGTTGTGTCATAGGCCTTTTCTAAATCAAAGAAGACTGCTACTAAATGTTCCTTCTTGATACATGCATCGCGAATAAATGTTTCCAGTCTAACCAGATGATCGTTAGTACTACGTCCAGAACGGAAGCCACTTTGGAAAGGAAATATTATTTCCAAGTACCATACAAGCCTAGAATTAATCATGCGTTCCAATGTTTTGCACACGCAGCTTGTCAGTGCAATGGGCCGAGAGCTGTACATTACCAGCAGTCCATAAATCATTAAAGATGTTTCAGAAGTAATGTCAGAGACGATTCTGGGAGGTGTTTCAAGAACTGGTACTTCAAGTACTTCGTCAGGCCCAGCAGATGTATCAAGGGCCTTGTCTAGAGCCTCCCTAAGCTTCAATATAGAAAACAGCTGGTTATAGCTTTCAGAGTTGTTCGATATGAATTTTAAACGTAACTTTTCTTTTTGAGATTTTAATCTTCGAAAGGTTTCAGAATAATTAGTTGAGGAAGAATTTTTTTGAGAAACTATCGGCAAGAATATTTGCTATGTCACGTTTCGAACTAAAATTCATATTGTTTGTTTTCATGTGTCTAATAGAATTGTGTTTCCTCTTTCCATTTATTTTTCGAATAGTATCCCAAACTTGTTTCATTGAGGAACGTGAGTTTAAAGAAGAAATATATTTCTTCCATGATGCACGTTTACATTCTTTAATTGTATTTCGAGTTTTAGCCAAGGCAATACGATATTTGTTTTAATTTTCGGGCGTTGGACGATTGTTGAATTGTTTTAATGCTTCTCGGCGTTGTTTAATGGCTTCTTTGCATTCCTTGGTTACCCAAGGTTTTTGCAATTTCTTAACGTTCGGTGAGGACTTAGGGATAGATTCATCTGCAATTTTAATTAGAATTGAAGTACAATGCTGTATAGGATTAACAGCGTTAAATGCTGTATCATTATTTAGTTTAGTTTTACATAGTTTTTCAAACATAGCCCATTCGGCCTTCTTTATATTCCATTGTGGAATTGCGGCATTAATTTTAGAGTTATTTTCAAGAGTGATCGGAAAGTGATCACTGCTGTGAAGGTCATCAGCGACCTTCCATTCATAGTCCAAAAGCAGCGAAGGGGAGCAAATTGTCAAATCTATGCACGTGTACGTAACCGTACCTGGTTGTAAATATGTCGGTGAGTTAGTGTTATATAGACACAGATCGTGTCTAGAAATGAAATCTTCTACTTTATGGCCTCTCGTTTATGTGATTCGATCCCCATAAAATGTTATGGCCATTAAAATCCCCGAGTAAAATGAAGGGCGCGGGAAGTTGTTGAACAAGATTGTCTAATTCCTTTTGTACTAAGTTAGTGTTTGGTGGCACGTAAATTGGAGCAAAAAGTAATCACTCGATGCAAAGTGACGCTTGCAGCAGTGGCTTCTAAACTGATATTTAAAGGATTAACTCTGTGAGGGGCTCTAATGTTCACAACAACAGAGACTCCTCCTGAGGCCCTGTCAGCGTTTGGAAAGTACGTGTTGAACAGGGAAAAGGTTTTAAATGTAATTTTATTTGTCTTTTTCAGGAATGTTTCCTGTAGACATAGTACAGCAGGATCGTGTTCATTTAAAAGCACAAGAATATCATTGTAGTTAGGTTTAAGTCCTCGACAGTTCCATTGTATGATAGTGCTCTTCATTATAATGTTATGCTGGAAATTCTGGAGCTAGGTTAGACTATTCGCGAAGGAAGTATGTGTTGTTATTTGTCTGGAGGAAAAAGTACGGGAGTATATTTAGTTTTACTAGGTTTGGAGCTACTTTGAGTACATGGAGCATTTTATTCTGCATCCATGCTCTCAAAGTCTCCAAACCTGTTGTACAGTTTAATGGGGTCATCTGACCCCTTTTGCGGTTTATTTGTTTGTGCTTTGTGTTTCTGTTTTGGTGATTTTGGTGGTGGATTGTTATTAAATGTTGTCTGAGTTGATCTTGTGCTTTTCTGTGGCTTATAATTAGGGATAGTGGCACTTGTGGTTGAATTGGGCTGATCCGTCTGTGTTTGGGCGTCCTTCGTGCTTTTTGGATTGTGTTTTTCGACTGTGGATAAGGATGGGCCAGTAAGGGATGTTTTTGCCTGGACGAGTTTTCTGGCCTCTGGGTAGGGAATGTTCGATGTAAACTTTACCCTCTGAATTTCCTTCTCCTGTTTCCATGTATCACAATCCTTGGAACTGGCGTGATGTTCCTTGCCACAGTTGACACAATGCGGAGTTGCTCTACAATCAGCTTCCTGATGAGAGTGGTCTCCGCATCGGCCACATACCTTGGCTCTGGAAAATCGATCATCGTGATGGCCGTATTTTTGACATTTATAGGATCGAAGGGGGTTTCGAATGTAGATCTCGACCTTTACTTGTAAAATCCCAACCTTGACCACTTTGGGCACTGTCGGTTTATTAAAGGTGAGTACAAATGTATTGGTGTCCTGCAGAATGTTATTACGTTTAATACGTATTCTTCGCACTGCAGTGACACCTTCCTGCTGCATCCCTTAGATGATATCTGCGTCGGTGACTCCAGCCAAGTCACGACATCGCATTACGCCTTTGGACGGATTCAGTGTAGTGTAGGCGAATGAGGTCACTGGAATATCAAAGAATGTTTTCATTTTCATGAGATTGTCTGTTTGCCTCTTTCGCTCACACTCTACAAGAAGACAACCCGATTTCAATTTTTTCACACTTTTTGATGTGCCAATATAGCCCGAAATGGTTTTTTCGATAATAAACAGAGATAAATCTGAAAGCGGTTTAGCATCATCTTTTGATTGAAATACCATTAAGCGTAGAAATGATTCCACGCCACATGATTCTTCATCCGAGTCAGACAGTGGTTTGGTACGTTTATTGTTGATATTTTTGTTGTGTTTGCCATGATTAAGAATTAAAAATTTCAGCACCCATACTCCCCACCCACCACGGAGCCCAACGAGGGGACACTTTTGAAGTGCCAGGGATACATAGATGCCATACTTGTTAGATACAATTACATGGGATTGACCCATGAAGCTTCCTTCTAGGGTCGGTAAAATTACCTCTAGATTGACCCGTTGAGGCACCGCTATCTAGGCAGTCTTCTAAAACTTAGGAAAGTGACAGATAAAGGAAAAAGAATGTAGGGGCAACGGTGGTATCAAGAGGGCAACAAGAAAGAAAGAGAAGATGAGTAAGTAAAAAAAAAACTCCTAGGGCTCGGCGTGACCAGCCGATTTGTCGAGACCGGGCCCATCTCGACCACCCGTCTAAGAGAAGTAGAGGCCAAAGTAGTGTGTTGCAACTAAAAGGATCCTTTCCTCCTCCGACTTGGGTCGCAACCCACGGCAAACGGGTTGCTTCTACTTAGTCGCCTTTTACAACACGTGGCGAGGCACTTCGGGCCAATTCTACAACCCCGAAACCGCAGGGGGACATAATAATGAGGTATTATCACGTTTAATATAATTCCAATTTTTTACAAGTTATATTGCAAGTAATAAAACGATACTGGCTACTAAGCTATACTGTAAATTTACTTAAAATAAGCGTTAACGAATATTAATATCTTTCTTTAGATTATTCATGGGTAATTAGAGATCTGTGTCACTATCGTATTTAACTATTCTTTTCTTTGGAGAAGGTGAAACTGTGTGTGACATACTTGTGTTGTCCTTAATATTGGTTGTACAATTGCCTCTATGTAAAATAGACCCTTCAAAAACGGACTCTAGCGGATAACCATGTGCTAAACTTTAAAGTTCGTAGACTCTTTGAAGATTTACTTTTCTGTCCTGGAAATATGGCAAGTGCTACAGTGAAATTTGCTGATGGAATAATGTGCTGAAAGATAAATGATTCTTTGTGGCTATTAAGTGTCTTAATGGTCATTAAATATTGAAAGTATATTTTTGATTCAAGCGGGGCACAATGGAGATGATTCAGAAAATGAGACAAAATCATGTTTTATATAACACTTTTCTGGCTGTTGCTAAGTTTTCCGTAATTGTTAAGTGAGCTGGGAGGTTATAAATTGTATAGGTTTATAGTCTATATGCATGGAGCAGTGTTTTCTATTATATTGTTTATTTCACACAGCATTGAGAATTTTATCCTATCTGTAGAAGACATTTTCAGGTCAGCGTCATTAAATGTAGCTAACAGTATATACTTTGTTTCACACGAAATATTTAAAACTAGTTAGGTTGCTTTAGCTACATGTAATGACGCCGATTTAAAATTATAAGCTACGACTGAATATAGGATAAACTGACCAAGCTGTGTGGAACAAACAAGCATAATACCAAAGAACTCGACATAAAATGCTTTTGTCTTTGTCTCTCTTGAAATGTTTCTGTATGGTGTGTTCTCAAACATGGATTTAACTTACGGAACAGCAGAAGACAACAAGGGTTTCTTTTCTAAAAGTAGTTCTGAGAGCCTGGACACCTTGATTGAGAGTACTGGTCTGAGATGACTAGACGGAGACAGGAAAAGAAACGTTAGCAAAATAAGTAGATTTCTCTGTCGGGTGGGTGAGAAATATAGAATCTATGTTTGGGTTTGTGCAGAGACAGGGAAATCCCAGTGAAAGGTCTATATTATTTTGTCTCCACACGAGGCTTGCCCGAGTGGGGAGATATATAATATAAACTCGCAACTGGGATTTCCTTGTCTAGGTACAAAACCCAAACGTAGATTTTTTTTTCTCACCCAATATTTTCCTTTAAAGTATAAACAATAATGCACTAGTGTTCGCGTTCAATGTTTACATGCGGCACAATAACATAAATATCTTAATGAGGGCTGTGCTATGACCCTTACGTCCGAAGTATACAGTTTATACGCGTGAGCCAAGACAAATAACAACATTAAACGTAGCATACTAATGAGGTATTATCACATTGACTTCACAATAAATAATTAATATTTATTACAAGAAACTGTTTTATTTTCATCAATTCCAATTTTAAAAAGTTATGTTGTAAATAAAAGAACGATACTGGCTACTCAGCTATACTTTAGTTATATTTAGTACAAGCTGTAACGAAGATTAATATCTTTCTTTAGATTATTCATGGGTAATTAGAGATCTGTGTCACTATCGTATATAACTATTCTTTTCTTTGGAGGAGGTGAAACTGTGTGTGTGACATACTTGTGTTGTCCTTAATATTGATTGTAAAACTGCCTCTATGTAAAATAGACCCTCCAAAAACGGACTATAGCGGATAACCATGCGCTAAACTTTAAAGTTCACGGATTCTTTGAAGATTTATTTTTCTGTCCTGGAAATATGACAAGTGCTACAGTGAAATTTGCTGATGGAATTATGTGCTGACGGATAAATGATTCCTTCTGAATGTTAAGTGTCTTATTTGTCATTAAATATTGTAGATATGTTTTTTATTCAACCGGTGCAAAATGGAGATGCTGAACAAAATTCGAAGAAAAAAAACTTTTTTATAACACTTTTCTGGCTGTTACTAAGTTTTCCATATTTGTTAAGAGAATTGGGAGGCTGTGAATTGTATAGGTCTATAGTCTATGTGCGTGGAGCAGTGTTTTCTATTATATTTTTTATTTCACCCAGCATTGAGAATTTTATCCTATATGTAGCACAGTACATTTTCAGGTCAGCATCATTAAATGTAGCTAACAGTATGTACTTTGTTTCACACGAAGTATTTAAAACTATTTAGGTTACTTTAGCAACATTTAATGACGCTGATTTAAAATCGTACTGAGCTAGGACTGCATTTAGGATAAAACTGACCATGCTGTGTGCAACGAACAAGCATAATACCAAAGAGCTCGAATTAAAATGCTTTTGTGTTTGTCTCTCTCGAAATGTTTCTGTATGGTGTGTTCTCAAACATGGATTAACTTAAGTTACGTTGTTTTTGTTATATATTTGTTGCTGTTGTTGTTTTTGTTTGATTTTATTACAACTACGTCAGGTACGACTGAAGACAACAAGGGTTCCTATTTTTAAAGTAGAGTTCTGAGCGCGTGGACAAGGTCTGAGATGACTAGACCGAGACAGGAAAAGTAAGGTTAGATGTTTTGTGGCATGGGTGAGAGAAGTGTTTGTCTGTTGTCTGTATTATATCAATCTAAATCCCACTCATTTGCTCAGCACTGATGCTATACAAAACCCCCCTTTCCATTGTCGCTATAGAAACCCCAATAACCCATATTCAATTTCCCTTGACGCTATAGTTACCCAGGGTGTACTTAAAAGTCTTGTCGCTATAGTGGATATGAGGGTCATTCAATGCTAATTCCCCTTGTCGCTATCAATGTTTTCGCTATATTGGATATGGGGTGTTGTAATGATATTTCCCATTGTCGCTATAATGTCCTCCTTCACTACTTCCAACAAGTCAACTGGCTTGACAAAAAATATTAGCAATCACGAAAACCATATCAGAGAAACAGTTTGCGCAAAACTAGATAAACATTTAAATGCAGCCTGGCTCTCCGTACAGTCACATTAATTGCTATCAACTGAGCTAAACTACAGACGAACTTAGAATGATCATGATTATAAATACAAATCTTGGATATCACAGACATCAGCACGTGTAGAATTTGAGTCTGTAACAGTGGTTAGATACAACTACAGACTATGGTCTCCTTCGTACATTTCAGTTTAAAAAAGATACATTTCAGGGGTCATCTAAACCATCGGAACTTAATATCCTATGGGATAGATCATTATTTCCAATACGGCAGCTGATTGAATGAGCGTGATACGAAGAAAAATCTTTCATGGCACACAGTCACTCATTTTAGTACAAAGAGACGAAAACAGCTTGGTAAGTTATTTATTTCTTTATCCAGTCATTATTGTGCTTCTTTGTGGATTAATTGTGTGTATGTTTGTTGTATTGCAATATTTTTAAGCGTCTCCTAACACATCAATTCCTAATTAAATTGTTTACTTTGTTCTTAATATTTTTACTTTATTCAATAGTGAAAGTAATGTTAATGTTACAGAAGCAATCGCTAAACTGCGAAAAAACCCACATATTTTTGTTTCTTCTATTTCTACTAGCTATTGCAATTTAGTTGAGTGGTAAATTAAGATAAAACATTAGCAATAAAGGTATTATTATAAGTCAATTAAAATGAAAAATCATTTGTGGCGGATATTTTCAACCTTATTATCACATAGTAGATTGTCACAGTGGCGTACTAAAGTAAATGTCGCCCGTGGGAGACTTTGTTCCAAAGGGGTTTTGTCGCCCCAAGAACTCTGGCGCTCGGGATTATGGCGCCAAAAGATCCTTGCGCCCGAATCAACCGCCCGGTCCTAATTCCCTCTCGTTTTTACTCTTCTGGGTTGTCACTGGGCTCATTACAAATTAGGTGTGACCGGAGATGGGAATGTGCGCATGACACAGTTTGGTGAATTTCGTTTCCTAAATCTTGTTTAATGACATGACTTGATACACTATTTAATCTCGTTAACTAAACAGTGTTGATTGGTCATTCGATTAAGACCTAATATCGCGTTTCCTTTAGCTGCCTCATACACTTGCCGTTGGTTAATAAAACGAGTGTACTCTTTTTTGGATTTCAGAAGTCATTGTACGGTTTTCGAATGAAAGTGCTAACTTACATTGGAAGTTATTTGAAATAATTAATGTTGGAATTCATTCCCAAGTCAATGAGAAAAAGTTTTCATGCACAAAGGAATTAGATGGATACAAGTCTTAGCCGCAGCAGTATGAATAAGTATATGACCCTGTGACATTTTAACAAAACACATTGTATTCCATGAGGTAATTAATATTAGCACGTAGATGCTAAATATGCGTACATGTTATGTACATGTTCTAGTAGAAGTAGTCTTTTCAGCTAACATATAGTTATCACTTAGTTACTTTTTTAACGTTATTACCTTTTACAGACTTAATAATAGTAAGCACACCTGGTTTCTCCTTCAGGTGAATATTTATTTGCAATAAATGAGAGGAATATCAACATAGAGCAATTAATTTTACAATGTCCCCTCTAAAATAATGACTAATATATATATATATATATATTCAAGTGATAATTTTTTATTCTGCTGTGACACTAGGATCATTGCAATTAATAGCTGTGTACTTATTTTTCTGAAGCACTCGTTACTGCTAAACTTCTACCCAGATAATTCTAGTACTAAATAACTCTTAATTAATACTGGCCATTTGGTCAATTATTTTACAAGCAAGGATATTTGTCGAGTATCGATTCCTCTTAAGAAAATGTGTTTTGTTGTTGATTTTAGATTTTTGAAATTTTTTTGTATTGCAAAGTCTTTAAAAAGAACATATTTACAGCTTAAAGACAGTAACATTTAGTTACGATGCACATTTACAGATTGGGAGGTTATTAGTTTGAACAATTTTACAATTTTAAATTGTCATGGGGTCTGACAAAAATAAATGTTAGGTTTGTTTTACACCTGGTCAACAAAACACTTTTTTCTTAAATAAACAAGATTTATTGCATTAATATTCGGAGAGAAAATTTTGATTCAAGTCTATTGCAGAGGTCAACTACGCTACGTACAAATACGTTAAAAACCATAACAATAATCTTATTGCGCATGAATTAGATCACCTCTTTTCAGATTGTGTTTAAATTTGTATGTATACTATTTGATAAACTTTCAGTATTTGCCTTATGTACTATATGAGCATATATTAGCTGATGAGAATACGTAATGGAATTGAATTGCATTATTAATAATTTTTCTACACCAGACTCATGCTAGGACAGTACATTGAAATGAAAGCAAAGATATAAAATATGTTGCTTACCTTGGAACGTACGGTAGGTTTAACTTAAGGAAACTGAGAAAATACTGCATACATGTAAACAGTGTGAAAAACATTATGTGACTGGAAGAGGGAAAGCAAAAACTGTCATTTTGTTAGACGGTAGCAGTGCAAGCTGTCATGTAGTTTAAATAGATACCGACTAGGACATACCTCATTATGATCCCTATTGACCATGGGTTGCTAAGGACATTAGGATAACTAAGCTTAAAGGACATGGGTGACGTTTTTTCCAACATGACTTCTTTCAAAGTTCCCACATAATCTACTCCTTCCTCTTTGTGATAGGAAAAACGTCAAGATATATTTATTTAATCCACAAAACTTATATTGATTAAATGCGGAGCCACCTGGTCGTAGATTGATCTATGGCGCTAGTGAGTCAGAGACTCGTGCTCATGAAAGCTTACACGTAGATTCTCGTGGGTCGGTGGTTCCATTCGAAGGTTTTCTAAATCCTCTCGCTACCAATTATGCTGGCGACCATGTCCTGAAAACTGGCGTAAAGCCAACAAAAGAAACAACTAAATTAAATGCCAGTCATGAAGTAACAAAATATATTTTTACCTTAACTCTACAAGAAAATGTCAAAAAAGGAAAGCGATGTCTTAAAATATATTTCCTTACAAAGGAACCGAGTTCCTTCGTATTATCTTTTCGATAATAGTCATATTCTCTATTATTCTGTCTAGGATCAGAAACCTATGTAACGACCTTACAAATATCCGGACGACACCTGATTGACAATATTTGATGCAAATCTATCGTGTAAGCAGAATGTAAATAGCTTATTATTTGTATGTGTCCTCAAGACATAATTCAAATGCAAATCTAATATTTAGTCTTAAGGAATGTTGGTCCTCATTTCTACAAACACGTTTCTATTTCTGTTGTGATGGAACCCGAAACTGAATTTTTTGGAATATCTTTATTATTTGTTGAAAAAAAGTTTACGAGACTATTTAAGTAACGTTTCTTCTTTACATTCCAAATATAAAATGATTTTTACCCCCAGAGAGTGCAATGACCAGTTGATAGTTGAAAATGCTTAAAGAGGATTTCAGGTATGTTATTCACTGATATTACCTGCCTTATTTCATTCTGAAGATACTGCAGTGCGACAGTTTATAGTGATGTCCAGTACTGGGGCATAATACCGCAGACATGTAGAATGATGTCCCACCCAGTCACATTATCCTGACACCAGGGCGACCAGTCCTAAAACTAATCTGTTAATGCGGGACAGCTGTTAGTACCATTTTTGTATGTCTTTGGTATGACTCGGCAGGGGATCGAACCCACGATATACTGCTTCCGAGGTGGACGCTCTAACCGCAGGAGCGGTTATAAGACATCTTATGATCGAGTTCTACAACACGCTGAATAAGGATGTACGGACAGATTAACAAAATCATTGTACCATAGGAAATTCAAATTTCATGTACCCAAGTAAATGTGAACGACTATTTTCTGCCCTCGTTTATATGGGAAAAACAAATTCATGTAAATATCACAACTCTGTTTCTCATAGCATTATTCGATGTAAAAATGACACTATTCTGCATTAAACATGAATATTATTTTTTTCATATCTAAACACTTTTGAAAATGGGCTAGCATGGGGAATTTAAGAAAATATACTACATTTGAGCTGCTTGCAACTCGAAAAAAGATCTAAGCGCAGGCTTGCTCAAACAAGGTATTTACACAGATTAATTAATTTTTTCGAAACGTTTTGGGTCCTCATGTTAAGATGTGATTACAGTTGTGCTAATCACTAAAAAAATTTTGAAGTTTGCTGTTTATGTGTCTTGTTTTCCATTTTGCACGGTTGCTGTCTCTGTATATCTCTACGCGTTAGCAATTAGACAAGCATTTCTAGAGTGCGCTATATTATTTCCATCATTATTATATTAACATAATTCCGGGAATAATAACTATTCAGATATTTTAAAAACAATGTTATCTATTCATTTGCGGCATGTGGAACTATACGTAAACAAAGGCTACGTGGAGTATACATTAAACGGAAATGTATTTTTACGTTGCGCAATTTCTTTGCAAAAGCATGCTTTAAATAATAGAATAAGTACATTTATATTGTTTATTTTATAATTAATAACAGGAGGTTTTCTTCATTTACATCACGAAACCATTTGCTACGTTTAATTCAGTCACTATTACAGTGTAACGTCGTAAATGTAATCTTTGAATAAATCTCAATTTCCAGATGGAAATAACAATTAGAACCAGCGTATTTTTCATTAAATTTTGTTAACGGGGTCTTTCTTTATATAGTGACAATATTAATTCTTTAAAACTAAAGCATTAACTGGGCAAACAACAAAGGATCGTCTGCAGTTATATAAATCCGATTTGAACAACTGTGTCATTTGCATGATATAGAGATTGAACAACGCACGCTTCAGTACCTCAACTGGTATAGCATTATTGTCGCACCAAGTTGGAATTCCCCAAAGCTTCCGTGTTTCCTTCTTTCTTTTTGTTTTTTTTCATTTTAAGAAGTAATATCCATAATAGCAACAGCCGTTAATGCACGAGTTTGAAATCAAATTAGAAGTTTTCAAAACGAAACAACAAGCATCACACAATTTTAAAATCATTTCATTTTTATGTCATGCAAGGTAACATTTTTATCAATATGCTATCCATCTAAAATGGAACTATACAAGGTTAGCTAATCATGGCTGCATCATAAAATAAGAATGGCATTTGAATCATTGTTGTGAAGTGGTTATTCTTTCATAATTGGATAGAATAACTGTCATATTCAATTTTTCATCCTGAAGTTTTAATATTTTCCTGTGCACTCTTAAACATGAAAAATGACTGGTTTTAGACTGACATAAAATTATAAACTTCCTTACTACATTAATGGTGTTTCTAACAATTAATGAAATTAGAAATCATTTCCAAACAGTGGGAACCATGTCCACAGTAGCGATTGAAGTCAAGAAACTGATTTATGATTTTTTTAATTGACAATATTATTTGCATTGCTTCTTCGCCACAACAACAGCAATTATATGAGCCTCAATCATTTACAGATCATTTGTTTATGTTCCTAACGTGGAACATTATTATGGGTATGGTATTCAAGGTAACTAGAGTAGAATGACCAAATATCTTTGCATCAGAAAGTTTTTGTGGAGGAACCAGTGTTGTCAAGCGATTATTATTCCATCATTATATAGTCTGATATTTGTATACTTGTTTGTTTATGCTAAAAAAAATCAAGACGTCATGCTTTATTTCATTTCTCTAATAATTCCTCCAAATCCACAAAAACTGGTTTTGGACTGACATAATTTCATAATTGCCTACTAAATCAATGATTTTTTTTCTAGTAATTACTGAAATGAAAAATTACACATTTTGTTTCCAGTGGGAAACATGTCCCAAGGTCAAGATGGAATCTAAAAGTAACTGAATTGATTTATATTTTTTTTTAATTTAAATGGAAAATGGTATCATTCCTATCCGTTAACCAGCAAAAATAAAAATAAACCCAAACAAGTTTGTTAAATTTATTTATCTAGATACTGTATATCTGTTGCAATGGCATACTTTCTTTTTTTTCATTAAATGATAACCTCCTAACTTTATACACTTACAGATTATAAAAGAGAAAATCATAAATATCATAGCATTTACAGCTGAAAATCATTTATTCAAAGGACATCCTGCTTGAATATAAGTACCACTACTATGAATATTACGACTATTACAAATACTACTACTACAAATCATGCACAATGTAAAATCGCCATCTTTGAGACTCTAAGTGCTGGTAAATAGCATTTGCAACACGAATAATAACATGACTGTGTTTCTATTTGTTCATTATAGGTAGGCCTATATGTTCATTATAAACGTTAACATCCTCTAGTTTCACAGACAACTCATTTTGTTTATTAATTTAATGATTATAGATTGTAAGGGGGGGAGGGGGGGAATTAGGAGACAACATATTGAATACATACTGTTTTCTATTTTGATCGTTGTTGGTTTGTTCTTTGAGATGAGGATATTTCGTCTCAGTAAACATGGTTTTGTGCCCTTTTGATACTGGATGATGTAAAGATAATGCTGTTGACGAATGTAATAGATCTGAGTTCAAATCATTGGTTTAGCCAAGGAAATTGTAGGCTCACCTGATGTACGATTATTTGGCAGTTAAAGGACATGACCTTGTTGCCGAAATGGATGATTTGTAGTGAATATTTGACAATATCTAGATTCTGAACCTGTGACGTATGTTCGTTATAAATAACGTAGAGAATAACAAAAGTATTATTCCTATCTTAAAGATCTGTAGTATAGTTAGTCATTTAATTGTCTTCAGTTATTATTTGAGACGATATATTTATTTCAATTATTCATTGGACTCACAAGGTAATCATAAACGTTACGAGTAAATATTTCGGAATTACTGCGAACTCATTTAAAGAGGCTTTGGATTATATAATTTTGACTCATCTAGACTTATAGCATTCGAGCATTATTCAATGGTACTTACACATCAGTAAAATAGATTTTACTTCATTTAGAACGCAACTGGGATTCATGCGTAATATTCTATACTATTTGACTTATTATATGATTAATTGGAATTTAATTCACAATACTGTAAGTGAATTTTAATCTTAAGCTTTTTTCTGTTAGTTAGTTTAAGACCTTAGAATCGTAAAAGCTGTGACAGCCACAAGCACATTGTGATTTGACGATATTGGTGCCGGTATATCCTGTTTATCTTGTGATCAATTAAGCGAAATACGTTATTTAGCAGAATGGCTCACTGCATTCAATACTTGTCTTGAATAAAGTCTCTTTTGAAGCTGAGATAATTTTTTTATTTAGTAATATTTTGTTCAGAGAAAAGTAAATAAATTCATAATGAAAGGGCATATTATGAAGCCTATTTCAATATTCCCTTGAGGTTCTTTTGAAGAAAGAAAACATGCATAAACATATATAATATTTTTCATTCTGGAAGGTCCTCTCATGCAATGTTGTCTATGCAGGTAGCTGTGCTATATATTCTAAGCAAAGTTAAGGTGATATGGACTGCTTGGTTTCTAATCAGAGAAGAATGCAATGGATTCAATGTTATACTCAGCAGGACTTACCTTTACTATAGATGTCCGTGATTCATGAACATGTATTTTCCAACGTATTCATAGCCGTCTCACGAACCGCTTGAAGTTTGTACAAATGATCATTTTTATGCAGACAAACACGTACGCCATATGTGCAAACTGACCATTTTATCTTCGATCTACGTTTAAAATATTGGTATGGAAATCTTTGAAGTGATCGATTTGTGTGCAATTTGACACACCTTGACATCTTTGCTGCCACCCAAATTAGACAGGTGGTTTTGCATTATTAATTAGTTTTGTTGACAAATTAAGCAATCGTGAAGAAAAGATAAGAAACAAATATTTAAGAACAATGCAATATTCCGAAATGTAGTGGTTAGATAAAAACAGAGTATAATTGCATATTACTCAAAGAACATCAGGAGATTTTCTTGGAAAAGGGTTTATAGTAATCACTCGGATGTATAGTTCAATGCGAATATAGTTGATTGATTGAAACGCAATTTTATATCTTAAATAATCGACATATATATATATATATATATATATATATATATATATATATATATATATATTCTGACACTAATAGGCTGATTTCCAATATGAGCGTAGGCTAAGAAAGATAAGCCACGAAAAATAACCGTTCAATGAAGGAAAGGAATTTTATGGTATTAAGGTTAAGGACATATTGTACAAAAAAATGATTATTTTCCGAAAATCAATCACGAACTCAAAAAAATGAAACGGTAAAATAGTTCTATATATATATATATATATATATATATATATATATATATATATATATATATATATATATATACACACGAGTAGAATCTCGAAATATAAAATATGTAAGTAAATACTTTTCTGACACCTTTTGGTATATAAATTAGAAGACTTCAAAAAGCATGCTAAAAACTATTTTACGTGGAAATGCTGTCTTTATAATACAATCAAGATCGTGTATTTAAGAATGAGAAATTTTAAAATGTGAAGAAGAAAGAAATACGAATGGCAAATGATGTGTATTGTAAAATTAAAAGGATTTTAAAATAACTCTTAATTGTTGGGATCCGGAAGTAAATGGCTCACTGACATAATAAGAGCAAGGTGCAGTCCCAACAGTCTTAAAATACAGTTCATAACATTGTTATACTTACAGGGAAACATTTTGTATAGAATATACAATTATAAATATATAATTACGTCTATACCTTCAAATAGAAATGCAACCAATTGTCTGTTATGTGTTTGTCAAGTTAAGCCTATTGCTGAAATGCACCGAAGTAATATTAGTACACGTGATGTAAAGAAGGTTCATATTGTATTGGAGGAGTTAAACAAATGATGGAGTACCTAACAACAACACAAAAAAACAGTGATTTTGCTAAATCTATAGAAGATGCTCAATGTTCTGTCACGTAACGTAAATTACGAACAAATTTAATAATATCGAAAACTCACTCACCAAAGAATGTTTTATCAAATAGTACTTTGTAAATGATATAGGCTTTACTTCATACAAAACTACGCAATCTGACGGAAGACACCTCAACTCACGCCTCAAATAGAAGGAAAACGATTGTGAATGAAACTGAAAAGGTCGATATTCCTTGACTTGCTAATATGATCAAATATTTGTACATGCTGAGAGGTCTAGGCCTGTAGCAAGGTAGTCATACATCGATTTACTAAATTTACTAAAAATAAATAGGCCTGCGTTAATATAAGAAAAAAGCCCGACATGCAATATAAATTATTTTAAAATCACCTAATTATCATTAGTAAATACCGCAAAATATATCCAAAACGAATATAAAGAATCGATTGATCAATGTTCAATGAATTTGAAAGATTAAGTAGATTATGAAAACCAGTTAAATATATCAATGTATATGAATCAGTATGTTGGTCGTCCGCCGAATCTGAAGAGGACGGATTCTAAGTAATCACCTGTTATCACGAAGATCGCTTCGCAGTCACAGGATTAACTTGCATATTCAATGACAGATGGATCATTGGAAGTCAATTATAATTACAGGGACAGAGGCTCACCTGTGGTAGCGTTCCTGAGCTACTTCCTTCTGGCTCCAGCTGTCATTGTCAAGGTCAGTAGACGCTTTGCGGGTAATGGCACGCCAGCAAATTTAGTCCCATTTTATTCTTGTTAGCTCAGATGGTTTGAGACCACACCACTATATGCTGACTTTCAGAGAGTCTTTGCAGTGATTGTATGGTCGGCCGCGGTTTCTTCAGGCCACGCACCAGTTCGGCAAAGAAGATCTGTTTCAGCAAGTGACTGCCAGCCATTCTGATGACATGGCTTGATAATCGAACTTGGCACTGGCTTTGGCTATCGTTTGAGGTTGTTAACCTTACCGTGCCGTCGGATCCCAATGATTGAGCCGACAGCCCGCAAAGATAATATTTCCAGCTACTTGATGTATATGCGGCATACAGTCCCGGTCTCACAGCCGTAGAATAAGGAGATGAGGAGCACTATGTTACACCTACAACTTGTTGGATAGGGTAACATTGTAATGGTCGAGTAATCTGTTATGAAGTTTTCAGATTGACATACTTGTTAAATGTATATGGTAAATTAGAATAACAGAATATAAAGAAACAGACACGAGTGTCTTTTAGTCCTGGAAAGAACCAAATACGCTATACAAAGAGTTTTGTAAGATGTGCTTGAATTAGTATATTGTTCTGAATTAATATTACAAGTACACAACTGATTATACAAGGATATATTTAACACAAAAATTGTAATTCTGATAGATGGTTTCATCAATAAATTATGTTTGGATTTTTAATAACAAAAAAAACTACTAAAGACACAATTTGATGTTTATTGTGATACTGAACATATCATTCATCCAATACGCAATAGGGCTGCAACGAGTAATGCAAACATTACTCCTACCCAAAATTCTTTATGGACAATAAAACCAGACAACACACGCCAGTGTTTTGCCTTTTGTGTAAGCAAGTGGTTCACATAATAATGAATTACATGAATATTTTACTGTTTGATTTTATTAATTAGCAAGTTTATATAGACCCTTCGGAGTCTAGTTAGTCTTCTATTTTTAGTGAAACTGATATTTAAGCTCCATAAAAGTTGACTTGTTTTATTTTACTACTCATCTATTTTTTCTATAATAATTGGTGATACCACATCATTGCCATCCCGAAAGTTCATAACCGTTTACATTTTGTTTTTAGTCGATAGCGTATTTGCTTTCCTGGTAAACAAATCTTGAGTATGTGAAATACAGACCTTGTAATGACATATTTATTTGTGCAGTTATGTGAATATATTACTGTTGCAATATTCTAATACGTTGCTGTTCATTTGCTATTAAAATGTTCTCTAGACGTTATTCTATCTATGAAATTAATTGTGTCTGGTCTCTAACGTATACGAGCGCCGAACACATTTTAGCACAAACCCTTATTAACCACATCATATTTCTCTATTAAATCTGGTAAATGTGCGGTAAACATTTGATTAAAGTTTAAGCCATTGTTTCATGTTTGGCCTAATGATTGTCTTTTTAAACTTGCTTTATGAATTGAAAACTAAGATCACCATATTGTGTTGAATATATTGCTATCCCTTAGTTAATATGGATCAGGAACTTATTGAGTGAGCTACGCCAAACAAATCAATTCGCCTGAGATACATCTTTAATTTTTATCTTTTGTCTATTGAAAGTACATTTTCTTTGCTTTATCGACAGGAAATATTATTCGTGATACAACCACCGTAAAATGCGTCTTTAAATGGTAAGTCTATTTACAGAGTAGAGTATGGTCATTATATTATTCGCATTCCGTGTTTAATCGATTGAAACAGGTTTTAAGCTAAACCTCAGCTTTATCCAATCAATGGACGTGTTTACATATATCACACTAATTTAAACTGTTTTGACATTTTAACGTACATTTCCAGATAACATGAACAATCAATGTTATAGTTTTGGTTTCGTTGTTATCTGTTATATACATGTTGTAGGATATAGTCTTTTTGATTATTTCAATCATTACAATTATCAGCTGCTCTAAACAGTCTATGCAATGATGTATAAAGTCTGTTTTTTCTTTAATCAATCAAAACCTGCAATGCTTACGTAGACTCTCCGCTCACAGTAGTTTATAAATAGTACTTACAATCCAATTTTAGCTAAATTAAAGCAATCCTCGAAATGGATATACTATATTTGAATCCTTGGAATATAGCTCAATAGTTCCTACCACTGATTCGTTTCTGTGCATTTAAATATTGTAAGATACTTACTCCCAAAGTAAACACCACACCAGTAATCGGGTACTGTATGTTCTAACTTCCATCTAAGTCATAAGAAGTAGCCACATTCAAGAATATTCCTGATGTACTAAGCAGTCTTGACCAATGCTATAACAACTACCAATATCACTACCAATATTCCTAAGCAGCAAAACACATCATATTATAAATATTTGCTGCTTTTGGCTCTTTGGCATTCTTGCAATCCTTTTCAAAGCTGTTTACATAATTTAACTTTGCAATGATCATTTATCTTTTTTGAAGTTACGTTCTCTGGTAATTCGCAATGTTTAGTTTTTCCTCAGTTTTACATGCCCAAATGTGTTCACTTCCATCCATGTATTTTAGAAGTACACTGGGTCAAAAGATTTTCTAGACCAGTGCCCAGAGGAGTCGTAAAAATGAAAAGACGAGTAACCCCACATGAAGTTCAGGGGATAGATGGCTAGAGTCTTTCTATTTATAAATCATTCTCCGGCTCGGTAGTTTTAAAACTTAATAAAACGCAACGAGTCCACTAACACTCACAAATTTGTAAAATAGTTACGTTTCACATATTTAAGGTTAGAAATTGGACGAAATTGCTATAAAGTGATTTGTTTCTTGTGAAATGAAAAATCAGCGATAAAGTTTGTAAAATAAGGTAAACAGTTAGGATTTTAGGATCAATGTAAACGTTTTATCAGTTTCTTTGATTTGCATTTTATTAATCAAATTATTGTCATCGGATGAAATGTGAATGTTCACTTACAAACGTTGATGTTTGTGATTTCAAGAATTGTGTGGATGAAAGGGGATTGGATTTGTCTCTGAATCAAATAATTATATTTGATCAGTTTTGCCGTGCACATCTCACGTCAGCTGAAATTCTCATCTAACTGAATGGGACGAAAATGTATTGAAGTCGATGATTCTTCATTCTCTACCGTTTCTCAAGTTCTCAAGGCAGCGTTCATACCATCTATACACAATCACCATTTATGTCAAAACGTTATTTTTATGTCTTCTTGAGGACAGAAGCTAAACAAGCGTTGTAGAGAACTTGCATTATCATTTGAAGTTACACTGACAAATATGAAGGGTTCAGATTACAACTCTATGGTACACACCGCGTCGTTATCATGTTGACACTACATGATACTCAATACTCCCTCTGTAATTTCTCAATTTCAAATTGTCATATCTTACAAAGATTCTTACGACGATATAGTGTCCCAAGTATAAACGAAACGAATGAACAATCAAACAGTTAAATTTCTAAAACGACAAAACAATAACAAAATTAAAAATGAAACAAACCGTTTTTTGTAAATTTCTTGATATCACTGGGAACAAGCTCGATTTGCTCTTTAGCAATTATGTCTTTGATCCCTGTTGCACGGATACATGTGTGTGAGAGGTTTTCTGTTTTTCGATTTCTTCTATCTCATTGACCACATTTCAATCTGATTTGAGATGTCGGAAATTGTTAAGACGTCAAGAGAACATACATCTTTTGAGGCGCTTCAAGCAGGTACAAACGTTTCAGATTCAAATTAAGTACGGTAAATGTTGGATGTATAAATGATAGAGATATAATTACACAAATAAATGCCATTTTTACCCTAACCCTAACCATTTTACGAACAAATGGTTGAATGACTCTAAAGACAGTTACGTTAAACTAATTAACAATTGCGGGACATTTCTCTGCGCCGAACATTATGCTACATGTCTGTGGCATGATGCCATAGTACTAGACATCACTATAAACTGCCACACTGCATACATCATAGCGACATGACTGAAACATTGTTAAAGCTACGTTACAAATCCAAATCACACACATGCGCACTAATTATTATACTCATAATTTCATCGACTTATTAAAGCTTTAAAGCTTTAATGTTCACATGTTTCCTCATTTTATCCTACCGTTTCATCATAAAACCATTTCATTCACCTTTCGAAACGACCGTGATGTTTCTGTAAACATCCCCAACTGATCCTTTTGTTGAACGTATTGCTCACAGAAAACTTTAGCAGTTTTAGCTGCAACAAATAACCTTTCTCTCTTTCATTAGTATAATTAGTTATCAAAACCTACGACCATGTATTTCTTTTTTCTTTCAGGAGACCTAGAAGACATTTTATAGTTTCCTCATGGTTGGACACTGCTTTACTTCTTACAGCAATGCAAGTTTCATCGGGTAAACAATAACTTTTATATAAGTTCGTAGTTGTAAACAGCTGCTACCTTTGTAATTTTTTATTACAAAATATATTTAAAAATTGTTCACGTTTGTGTATGTATTCTAATTTGTAGTCAGCGCGTATGCGCGAAGCTAATGTTTGCTCCCAGCTTGATGAGTATTTGCCTATTATGTCGTGAGTGCGCGTAAGGGCTGTGGCCCTCTTCTTATATTATGTGACCTATATTTCATATTTACTTATTACGTGCTGAATTTGTAAAGCACGGTTTGATTAAAATTATTGTCTACGATGTCACCTTATTCTATTGCAAAGGACAGAAAACCGAAAGAGCTATAATCAAATATAATGAAATATATATTCTTCGCCAAGCCAGGACAGAGCTATAATGCCACAGAAAACAGAACATTCCAGTATTAATTGGTTGTCCTTGTGAAGCGGGCCGTTCCTTTAAATCACTTGGTGCCTCATTATACTATTCAGTTATTTTTGTTTCAAACAATTTTCCATATGCGTGGGACATCGATTTCATTGTAATATTTTTTTTATTACAAGAAAATCAATATTCATTTTATAATATGGACAAGAAGAAGAAAAAACAGTCAAACATGTTACGAGGCATTGCTCTTAAAATAAGCAACAAGCTTGATGAAATTCAACAACTAATTTATTTCCCTAGAATACAAGGGCAACATGTAAAACAGGAACTTATGGTATTCCGAATTAAATATTCCATTTCAGGGCATACAAGCTTTAAATATGCTAATATACCATAAGAAGCCTACTTTTACACCTTGCAAAGTAAAAAGTTGCACATATGTTAAATCGGGTATTATGCGAGATTGATCTAGTACGAGACTTTACCTGACAATTCAGGTATTGGTATAAATTTTTGCATGGTCCGAACGTTTGGAATCGACCACTGTTTGGACATTGCATCATGAGGCGCACTTTATATACTTTATGACTCTAATATCCAAAATAATAAGAAAGACAAGGTAGTTTGAACTCGAACATTTTGATATCAAACATTGATACAAAATGTAATTCAAGAGAGAATATTTTGCTGCTCTTTCAGATACATTGATAGATATACGTTGCCAATCACACAACAAATAACAGGCTTTCAATCTTTCCATCATCACTGGACGAATATGGTCATATTAGTTGATGTTCAAAGGGGGTTTAAGGACCAAACCCCTAAGATCAAGTATAATTTTAGAACTTTTCAGTAATTTTGATTCAGTCTATGATTCAATCATATTCTGCGAGTTTATAGGAATGAAAATAACTAAAAAAATATATTTTGTATTTGTCACAACTGAAAACAAATAAAATTGGTTGATTTTTGCTAGTTTTGTTCGCTAAACTAAAACTAAAGTTGTTTATCAAATCACCGTTAAAATTGAAAACCTGATCGATTCTAAATGTGTCTGAGAAGTTAGGAATAAATCCTTTTGTATTTGTTACTATGTCACCTTTTGGTTGATTGATTTTGTAGCAATCTTTTTTAATGGTTATAGCTACTATTCGTTGTAGTCAAACACAGGTTCATTTTGTTTATCAACAACAACAGGTTCGTTTTCTTTCTCAACAAAATAGGTTAATATCCATTCTCATCATGTGGTTAATGTTTTCATTGAAGCTAATGACATCATAATCAAGATTGTCGACTGTTGCTTCATTGATTTCCCCTGTCGTCTTGATCACTTTTGTACTTGCTCAAAAATATTAGTGACAATCTTCTCCAACATCGCTGGGCTATCACATGTCTTTTCAGCTTCATCAATTATTTCAATCACCTGTTCAGCTTACTTTGCAAACTCAATCAAGTGATTTTCTACCTTACTCATTATTTTAATGGTTGGATAAAATTATCACCTGAATCAACAATCCAGATCTTAGTTGGTCTAGCTATCAAGTAATACTCTCCATTAAATTTATAAAATGAGGGGTTAACTTCAGCGTTAATATTTATGCTCTTGTTAAATTCTTCCAGCACTTCATAATTTGTTATCAAATCGTTATATTCCTTATAAACTTTCACTTTGTTCAAATCCAACATCAGGTTTGTGTATTTTTTTTGGGATATTGGATATTCAAATGCACTTATCTCATCAACTTACAACTCTCAAATATTTCAAACAGAGGAAAGAAAAGGCCACCCTCATAAACATTGACCAGAGTCAGGTTTATTTTACTTGAGAAATATTGAAGTATTGGAAAGTTATTTCATTACTAACGTAAACTACAAAAGGTTTTCCAATGTTGTCCTGAACTCTTTGATTAAGTCATCTAGTTTGTATCTCAAGTAAGATCTCATCTCATTTAGCAGCCTGATATAACAATTAACCGCTATCTTACACGATTATTTTCTTGATTCATATTTATCCCAATCATGTCGACTACAACACCAACGGAAGACTAAATCAACAGTAATGGACGAATCGGCCCTCCAGCTGTTGTCAGGCAAGTTGTAGCTGGCAAATAATCCGCTATGTACTTTAAAAATATGTTGATGCTTCTCTCTTTCTCCATCTGAACAATCGACATCAAAATTTGAATCACGTTGTTTTATCTGCTCGTTATTCCTGAGATTAGCGACATTATCAGGTTTACCAATGTGTTTATCAATGTAATCAACCGTAGATTTTACAGCATAATCAACAACTGGCTTAACAAATAAATGCCTGTACACAATAACAAAAGAACCAGCAAATGATTTTGATTCAGCAGCTAATGGTCCCCTATATTCACATATTCTACTATCATCAACTGGCTCTCCGTCAACAACTATTCGAGCGTAGGTTTTCATCAGCGACAGTAACACAATTACCAACGGTGAACCTAATGCTCACCTTGTCGGTAAAATGTCTAAATATTAAATATTTTATCCGAAACAGCAGATCATATGATTTGTATCCTGTCAACCGCTTTTTTTCTCCTCGTCACTTAATTCTCTATGACATGACAATTTCAAAGTATTGAAGATGTGTATGTCTCCTGCTCAAGATATTCAACTAGCACATCAATATTTTTCTTTCTCAATTTGTGTGTGCTTTGAACACGGCATAATACTTCGTATCTGTATAACCATTAAATTATTTTACTCTATTATTGATCTTGCCGAACACAACTAAGTATGTTTTATTTTCAACTCACTCCATCCTTCATCTTGTTGTGCATCTTTAACAATATACCAAAATCATTGAATTTTAATCCTAATCTGTCATGCAGACATCTTAAAATCCAATGTTACTTACGATGATTATGAACGGGCAATGATTAATGGTGATCTTGAAAACTTGAAGATGACTACCATCAGATCAGATCATTATGAGATAAAACCAGATTACTACACACACAAAAGGTTTATCATCATGTGGTTACACGAGTTATTGTTCGGATAATGTTCAAACACTAACGTATGGTCACATTACAAAATTGCATCAAGTAGTTCACATAAATGTTAGACACAAAAGATCATGTATCTAAGTTCATAATACAAGTTAGAAAAGTAACTGAATTAAGAAACAAGGTATTGTCCGCAAATGCTAAATTAGCTCTGCTGAGAAAAGTATCAATGATTTTTTGGACAGAGCAGCAAAGAATGAAAAAATGCTATCATAGAACTTGATCAGAAATAAAAGGAACTGATTGATCGTGTAAATAAGATGACAGAGGTGTTTAGCACAAAAACAATAAAAAGACTGTGGTATGATCAGTCAACAAGTAAAGTGCCCTAGTAGTAATACAAAGGACTCTCTGAACATACTCCTTAGGCAAATTTATAATTAAGATTTATTTTAAATTCAGATGGTATATTCTAGTAATTTTATTTCTAATTTAGTTAACAAAATAAGTACAAAAATCAATATTTTATCAACTGCAAACTTATTTGAGTTTTTCTTCTTCTTCTCATACTTATCTACTGGCAAAATATACTTGAATCACAGAATGAGCCTGAAATAATTGAAAATTTCTCAGTATGTACTGGGTCTGTAGGGGTGGGTCCGAAACCCCTTTTAAATTGCTACCGTATTGGTCAGTGCAATAATGGATATGATAATTAAACTGAAAAACAACAGTGCAAAGCTGATGATAAACCAGCAAAAGCGCATTCGAAATATACCGAGACCTTTTACAAGGGTACCAAGAAACAAAAGACTAGCGAAATCATAACAAAACACCCAAAAAATCTGAATACTATGCAAAGTCCATATAATTTGCTAAACATTAATTATGGTTGAATGAATTTGACTGTCAATATTTTTTAGTGCAAGCAAAGCTGGAATGACTAGAACAATCGACCCGTCGATGGTATCATTACGTCAGTGATGTGATGTTTGCGCAAATTTTTCATCCAGTATCTAATCATTTTTTGACATTGACGTTTTCTTAAAATTTGCACGATATTATGTTCTAAACCTATATTACATCATTGAGTTGGTAATATTAAATAGCTTAATAAACTCTTTTGAATAATATTATAAATGCCTTTTATCTTTAACTGACATCTTTGCATAATAATGATATCAAGATTATGGGTTTGAGAAAGCGAATAAATGGCATAAAAGCGTGATTTGGCAACCTGTAAATTCCTTGTTACCAATGCATTGACAAATGCCCAGTTGGACATTGAGTGCTGCATACCTTGCATGTGGTGAGGTAGATACAATTTGATGTCATACTTGTTATAACATGGTTATAAATATTAAGGTTATCGCATATAACTATGCAGAAAATGTACTTGTTTCTTTCATGTATGTCAAATTTTGAGGTCTCCGAAATGCCAAAGTTCAAGAAATTAAGCACACTTTCCAGTCACATGTATTCCCTCATCAGATATCATTGAATATTGTATCCTTGAAAAGCCGAGAGCAGGGAGATTATCTCTGCTAGCCAAATTACAGAAAACAGGAAAACCCGGCGGGACTATTATCTCTTGTAACGGTCACCCAACCAGAGAAAACATCTCGGTAGATTTAGACTATTTGTTTGAGGCACCGCGTCCATGCACTACCCTCCCACCTTCCGGACACATCGAACTATGGCCAGTAATGGGATTAATATTACGGTGAAATATGTAAATATATATTGGTTTGGCAACCTTTGTGACCTTAATGATACTCGAAAAAAATGTGTTAGTATGGTGATCAATGAGAATTAACATTAAGTGAAAAGTTTGGGTCAGTAAGGTAGTGGGAATTTAACATTATAGATGGCCGTATTATTACCTTATGTGGAGTCTTTTTATTTTCTTTACATGTCACTGTAATGTAATTTTGTTCACTAGGATATTGAAATTTTCCAAACAATTCAGTTTGACCTACGTTTTCCTTAGGTACCTAATAATATAAAAATGTATTTATATTTTTGACTTGTTCCTAGCCTTGATTAAGGCTCAAGTAAACAAATTTTCAAGGAGTAAAATGATTGGTTCTTATCAGAGAAATACATGAGGTATGTGACTGTTACATGTAAAGTTCTGTAGGAAGGAGTCCATTCTCCCAGGGTCGGTTTGATGGCATGAAATTTGTTATTGACTGTATCATTCCATGACGCCTGCCACTTTTGGCGTAGGTACTTTTTGATACATGGTTTAAAATCAGTAAACGGTAATTTAAAATCCGATGGTTCTTGGGATAGAGCCATCTTAGCAGCCCGGTCAGCTTCTTCATTACCTCTAATACCGATATGGCTAGGTAGCCAACAGTATCCTATATTATAGGAGGTACTAAGCTCAGAGTTTTTGACGAGAATATTGACTAACAATGGATTATCCAGTTTTCTATTGTGAAGCGACTGAAGCACTGATAGTGAGTCACAGAAGATGATGCTATTTAAAATGTGTTTTTGTTCGACAAATTTCAGAGCAAGGTCTATTGCTCTGATTTCAGCTGAAAATATGGACGCATCGTTTGGCAAGCGCAATTTTGTTATGTGTTTGCCACTAACAAAGGTTGCAGCAGCCTTTTCATCAACTTTTGATCCATCAGTAACAACTTTTGTGTAGTTTTTAAACTCGTTGAGGAGTTCGTGATAAGAGTTCTGGAAAATGGCAGGATTTGTCTCAGATTTCTTCCCATCGTGCAACGTAAAAATCACTTTGGGTTGATTAAGGAGCCAAGGTGGTGTTTCCGAGACAAACGTGTTCTGAACTGTAGGGAGATTAATTTTGATAGTTTCAAAGCTGGATGATATACTGATGCCAAATGAAGGTATGGCATTTGGTTTGCTTTCATATAAAGTGTTGTATTTTGGTTTAAAAAAAACAGCTGAAAAAGCAGGATTTAGAGGGTTTGATCTTAACCTAAGAGCGTACTGTGTAGAAAGCATTTTTCTGCGGTGCGATAAAGGTAGTTCATTCGCTTCCGCGAGAAGGCTTTCACATGGAGATTTCTTAATTGCTCCTAGAGCAAGTCTTATTCCCTGATGATGAACTGGGTCAAGCATTTTCAAATAAGACTTCCTAGCTGAACCATAAACAATGCATCCATAGTCTAGTATAGAGCGGATAAATGTTCTATACAAATTGAGGAGGACCTTTTTATCAGCACCTCAGTCAGTGTGCGCAATTACTTTTAGTAAATTTAAAGCTTTTAAGCATTTAGCTTTTAAATTTATGATGTGTGGTATAAAAGTCAGTTTTCTGTCGAAGATAATACCCAAAAACTTCGTTTCCTTAACAACTGGAATAAGTGTTCCGTCCAGCATGAGTTTAGGGTTATCATGATGTCTTTGCAACTGGCAGAAATGCATGCATACTGTTTTCGATTTAGAAAATTTGAAACCGTTATTACTGGCCCAATTTTGGATCTTATTGATATTTTGTTGGAGTTGCCTTTCAATTGTATGCATGTGCTTTGATCGATAACAATTAAAATATCGTCTACATATAATGAGCAATCCACACCGGGAGCTAAACACTTGGTGATGCTATTGATTTTTATATAAAATAGCGTCACAGATAAAATACTGCCCTGGGGCACACCCATCTCTTGCTGGTGCATATCGGAGAGGGTAGAGCCCACTCGTACTTTGATTCCTCTGTCGGAGAGAAAATTGGAGATGAAAGAGGGCAGACGGCCTTTTAGACCCAGATCGTGCAGGTCAATTAGTATCCCTTACTTCCATGTTGTGTCATAGGCCTTCTCTAAATCAAAGAAGACTGTTACTAAATGTTCGTTCTTGATAAATGCATCGCGAATAAATGTTTCCAGTCTAACCAGATGATCGTTTGTATTGCGACCAGAACGGAAACCACTTTGGAAAGGGGATATTAAATTGTTACTTTCCAAGTACCATACAAGCAGAGAATTAATCATTCGTTCCATTGTTTTGCACACGCAATTTGTCAGTGCAATGGGCCGATAGCTGTTAGGATCTTCGATATCTTTGTCTAGTTTGGGAATCGGTATTACTATTGCTTCTTTCCAGCTCATAGGTACATTACCAGCAATCCATAAATCATTAAAAATTTTCAGAAGTAATGTCAGAGACGATTCTTGCAGGTGTTTCAAGAACTGGTAATGTACTTCGTCAGGCCCAGCGGTTGTATCATGGGCCTTGTCTAAAGCCTCCCTAAACTCCAATAAAGAAAACTGCTGGTTATAGCTTTCAGTGTTGTTCGATGTGAGTTTTAAATGCGACTTTTCTTTTTGAGATTTTAATCTTCGAAAGTCTTCTGAATAATTAGATGATGAAGTTTTTTGAGAAACTATTGGCAAGAATATTTGCTATGTCACGTTTCGAACTGAAATTGCTATTGCTTATTTTCAGGTGTCGAATAGAATTGTGTTTCCTCTTTCCAATTATTTTTCGAATAGTATCCCAAACTTGTTTCATTGAGGAACGAGAGTTTAAAGAAGAAATATATTTTTTCCAGGATGCACGTTTACATTCTTTGATTGTGCGTCGGGTTTTAGCCCGGGTAATACGATATTTGTTTAAATTTTCGGGCGTTGGACGATTGTTGAATTGTTTTAAAGCTTCTCGGCGTTGTCAAATGGCTTCTTTGCATTCCTTGGTTACCCAAGGTTTTTGCGATCTCTTACTGTTCGTTGAGGACTTGGGAATGGATTCATCTGCAATTGAAATTAGAACGGAGGTAAAGTGCTGTATAGGATTAACAGCGTTGAATACTGTATCACTATTTAGTCTAGTTTTACATAGTGTTTCAAACATAGCCCAGTCGGCCTTCTTTATATTCCATTGTGGAATTTCATCATCAATTTTAGAATTATTTTCAAGAGTGATTGGAAAGTGATCACTGTTGTGAAGGTCATCAGCGAACTTCCCATTCATAGTCCAAAAGCAGTGAGGGAGAGCAAATTGTCAAATCTATGCATGTGTACGTGCCCGTTCCTGGGTGTAAATATGTCGGTGAATTAGTGTTATATAGACACATATCGTCTCTAGAAATGAAATCTTCTACTTTATGTCCTCTGTCGTTTATGTGATTTGATCCCCATAAAATGTTATGGGCATTAAGATCACCGAGTAAAACGAAAGGCGCGGGAAGTTGATCAACAAGATTGTCTAATTCCGTTTGTTTGTTTGTTTGATTAATTTTTAACGGCGCACCAACACACTTAGGCTATTTAGCACCATACAATAGGTTATACTTATACATGATTAAAATCCTAAAAGGTTTTATATCGACCAGCGACATAGAAAACCAAATAGTAATTCCTTTTGTACTAGGTTGATGTTTGGTGGTAAGTAAATGGAACAAAAAGTAATCACTCGATGTAGAGTGACACTTACAGCCATGGCTTGTAAATTTGTGTTTAAAGGAATGACTCTGTGAGGGGCTCTATTGTTCTCAGCAATAGAGACTTCTCCTGAGGCCCTGTCAGCGTTTTGAAAGTACGCATTAAACAGGGAATAGTGTTTAAATATAATGTTATCCGTCTCTTTCAGGAATGTTTCCTGTAGACATAGCACTGCAGGATCGTGTTCATTTAAAAACAGAAGAATATCATTGTAGTTAGCTTTAAGTCCTCGACAGTTCCATTGTATGATGGTGTTCTTCCTTATAATGTTATGCTGGAGATTCTGGAGCTAGGTTAGACTATTCGCGAAGGAAGTATGTGTTGTTATTTGTCTGGAGGAAGTATGGGAGTATATTTAGTTTTACTAGGTTTGGAGCTACTTTGAGTACATGGAGCAGGTTCTTCTGCATTAATGCTCTCAACGTCTCCAAACCTGTTGTACAGTTTAATGGGGTCATCTGACCCCTTTTGCGGTTTATTTGTTTGTGCTTTGTGTTTCTGTTTTGGTGATTTTGGTGATCGATTGTTATTAAATGTTGTCTAAGTTGATGTTGTGCTTTTCTGTGGCTTATAATTTGGGATAGTGGCACTTATGGTTGAATCGGGCTGATCCGTCTGTGTTTGGGCGTCCTTCGTGCTTTTTGGATTGTGTTTTACGACTGTGGATAAGGATGGGCCAGGAAGGGATGTTTTTGCCTGGACAAGTTTTCTGGCCTCTGGGTAGGGAATGTTCGATGTAAACTTTACCCTCTGAACGTCCTTCTCCTGTTTCCATGTATCACAATCCTTGGAACTTGCGCGATGTTCCTTGCCACAGTTGACACAATGCGGAGTTGCTCTACAATCAGCTTACTGATGAGAGTGGTCTCCGCATCGGCCACACACCTTGGCTCTAGAACATCGATCCTAGTGATGGCCGTATTTGTGACATTTATGGCATCGAAGTGGGTTTGGAATGTAGATCTCGACTTTTACTTGTAGAAACCCAACCTTGACCACTTTGGGCACTGTCGGTTTATTAAAGGCGAGTACAAATGCATTGGTGTCCTGCAGTATGTTATTACCTTTAATACGTATTCTTCGCACTGCAGTGACACCTTCATGTTTCATCCCTTCGATGATATCTGTGTCGGTGACTCCAGCCAAACCACGACATCGCATTACGCCTTTGGACGAATTCAGTGTAGTGTGGGCGAATGAAGTCACTGGAATATCAAAGAATGTTTTCTTTTTCATGATATTGTCTGTTTGCCTCTTTCGCTCACACTCTACAAGAAGACAACCCGATTTTAGTTTTTTGACACTTTTTGATGTGCCAATAGATCACGAAATGGTTTTATCGATAACGAACGGAGATAAATCTGAAAGCGGTTTTGCATCATCCTTAGACTGAATAACTATGAAGCGTGTAAATGATTCCACGCCACATGTTTCTTCATCCGAGTCAGACAGTGGTTTGGTACGTTTATTGTTGATTTTTTTTTTTTGTTGTGTTTGCCATGATTAAGAGTTTAAAATTTTAGCACCCATGCTCCCCACCCGCCATGGAGCCCAACGAGGGGACACTTTTCAAGTGCCAGGGATACACAGATGCCATACTCGTTAGATAGAATTACCTGGGTGTGACCCATGAAGCTTCCTTCTATGGTCGGTAAAATTACCTCCCGATTGACCCGTTGAGCCACCGCCTTCTAGGAAGTCTTCTAAAACTTGAGAAAGTGAAAGCTAAAGGAAACGAATGTAGGAGCAGCGGTGGTATCAAGAGAGATACAAGAAAGAAAGAAAGAGAAGGTGAAAGTGACCTCCTAGGGCTCGGCGTGACCAGCCGATTTGTTGAGACCGGGCCCATCTCGACCACCTGTCTAAGAGAAGTAGAGGTCAAAGTAGTGTGTTGCAACTACCAGGATCTGTTCCTCCTCCGACACGGGTCGCAACCCACGGCAAACAGGTTGCCTCTACTTAGTCGCCTTTTACGATACGTGGCAAGGCACGTCGGGCCAATTCTACAACCCCGAACCCGCAGAGGATTGTTATTCGTAATCATCAGCTAACCAAATGAATGCAAGTCATTACTAATATAATTATGCGAAATGTCTATGATTACATTAAGTTCCTATTTCTTTCTTTAGATGATATGGCCTGCTCAGCAGCAATCCAACTATACATTTAAGCATTACACTACATCGAGCAAAAAAAGAAGTACATTTAGCTCACTAGTCCACAAGAATTAAAATCGATTTTAATCATGTACATCATATCACTCAGCGAGTTAGCAATAATTTGTATCTGATATTTGCCATACAAGAAGGCAAAATGTGTCAATGTGTTGATTTTTTAAAAAAAAATTCTACTTTAATATTTCCTTACATCTATTATAATATTTAATCATTGAACGAGACGTATTTTCGTTTGAATTACAGGTACAGTAACGCTAACCAAAAGTCCAACTTTACCCGAGAAGAATTGCATGGCTACAATTTCGTGTTCTTCGACTTTGGATCAACCAGTTGCTATTTTCCTGAATGAAAGAAGCTTGACAGTTTGTAACAATGCGGGTTGTTTACCTCAACAAAGCCAAGACGGTAGTCGTGTATACAGTCTAACCAATCGTGAAGCTAAAGTAACCATTAAATCCCTTAATAGAGACAGAGATCAAGGAAAATGGAAATGTTCGTCAGTGGAAGCAGATAGCATTGACATATTGGTTTATAGTCAGTACACACATTTTGTAATGACAATTTCTAACTTTATTAATGTTTGAAAGTGCAAATGTGATTGGTAATCAATTATCAATGAGGTTCCTAAAGAAAAGGTTTTACACTATATATAATCGACATTCATTATTCATAATATGTAATGTGACTGTCATGAACTATTGAAACAAAATGATGAAACAAAATTCTACCAATATACCAGTTCCCATTCAACTATGGGACAGCAGTATTGCAATAATTAAAAAAAACTGAATCCAAAGCCTATATGTGCCATATTTAACCTCACCCATCTTCCTGATAAGTGTTAATTGTTGTCAGTGCTACAAACATACCGACATGTAATGACACGAGCCCCATGTGTGTGCACTTGTAAAATGTGCGTCACCTACTCTTTTTCATACTAGTTTAGATAAAATTAAATAGGCCAGAGCTGGATAAAGTACTTTTGATTGCTATTGGCATGTTCAGTTTACATCTAAATGCACACCCAAGCTAGTTGTACTTCATTTTAATCGAAACTTCATTGTCTCAGTTCTCACACTTGAAACTAATAGAAAATGGAGGACGTTAAATTTAGTGCAACGAAAACCGAAATTTTCTAGAAATGGGAAGTTGTAAGTCTCGAAATTGAACTGATGCAATCAAAATAGAAATAATGTCATATGACTGCATCACTTAAACGTCAAACACGCATTATTCCAGTAAGTTAAAGCGAGGATGTATGCTTAATGACCTTTCAGTTTAGGTTTTATGACTTTTCATTAATTAGTTCATTTTCATCAGACATTACCAACATCAATACATTGTACATATTATGTCATGAAGTTCTTAGTTAATCGATTATAACTGAAACATCAGACTTGATCATTACCAACATCAATACATTGTACATATTATGTCATGAAGTTCTTAGTTAATCGATTACAACTGAAACATCAGACTTGATCATTACCAACATCAATACATTGTACATATTATGTCATGAAGTTCTTAGTTAATCGATTACAACTGAAACATTAGACTTGATCATTACCAACATCAATACATTGTACATATTATGTCATGAAGTTCTTAGTTAATCGAGTACAACTGAAACATCAGACTTGATCATTACCAACATCAATACACTGTACATATTATGTCATGAAGTTCTTAGTTAATCGAGTACAACTGAAACATCAGACTTGATCATTACCAACATCAATGCATTGTACATATCATGGCATGCAGTTCTTAGTTAATCGATTACAACTGAAACATCAGACTTGATCATTACCAACATCAATACATTGTACATATCATGGCATGCAGTTCTTAGTTAATCGATTACAACTGAAACATCAGACTTGATTATTACCAACATCAATACGTTGTACTCATTATGTCATGAAGTTCTTAGTTAATTGAGTACAACTGAAACATCAGACTTGATCATTACCAACATCGATACATTGTACATATTATGTCATGAAGTTCTTAGTTAATTGATTACAACTGAAACATCAGACTTGATTTGTCTCTTGTGAGTAACGATAGTCAAATACAACAATTTACAATTAGGTTAAACGCTATTGTTAATAAAAGTTTTGACTAAATTTAACCCCTAATTGCTAGAAGCACTGGCTCAATCTTCATTGATTTAATGATGGGCTATATATTTGGTTAACTATTCTTTGCTTATTAATATGCTAACGACCTTCAAGATTTTTTCAAACTCAGTTGCTTGGCATACGTTGTAGCTTACTAAGAGACTCTATATTTTGTACGGGTAAATATAGTGTATGTTCAAGACATATTTCAAGTGTTATTCCTCAGGGCTCTATATTATATCGTCTTCACTTTCTTCTTTGTATCAATGGCGTAGACTTGTATCCAGTGTACTGTAATCTTATCATTAATGATTATAAAGACATCTGGTACATCCATCGACTCCATTAAAAATAAACTTCAAATCGACCTCAACAATTTATCCGTTTTGGTATCAACAGAGATTAAATCACAATGGATCTAAACCGAAATGTATTAGAATTCAAACAAGGCAGTTATGTACTAATATATATTTACCTCTGACATCACATGATTTAAACTTGTTTTTTTATAAAACAGTTAAATTATCGTGGCATCTGTATGGATCAACATTCGAGACGGAATTTACATATTTATGAGTAATGTTCGTCAAAAGAGGATTTTTCTACCTCTGCACTCGCTTGAAATTTATTTTTCGATATATATGTATAAATGCAATAAACTGACAATAAACTGACAACGAACAGTGCAAAACTATTAGTACCTACCTGAGTGTTGTCGACTCTAACGAGTTTTCTTCAAAGGCAACTACAAAACATAGAGAAGACAACAAACAAAACAAAAAGAAAAATAAAAGAAAAACAAAATAAAAACGGTTATATTTGCAAAACTGTCCATGTTGTTTTCTACAGGAACTCAACCTTTTTAACAATATTGTATAAACGAATTTTGTTCAGTATGTTGCTGATACTGGAAGATATTTGTATTGACCTAGAAATTGATGATCCATAACGACATCTATTATTTTATGAAAACTTTATGTAATCGTAGATTATATCCCGGATGTTTCATTGTTGTAGTCGTCATAGGCTATTAAGCAAAGTTAGAGAATTATTTAAAAGAAAATTTCTTGGCTGCAAAAGATAATTTTATTTGTGAAAGGTTGTCTTTTTCTAGTCTGCTTGGTTTAAACCGCTTGGTTTCAATGTTCTAAGCCGGGGTATCCATTAAGACTCTTTTTCTTTTCTTGTTTGAGTACTCCAGTTGGGGTTGTGAGCAACAGCAATAAGTGTTATATCAAAGTGTTCGTAATGTCAATGATACAAAGTTGCGATATAACCTGTCCAGACTATATGGTACATTTTGGGTTTGAAGGAAGACACATGCTGTAGTCTATTTAATTCTGTATTTGTATTTCTTTCCTCCCATTGGAATAAAAAAGCCTTTAATAAGGATCTGAACATGTATCATTTAATGTTCAAATGTCAAAAGGCTACTCCACTTCCCCACCCCCACCCCCGCCATCCTCTCCCTCTGATTTAACCTGCAAGTCAGCAGGCTAATCAAATTACATGATGATGGGCTATGAAGAAATGCCTTCGTGGTAAATCTCCCTGACTGTCGCACGACATCTCTCTCTCTCTTTCTCTCTCTCTCTCTCTCTCTCTCTCTCTCTCTCTCTCTCTCTCATGTTTGAATCGTACGTGTGTCTTATATGTTTAAATCAATATGAATGAAAGTAGAAATTAAAAAAATAAAAGAAGCGACATATCATTTGCAAAGTAGATTGCGATTATTCGCAAGAGGTAAAGAACTACATTTAATAGCGAACACACTGGAAAGGTTTGTGCATAGTTCATAAATTCTACGCATTCCATCAAAGCACGACTGCTTGCAATAAATCCTGCGTTTGATCGCAAGTAAGTGTATTTGTATGTGATATAAATAAAATACATGCTTAGAATGTACCCTGTATATTTGATATACCAGTCGTTGTATAAATTTTTAACTGTCAGGAAATCTGGAAAGCCCAGTTTCTTGTTGTGACAAATTTGTACTTCACTTATCTGCAAAGTTACTACGTACACAATAGTATTAATCAGTGTGTAATAACGTTACTTGTCTCAAGGTTCCAAAAGAAATATAGATCATTTATTACAAAGACACTGCTTCACCTCTGCATACAACATTTCAAGAAATGTAAGGTTGTGTTATACTGAGAGTCCAAACATTGGAATTGTGTTAAACTACATTACACAACAGTTACTGCCAATCAAACTCTTTGTATACATTATCTCTTTTATTCAAAGCATTCCCAAGCAACCTGTATCTCACTTACGGAGGGAACACAGATTTTGACCTTGCCAGATCCAGTGTTACCCTGCAATGTCAAACGGATACATGCACATATCCTGCTCCAAGTGTCAAATGGTATTCCTCTGTAAGTACATTGTTTGATACTAAGAGACCATTGGAACCTAAAGATTATCATGGCTCGGTTTTTGGTACAAAACGTTGCTACACAAAATGCTGTAGATTCCAAAAATCAAATGTTTGTACCTTTTCTATCGCTTTGGTAATATTTTTCATGTTAAAGGTTTTCATGAATAACGAAAATTATTTCTTGTATTGCTGTTGAAAAACACCTCATTACGGATGTAGTATTCATATTTCCAAACGTCAAAACACACGTAGTCTCAAAAGACTTTGTTGACAATATTTTCATCATTCAACCTTTTGAGCAGATTACAAGATTTATATATTAAATAGTTGCGTAAAAATGTTTAGGTTTTTATATTTGGAAATTTGTGCTATATGCAGAGACCGAAGTTCCTCGTTTTCCCGCAGAGTTAATTACGACTGTAATAACGCAAAGCCAGACAATTTCACCTTTTAAGAAACTATAGATTTACAAACCAAGTTATTGATCTAGACGTTCACTGTAGAAACTAGCTGAAAAGATGTTATCATATGAAAAAGTCGTTATATGAAAAGTCAATGAGATAAGCATATACATAAAGAAATACATGCCCCCCCCCCCAATTTCTGACGAGCAGTAAAGCAAAAATACTATAACATGGTAAATGTAAGTGAATTTAAAGTAACAAATAATGACTGCTTTGAGTATGTTCATTCCGTTTCAGTCTAACAGATTCTAACAGATATGAAAAATATGGATGACAGGGAGGGTACTGCAAGAAACGAGAATGTCAATTGTTATGTATATTTGATTTAACTTATATTTGATTCAATTTAATTGTTGTTTGTTAGTTTTAAATTTCTTATTCCATTACATTCTACTGTGATGTAACTTTGTTTACTGGATTTGATTTTGTCCAGAATGGAGTTCAGTTTTGACTGATTTTTTTAAAATATATTTTTGACGTAAACAGCTAATATTAGAGACATTTTATCTAATGAAGACCGAATTACTGACCTTGATTCACAAACAGGAGCAGTTCTGGTAAAGAACCTTTTTTAATTTTTATTTTGTATTCTTTCCTTGAGTAACAATCATTGATTTCAGTTAAGACCATGTTGGGAGTACGTGAGGTTAGGCATGTAAAAATCTTCTATTTTGTTCTAGAAAGATGACCATGTGACTCTAAAAGGATGACCATGTGGCCCTCATCCGGGCATATGTTTTGCGTTGTAGTTAAACGTATTATTGATGTTTGAGAAAGAATAGTCAATCGTGCCTTAACACTTGAGACGCTTGGGTGTTTTATGTTATGTCCAGTTTGGGGTTAATTTTTTTTTTCTTCAAATGTTTGGGAATTCAAGTGATCGTTTTCTCTGGAAATACGTACGCTCTAAATTAATTCTTGGGCAAGAACATTTATCGAAATTTTTACAGAATTAAAAAAGCTGGAATAATATTTTATGTGATTCAACAAGAGACTGTTGACACTGCAGCACGTCACAGGTTATAACAGACGTCATCATCTTCCATTTTGAATTTCATCGGGATTCGAACTCAGTTTCATTCAGGACTTTGTATTACTAAGATTCTATTTTTTCATTCTTGGATTATTTTTTGATTAGATTCGTAAAACTATAAGTTCTTTTTCTCATTTTTTCTTGTTTTGCTAGGGAAATAAATTATTTGTTAACTTTTACAAAGCTAGTTGTCTTCACTCTTTTCTATTACGTTTTGTAAGAGTGTAAACACGTAAGACAATCTCGAAATGAATTTACCAATTACAAATCGTTACAAATATTGTTTGAAAACTATAAATATGTGTCCCGGCAAGATTCCAGTTGTTTGCTACCAGTCGACTGTACCATGGATTATTTTACTTTTTAATGAGCTCTTCAACAGAATCTTTGAAGTGGCTGTAATTTCCAAAGTAGGGGTCAAAAGGTGTGATACGTCTGATATTTAAGAATTGGAGTATAAATGACCCAAGCAGCTACAGGAGAATGTCTCTAATAAATGCACTCTGCACTGCAATCTATTTACATTGATTTGGAACAAACGGTTGTATATCCTAGCAAAAATGTAATAGACGAGACCTGGTAGACTTTCAACAGTACTGCAGGTCTTGCGATAATATATTCAGTTTGCATGCAGTTATTCAAATATATATATAACAAATGTGGTAATAGGTTTTACTGTTATATATTAATTGTTTTTTCTCTGCACAGAACGGTATTGATGGATATGTTTTATAGGTTTGAAAAATATGTATTCGTGTTTGAACATATGTTTAGGAACACCAAAAGGACTTACCAGAAATCGGAACTGTAATGCGGGAACAATACAATAATGTTTTCTAACCCCAATTTCATTTTAACGGTCTTTTTCTTGGTTTAGTTCAAACATTATTCAGTAAGTGTGATGCAGGTATTTTCTTCACAGATAATATGCATTGCCTTATTGTGTGCATATGATGTTACTAATTTTGTTGGAACTGTTTGATTATTGGAGCAACAAATTAATGCCACAGATGAATTTTGTACATGTATTGAAACACGAATAGAAGTTAATATAGCAATATAATTGTCTTTAAAAATGCTGGTTTTCTAAGACATTATGAGCGTTACTAGTATAAGGGCAAACCATTTAAAACGGTATCATTTTTTAATAATAGGCTGGGTTGTTTTCCACATTGAGTTTGAAATAGACTAAGGAGAAATATATGTTGGCATCACAAGAGTTAAAAGCAGTATCTAGAAGTTTCAGGTTTCAACTATTTATGGGAAGATTACATTTACAGGATATATTTACAGTATGTGATGCTATGGTGAAACCAATATTTTGTTACGGTTCAGAAATTGGATGGTTTGCATATTCAACAGTAATATAATATTACGACTCTTTGGGCTAAAAAGAAGTAAGAGAAAAGCACAAAAACAAACAAGATTTGTACATTTCAACAATAATGTATTTCCTTAGAATACAAAGTGAAATTTGAAAGAAAAGAATTTACAGTAATGCAAACTAAATCCCAAATAATTCTAAAAGATTTATCACATGTCCAAAGGTATAAAGTTCCAACTGAATTCCACTGGTATTACAAATAAATTCAAATATTGAATGTGTTGAAGTACCTACAGTTCCTAGTGTGCTAATGTGCCAACAGCCTGTAGTGTAGCGATGTGATAACAATATCGTGATGTATAACAGTAATATAATCTAAAAATTGTCTTGTCTGATATCAAAAGATTACAAATTAAAGCTCAAGTCCAAGAATATTATAGATGAGCAATTGGTATTTCCAGTAGAAATTAATTAGAATAAATATTTCCACGCAAATGAAACACTGAACACAACAGTAAGACTGATTCTTCATCAGATGTTAAATGCAAGAATGTTTAATTGCTCAAGTAAATATCATTATATAAAAAGCCAAGACACAAACCTAGAACCAGGATAAGGGTCAAAAGTTCCAATCTAGAACTTCTAAGTTTTAAACACGATAAGATCTATTGCTAGAATTATAATAAAGAATATGAGAAACAATATATGTATCAGTGGGGAATTGCAATGTCCCAGACCCAGACCCAGTTGATCATATTTACGTTTATTTTAAATGATCAAAACATTTAATCTACACTTATAGATAAATATTAACTATGTATTATTTGTTTTAAAAAAAAGGTTGTTGGTCAGGTACATATTGAAACTAATTTTGGACAAAATCAAGTCCAAAATACAATTACACACAACATATAATTATGGAGAACAAATTCACAAATGCAACTTAAATATGCATAAAAAATAAAATCAGTTCATCGACAATTATGTAAATAATATCTTAATGTAACATATACTGAGAATAATTATGTTAGTCTTGCTTAATGTGGACGATACCATTTGAGAACAAATATATGTTCATTTATGAAAAATATTGGATCAAATTATACATATGCCAACAAGTAGATATCCCTTCTAATATTGTATCATGGTAAAGCCTGATGATGCTGGCAAAAATGTATCAGCCGGTAAAATTAAAATGAAGAGACAAATATCCCCACGAGATATGTTAGAACCCTTCAGATGATTTATTTACAAATCTAAAGTCCACAAAGAAAATAAGCCTTATAAAAATGTTTCAAAAGTTTTCTATTTTGTTTCTAGACTTAGAAATTTGAAATATATTAAAACTATCAATATTAACACTGAAACAAGTACATTTTAATATACTGTTTATGACCATACTCTGTTTGATATGTCATTCTTTATGGCATACAACCCTATAATACTGAAGAAATATTGTGTTCTGTTCTAGAAACATTTTCATGATTTTTACAAAGTACTTGTTATAAAGGATACATTAGGTTAATTGGTGCGTGTGGTTTGTGTCTTTGAAATTCTCCGCACTGTGGCCTAATGGCTAGAGCGTCCGCCTATGATACGAAACGTCACGGGTTCGAACCCTGCCGAGTCATCCTAGAGACATAAAAATGGTACATACAACTGTCTCTTTAGGCACTCAGCATTAAAAGCTTAGTTTTACAACTAGTCCGCCTCGTGTCAGAATAATGTGACTGGGTAGGACATGATGCTACATGTCTGATATATTATATCCCAGTGCTAGACGTCACCACAAATATCCACACTTAAGCTAGACGTCACTATAAATTTCCACGTTTCAACTTCAACATTGAAATCATGTGTGTTCGTTATACACTTAAAACCATTTCGTTCACACACACACACACACACACACACACACACACACACACACATATATACATATATATATATATATATATATATATATATATATATATATATATATATATATATATATATATATATATACATATGAACTTAAGTACCATGATCACGGTAAATCCAACAAACATTCAAGTTTCCAAAATAAAAATTTATTTAAATAAAATATAAAGTCGAAGTGAAAAAATTAAAAATGAGACTTGCAGTATATGATTTCGTAGTATTTGATCCTGTAATACAAATAGTCCTGATAGGTTCTACCAATTTCGCACTAATCCAAAAACTTATAAAGTAATCCCAATGTATCGTGTAATACTGTTCATGCGTAAAAGTGATAACACGTGAATATAATCACTTAATCCCATGATACTGACTCTTTTTATCAACTATTTTTCTCTTCTGTTTTATACAACAAATATACATTTGAAATCGCTATATTCCTCTCATTTCACTTACACGATCACTGTGTATAACTGAAAGATTAAGCGTGGGTCGTGTATGTTTAGTGTATAGTATCATAAAAAATCTCTAATCCAAAATAGTTTCTAAATGATTAATTCTTATCATTTCAAAATGATTCAAACTTTTTTAAATACAAAAACAATCTTATTATGACTATCAAATCTAACTGAATCAGAGTACTTGCGTCAGGGCAATTGTACTTTTAATTCCCATGCATGTTTACGCGATTCACAATCAATATTCGCTTGTCATTCTGACCTTGAAAGGTGTTGATTTCATGAACTCTTATTACGAATTCTAAATTTACTTATAGGACGATACTAGGCATTGAATTAAACAATAAGTTACAAGTTCGGAAAGGTTTGAAGTTTTACTTAGCTGCAGTTGTATGAAGGGACAATTAATACAATTATTTCTGAAATGAGTGAAAGTCATTTCTAGTCTCCTCCCTTTATAAGAATTATAGACTTCTCAATTAAAAAAGTACACAAAAGAATGTTGAGACCTATACAATGAATCAGATAAGGAAGTTTAATAATTATAAGAATAAGAAGTTTAATAATTATAAGAATTATAGACTTCTCAATTAAGAAAGTACACAAAAGACTGTTGAGACCTATACAATGAATCAGATAAGGAAGTTTAATAATTAGAACCAATGTTATATATATATATATATATATATATATATATATATATATATATATATATATATATATATATATATATATAATTCTATTATATAACGTTTGGTAGAATAAGTAAGTTCCATGATGTATCTACTGTACATACTGTAGTGTAAGTGCCCGTCTTTGCGCATTCCTGTTTCTGTAGAATGTATATAGTATAATCTTTGCTCAGATGTATCGTACTGAAGTATTCGTGTATTCTTGGATTCAGGTAGTCTGTGACAATAAGAAAAATGTGACGTTGATTTGTATGGTCTGACTAGCTGACTGTTGCAGAAAGTTATTCCAAACACGCAATTAGTCCATACAACTGTTTATCATTAAGAGATAGAACAGTATCTAAAATTCTAATGTATGTCTTTAAACCAGGGCAACTACATTACTATTCAAAACGTAGTCAAATGGAACAAGATGCATTTTATATTTTATATTCTAGAATGTTCAAGGCAAGAAAGCTCAACTGTACAACGCAACAAGTGCGACGATGAAAGTAGTGGGAGGAAATTGTTCATTCCCTGAACATATATTGGCAAGCAGTCTCCTTCTCCCCATTTACACCACGTGGCACAATAACAGCAACAAAACTGTCCATTTCTTTTGTGGGATAGAATATTTGGATTCTTCAAGAAACATAAATTCTTCGACATCGAAGGGAATATCATTTGCAGGTTATGTATATATAATTCCCATAATGCAATCGCAGCATGAGCTCACGAGTCTAACTTCCAGAGGTTTATATATTATTCCGCTACGAACGCATGTGTTGTACTCTTAAATATGTAGGTTTGACCGTTACAACCTCTATGGTACTGGGTATACAAAATACACCATATGCGATCTGTACATTTAACTATAACGCTTAAGTACCCTATCACCTTTCGCACAATTCAATATCGTGTTTTATTTGAGCACAAAATGTAAGTATATATCTAATTTCTTCGGCAACAATTTTCATTATGCAATGACAACAGACAATTGCACAGCTGTCAAGGGGAAAGTATGTGATTAATAAGATGTCCCCGGAATTACGTTACTTTAATATTTCAAATACATTTGCAGTTCTTAATATAAATATAATTCAAGTCTCTAAGGTTTACTTGTCAATCCGTTGAATGAAATTATCCAACTTGTGACAGTACAAGTTTACTATATTCATATTTAGAAGAAATAGCAACAAAAAAAACACATTTTGTCCAAGATATTTTTTTCATGAATCGTTCTATTCTTATTTTAGATATCTCTCCCTTGACATTAGCATCAATTTGATCACCAAAGAAAAAAATCAAAAGAAAATTTGAGAGTGTCATGACTATATACGATCATACGACGCATGCTTAGTACCAACAGGTATCTGTCCTAAATTATCAAAGTGACTCTTCAAATAACCTTGGTAATTCGTCCGTATCTATGAAACTCACCATATATTTAGGTATCATATGTGTTATGTAAACAGTTGACAGCTAACGACTGTTTACAGCAGTCAAACAATGTTTGCAGTGCTACAAATCATAATTTGGCAATTAAATGTCATTAACCTCTAACAACGATCGATAACCACAGTCAGCTATTGAAACATTTTCCTAACAAATTAATCAAAATTGTTATTGTCATACCTTTGATTTCAAATCGCTTATCTAAAATAAATGTTGTAAGAAATAATCTATAAATACTAATGTGATATTTTCCCTATATTCCTTGCCACCATTCGTTTAATACGGGAGTTACAAACATGGTAGACAATAACCTACAGAAAACGTGCAACATGACAGTAGGGTTATATTTAGTATGGCCACGATAAAGCACGGGTATGCTTTCTAAAAATGAATAATTAATGAAACTAAAGGACAATATTTATTGCATTAAACAAATAATTTGTCTCAAGCATGCTGTGTATTTTTACATTTATCATTTTAAAGAAAGATTTGTTATACTTTATTCATTGCATGTAGTACGTAGGAGTTATAATTTATATAATTTCCAAACAAAATAGAAATTAAGTCTTCTTATATAATAGTGCGATATTGAAATATTTCAGTATTAAATATTCGAGTGACACTTAATTTCGGTTTGCAACCATTGCTAATTGTCAACGAACGACAGATTTGTCCATTGTATTCTAAAACACTATTGTGATGCGAGTTAACGTTGATGCTTCAAAACTGATATACTGCTTTTAGCTACAATGGTACTGTTCGTCGTAAACTATTACAGGTATACAATAGTATATGTATGACAAATAGCGACGGGTGATGTAAGTTTACTTTAATGATAGATTTAATGACTCATGTAAAAATATAATTATATATATAAAGGTAGTGCTTGAAGTCATTTTACTGTTTGGAGTTAAATTGTAGTATATTATTGATGGCACCTCATTGATTGCATAAATGTATACTAGTGGGTCCATAATTGGCATTTTTTACGAACGGTATATCATTACTGGAGGGAGAGAAAAATGAATGGAGAGAGAGAGAGAGAGAGAGAGAGAGAGAGAGAGAGAGAGAGAGAGAGAAGGAGCTGAAGACGAAGAGAAAGAGACATAGATAAGGAAATACAGGTTTTAATGATATACAGTAGGAAAAATATATTACCTTAACGGAAAAACAGAATTTCCAAAATTGATATCGCTCCAGTGGTAATACATTTTTCAGCCGCTGACATATTGCAATATCTTATTATGTATAAGAGCATCACTCTCAATATGTCTTTAATTACTTTATTAGTTCGAGTTTCAGAGGTTGAATATATATATATATATATATATATATATATATATATATATATATATATATATATATATATATATATATATATATATATATATATATATATATATATATATATATGTATATATAGTACCATATTTAGTATATATATATATATATATGTATATAGTACATAAGATAAGACTGACTGCTATATTCTAATTCATATATATATATATATATATATATATATATGAACATCACTCTCTATATGTCTTTAATTATTTTATTAGTTCGAGTTTCAGAGCTTGAATTAGAACATAGCAGTCAGTCTTTGCGAAACGTATCTAGCCTGAATGTTACAAGTGGGGAGACAGTGACCTTGAAATGTGTTTTCGGAATCAGCCGACCTGTCCCCACAATAGACTGGTACATTGGCGTAGAGAATAAGGGCTCGGGATTCAATGACACCTTTACTTTCATCCCTAGAAGTATGGATCATGATAAGGAGATATTTTGCCGAGTGTACAACGTTGACCCTGAAATAACAGTGGACTCGAAGGGATGTAGGCTGTATGTTCGAGGTATTGTATTAGCGTTTTGTGTCAAGATATAAAAGAAATATTTTCTTAATTATTGTGTTATCTTAAGTGGATATATTAAGTTTATGCACTAACAGTACCAATAATATCTATGATTTTGACTCATTAGTACATATTTCACAACTAGGCAGTTTTTCAAGCAAACATAATTGCTTAGACGAAAACGCATCTGGAGATGATTGTTGCTTGTTTTGTTTTTAATTTCTAGGCTTCTAACTAATTGAAAGACTGCTCAGTAATATAACAGCGAAATACACAAATGGTTAAAAAATCATCTTTGTATGTTCACTTCCAACGTTGAACATTACTTTATTTTTCTTAAATATGCAGAGGCATACGTTATCGTTTAAGCAAACAAAAGAAAAATGCCTCTTGTTTAAAAATTGTTTTTACAACTTCATTGATGTACGAGTTTATCATCCAATGTGTACATAGATGCATGCACACCTACATGCATACTTATCTACATATGCACATGCATGCATACCAGTATAGATACGTGTATACATACATGCATACATACATGATGACATATATGTATATATACGTACATGCATTCATACGCGTGTAGATATATATTTATGGATACATTCCTACATGCATCCATACACATGCATGCATCATACTTACTTGCATGATTGTATGCACGCACGCACGCGTGAATGCTCGTACACACAAACATACACACATACACACACTTACATACGTACATTAAAAACATCTCAGGGAGCATTAAAACCATGATTTTGTTATGAATATTTTTATGCTGGATGGGAGACGTATCTATCTTCAGCAGTTTTATTTGATTACTTATTGAGAAAACAGAGCACATCATTATATCAACAGTTGCTTATATGCTTGGATACATTCTTACTATGGAAAACGTTTCAAAAGGTCTTTCAAACAAAATTAAATGTCCTCATTATCTGAAGAGGTTTTGTTTTGCAAAGTGCAAATTGTGATTGATATATCGATATGTTTGATTATCTTTGGACATTTTAAATGTTTGGCATTTATCCCCTATTAGAAAATATCAAATTTTTGCATAAATTATTCGATCAGTCAGAACTATCATGGAAGCAAGCTCTTGATTAAAAAAGGAAAAGAGGGCTTCTTGTTGTGATGACTGTAAATGTTTTATTAAGAAGACTTTTGAAGAAACAGTAGGATTTCGTTTTTGTATTTTAGAGTAAGTCTAAGCTACTTCTCTATGTTCCTACGGTCATAATATTTAATAAAGGTTGTAATTTACTCCTGTGCATAGGGTTTTTAAAATTAGTTAAGGACTTCAAATTCGAATAACAAAGTTCTATACTATGTATCATTGATGTTTGTTTTACAAGCTACATATCCAAAATAAATATTTTAATTAAAATACCGCTTTTACTAATCGAATACGTTTGCGCACGGTCCAACATATCATTCGGATGAAGACGTTTTATTCATGTCACAATTATAAAAGGATACAATACTAGATATTAGAAAACCCAGCAAACTCATCCCTCCTGTCATCCATTGTTGATTCTTGAATAAATACTTTTCATCAAATTACCAGAGTCAAAATCAACTATCTAGGTCACATACGCATCATCCAGATTGTTTTTGGCCAACACTTCTGGTATTGTTCATGTTTCAGACTTCTTTCTGATATACTCTGTAAATGTTTTAGAGATTATATTTATCTATTTAGCGATATTCCTCGTTTGCCATGTTTGAAGCTGTTCAGTAACTATATAGACTGATAATATAACAGACTGATTGCGGATCTTTTTGAAAACAAATGTGTTGTATGCTTAATTATTGGGCAATAATGAATGGCCTTTTAACCATTTGACTAGTTTGATGTTGGCATCATTATTTGCCCACTATACCAGACAAACTAAATTGAGACCTTTACGGTTCCCCACTCAATACTTATGATGATATATTCTATGTAGTACATGTAACTGAAGTAAAACTTTACCTCAACGGGCAACCTGTTTCAAACGAATCTATCTTGCACGTGCAATCAAACAAAACGGTGTCCATCAGCTGTGTTCCTGGAGAGAGTCGACCAGACCCAGTTATAGAATGGTACGTTGGATCCGAAAAGAGGAGTTCTAGTACCAGGCAGTTTTGCTTCACCCCTAGCAACGAGGATCATGATAAACCGATCTACTGTCGGGCTTACACCCTTCAACCCTCTAGAGCAGTGGAGTCGTATAAACCAAAGCTCAGTGTCGAAGGTGAATTTAAATTACACAATATTACTGTTTATGTTAGACCAAAAAATTAAATACATTTAACCTATGGATCATGAATTGCTATTGAAGGCATTAGAGCAACAACACAAAAAGTTTACAATGAAATTATGAATTCGTATAATTTATAAAGCATTACAACAATGCTTATCGCTTTAAATAACGTTAAATTGTCAGTGTTTGCTTCATAGGTGGTGATATGAATGTCTTCAATAAACAGAACTTATATGTTAGCGTGGGCAAAAAGAAACCGATTATATAGATATGAGAAAATTTTAATTAAAAATCAATAATAAAATAAAGTCAGAATATCATATTTCCTGCAGCCTTTTAATATAATCCATGTTGAGAGTTGTTTAATATCTGATCACGATACGAAATTGTATGCAATGTTATTTTAATGAGATTAAACATTATTCTTAATAGCTTTGCGCAATTATTGCCTAGCTCGTGCCATTAGCCTCCAGAGGTATATATCTGCAGATTTAATTAATCTAAAAGGATTTACTGAACGTATTTGTATTTGTACTGTTTGCAGACAATTATTTTTAATGAGTCATATTATTCGGTCAGAAGTGACGAGAACACACTGCTAAATAGGGCCGGTTTGGAAACATCTTCCTTATTGTTTGGGATTAGCATTATATTCCATTTAACCGAACGCACTAGTTATAGATCTTTATGTCAAGTATGAAATATATACATACAATATTGTTTAGATATTCATAATACACAAACCTGATAGTCGTATTTTCCAGTTTAGTATACGATTAATCAGAACAATTATCCATCATCCGAATTCTCAAGAATTTCTAAATAATTTATGTTTTTTTTTTATCATTGTTATTGATTTACATGTCGCATAAAACGCGACAAGAATATCACGAAACTAACTAGCTGATGTAGGACTTTACTTAACATCTTTTGTGATAGTAACACGTTTTGTTAGAGATGAATCATTTATTGCATCCATACATTTCTACGAAGATTTATATGCTAAATGTACCGAAAAGTTAACATTAAAATTTGCAGCTGAGACAAAAGTTGTCTTTAAGCATTCATGTTACAATGAAACAGAAGCATTGCATAACATTAAAATCTTTTGCTTTTGTTACAAACGTTTAACATTAATTGAAACTAATATGAATTAATACACCAAATGCTGTATACATATAAAAAACAATTATAACCTACAGCCATTTGAAGAATTACTTTATATATATATATATATATATATATATATATATATATATATATATATATATATATATATATATATATATACTGGCTGTAAAAACGTATCTGTGGTGCCATGACATTTACTGATGCAATTTACATGACTTGTTATATTTACATGACATTTACGTGACTTGTTATATTTACATGACATTTACGTGACTTATCATATTTACATGACATTTACTTGACTTGTTATATTTACATGACATTTACTTGACTTGTTATACTTACATGACATTTACGTGACTTGTATATTTACATGACATTTACGTGACTTGTTATATTTACATGACATTTACTTGACTTGTTATATTTACATGACATTTACGTGACTTGTTATATTTACTGGAATTAACTAGGTGATCAGTATAACCATTGTAATCATACGGAGAAAAATATAATTCGATCTTTTTTCATTTTAAATTGACCAGAAATATGTTATAGAATGCTACAGGTGCTCCAGATTTGTATCGTTTATTTCGAGGAGTTGAAAAGTTCGCTAATGCTTACAAAATTGCGCTATACTCGTCCAGTATGTGATCAGGTAAAGTATTGTAGTGTACATAGATTTTACTTTATTCCATTTCCACATACATAAATAACCGTCTTAACAGACACCTGAATTTAACAGACATGAGAGTTTCACCTTCCATTTGTTTTCATTATTTCCTGACGGTTATATTGAGAACGTGTATTTGTAATTCAAAACATGCAGATCTCCATATTGAACGTATTGTAAAACAGTCGAAATACCCAGGGATATCTGTGTAAATCAATACTTTTGCAAAGATATAAAATTAGTATAATGATCTGATCAGTTTTAATGGATTGTGAAAGCGAAAACGGAGGTAAGGCAAGAAAGAGGAACCAATACTGTTTAAACATATTAGGTGGCATATCCGTTATCAAAACGTGTGTACATTTGGTTATATAGTGTATATATCAAACGCGTTCAAGACATGACACAGGGGCTGGGTCTCCGAATATAAGAAAACATGGGCAATATCAGGATAATAAGCGTTATATGCATGCAATATTCGAATATAAAAGCACCTGTCAAAGTTAGGTACATTGAGTTCTATTAACGTATGCAGCAATCACCGGTTACCTTAGCCTTCAATCCATCCCGCCTACCGCCGCCCATTCTTGTATGAATTTAAGCTCACAAGAAATGTGTTCGTAGAACGCGAATACTCCAACACAGTTCTGAAATAGAACCTAAACGTAAAACGTAAACTAGAAGTGACGGATGAATGGACATACACACACGAGACTAGCTATATTCCCTTACATTGTAGTGATAGGGAAACATAAAGAATCATTTCCCATCCACTGAACGTTAGTAAATGTTTATTTGCATGAAATCCCTACATGTATTGTTAGAGTTTACTAGTTACAGGAAAAAGAGAAACAATGAGAGAACGACGTCGACGTCAGATAATATCAGCATTCCTATGATTTACTTCTTATCCTAGGGCCCAGAGTGGCCGAGTGGTCTAAAGATCTTTCCGTTACGGATCACTGCCACCTCACCTCTGTCTGCGTGGGTTCGAGTCTCGGATTCGGCTAATGTGGGTATGAGAGAAAGCTTGCCAATAGCTTCTCGTGGGTCGGTGGTTCTTTCTTGGGTTTCCCGGGTTCTTCCTCCACCATTAATACTGGCCGCAATGACTAGCCTATCTTGTGCTGAAAAGTGGCGTTACACCCTACAACAACAACAACAACTTCTTATCCAGAAAAGGAAGATCAAAATGCTAACCAATAATCAATAAATACACATCTGTAAACAAAATATCAAAACTCTTTATAGACGTGAACGCAAAGAGAAAATTTTGAATCAACATCATAAACTGGTTCATCAAAACAAGAATATGTCGCGTACCTCTTTGCAATATTGTTACCATGGTAAAATGAGATTATAGATTTTACCAGATTTGTATTTGATAAAGGAAGATGTTAGATTTAAGGTATGGTAAAATGAGATTATAGATTTTACCAGATTTGTTTTTGACAAAGGAAGATGTTAGATTTAAGGTATGGTTGCGCTTTAATATACATTTATATGTTGCATTAATTAAAGTTTCTTAAATACCGGAAATAAAAGATCTGCAAACGTTTTAAATGATATAACAAATGTTAATTACTTGTTTCAAAATTCGTTATTTTTTTAAGATTGACTTTTGCTTTAGCATACTGAAAACGATGGGTAAATGGCCGAAATAGGGGTATATAACTTACTAGGAGATAATTAGAATCACAGTAAAATTTTAATTTAGGATAAAATGGGTAATTAACTAATAATGGGTTTATATATACTTATTTGTTAGAAACATTTTCATATTTATCAACATAGTCTTTGTGCTGCCTATATCAGGAATTCAGCACGTGAAATGGATATATGTGTGTCATAAAAGCACATTAAAATGATTAATAGTTTAGATTTATATTATATAAAACAACACATAAGAGTGATAAAGTGATTGAAATAGTTATCTTTTCTACTAACATTTATGAACCTATTTGCTATGTTTATGGATAGCCACCAAGGACTACAAGGATTCTTGCAAATATATAAAATTAAATTTGCGGCCTTAATATTACTAAAGACCTCTTTATAACACTGTTATACCTTCCCGGATTATGGCGGTAAGAGACACTTCGAACCATTTTCGTTTTTGTCCGTGTTATGTTTATAATTATTTCTCTGCATTTTGGTCAATTATTTAAAATTGATAAAGTATGAAGAAGAAATCAAATGCCAGGCTAAGTTATCTATTCAAGTTTTCGAAAGGGTGCTTCATACAGAAACTAACTAATATTATTTCGTCTTATGTACTGGCGATTGAGTGGAGGAATATTTTGTGTGCTGAATGGATTGATATTCGTCTTTGCAATGTAAGAGGACTAGCATTTCAGACAGAAGAAGAAGTATTTTGAAAAAGCACATATAATGGCCTGTTTTCACTGATACACATTAATAATATGATATCAGAGGAACAAATGAGATAAAATTCGACACGTATTGTAGCCTCGTTTCAGTCAAACTTGAGAATTATAGTATAGTTTATATGAAAATGCTTTGACATACGTGTGTAAGTAGCTCTCCAAAAATAAATTCTATCATGTCATATTCAATTGCAGACTATCCAGTCATCATATATAATGTCAGTAGTCCCCTAACTGTAAATGAGACCCAGTCAGTATCAGTCATATGTGAAGCCAAAGGAAATCCAACGCCCAACGTCATTATATGGAAAGATAGACGAGAGGGCAATGTGTTGCGGTTAAACAATCTCAAAAGGCAAGATACAGGGACCTACACGTGTGAGGCCACAGCGCAGTCAAGGAGCTCTGGTAGACTAACAAGTCAGAAGCAGCTTGATATACTTGTACAATGTGAGTATATATATATATATATATATATATATATATATATATATATATATATATATATATATATATATATATATATATATATATATATATATATATTCTTTTTGATCTTAACCAAAGTAACAGAAAAGACTGAAAACCATCACGTTTTGTATAATTCAACAAATAATTTACTCCCTATAATACAAGATGATAACGTTAAAATAACATACGGTATTGCGATTTAATTCCAAACAATCCAAGAATTTTTAACAAAGTTTTGAATATAGTTTTGTGGTAATCCAAAATAAAGTCAACCCTGGAAGTGTTAATGTGCCTATGGTAGCCTGTGGTGTGGCGCTGTGCCTACAGTTTTTTATTGAATGACAATAATACACTCGAATAATATATCCTTATTTGAATTTCACTATCATTCCCAGTTATTATCTCTTTCCAAGAATATTGATTTAGATAAGCACGTTGTATTTCCGATGAATAAATAATTTCAACGAATGGCAGCTACTGGACACAAAAATGGCACTGACTTCTTTTAAAATTGTTATTTCGAGGTTAAAATATTTATCTTTGCTGTAAAAAAGACTTTAAAGTTCACCACAAGACCGAGGTCACAACTGGCATTTTCATGAAATAATATTACTTAATGGAATCTTTGATTATAGAATGTGAAATAATATTACTTAATGGAATCTTTCATTATATAATGTGAAATAATATTACTTAATGGAATCTTTCATTATAGAATGTGAAATAATATTACTTAATGGAATCTTTGATTATAGAATGTGAAATAATATTACTTAATGGAATCTTTGATTATAGAATGTGAAATAATATTACTTAATATTTCATTATAGACTGAGAAATAATATTACTTAATGGAATCTTTGATTATAGAATGTGAAATAATATTACTTAATAGAATCTTTCATTATATAATGTGAAATAATATTACTTAATGGAATCTTTCATTATAGAATGTGAAATAATATTACTTAATGGAATCTTTCATTATAGAATGTGAAATCATATTACTTAATGGAATCTTTCATTATAGAATGTGAAATAATATTACTTAATGGAATCTTTCATTATAGAATGTGAAATCATATTACTTAATGGAATCTTTCATTATAGAATGTGAAATCATATTACTTAATGGAATCTTTCATTACAGAATGTAAAATAATATTACTTAATGGAATCTTTCATTATAGAATGTGAAATAATATTACCTAATGGAATCTTTCATTATAGAATGTGAAATAATATTACTTAATGGAATTTTTCATTATACAATGTGAAATAATATTACTTAATGGAATCTTTCATTATAGAATGTGAAATAATATTACTTAATGGAATCTTTCATTATAGAATGTGAAATAATATTACCTAATGGAATCTTTCATTATAGAATGTGAAATAATATTACTTAATGGAATTTTTCATTATACAATGTGAAATAATATTACCTAATGGAATCTTTCATTATAGAATGTGAAATAATATTACTTAATGGAATCTTTCATTATACAATGTGAAATAATATTACTTAATGGAATCTTTCATTATAGAATGTGAAATCATATTACTTAATGGAATCTTTCATTATAGAATGTGAAATCCTATTACATAATGGAATCTTTCATTATAGAATGTGAAATCATATTACTTAATGGAATCTTTCATTATAGAATGTGAAATAATATTACTTAATGGAATCTTTCATTATAGAATGTGAAATAATATTATCTAATGGAATCTTTCATTATAGAATGTGAAATAATATTACTTAATGGAATTTTTCATTATACAATGTGAAATAATATTACTTAATGGAACCTTTCATTATAGAATGTGAAATAATATTACCTAATGGAATCTTTCATTATAGAATGTGAAATAATATTACTTAATGGAATTTTTCATTATACAATGTGAAATAATATTACCTAATGAAATCTTTCATTATAGAATGTGAAATAATATTACTTAATGGAATCTTTCATTATACAATGTGAAATAATATTACTTAATGGAATCTTTCATTATAGAATGTGAAATCATATTACCTAATGGAATCTTTCATTATAGAATGTGAAATAATATTACTTAATGGAATCTTTCATTATAGAATGTGAAATAATATTACTTAATGGAATCTTTCATTATAGAATGTGAAATAATATTACTTAATGGAATCTTTCATTATAGAATGTGAAATAATATTACTTAATGGAATCTTTGATTATAGAATGTGAAATAGTATTACTTAATGGAACCTTTCATTATAGAATGTGAAGTAATATTACTTAATGGAACCTTTCATTATAGAATGTGAAATAATATTACTTAATGGAATCTTTCATTATAGAATGTGAAATAATATTACTTAATGGAATCTTTCATTATAGAATGTGAAATAATATTACTTAATGGAATCTTTTATTATAGAATGTGAAATAGTATTACTTAGTGGAACCTTTCATTATAGAATGTGAAGTAATATTACTTAATGGAACCTTTCATTATAGAATGTGAAATGATATTACTTAATGGCACCTTTCATTATAGAATGTGAAGTAATATTACTTAATGGAACCTTTCATAATAGAATGTGAAGTAACATTACTTAATGGAACCTTTCATAATAGAATGTGAAGTAATATTACTTAATGGAACCTTTCATAATAGAATGTGAAGTAATATTACTTAATGGAACCTTTCATAATAGAATGTGAAGTAATATTACTTAATGGAACCTTTCATAATAGAATGTGAAATAATATTACTTAATGGAACCTTTCATAATAGAATGTGAAATAATATTACTTAATGGAACCTTTCATGATAGAATGTGAAATAATATTACTTAATGGAACCTTTCATTATAGAATGTGAAATAATATTACTTAATGGAACCTTTCATTATAGAATGTGAAGTAATATTACTTAATGGAACCTTTCATTATAGAATGTGAAATAATATTACTTAATGGAACCTTTCATTATAGAATGTGAAATAATATTACTTAATGGAATCTTTCATTATAGAATGTGAAATAGTATTACTTAATGGAATCTTTCATTATAGAATGTGAAATAGTATTGCTTAATGGAACCTTTCATTATAGAATGTGAAATAATATTACTTAATGGAATCTTTCATTATAGAATGTGAAATAATATTAATTAGTGGAATCTTTCATTATTGAATGTGAAATAATATTACTGAATGGAATCTTTCATTATAGAATGTGAAATAATATTACTTAATGGAATCTTTCATTACAGAATGTGAAATAATATTACTTAATGGAATCTTTCATTATAGAATGTGAAATAATATTACTTAATGGAATCTTTCATTATTGAATGTGAAATGATATTACTTAATGGAACCTTTCATTATAGAATGTGAAATGATATTACTTAATGGAACCTTTCATTATAGAATGTGAAATGATATTACTTAATGGAACCTTTCATTATAGAATGTGAAATAATTAGGGCATAACCGATTAGCATTTTTCTACCGATTTCCGATTCCGGATTTTGGGCATGAAATTTTTCCGATTCCGGATACGATTCAATTAATCGGAAATGCTAAATCCTTATTTTTTTTTCTAAAAAATTTCATCTTCCGTTTCCGGGTTTCTGGTATCTGGTTTTGCCGTGTCTAGCATGTTACTTAGTACTTTACCATATTTGGCTTCGTTTCCGGTTTTCACCCGCGAGTTCAAATAGATTGTCTCACAGCGTGGTTGTGTTGACCATATTCGACTTTTCTGACTTCTTATTTAACTTTATTAACGCACTATCGAATGACACGCAGTGTTAGACACGGTGCTATAGAAATTCAACTTTTTATTTTTATTATCCGAATCGGTCGTTCCTGCCTTGTCCGACTCCGATTAATCGGAATGTTATACTATCTGGTGGAATCCGATTTCCGGATCAAAAGTCGGTTATGCCCTAGAAATAATATTACTTAATGTAACCTTTCATTATAGATTGTCAAATAATATTACTTAATGGAATCTGTCATTATAGAATGTGAAATAAAATTACTTAATGGAACCTTTCATTATAGAATGTGAAATAATATTACTTAATGGAATCTTTCATTATAGAATGTGAAATCATATTACTTAATGGAATCTTTCATTATAGAATGTGAAATAATATTACTTAATGGAACCTTTCATTATAGAATGTGAAATGATATTACTTAATGGAACCTTTCATTATAGAATGTGAAATGATATTACTTAATGGAACTTTTCATTATAGAATGTGAAATAATATTACTTAAAGGAACCTTTCATTATAGAATGTCAGATAATATTACTTAATGGAATCTTTCATTATAGAATGTGAAATAATATTACTTAATGGAACCTTTCATTATAGAATGTGAAATAATATTACTTAATGGAACCTTTCATTATAGAATGTGAAATAATATTATTTAATGGAACCTTTCATTATAGAATGTACAATAATATTACTTAATGGAATCTTTCATTATAGAATGTCAAATAATATTACTTAATGGAATCTTTCATTATAAAATGTGAAATGATATTACTTAATGGAATCTTTCATTACAGAATGTGAAATAATATTACTTAATGGAACCTTTCATTATAAAATGTCAAATAATATTACTTAATGAAATATTTCATTATAGAATGTGAAATAATATTACTTAATGGAACCTTTCATTATAAAATGTCAAATAATATTACTTAATGAAATCTTTCATTATAGAATGTTCCCAATGTTAACAAGATAAAATCTTAGTTATACTTATAAGATCTATCAATACAATTATATTATGAAGTAAATAACCTGAGGTAAATAACCTGTAGACCAGATATTTCATGGGAAATTTTCAATGTTCTTGGTTCAGATTGAGATAAGCACGTTGTTTACGAAACAAAAATCAATTATTCGGGTCAGGAAAAAACTAAACTTATTTATGACACGGTCATCCTATATAAAACAGTTTTACGTAAGCCCATGGCATCTAATCAAATATAAAATCATAAAAATCTAACAAATATATATATATATATATAATTATTCGTTCTTATCAGACTTAAAAATAACTTGAAGTAGATATTTTATATACAACCTTGGATGCACTTTTTCTCATTAAAATAGTTCCTACCTGTTAGTCACAACAAATAGACTTTAAAATGTAATGACAACAAATGCATACTTTAATTATCATTATATTCAATACAGGTTCTCTGATAAAATTTTATTATATTATTTTAATTCTCAAATACATCGAAATTAGGGCTTAGTTTTCAGTTTTCAATAATCTTAAGATTACTTTCTATTCTGTGTTACTCGAAACTCATTATGTTCCCGTTCCTCTGCTTTGTGATTTGAATACATATAAACGGTTATATATGTATAGCGAAAATGACTCCAATGAATCTTTCATAGTATGTAATAGTTCAGGATATCTATAACTGAGGTTTGAAAATAAATATGACATTCGCAATAATAATGTAATATCAATCTTATATTCAAATACATTCATCAAAGAAAAGAGATATGTGTACATGTTAATTTTAGGACACGATGGAGGGAAATTATTGTTGATAAATTCTAACGTTTAATTTTTTTAAAATACTTTCATGTAAATGCTTAATGATAAGAATTGAAAATTCCCATGTTGAAAATATTCAGATTTTGAAGATCAGCAATACATTTTTATTATTTTAATCTGATTTTCTGCAAAAAAATGTTTTAAAAGAATGTTTCGACGAATTGAATTTGTGATCAAGTAGGCTCTTGGCGAAAAACGGACGAAAACAAGTTAACAGTGAGCTTTCAAAACATTAACTTACTAAACTTGTTAAGCAACGAACATTTCTGACAAAATAAAAAAAATGACAAAATGGAATTGTTCACAATCAAATGGGCATGGTCATTGTGTGTTTGTTTCTTTATGTATTTGAAACGGTTACATGCACTTAAAGAAAGACACCGAATGTCTGAATACTGGGTGTAAGCAATATTTGAATGGAACAAAATGGTAAAGACCCTGAGTGATCATAACGTTTAAAAAATCAAGTATGCTTGATTCTATGAATTGAATGTGACGCGCATCGAAACAACTCTCTACAAGATACACACGTCTCCAAGTAAATTCCCAGTTTACATTGATACTGTACACTACAACGCGAAAACAGCATTCATACCATTGTCAGAATATATTACATTGGACCTTAACAAACTTAAGCACATAATCATCGCGACGAAAATCGTCCGTTCGTATATGATGACAGTCTTCGGTATACAAAGGAGCATCGGACTTAAACGATGTGTATATTTATCTGCTGAGAGTCAAACTTGGGCAAAAACTATGGTAATATGTGAAGTGATTGGCTATCAAAGGATCCTAACCGGTTGAGTTACTTTTAAGACAAAAAAGCGCTCTGTCGGTAATTTCCAAACGTTACATTTGTCTCGAACGAATTGCGAGCTTGATCAAGAATTAAAATATTCACTTACCAGGAATAAATGCTAACATCCTGTTACATTGTGATAATTTGTAGATGCACCAGATATCAAGGTAACTCTATCAGGCACTACCATGCAGAACGAGACGGTTTTGCTTATTTGTGAGGCTCGAGGTGTCCCTGCCAAGAACACTTTCGACCCCTGGAGACACATGTGGATGAACGATGTGATCAGAACTGGGCTAGAGGGTACAACTAATTCGACACACACAACCCTACTCATTGACAGGCTGTCTCTAGAATCTAGTGGGACATACATATGCTCCGCCACCAATGGTATACCAGGGAATAATGGAACATTCGAGCAAAGGGGTTCAAATTTCATAAATGTCACAGGTACGGTTCCCGTTTTTACACGTGAATAAGAAATCGCACTAACCTGTTTTATGTGCGGTCTCAATTTGCTACAAACAAATCACACTTTCATTACGTTCGCCACCCTATACAGATCCGCTTGAAAACTGAATTTTATACCTATCTATGTATCAACTACAGTACATATATTCTTTATTAAGCCTGCTTTTGCACTCGTTAGCAATTTTCCCGTCTTTGCTCGTTGTTTTCAATACCAAAATCTATTTTTTCTTTATCTTTTAGGTACTGAATGATAATAGTTTTTTTCAACTTTCGATCAGTATCTCCCTGCCTGGTTCAATGTGGATACAAGTTAAAGTCACAAAAATACTACATTGCTTTGGAAAATACTTCAAGTTGTCATTTACAGCGGTTACAGCATTATACATTACCGTCATACAAATATATAATAACATAACATTCACAATTGTCACGTACATCAGCTGAAGGAAATGTCATATCCAAAAGGATGCATCCAACTCTGGTCTATAATTCAAATATACTCTTTCTCCATTACTACTAAGCCCTCCACGATCTATTAAAAAATATATTATGACCAGGCTGTGAAGACAAGATGATAATGTCCCATTGTCTTTTGAACACGCTCAACATTAATAATGATATAGAATGGTATTATCAAACAACATTTGTATCTAACGCAGATGTTTGAAAGTACATTTTAATTTGATTAAACTCAACTTGAATCTCTATATTTGGAAACTTTAACATGAATATACGCAATTACTGCATATCTAACGTTTGTATATCACTTTTGTGTTCGTCCTTGACTTACCCTTAAACCTCGCATCGCTGCCGTGTAGGCTATTACTCGACATGCAATAAATCAAGAACAGAATTGTATGATACACTAAGCAAAGGAGCTCCATCAATATGAGGGGCAACTGATCGTTGCTAACGAAATAGTAATAATAAATACTTCCTGGCAAGTTGTTTTAAATGCATTAGCAATAAGCAAAAGTTCGTAACGGCAATATATATATATATTGTTATTATACTTAATTTATATTGTGTAATTGACTTTTGTCCATAACTGATGGTAAGAGTTGTGGGTAGATTACTAATTTCTTTTTTTATATAATTAACAACTTAATGTATAGCTAATATTGAGTGTCAATTATATCACAAGATCATTATAACTTCCTGTTAAACATGTTTTTAGATGTTAATTCAAGTTCAATTACACATAAAGAAACTAAAGCCAGATGAATATAATAATGATTGGAAAATGACTCTAATTCTGACTCAGATATTGTGTCCTTGCTTTATATATAAATGTTTTATTTTCTTCTGCAGGGTTACTCGTTCCATTCCCTTAGCATCAGTTAGTGGAAACTGTTGTAGCTGGGTTCACTTTTAATTGAGAGGATTATTTCAATTTTAATTAAATATTATATATATATATATATATATATATATATATATATATATATATATATATATATATATATATATATACGGTGAAGACTCCAGCTCTAGATGTAAAGCAGAGAGAGAGAGAGAGAGAGAGAGAGAGAGAGAGAGAGGAATTGATAAAGGTAAACTGAAAACTGACAATCCGTATCACAGAAAGAAATTGACATACATTCAGGCATGTAGATGATTTTAAATAGTCTGTTCTAAAAATACTTTTCTTTACAAGAAAAACACGAAATTGATGATAATATTCATGCAAGTATATGCAATCTTTTGCATTTCTGTATTACTGATTGTGTGTAACAATGTAAATAAAATCGCAAGGAAGACAGGTGTACATCTGTCATTATAAAAGCATCGGTTCCTTTTAATTACTTTTTGTAAGCTGATTAGCAATGCTTTCATTCGGCGCAAATTATTTTTTAAGTTATTCCATTGATCTCAAAATACTGTTTATTTTATTTTTAATGAGAGAGATTCTGCTTTTTGTCTTGTTTTTATCCTATTTCATTTCAGATAGAAAATAAATGTATGACTGAACCAGAGGAAATAACACATGTCCTACTGCTGACACCATATTTTTATATGCGCTGATACATCATATGTGAATCACAATCTAATATCGACATATTTAACTTATTTTATACAAATGAGTAAAATACTTAAAAACCATTTTCTCTTTTCCAGGGAACCCCACAGTTCAGTCTCGAAACTCTATATTCACTGGAGAAATAGGTCAGGATGTTAACATATCAATACCATTCTACAGTAATCCAGCTATTGAATGTTCATACATCCAGAAAAATGGCACACCTCTGTCAAACGCAAGAAATATTACAATGTATTTACTCCCTGAAGATATTGACTTCCAGATGCATGGCAAAACGGTTCATTTGGAGGCTCAAGTGGTTCACATCGTCGTTCAGAATGTATCACAGAATGATTTTGCCAACTACACACTTCTGCTGAGGAATCCTATTGGCCAGACAGAGTTTACATTTCAGCTGAAGGCGGCTGGTAAGATGTTTAATATATTTCTTACAAATTCGCTTTTTAGCAAATTCATGTAAGTCGTGGAGTTGTGGAGTCCGGTTGTAGATCATTGATATTAAACACTGTTATGGCATCTGTCACATTTGTAAAATTCGGCTTTGTCAAACATCACCATGCTTCTAATATCGTCATGAAATATATTGCCTCACGATACGTAACTAGCACGGGCAATTCGTAGGTACGTCGTATTATGAATAGAATTTCGTGATAAATCGAGAAAATGAGGTCTTCTTAAAATTGTGGTAGACAATTATTGTAGTTCAGTATTTTTCATGAATTTAATTAAAAAATGAACCAACTATTATGTATTAGGCTGCACAGTTCACAATGTAATGCATAAATAATGCTAAATATCTTACTTATGTGCATTAGATTGGGCGTAACGTTCAACCCTACGTAATACTTCATACATCGAACATAATATAAGAGTATAAAGAGCCATTTATAAAAAACTTTTGCTTGATATTTAGATATCCACTTTTCATATGATTTGTATGTGCATTCGGTTTTAATGAGATGGATGAGAAACTGTATAGTTCAAATACGATATAAAATTATGTTTAGTTCTGTTGTACAATATTTTTCATCTGCACACACACACACACACACACATATATATATATATATATATATATATATATATATATATATATATATATATATATATATATATATATATATATATATATATAATATCTTGCAAGAAACCACATTTCAATGCGGATTAATAGACAGCAAAGCAAGCCAGATCCATAAATGCCACAGTCTTTCAATTGTCGTTGATATAGGTACAACCTACAAGGTAACTGCCATTGTATTTCAGATAACAAAAATATTTAAGAATATGTCTTAATCACATACTAATCATTTGAAGAGAGGAACATCTAAACACCAAGCAGTTCAAACAGACAGACAGACAGAAAGACACAAACAAACACACACACACACACACACACACACACACACACACACATACATACATACATACATACATACATATATACATACATACATACATACATACATACATACATACATACATACATACATACATACATACATACATATAAAACAAAGTCCTCTATTGTTTTCTCGTCTAACTATTTATATGTTACAACAATGTAATTGTTTTCATAGTTTTGTTGTCATCTCATTTACGTATGTAGTGTGAACATATTTTACATATGCAGCTAGTATGACCTGTGTAATTTGTAAAATCAACAAGCAATTTGGTTTCCTAGAATACAAAGTAGAATTCAAAACACAACGTAATGTGAATTAAATTCAGAATAATTGTACATATGCTGTATCATAAAAGACACCGTAATGTGAATTAAACTCAGAATAATTGAACATATGTTATATCATAAAAGACACCGTAATGTGAATTAAACTCAGAATAATTGTACATATGTTATATCATAAAAGACAACGTAATGTGAATTACACTCAGAATAATTGTACATATGGTATATCATAAAAGACAACGTAATGTGAATTACACTCAGAATAAATGTACATATGTTATATCATAAAAGACACCGTAATGTTATATCATAAAAGACACCGTAATGTGAATTAAACTCAGAATAATTGTACATATGTTATATCATAAAAGACATTGTAATGTGAATTAAACTCAGAATAATTGTACATATGTTATATCATAAAAGACACCGTAATGTTAATTAAATTCAGAATAATTCTACATATGTTGTATCATAAAAGACACCGTAATGTGAAAAAAATTCAGAATAATTGTACATATGTTATATCATAAAAGACACTGTAATGTGAATTAAACTCGGAATAATTGTACAAATGTTGTATCATAAAAGACAACGTAATGTGAATTACACTCAGAATAAATGTACATATGTTATATCATAAAAAACACCGCAATGTGAATTAAACTCAGAATAATTGTACATATGTTATATCATAAAAGACACCGTAATGTGAATTAAACCCAGAATAATTGTACATATGTTGTATCATAAAAGACACCGTAGTGTGAATTGAACTCAGAATAATTGTACATATGTTATATCATAAAAGACACCGTAATGTTAATTAAATTCAGAATAATTGTACATATGTTATATCATAAAGACATCGTAATGTTATATCATAAAAGACACCGTAATGTGAATTAAACTCAGAATAGTTGTACATATGTTAAATCATCAAAGACACTGTAATGTGAATTAAACTCGGAATAATTGTACATATGTTGTATCATAAAAGACACCGTAATGTGAATTAAACTCAGAATAAATGTACATATGTTATATCATAAAAAACACCGCAATGTGAATTAAACTCAGAATAATTGTACATATGTTATATCATAAAAGACACCGTAATGTGAATTAAACCCAGAATAATTGTACATATGTTGTATCATAAAAGACACCGTAGTGTGAATTGAACTCAGAATAATTGTACATATGTTATATCATAAAAGACACCGTAATGTTAATTAAATTCAGAATAATTGTACATATGTTATATCATAAAGACATCGTAATGTTATATCATAAAAGACACCGTAATGTGAATTAAACTCAGAATAGTTGTACATATGTTAAATCATCAAAGACACTGTAATGTGAATTAAACTCGGAATAATTGTACATATGTTGTATCATAAAAGACACCGTAATGTGAATTAAACTCAGAATAAATGTACATATGTTATATCATAAAAGACACCGTAATGTGAATTAAACTCAGAATAATTGTACATATGTTATATCATAAAAGACACCGTAATGTGAATTAAACGCAGAATAATTGTACATATGTTGTATCATAAAAGACACCGTAGTGTGAATTGAACTCAGAATAATTGTACATATGTTATATCATAAAAGACACAGTAATGTTAATTAAATTCAGAATAATTGTACATATGTTATATCATAAAGACACCGTAATCTTATATCATAAAAGACACCGTAATGTGAATTAAACTCAGAATAGTTGTACATATGTTAAATCATCAAAGACACTGTAATGTGACTTAAACTCGGAATAATTGTACATATGTTGTATCATCAAAGAAACCGTAATGTGAATTAAACTCAGAATAATTGTACATATGTTATATCATCAAAGACACTGTAATGTGAATTAAACTCGGAATAATTGTACATATGTTGTATCATGAAAGACAACGTAATGTGAATTAAATTCAGAATAATTGTACATATGTTATATCATAAAAGACAACGTAATGTGAATTACACTCAGAATAATTGTACATATGTTATATCATAAAAGACAACGTAATGTGAATTACAATCAGAATAAATGTACATATGTTATATCATACAAGACACCGTAATGTTATATCATAAAAGACACCGTAATTTGAATTAAACTCAGAATAATTATACATATGTTATATCATAAAAGACACCGTAATGTTAATTAAATTCAGAATAATTGTATATATGTCATATCATAAAGACACAGTAATGTTATATCATAAAAGACACCGTAATGTGAATTAAACTCAGAATAATTGTACATATGATATATCATAAAGACACCGTATTGTTATATCATAAAAGACACCGTAATGTTAATTAAATTCAGAATAATTGTACATATGTTGTATCTTAAAATACACCGCAATGTTAATTTCATTCAGAATAATTGTACATATGTTGTATCATAAAAGACACCGTAATATGAATTAAATTCAGAATAATTGTACATATGTTATATCATAAAAGACACCGTAATGTGAATTAAATTTAGAATAATTGTACATATGTTATATCATAAAAGACACCGTAATGTGAATTAAACTCAGAATAATTGTACATATGTTATATCATAAAAGACACCGTAATGTGAATGAAACTCAGAATAATTGTACATATCTTGTATCATAAAAGACACCGAAATGTGAATTAAACTCAGAATAATTGTACATATGTTGTATCATAAAAGACACCGTAATGTGAATTAAATTCAGAATAATTGTACATAAGTTATATCATAAAAGACACCGTAATGTGAATTAAACTCAGAATAATTGTACATATGTAGTATTATAAAAGACACCGTCATGTGATTTAAACTCAGAATAATTGTACATACGTTATATCATAAAGACACCGTAATGTTAATTAAATTTCGAATAATTGTACATATGTTATATCATAAAAGACACCGTAATGTGAACAAAACTCAGAATAATTGTACATATGTAATATCATAAAAGATACCGTAATTTTAATTAAATTCAGAATAATTGTACATATGTTGTATCATAAAAGACACCATAATGTGAATTAAATTCAGAATAATTGTACATATGTTATATCATAAAAGACACCGTAATGTGAATTAAACTCAGAATAATTGTACATATGTTATATCATAAAAGACACCGCAATGTGAATTAAACTCAGAATAATTGTACATATGTTGTATCATAAAGACACCGTAATGTTAATTAAATTTAGAATAATTGTTCATATGTTATATCATAAAAGACACCGAAATGTGTATTAAATTTAGAATAATTGTACATATGTTATATCATAAAAGACACCGTAATGTGAATTAAACTCAGAATAATTGTACATATGTTGTATCATAAAGACACCGTAATGTTAATTAAATTCAGAATAATTTTACATATGTTATATCATAAAAGACACCGTAATGTGTATTAAATTTAGAATAACTTTACATATGTTATATCATAAAAGACACCGTAATGTGTATTAAATTTAGAATAATTGTACATATGTTATATCATAAAGGACACCGTAATGTGAATTAAACTCAGAATAATTGTACATATGTTATATCATAAAAGACACCGTAATGTGAATTAAATTCAGAATAATTGTACATATAGTATATCATAAATACACCGTAATGTGAATTAAACTCAGAATAATTGTACATATGTTAAATCATAAAAGACACCGTAATGTGAATTAAACTCAGAATAATTTTACATATGTTATATCATAAAAGACACCGTAATGTGAATTAAACTCAGAATAATTGTACATATGTTATATCATAAAAGACACTGTAATGTGAATTAAACTCAGAATAATTGTACATATGTTATATCATAAAAGACACTGTAATGTGAATTAAACTCGAAATAATTGTACATATGTTGTATCATAAAAGACACCGTAATGTGAAAAAAATTCAGAATAATTGTACATATGTTATATCATAAAAGACACTGTAATGTGAATTAAACTCGGAATAATTGTACATATGTTGTATCAAAAAAGACAACGTAACGTGAATTACACTCAGAATAAATGTACATATGTTATATCATAAAAGACACCGTAATGTGAATTAAACTCAGAATAATTGTACATATGTTATATCATAAAATACACCGTAATGTGAATTAAACCCAGAATAATTGTACATATGTTGTATCATAAAAGACACCGTAGTGTGAATTGAACTCAGAATAATTGTACATATGCTATATCATAAAAGACACCGTAATGTTAATTAAATTCAGAATAATTGTACATATGTTATATCATAAAGACACCGTAATGTTATATCATAAAAGACACCGTAATGTGAATTATACTCAGAATAGTTGTACATATTTTATATCATAAAGACACCGTATTGTTATATCATAAAAGACACCGTAATGTTAATTAAATTCAGAATAATTGTACATATGTTGTATCATAAAATACACCGTAATGTTAATTAAATTCAGAATAATTGTACATATGTTGTATCTTAAAAGACACCATAATATGAATTAAATTCAGAATAACTGTACATATGTTATATCATAAAAGACGCCGTAATGTGGATGATTCACAGAATAATTGTTCATATATTTTATCATAAAAGACACCGTAATGTGATTTAAACTCAGATTAATTGTACATACCTTATATCATAAACACACCGTAATGTTAATTAAATTCAGAATAATTGTACATATGTTGTATCATAAAAGACACCGTAATGGGAATAAAACTCAGAATAATTGTACATATGGAATATCATAAAAGATTCCGTAATGTTAATTAAATTCAGAATAATTGCGCATATGTTGTATAATAAAAGACACCGTAATGTTAATTAAATTCAGAAGAATTGTACATATATTGTATCATAAAAGACACCATAATGTGATTTATACTCAGAATAATTGTAAATATGTTATATCATATAGACACCGTAATGTTATATCATAAAAGTTACCGTAATGTGAATTAAATTCAGAATAATTGTACATATGTTACATCATAAAAGACACCGTAATGTGAATTAAATTTAGAATAATTGTACATATGTTATATCATAAAAGACACCGTAATGTGAATTAAACTCAGAATAATTGTACATATGTTATATCATAAAAGACACCGTAATGTGAATGAAACTCAGAATAATTGTACAAATGATGTATCATAAAAGACACCGTAATGTGAATTAAACTCAGAATAATTGTACATATCTTGTATTATAAAAGACACCGTAATGTGGTTTAAACTCAGAATAATTGTACATATGTTATATCACAAAGACACCGTAATGTTAATTAAATCTCGAATAATTGTACATATGTTATATCATAAAAGACACCGTAATGTGAAAAAAACTCAGAATAATGGTACATAGGTAATATCACAAAAGATACCGTAATTTTAATTAAATTCAGAATAATTGTACATATGTTATATCATAAAAGACACAGTAATGTTAATTAAATTCAGAATAATTGTACATATGTTATATCATAAAGACACCGTAATGTTATATCATAAAAGACACCGTAATGTGAATTAAACTCAGAATAGTTGTACATATGTTAAATCATCAAAGACACTGTAATGTGAATTAAAAACGGAATAATTGTACATATGTTGTATCATAAAAGAAACCGTAATGTGAATTAAACTCAGAATAATTGTACATATGTTATATCATCAAAGACACTGTAATGTGAATTAAACTCCGAATAATTGTACATATGTTGTATCATAAAAGACACCGTAATGTGAAAAAAATTCAGAATAATTGTACATATGTTATATCATAAAAAACACTGTAATGTGAATTAAACTCAGAATAATTGTACATATGTTATGTCATAAAAGACACCGTAATGTTAATTAAATTCAGAATAATTGTACATATGTTATATCATAAAAGACAACGTAATGTGAATTACACTCAGAATAATTGTACATATGTTATATCATAAAAGACAACGTAATGTGAATTACACTCAGAATAAATGTACATATGTTATATCATAAAAGACACCGTAATGTTATATCATAAAAGACACCGTAATGTGAATTAAACTCAGAATAATTATACATATGTTATATCATAAAAGACACCGTAATGTTAATTAAATTCAGAATAATTGTATATATGTTATATCATAAAGACACAGTAATGTTATATCGTAAAAGACACCGTAATGTGAATTAAACTAAGAATAATTGTACATATGTTATATCATAAAGACACCGTATTGTTATATCATAAAAGACACCGTAATGTTAATTTCATTCAGAATAATTGTACATATGTTGTATCATAAAATACACCGCAATGTTAATTTCATTCAGAATAATTGTACATATGTTGTATCATAAAAGACACCGTAATATGAATTAAATTCAGAATAATTGTACATATGTTATATCATAAAAGACACCGTAATGTGAATTAAATTTATAATAATTGTACATATGTTATATCATAAAAGACACCGTAATGTGAATTAAAAACAGAATAATTGTATATATGTTATATCATAAAAGACACCGTAATGTGAATGAAACTCAGAATAATTGTACATATCTTGTATCATAAAAGACACCGTAATGTGAATTAAACTCAGAATAATTGTACATATGTTGTATCATAAAAGACACCGTAATGTGAATTAAATTCAGAATAATTGTACATATGTTATATCATAAAAGACACCGTAATGTGAATTAAACTCAGAATAATTTTACATATGTTGTATTATAAAAGACACCGTAATGTGAATTAAATTCAGAATAATTGTACAAACGTTATCTCATAAAGACACCGTAATGTGTATTAAATTTCGAATAATTGTACATATGTTGTATCATAAAGACACCGTAATGTTAATTAAATTTAGAATAATTGTACATATGTTATATCATAAAAGACACCGTAATGTGTATTAAATTTAGAATAATTGTACATATGTTATATCATATAAGACACCGTAATGTGAATTAAACTCAGAATAATTGTACATATGTTGTATCATAAAGACACCGTAATGTTAATTAAATTCAGAATAATTTTACATATGTTATATCATAAAAGACACGGTAATGTGTATTAAATTTAGAATAACTTTACATATGTTATATCATAAAAGACACCGTAATGTGTATTAAATTTAGAATAATTGTACATATGTAATATCATAAAAGACACCGTAATGTGAATTAAACTCAGAATAATTGTACATATGTTGCATCATAAAAGACACCGTAATGTGGATTAAATTCAGAATAATTGTACATATAGTATATCATAAATACACCGTAATGTGAATTAAACTCAGAATAATTGTACATATGTTAAATCATAAAAGACACCGTAATGTGAATTAAACTCAGAATAATTGTACATATGCTATATAATAAAAGACACCGTAATGTGAATTAAACTCAGAATAATTGTTCATATGTTATATCATCAAAGACACTGTAATGTGAATTAAACTCGAAATAATTGTACATATGTTGTATCATAAAAGACACCGTAATGTGAAAAAAATTCAGAATAATTGTACATATGTTATATCATAAAAGACACTGTAATGTGAATTAAACTCGGAATAATTGTACATATGTTGTATCAAAAAAGACAACGTAATGTGAATTACACTCAGAATAAATGTACATATGTTATATCATAAAAGACACCGTAATGTGAATTAAACTCAGAATAATTGTACATATGTTATATCATCAAAGACACTGTAATGTGAATTAAACTCCGAATAATTGTACATATGTTGTATCATAAAAGAAACCGTAATGTGAAAAAAAATCAGAATAATTGTACATATGTTATATCATAAAAAACACTGTAATGTGAATTAAACTCAGAATAATTGTACATATGTTATATCATAAAAGACAACGTAATGTGAATTACACTCAGAATAAATGTACATATGTTATATCATAAAAGACACCGTAATGTTATATCATAAAAGACACCGTAATGTGAATTAAGCTCAGAATAATTATACATATGTTATATCATAAAAGACACCGTAATGTTAATTAAATTCAGAATAATTGTATATATGTTATATCATAAAGACACAGTAATGTTATATCGTAAAAGACACCGTAATGTGAATTAAACTAAGAATAATTGTACATATGTTATATCATAAAGACACCGTATTGTTATATCATAAAAGACACCGTAATGTTAATTAAATTCAGAATAATTGTACATATGTTGTATCATAAAATACACTGCAATGTTAATTTCATTCAGAATAATTGTACATATGTTGTATCATAAAAGACACCGTAATATGAATTAAATTCAGAATAATTGTACATATGTTATATCATAAAAGACACCGTAATGTGAATTAAATTTAGAATAATTGTACATATGTTATATCATAAAAGACACCGTAATGTGAATTAAACTCAGAATAATTGTACATATGTTATATCATAAAAGACACCGTAATGTGAATGAAACTCAGAATAATTGTACATATCTTGTATCATAAAAGACACCGTAATGTGAATTAAACTCAGAATAATTGTACATATGTTGTATCATAAAAGACACCGTAATGTGAATTAAATTCAGAATAATTGTACATATGTTATATCATAAAAGACACCGTAATGTGAATTAAACTCAGAATAATTTTACATATGTTGTATTATAAAAGACACCGTAATGTGAATTAAATTCAGAATAATTGTACAAACGTTATATCATAAAGACACCGTAATGTGTATTAAATTTCGAATAATTGTACATATGTTGTATCATAAAGACACCGTAATGTTAATTAAATTTAGAATAATTGTACATATGTTATATCATAAAAGACACCGTAATGTGTATTAAATTTAGAATAATTGTACATATGTTATATCATATAAGACACCGTAATGTGAATTAAACTCAGAATAATTGTACATATGTTGTATCATAAAGACACTTTAATGTTAATTAAATTCAGAATAATTTTACATATGTTATATCATAAAAGACACCGTAATGTGTATTAAATTTAGAATAACTTTACATATGTTATATCATAAAAGACACCGTAATGTGTATTAAATTTAGAATAATTGTACATATGTTATATCATAAAAGACACCGTAATGTGAATTAAACTCAGAATAATTGTACATATGTTGCATCATAAAAGACACCGTAATGTGGATTAAATTCAGAATAATTGTACATATAGTATATCATAAATACACCGTAATGTGAATTAAACTCAGAATAATTGTACATATGTTAAATCATAAAAGACACCGTAATGTGAATTAAACTCAGAATAATTGTACATATGCTATATAATAAAAGACACCGTAATGTGAATTAAACTCAGAATAATTGTTCATATGTTATATCATCAAAGACACTGTAATGTGAATTAAACTCGAAATAATTGTACATATGTTGTATCATAAAAGACACCGTAATGTGAAAAAAATTCAGAATAATTGTACATATGTTATATCATAAAAGACACTGTAATGTGAATTAAACTCGGAATAATTGTACATATGTTGTATCAAAAAAGACAACGTAATGTGAATTACACTCAGAATAAATGTACATATGTTATATCATAAAAGACACCGTAAAGTGAATTAAACTCAGAATAATTGTACATATGTTATATCATAAAAGACACCGTAATGTGAATTAAACCCAGAATAATTGTACATCTGTTGTATCATAAAAGACACCGTAGTGTGAATTGAACTCTGAATAATTGTACATATGTTATATCATAAAAGACACCGTAATGTTAATTAAATTCAGAATAATTGTACATATGTTATATCATAAAGACACCGTAATGTTATATCATAAAAGACACCGTAATGTGAATTAAACTCAGAATAGTTGTACATATTTTATATCATAAAGACACCGTATTGTTATATCATAAAAGACACCGTAATGTTAATTAAATTTAGAATAATTGTACATATGTAATATCATAAAAGAAACCGTAATGTTAATTAAATTCAGAATAATTGCGCATATGTTGTATAATAAAAGACACCGTAATGTTAATTAAATTCAGAATAATTGTACATATATTATATCATAAAAGACACCATAATGTGATTTATACTCAGAATAATTGTAAATATGTTATATCATAAAGACACCGTAATGTTATATCATAAAAGATACCGTAATGTGAATTAAATTAAGAATAATTGTACACATGTTACATCATATTAGACACCGTAATGTTAATTAAATTTCGAATAATTGTACATATGTTATATCATAAAAGACACCGTAATGTGAAAAAAACTCAGAATAATTGTACGTATGTAATATCATAAAAGATACCGTAATTTTAATTAAATTCAGAATAATTGTGCATATGTTGTATCATTAAAGACACCGTAATGTTAATTAAATTAGGAATAATTGTACATATATTATATCATAAAAGACACCGTAATGTGATTTAAACTCAGAATAATTGCACATATGTTATATCATAAAGACACCGTAATGTTATATCATAAAAGATACCGTAATGTGAATTCAATTCAGAATAATTGTACATATGTTATATCATAAAAGACACCATAATGTGAATTAAACTCAGAATAATTGTACGTATGTTGTATCATAAAAGACACCGTAATGTGAATTAAATTCAGAATAATTGTACATATGTTAAATCATAAAAGACACCGTAATGTGAATTAAATTCAGAATAATTGTACATATGTTGTATCTTAAAAGACACCGTAATATAAATTAGATTCAGAATAATTGTACATACGTTATATCATAAAAGACACCGTAATATGAATGAAATTCAGAATAATTGTACATATATTATATCATAAAGACACCGTAATGTTAATTAAATTCAGAATAATTGTACATATGTTGTATCATAAAAGACACCGTAATGTTAATTAAAATCAAACAGTAGTGTGAATTAAACTTAGAATAATTTTACATGTGTTATATCATAAAAGACACCGTAATGTGAATTAAATTCAGAATAATTGTACATATATTATATCATAAAGACACCGTAATGTTAATTAAATTCAGAATAATTGTACATATGTTGTATCATAAAAGACACCGTAATGTTAATTAAAATCAAACCGTAGTGTGAATTAAACTTAGAATAATTTTACATGTGTTATATCATAAAAGACACCGTAATGTTAGTTAAATTCAGAATAATTGTACATATGTTGTATCATAAAATACACCGCAATGTTAATTAAATTGAGAATAATTGTACATATGTCATATCATAAAAGACACCGTAATATGAATTAAATTCAGAATAATTGTATATTATGTTATATCATAAAATACACCGTAATGTGAATTAAATTCAGAATAATTGTACATATGTTGTATCTTAAAAGACACCGTAATATGAATTAAATTCAGAATAATTGTACATATGTTGTATCATAAAAGACACCGTAATTCTAATTAAATTCTGAATAATTGTACATATTTTATATCATAAAAGACACCGTAATGTGAATTAAACTCAGAATAATTGTACATATGTTATATCATAAAAGATACCGTAATGTTAATTAAATTCAGAATAATTGTACATTTGTTGTAATATAAAAGACACCGCAATGTTAATTAAATTCAGAATAATTGTACGTATGTTGTATCTTAAAAGACACCGTAATATGAATTAAATTCAGAATAATTGTACATATATTATATCATAAAAGACCCCGTTATGTGATTTAAACGCAGAATAATTATACATATGTTATATCATTAAGACACCGTAATGTTAATTAAATTCAGAATAATTGTACATATGTTGTATCATAAAAGACACCGTAATGTTAATTAAATTCAGAATAATTGTACATATGTTATATCACAAAAGACACCGTAATGTGAATTAAACTCAGAATAATTGTACATATGTTATATCATAAAAGATACCGTAATGTTAAATAAATTCAGAATAATTTTACATATGTTATGTCATAAAAGACACCGTAATGTGAATTAAATTCAGAATAATTGTACATATGTTATATCATAAAATACACCGTAATGTTAATTAAATTCAGAATAATTGTACATATTTTGTATCATAAAAGACCGTAATATTAGTTAAATTCAGAATAATTGTACATATGTTGTATCTTAAAAGACATCGTAATATAAATTCAATTCAGAATAATTGTACATATGTTATATCATAAGAGACACCGTAATGTTAAAGAAAACTCTGAATAATTGTACATATATTATATCATAAAAGACACCGTAATGTGATTTAAACTCAGAATAATTGTACATATGATATATCATAAAGACACCGTAATGTTAATTAAATTCAGGATAATTGTACATATGTTGTATCATAAAAGACACCGTAATGTGAATTAAATTCACACCGTAATGTGAATTAAACTCAGAATAATTTTACATATGTTATATCATAAAAGACAACGTAATGTGAATTAAATTCAGAATAATTGTACATATGTTCTTTCATAAACTATACCGAAATGTTAATTAAATTCAGAATAATTGTGCATATGTTGTATCATAAAATACACCGTAATGTTAATTAAATTCAGAATAATTGTACATATGTTATTTCAAAAAAGACACCGTAATATGAATTAAATTTAGAATAATTGTGCATATGTTGTATCAAAAAAGACACCGTAATATTAATTAAATTCAGAATAATTGTACATATGTTGTATCTTAAAAGACACCGTAATATAAATTAAACTCAGAATAATTGTACATATGTTATATCATAAAAGACACCGTAATGTGAATGAAACTCAGAATAATTGTACATATATTATATCATAAAAGACACCATAATGTGATTTAAAATCAGAATAATTGTACATATATTATATCATAAAGACACCGTAATGTTAATGAAACTCAGAATAATTGTACATATATTATATCATAAAAGACACCGTAATGTGATTTAAACTCAGAATAATTATCATAAGGACACCGTAATGATAATTAAATTCAGAATAATTGTACATATGTTGTATCATAAAAGACACCATAATGTTAATTAAATTCACATCGTAATGTGAATTAAACTCAGAATAATTATACATATTTTATATCATAAAAGATACCGTAATGTTAATTAAATTCAGAATAATTGTACATATGTTATATCATAAAAGACACCGTAATATGAATTAAATTCAGAATAATTGTACATATGTTGTATCATAAAAGACACCGTAATATTAATTAAATTCATAATAATTGTACATATGTTATATCATAAAAGACACCGTGATGTCAATGAAACTCAGAATAATTGTACATATATTATATCATAAAAGACACCGTAATTTGATTTAAACTCAGAATAATTGTACATATGTTATATCATAAAGACACCGTAATGTTAATTAAATTCAGAATAATTGTACATATGTTGTATCATGAAAGACACCGTAATGTTAATTAAAATCACACGGTAGTGTGAATTAAATTCAGAATAATTGTACATATGTTATATCGTAAAAGACACCGTAATGTGAATTAAATTGAGAATAATTGTACATATGTTATATCATAAAATACACCGTAATGTTAATTAAATTCAGAATAATTGTACATATGTTGTATCATAAAATACACCGTAATGTTAATTAAATTCATTATAATTGTACATATGTTATATCATAAAAGACACCGTAATATGAATTAAATTCAGAATAATTGTACATTATGTTATATCATAAAATACACCGTAATGTGAATTAAATTCAGAATAATTGTACATATGTTGCATCTTAAAAGACACCGTAATATGAATTAAATTCAGAATAATTGTACATATGTTGTATCATAAAAGACACCGTAATGTGAATTAAATTCAGAATAATTGTACATATGTTATATCATAAAAGACACCGTAATGTGAATGAAACTCAGAATAAATGTACATATATTATATCATAAAAGACACCATAATTTGATTTAAACTCAGAATAATTGTACATATGTTATATCATAAAGACACCGTAATTAAATTCAGAATAATTGTACATATGTTGTATCATAAAAGACACCGTAATGTTAATTAAAATCACACGGTAGTGTGAATTAAACTCAGAATAATTCTACATATGTTGTATCGTAAAAGACACCGTAATGTGAATTAAATTGAGAATAATTGTACATATGTTATATCATAAAAGACACATTAATGTTAATTAAATTCAGAATAATTGTACATATGTTGTATCATAAAATACACCGTAATTTTAATTAAATTCAGAATAATTGTACATATGTTATATCATAAAAGACACCGTAATATGAATTAAATTCAGAATAATTGTACATTATGTTATATCATAAAATACACCGTAATGTGAATTAAATTCAGAATAATTGTACATATGTTGCATCTTAAAAGACACTGTAATATGAATTAAATTCAGAATAATTGTACATATGTTGTATCATAAAAGACGCCGTAATGTGAATTAAATTCAGAATAATTGTACATATGTTATATTATAAAATACACCGTAATGTGAATTAAACTTAGAATAATTGTACATATGTTGTATCATAAAAGACACCGTAATATTAATTAAATTCATAATAATTGTACATATGTTATATCATAAAAAACACCGTAATATGAATTAAATTCAGAATAATTGTACATGTGTTATATCAAAAAAGACACCGCAATGTGAATTAAACTCAGAATAATTGTACATATGTTACATCAAACGTCCAACATATGGAATATCGATTGTCTTGAATATCTTGATACAACAATGATGTAATCCACAATGTTTCTGAATGGATTCACAAATAACTATTATTAATGTGCTAATTCAGAATGTCAATGAACATTTCAGTAATTCTAAGGAATAATTGAAATAAATAAAAATTATTATTACGATTTCTCCTAATGAGTCTAATGATAATAGTGTATTATGACATCCAGAAACCTGTTATCTACAATCTCTGGTATTTATTTTTCATTTTGTTCATGAGTGCGAGGTGACTATGATCAGTGAATATAACAACAACTGGAGAAAATTCGGATCTGATAAACATTTCAAAATCGTGTAAAATTAATATTAGAGCCATCCATTCAATTTTAATTGTGGCCTAATTTGTATGGTGCTTGATTATTTTGCTTGGTACAATTTGTTTCTTCTTGAATCAATATCCACCAAGTCCTACATCTCTTTTTGCAATATATATATATATATATATATATATATATATATATATATATATATATATATATATATATATTAAAAAATTGACTGGAATTTTGTGTTGAATGAACTCATTCACCTTAAAATATGGCATTTAATTTTTATTAGATCCTTTACGTTTATCAAACGAATGAAACTTACATTTCCTATTCATCACATTTGTCAGAGACTCAACAGTTATATAAAATTTTAGCAAAACATCCGATAATATCCAGTCCTGCCAAAAATCGTATCATATGCTTTTCACGGATAGACATTGAGAATTCATAAATAGCCATGACCATGACCTTCATAAATAGCCATGACCTTCACTTCTACAGGTTTAACTTCGCCTGTATGGATGCATCTTTATAGATGGAAAATCTAGAGTTTTTTGTTCTGTAACACCAGATATGAATTGCTCATGTAATATCGGTTTTAGGTTATCCTTTACATCGTATTGCAGGTATCAAAATGTATAATCCAGATTGTTTAATATGTCTGAATTACCACGTTTGGATTAAATCAGAGACTACAGTCAGATTTCAGCTATTCTGTGTGCTATAAATACATTTAAATTGTAAGAATAATTAACATTTTGTATCTCTATCAAAATACTATATCAATAATTTAAGATCTTGCGATAAGTCTTGTTGACTCCAACATGGCTAGCCAGGGACATTTCGTTGGTTTGACTAAGAAATTCCTGTCAATATTTGGACATCTCACTGACCACCATCACCGGCAGGTACCTCAGGTGGTCACCATTTTTTCATAAGCATCACGTGTTTTAGACATTACCTGAATGTTAATTGCGTAATTTCAGTTTCATTAACATCCTTCTGAAATAAAAAGAATATCGTTTGTCATCTTGATTAGAATACAGACCATGAGTAGCAAGAAGAGGAACACTGTGATCAATACCTTTAGATTAATCAATACCAGTAGAAAAGGTGACCTTATCAATAGAGTGACCAGGAAATGTCAGGTAATGAAACAATTTCCTGATCAACATCATTCTCAGGAATTATTTTTACTATAGTTCTAGTATCTACCAAACCAGGATAAACATCAAGAATTTCAGTCTGAAAAAAATCACCCTTTTGACCCAAACTAAGCTTGTCAGTTGTTATTGGATTAACCAACAACATATTTCCAGCTAGGTCATTGCCTAGTAATAAATTAATACCTTCTGTAGGTAAAGAATACAATGATCAAGCAGACACAGGACCCCGAAACTAAGTCTGAATCTTAGACCAAATTGAAAGCATGGATATGAACATTAATAAAGCCATACTCTACCTGCTTGAAAAGAAAATATTCACTAGCTGAAATAGGCCAAGAACCTGTTAACAAAACACTGAGAAGCTCTTGTGCCACTTAATGGTTTTAAAGGGGACGGCTTGGTAGAATCACCAATACATAACAGAGAACCTTCTTCATAAGTGTCCACATAAAAGCAGACCCACAAACAACTGTTTGGATTCAATATTCGACCGTGACCTTGACCTCTTTGCAAGAAACCTATTTGCAATAGCTCTGTCTTTACTTTTTGCTTGTATTTAAACATGAAGCAATCAGATATTATTGGCATTGAACTCAAATACAGTAAACGATTTGCTTGCAAATTATAATCGTGGACAAATGTTTGCTATGTAAACATTCGTTATACTACTTACAATAATGGATATAAAATTAAGCACACAATATGAATGAACTTTCATAACACTCTGCAAACATATTCAAATATAGTTGATATTGCAATTAATAAAATCATTTGCACACATAATAATAATATTGTGTAAAATTCGATCATTGCAGAGAGATGAATAGAGTCGACTTCAACGGCTATGAAATAATATGATTCAGCGGAGACGTATATAATTATTGCAATTATAATGATAAAGCAAAGAAATAAGAAAAGAAGAAAAAAAAAGTTTGGTTCACAATTAACCCTGAATTGTTGAAAACACCAAATACGATAATGTTTCAGTGGTGACCAGCTGTAAACAATCAAGTGCGTTTACGATTCTTCAGTATGTAAAATACAAGCTTTTGTCAAACTAAAACTTATCACCTCTATCTGATACACTTTTCTTTTTTTTACAGGCCCTCCGTTTCGGGTTGAAATATTTAACTTCAGCAGATTTTTGGCTGAGCAGATTGAGCTACATTTTCATCCTGGATTCAATGGAGGTTCCGAACAGATGTTTGTAATAGAGTATTCATCCTGGAATGGTCATGACAATGTCTGGCATAATACTAGCGTTACAAATCTGAAAGAAAAGAGCAGCCCTTATAAAGTTCCGAAAGAAACATTTTATGTCAACGTCAGTAAATTACCTCCCGGAGATTATCTATACAGAATGTATTCCTGGAATGTTAGGGGCAAGAGCCCATATTCCGAGAGCATTAGAGTGATCATCCCATATTTGAAGAAAGGTATGTCACTGTCCACCCTATGTTATGGTGCACTTTGATTTGCATCGCTAATTAGATACAATCATCACGTCTATCTTGTCGAATGATTCATTTATAGCCAGAAACGGCTTTGATATAATATGAGTCAGCAGTGAGTTTGTGTGTTTCCTATTACGACTATATGGCCTTAATCAAAGTAACAGAAAAGACATAAAACCAACACAAATTCAAAACAAATAAATTATTCCTTATAATACAAAGTGAAAATGTACAAATTACATTCAGTTTTGCGCTTTATTCCCAAACAATCCAAGAATTTCTAACACAGTTTTGAGTTTTTTAGTATTCCAAAATAAATTCGACACTGGAAGTGTTGATTCGCCTATGGTAGCCTGTGCTGTGACGATATGCCTACAGTCTTTAATTGAATCACAATCATATAATCGAAGAATATACCTTTATTTAAATTTCACCATCATTCCAAGTTAATATCTCTTTCCAAGAATATTGATTTAGAAGAGCACGTGGTATTTCCAATGAATAAATAATTTGAACAAATTGCAGCTTAAACTACTGGACACAACATTAGCACTGATTGCTTTGCAAGATGATATTTCAAGTTTAAAATATTTAAATTTTGCAGTACACAAGACTGTAACGTTTACTTCTAGACTTAGATCACAACTAACATTTTCAAGAAATACTATTCCTTAATAGAACCTTTTATTATAGGATGTTACTAATGTTAACAAGACACAATCATAGTTATAATTATAAGACCTGTCACTAAAATTATATTGTGAAGTGTGGTGAACAAAATGTAGATAAGATATTTTATGGGCACTTTCCAATGTTCTTGACTCAGACTGAGATAAGCACGTTGTTTACGAAACAAAAATCAATTATTCAGTTGTTGTTATCTCTCTTCCACATCTTCTGTCAGTTCTATAAGCAGCATATAAATGTTGCAGCATATGCCTTCCACTCTCAGAATAGAACAAACAAGTTCATATTTGTTGTAACGAAATGGCTTTATTGTCCATACAGCTGGTTAACAGAGATAACTACATTTTTCCTGATTACATTCACCCTCAAATACAATAAAGATACATTTACTACAACTATAAATAAGATCGACACCAGTGGAGTATTGTTCTGCATGTATACATCGATTCTATTCACAGTACATTCAATACGAATGACTTATTACCTGATATATTTATCAATTATCCATCTAGGGAGATAGTGGGCAAAATAAACCTAAACACAAAACAGCGTGTATAGCAAGAGTATAAAACAGACAGACAGACAAACAAGCATATATACATAATGATATACTCAGAAAGAAATATGCATCATAACTAAGTATTCAGAGACAAATAACCTTTAATACTCAAGGATTTAAAAACGTAGAAAGTATACTGGAACACGATATAGTGCTTATCAGCATTTACGATAACAGGCTTAGTTATATATATATATATATATATATATATATATATATATATATATATATATATATATATATATATATATATATATAATATAATAGAATATAACGAAATAGAGACAAACAGTCATAACTATTATTGTATTGATATAAAGGATATAGAATATATCAAAATAAAAATTAATAAAAGGAATTATAGTTTTATTTCTGCATTGGCATTAAGGCCATTATGATATCTAGCTTATGAATCCAAGAAGTCTATTCATGTCACCATACACAATATCTATTGGCATGAAAGAAGATTCGAGTAGAGAGTGATTATTGGTGATTCTCAAAATATTACGTTAAAAAGGGTTAGCTTTCAGAACATTTTGTGTCGCCTGAAGAAGCATAAATGCGAAAGAGAATTTTAGGCGTTTGTGTTTATATATAACCCTACCCTAACCCTATATATATATATATATATATATATATATATATATATATATATATATATATATATATATATATATATATATATATATATATATATATATATATATATATATATATATATATATATATTTATATATATATATATATATATATATATCAGTGCAATGAACTGACAACGAACAGTGCAAAAACTAGTCTCTAACTGGCATGAGCGCTTTCGATTCTAAATGACTCTAAACGACTATTTTTCAACGGCAAACAAAGAGACAAACAAAAGAACAGAAAAATCCTTGAATGAAAGCTTGCAATGATTTAAGTTTCAACTAGTTGACTTCACCTTAACGAAGATGCTTAAAACTCTTTTCATATTGACACATAAATCAATGAGCCTTATTGCTTCTGTTTTTCTGTACATTTCTGGAAACGCAAATTATGCCCCGGATATGTCATGGTCATAGTAGTAATTATTGGTTATTGCACCGCTCCTGTGGGCTAATGGTTAGAGGCGTCTGCCTCGGATGCGGGAGGTCATGGGTTTGAACCCCGGTCGAGTGATACCAAGGACTTTTAAAACTGGTATTAAAACCTGCCTCGCTTGGCGCTCAGCATTAAGAGGTTTGTGTTAGAACTGGTAGGTCTGGTGTCAGGATAATGTGACTGGGTGGTTCATCATGCTACATGTCTGCAGCATGATGCCCCAGTGCTAGACATCACTATAAGCTGCAACAATGCAGACATCGTAGCTAAATTGTCAAAGCTCTGTTACAAATCCAAATCACACACACACACGCACAAACACATACCCTGAGGTTATTAACAAAAAGATGAATTTTTGTGTGCAAGGCTGTATATTAATATTATTCTTGATTTAAACGATTTGGTTTCAATGTTTTAAGGCGGCTCATCCATTAAGATTCCTTTTCTTTCCTGGTTTCGGAACTCCAGTTATGGGTCTGAGCAATTGCAACAAGTCTTCTATCACTGAATATGTGACTTTGTGAAGAGAAGTGTTCTGCGACTGGACTTAAGTACAGCTTCCTTGTCGTCCAGTCGGATCTGTGGAGGTTGATCCTTTTGTGTAGCTTTTTAATTTCTCCGATATACTGAAGGCTATAGATCTTACGTGTGATGAGATAAATTACAAACTCTGGTTTGCACTTTTTGTTTGAACCATGTATGTTATGTTTATCGCTAGTAGCAGTGCTTGAAAACGTTGTTCTTGTTTCTATCATACGTTGACAAGGGCCAGACTTACTAGGGTGGTCATTGTTAGTGATTCGTATTAGCTTTGCCCTGACAAGGATATCTGTGAAGTTGTTTTGGTCTCCGGTGGGATACTACTGGTTTACTCAGGAGTATTATCTTTAGTGTGTCACACAATCCTCCAGTGTTTATTAACGATTTTACCTTTTTGGGGGTTGTATGGATAGCAGGTCATGATAAATGGTATCCCGTCAGTATTTTCCTTCTCTCCATATTTTAGTAGGTCACTGCGGCTCGTTAGATTGTCCCTTTTTCACTTTTGCACCTGGAACTGATTAATCAAAACGTATTGATCATTATGGTCCTCATGTTGTTGCGTATAATCATTGTGACAAAGTGACATTCACTTGCCGTCGAACAGGACACAAATCCTGAGATCTACTATTTGGAGTTTTATTAGTGACGCTGACTCCGAGGACGAACTGACTTGCTATGCTTGAATAATGTTGTCCTTGTGAGCAAATAGAGTCCACCTGACAAGTGGTCAGAAAGCTATCAAAATATAGTATCTAAGTCATATATAAAGGAAATTGTACTGCCCAATCATTAATAGGGATGTTTCTAACTACTGTGGATCTAATTTTATGTCAGGGATCGTCCAGCCATTTATGAATAAAATTAGATTTTCAACAGTTTAAGTCCTCTGTATATCACAATGGAAGCCATATGTGCGTTAGAAAGACTTCATCAGACTTCAAAGAATTTGATAAGTTCATGTTGCATTTATACTATAAACGATTGTGACAAAGTTTTTCGTTTCTTTTCTTGTTGTTGTGTTGTTTGGGAGTTGGTCCAAGAGTCCCTTGGACTTAGTCATTTGAGCTTGTTTTCGGACATACTGTGGAACATTGTCGTTGTTGAATGAAATATTTCCTTTTATAAGAAGAATTATAAATGAGTTTACTTGATTATATCACCAATTGTATGTATAAAGTATCAAAAGCTCGTGAAACGGGAAGAAATAATTTTAAGTCTACCCAATCATAACTGAAACCTAGGCGTGATAAACTACAACGAAAAGAACATTTCAACCTGATGATAAGGATCGGGCTATCTTTCATACCTTAAAGTCCCCTTCAAGCGTGGAATGATGGTCCCTATCCAATTAAAACAAAGTAAGTAACTTAAATGATATGAGCGATAATCCTGGATGGGCGAAGCTGAAACAACTCCGCCATATCGGGATGACTCTTTAAATCATTCAATACATTTAGCTGTTTCTCCCCCACACAACGACAATTCAAATGATGATGTACAACCGGAATGTTATCACTCGATTTAAATCAGTCTTCAAATTTTTGAAATATTAAAGAATATGGAGAGCAAACTTTCACATCTACAGTCACAATAAAATCATGAGTCAAAACAGCTAATATGTGAATATTAGTACTTGTTATCATATTTTCGAACTCGATGAAACAAAATCTACTATGATGTTGAAATCGTAGGTTCTAAACCTGTAAAACAACCCCATTTCACGAAGAATCTTCTCAGTGATGAATGCTTGAATAAGGAAAATGAATTGTCGATGCACTCTACCTCCTTAGGAGTTTTATATTGTTTTATTTCGTATACATTGTGGAACATTCATTATACCTCTGTTATGTATATCTGCATTTTTTGTAACTCCTAGTACATGATACTATCAAGTTTGTATATATGTTATTCATTGATGTGACGTGAACAGATTATCTTTAGTTCGATAAGGCCATTGTGACTTGAATTTATCATTACATGGAATTTACTTATGTGCAGACAATTAGTAATAAGATTTAAAATGTCGCATATGGCGTATTTGTTAAGTAACTGATGGGATGTGTATAGTTGAGAATAATTCAGTGACTTCCGATTGGTTGAGATTGATCATGTGAATATGTTTAATTCGTTGGAAATGTTAACAGTATATGCTGTCACGTGTGGTCTATTCCGAAGTACCGTCGCAATATACGGTGTATATAAGAGAAAGTTAAGCAATAAGATTAATTCCTAATTTCGGAGTCATTCACACTCATTGTGTTCCTCTTGTAAGGCTGCCGACGTGTTTTATATTGTACTTTGATATTATTCGAGAGGTAATACATTTGTTGGGACTGTCCAGTGAAAATAGAAAGTGTTCATTTTATGGAATTCTATTCTGGAACTGTTGTTAATTACCCGAATTAATTCTGGACAACGCCAGTTTGACAAAATCACGGTTCTTGGAGGACCAGTACGTTTCTGGTATTTAAATTTATAAGGAACGTTTCTTTGATTTAAGACTTGCATAGGCCATTATATGGACTAGCATGGATTCATTTAAAAATACCGTAATACATTCCTCTCGCAGTTTGTATTTATAACTTTGATATTTAAACTATTTGTTAAGCTTTATAAAGGTTGTTGGTTATGCTTCCCACATTACCAAGAAATATATCGATAATACTAATTCATTTAGTTGGGGAGTGGTATACCGTCAGGAAACGTAAGTATTCCTTCCATTTAATGTAACCTTGGTTTATTTTCCATCAAAATTGCTTCACATACCTGATATGACAGTAATAGCTGCAGCTCTACAACAAAGATTTGTATATGTACTGATAATTTAATGGCAGAATCTGTTCTTCTACTACGAAGTAATTGTATTTTGCCGTCATGTCACCGTGCATACAATCTATCATTTGCTGTGCCATTTTTGTCAGGCTTAACAGCAAGGAAAGAGCATTCTATCTCATCCTTTAGCTCGATACAGTAATAACAATGATTTGGAGAGTCAATCAACGATATTGCTTTTATCATACTTAGACGGGAGTTACCCTTTATACATGTATCTTAGTTGGATAATTCTGTTTCCTTCTGCTTGTCATTATATTTTTCTTTATTTGCCTTTGCATATCGTGACGACGACTTTCCCACAGTGCAATGGTATTCTGACTGTGTTCTGATGGATGCGACTTATTTGGTAGTTCCTTGTGTGTTGCACTCTAACATTTTGTTTTCTCTAGTACAGAGATTGGGCAAACGTGTGGATATCTTTTGCATGACATTTTGAAGGAGAAATAATGCTTTCATTGTGATTTTTTTTTAAAGAATCTAACTTCTATGTCTCATCCTTTGTCCTTACAGAAGAAAGAGTTTTGAACATATCTCTCTTTCCAAAAGAAGGATTCCAGCTTGTGACAAGTGAGGTTTCATGAAACTACCTGCTAAGTGCTACCTTAACTTTCGTTGTCATCTGAAGCTGGGTTAGTACATGATGCGTACTCATTTCAAAGATGACATGTAGTCCTTTGCATTCCCAGCTGTAATAAAACTGTTAATGACTCTCAAACATCTTCCATGCTGGAATCAGATACACTCATCTGCTTGTATCTATGACATGGACTACAAACATTTATGAATATTGTGTGCCATTTTGACACAAAGTGTGCAGTACTGTTGGTGTTTATCTGTGTAAAATAATGTTAGGTCAGTGTACAGAACTGGCTTCCAGGGCTTGATGAATTTTTGACCATGTCAGGCAGTGTTGCCCATGCTTTCTCTTTACCTGTACTGTCAGAAGATATTTTGATTTTACAGTCACAGTCAGATGCTTTGGACACCATTCCTTCAAAACGGATTGTCACATTCAAACTTGCATCTTATTTGATATATTTTCATATCAAATTCAGTTTGACATTTCCCTCAATCGATTATTCATATGCTACATTAAGAACATAAAGGTCACGCCTGTTTAATAAAATTTTTTTACAGTTTTAATTAGAGCACAATAATACTTCATTTATGCTGGGATCAGCCTAGTTCTATTCTACTAATCTGGGATCAACCCAAAATACACTATGATGCGGGGATCAAAACTGCATAGAACTGGTTGAGATGGAATCACCCAAGAATACATTAGCATGTTGGGATCATCCTAGCACATAGTCTATATAATGTGAGATCAGCCCAGAATACATTTTAATGTTGTGAGAAACCTATCACATAGTCTATTTCAGCTGGGATCAGCCTAGCACCGATTATACTTGAGCTGGGATCTGCCCAGAATACCAGAAGGCACTATAATGCAGGGATCACCCTAATATAGTTTTTCTCGACGATGGAATCAGCTCACCAGAACACACTATTATGCTGAGATCAGCGTAGCGCATAGCGAGAGAGAGAGAGAGAGAGAGAGAGAGAGAGAGAGAGAGAGAGAGAGAGAGAGAGAGAGACCAATATTTTAAATATTTTAATTAAGTATTGATGTAATTTTAGCTATTATGTTGATGTTGTAGAATTTATGGATGTTGCTCATGTCAAAGTATGCTCTCTGCATTATGTACTACTACAGTTTGTGACACATATATTAATTTCATGAGTGAATAAAATAATTTAAACTTTGTTATGCATCCCATAAAAAAGAAATATTATCTTTGAACAGGCCCTTCATACGTTTTACTTTGATCCCTATTTCAATGGAGGCCACGACCATACATTTTAAATGAAATACAAAGCTGCGGTCGGTCCTAATAGTACGTTGCAAAGTACTGCAATTAAAGACCCTCAAGAGAGAGAATATCAGTACAGGCTTCCTAATGGTACCTTTTCTGTAAACGTTCGCCAACCTCCGCCTGGTTTCTACCTTTATAAAATGTATTCATGGAACGTCAAGGGCAAAAGAGCTTTCTCAGACTGCATTCCGATCATCATACCTAATGGTACGATTGCAATTTGTGTGTTGGTTAATGATGTGTCATACTCTGCACATAACTGTCTGTAAAAGGTTTTAATACTTATATGTTTGGATGAAGACCTGTTAAAAATGTTACTAATCATTTTGATGTATGCTGGGTGTGGTAAAATCTATGATAATTCAAATTGATCACGAGATACATGTATAGTGTTATTCATTTTATATGTGAAACGTTGATGAACGCTTCCACATTATTTACATTTTAAGAAGAACATAACGAATTCCAGCACGATATTCCTTGTTCAACTTCTACACAAGCAAACATAATTGGTCTCTTAAAAACGGTATCAGATAATTTCATATAATTATAACATAAAGATAATATCTAGGTTTATTGGCGTCTGGTGGTATATAATTTATATAATACCTTCTTGATATTCCTTAAAAGTATACCGTGTCATCCTCATTTCACTAATGCAAACAATACTAATGAAGGTAACTTGCACTTGCTTTTCACCATCGTATGTATGTATGTATGTATGTATGTATGTATGTATGTATGTGTGTGTGTGTGTGTGTGTGTGTGTGTGTGTGTGTGTGTGTGTGTGTGCGTCCTTGCGTATGTATGTATGTATGTATGTATGTATGTACGTATGTATGTATGTCGTTAAGGCATTACGTGGGTCATAAGTGTTTGAAAAGGCGATTTAAAAGCAAATGACAATTTACCATTTCATTTTATTACAAGTCATTTGTCAGCAATTTGTTAAAAAGTGTGTACGAAACGTTATATGCCAGTAATTACAAATATAATCTTTGTGCTATTTGTTATAAGATTCCAGATTCTACGTTCTTTGTTTCATGGTCTGATGTAAGCTCTATTTAAGACATAACGATTTTTTTAAAAATCTTAGCAACTGGAGATGACAAATGTAATGCGGGTGGTAAGTTTGTAGTGATTGTTGGAAATGGCATTGGAACAAGTGTTTTAGTTATCACTATTATCGCTCTGGTGATTTTCATCCTGAGGAATAGATCAAAACAAAAGAAATCACAGCTGGGTACGTTGTAATACATTTTATAAAGTAAGCTCCCTTTAAATATTCAATAGTAATAAATACAAGATTATTTAGTGTCTTGAAGGCTTCGAAAGATGTTTCAAAATCATTTTTGATCTACTATGCCTCACCATGTTGACTCCTTGCTCTTCTTTCGCCAATTTATCGGATTCTAATTATACATATCATGTATAAACTATTAGACAAGATTACTGTGCGGTAAAGCCAGTAAATGATATTAAATTAAATAATGCAGATATTACTCTCGATGGAATTATTACCATGTAAATCGAATATTCGGGATGTTCATTAGAATGCACTAGTTTAGGTGTGAAATAACATTTCGTTTATCTTCGATCAATACGGATAATTTTGTAACATGCCTTTGTAAAGTTTTACTTATGTCAATGAATTTTCTTCGTATAACGACGCAATATGAATTATATTCTTTAATGTGTATTCACAAAACCTTTTCTATTTAAATCACAGAAATGCCGGCTGACCAAAACGAAGTTAACAGGTAACACAAATTTCCTATTTGTAAAAACACATACGTTTTCAGCCAGTCTTACACCTAGAGTTAGGTAGAAGGATATTTGCACATGCTGTAGACCCGAATATGACATAAATACACAGTGAGAAGAATATCACAATTAGTGGATACAGCGAATCCAAAATATATGTTGCTTTGGCATTTAGTCAATTATTTTATTTAATTTGATACTTTTGTTCGCATAATACAATGAAAGAATTACATGATTTATAAAGCGTTTTTCTTCAGACCTTTCTCGGACGTTATTTCTATTCAACCAATGGCACTGTTAGAGATATGAAGTATAAGTTGTTTCTAATACCCTTTAAAGGTTCTACTCAATACCTGATGTGACAGTTTATCCTCGTACATGGGTGTGTTTAAGAAAAACTTTCTAGTCATACACTGGTGAAAGACAAGTCACATTTTCTTGTTATTCTTACAGTTTGATGTTGGTGTCTCTATGCCGCTGTACCACTGATTTCAAATACAAATACATATCAGAACAAGCTGATACTGACAGTGACAAAATAATAGCTAATATCTATGTACAGTTGGTTAGTGAGAGATTGAAAAAATATATTAAAAGGTTTGTAGACATTTAACATAAAAGTTTTTGAAATTCCATAATTCATCAGGGTTCCTATTAACGTTATCTCAGATATTTATGTCCACATACATTTTGATAACCTATAACGTTAATTGACATATTTGCCACAGAGCTCATGTATATAGGCATTATGTACAATAAATTTGCACACAGTCTAGATTCTATCCGATACGTCAGGAGCAAATAATGGACACATTTATTTTTGAAAGTAATAGCTATGAAATTATTTGCCGAAAGGTTTGAGCATATGTACTTTTTTCCTTTTTTACATTTTAGACATGAAGTAGGAACAGGCCTACTTCCAACAGGAGCGAATAACGACATTTATAATGTGTATGAGAGACTGCGGAATGGAGGGCAGGTCGATAATCCCTATCTAGAATTACAAAGTACGTAATTTTTCCACTGAGGTTCAGTATTTTCTATAAACCTTTTTCATTTAGATTTATTCACAAGTAGAAGAACAATGTGTCTAAATTCTGTATTATATGTATAGTTAGTGTTCAGTAACAATATCGATTCAACAACAAGAAGCAAAACATTTACCGTACAATCCTCCTTTCTAACACGTTTATTCTCATCACTAACAAATTGTCATTAAGGAGTAAAATCTCTAATAGAAAACATATTATTGGTTGAAATGAATTTAGACTTACATTTCTAATTTACAGTAAATCCTGATTGCATTTTGTTTATATAGCATGACATACGGAGACGACCACAATCTATCAACTTAATGTATTCTATCAATTAATGTACTCTATCAATTAATGACATATATCAATTAATGACATATATCAATTAATGTACTCTCGTTTGCACCATATATATATATATATATATATATATATATATATATATATATATATATATATATATATATATATATATATATATATATATTGTACGTAACTTATAGAATTCAACATTGCATATTAACCTCTTTCCAGGGATTTCTGCAGCAACGAGGGAAATGGATTCAAGGTGAGATGATTTTAAATAAAGGTTGATTAAACGAATTGTAACAGGAAAACGAGAGAGAGAGAGAGAGAGAGAGAGAGAGAGAGAGAGAGAGAGAGAGAAGGAAGATTATTATGGAAATCGGCAAATTGTACCAGTGTACTATATTTTCAATCTATTTACGCCAGAAGTTGATTTTGATCAATATTTGATTTAAGGACTAAGGGACTTCGAGGACGGATAAATCAATTAGTTTTGGTGGGGTGTGAGCGTACAGACCTCCCAACTTTAAAGCAGAAGTAATATGAAAGGAACGTTACACATTGCATTTACAGCTTTATCAATCTTTATTTCTAAACTATCATAATATTTACTATTTTCATTTTCTTTAGGTTAATTTGACAATATGGGATTAAGGAGGGGACAGTTTGTTTTTATTACGACAATTTTAAATATGTTGCGTGAAACTCACAAATAATTTTACTATCGTCACAGTTTGTAATAAAATAGAATTGGGCTTTTAGATGTAATTAGCAATGATAATAAACAATTAAATGGCTGCAAGAGAGGAAATCGTATCTAAACAGACATTATTTCACTATGTAGTCATTATTAACACTTTTTTACTGTACCTAATTTAAAGGATTGAAGATGAAAGATTTCGTCTTCATACTGCTAAGACCAGTTCCACTTCTTATGAGCAGGAAAGTCCAACAAGTAGCTATTTTGAGGTTCATTCCTACTTAGAAGTTGCAGGTGCGTCCCATCTACCTCCTCTCCACTCACTATATATATATATATATATATATATATATATACTGGACAATAAAAAATTATTTTCCAACTTGATTTTAATAAATGGATACATACACTTGACACATTTGATATATTCTTGTGTGTACCGGAATATATTTTACAAATTTTGGTTATACGTTTGTCTTATAATTCTCGACAGGAAGATGTTTAAAAAGCATAAGTGATGCCGAAGACAAAATCGATAGTCCTTCCGAAAGTAATCAATTTTATTCCATAGGTTTATTTCGGTCTCAAGAAATAAGAACATATATTTGTTTGTTTGCTTACAATAAACATGGTAAAGTTAATGTGTTCATTTAAAACAATATATTTAAAGTTGAAAGATTTGGCGAATGTGCATTATTAATTTAAATCTTCTTTTTCCAGACATGTCTCAAAACTTAATTTTTCAAACTTTATTTTAAATAAAAACACTGAGTCATTTATATCAACTATTGCCTTTTCAGAGCCCACAGCATGGAGCATAGACGAAACCGCTAATAGGTCAGTACAATGCAACTAAACAAATGTTCAAATCCACTTGTAAATTTTGTTATCAACACCCATCTGAACGACTGGAAAAAAGACATAAGCTGATGAAATAAGGCCTTGAATGCAGCTAAATCTCACTTTAACAACAACACTAATAATAATAATAATAATAATAATAATAATAATAATAATAATAATCAGTCCATTTTTTAAAATATTATCACTTTTCGTTCTTTGTTTGCCATAATTAATACGAAATCATTGCTCTGTATTGTGTAAAATGAACGAAATGAAAAAGAAAAAGAAAAAAAACAGAAACTAATTTCTTCAATATTTCTTTCAGATCACCCGATATGTATATGCTTGATAATTTTCATTATGAAAATGTCCATGACCATGAAAGAAACGCTAAAGGTAAATAATTATACTTTATGCATTAGCTTGACTTGTTGTGACGGAAGAGCAAATTTGAATCATCCCAAAATTTAACGAGGTGCAACTATAAACGGTTTCCCTATGTTTCGAGCTAAACAAACTCTTCATCAGGGACAGAAATAATTTACATGTACTAAAGACAAAATCCAAGATAAAGCATTGACTAATGCATATTTGAATGACGGGAAATATACAAAGGATAATACGAGAAAGAAAGAAAAAAGGATAATTAGACAAATGGTCTGAAAACAGGAACATTACACACACTCACACACACACACACACACACACACACACACGCACATACACACACACACACACACACACACACAAACCGGAACGGTCTATATAATTGTTTATATATATATATATATATATATATATATATATATATATAATATATATATATATATATATATATATATATATATATATATATATATATATATATATATATAATTTTTCAAAAGTTCCATTGTAAAGCTTCTGCTGAAGAAACCAACACTAGACCATAACGATTTAAAGAACTACTGCCCAGTTTATAATCTCCCATTCATTTAAAAAATCTTAGAAAAGGTTGTTCTATAACAGCTTTTATCTCATCTGAATTAATACAGTCTTTTTAGCTATGCACAATCTGCTTATCACCCTTGCCATATTACAGAAACTACTCTTCTAAAAGTAGTTAATGATATTCTCTTTGCTTTGGATAGGAGAACCATTACAGTCGTCATCCTCCTTGATTTGTCTGCAGCATTTGACACAATAGACCATGATATATTACTTCACCGTCTCCAGCATGTATTTAGCATTCATGATACAGTTTTACTGTAGTTCAAGTCCTACTTGGTCAACATGACATATATTGTGTCTGCAAATGGAATACACGCCAGCCCAGTTAATCTATGTTCTGGTGTACCAAACGGGGACTGTTCTTCGACCTGTTTCCGTCATTATATACACTCTGCAAAATCATGGATGACATGTAACAAGCACAGATGAATGATGATAAAACTGAGGCCATTCTAATCACAACACAAATACTTTATCATTCACATCCTTTACCTCAAACAATAAATATCATGAACACCACACAGTCAGTATTAAACCTAGGTGTTACTCTGGACAGTACTCTCACAGTACACTAATTATGTCATGAACATATGCAAGGCTGCATATCTTGAGCTGAGACGCATCAGCTGCATTCTCAAATATCTTTCAGTTGATGCCACTAAAACACTTTGTGTATTCATTAGTAGTTTCAAGGATGGACTATTATAACTCAGGTCTGATTGTTTCATCTCAATATCTACTCCAGAAACTTCAATAAAGTTCAAAACACAGTTGCTCGGATCATACTTAGAATACCCCGATCAGAGCACACCTCCCAGATGCTATGTACGCTACACTGGCTATCCATTCGATCAAGTGCTACGTTTCATTGACGGACTCCAGTCCAACATACCTATCCGGCTTCATCCATGTGTAGACACTAGCAATATACTTACGCTCCTCTTCTGATAATCGTATACTCATTATACCCACTATGGAAACGAAGTCATATGGACAACGTTATTTTGCATACCAAGGCCCAGCAACATGGAATAAATTTCTCTCTGAACGTAGACACAAAGACACAGTGATCCCATTCAAGATCGATCTTAAAACTCACTTATTTGTTTGTTTCTTGTAATCATATCATTATATATGTTTTTTTGTGTTATAGGTATTAGTTAATGTTGTAAAGTTCTTATTGCTTCTAAAAATTAAGCGCTATACAAAGCCATTATTACATTTATAATATCTAAATATTTATTAAATATATAATCCTTAAAATCCATGGACCGTCATTTCTAATTGAAAAAGAAAAGTTGAGATTGTATTGCCCGTAGGTATCGCACTGTATTGTCACATAGACTACAAACGAGATATAAAAGCGAATCAGTGTTTGTTTATGCATTTTTAACTCGTGTCTCTAACACTAGTACCTTTTGTGGTACTTGTTTGAGTGCTAAAACAATTAAGTTTTGATGGAAGAGGTATGAAATACTGAGTAAATAATAGCAAACATATTGTTACTAGAATCGTCACAATATTATACCATGTGTGACCTACTATAACCGAGTGGGAACGAATTCCCATCATTCAATTATCCAATAGAAATTTTGTTTTGCAGATGAGTGCCTTTTAATCTGCACCGTTCATGTTAACATGGTTTTCCACTTCGGATTGGATGTAGCAAACGTTTTGGTAGTTACAATTGGAGATCTAGATTCCGATTACGTTCATTGCGTACTACGTTAAACAAAGTATGCATTTTTTAAAAACTGTATATTACTTTGTTTATTGATAGTTTGCATCTATAATGCTAAGTCCTAAACAACCCACTAATACAATTGTTGTTTATCCTTAAACATGATCTCTATTTAAAGTAGAGAACTGTATTGTCTTTTGAAACCTTTTTCGGTGTACATATGGACCAGTTTAAAACCATGAATCTTCCTAAACATAATAGCACGAATTCACAGGCTATTTAACTGCATGTATATATCATTGTCTTGATGCCATCAGTGATAATAGTGTTTATAAATGTAGTGATGGTTAATGATATTGCTTAAGTTAAAAAAAAATAACGTGTTTGTGTAGTACATCAACCAACGTGTTTCTTTCAGTTGTTGTTTTTGTTGTTGTTGTAGGGTTTAATGCAATTTTTCAGCACACGATAGGTCATACATGGCGGCCAGTAGTATTGGTGGAGGAAGAATCCGGGAAAAACCGCGAAAAGAACCACCGACCCACGAGAAGCTACTGGCAAGCTTTCTCATATAACTACATTAGTCGAATCTTAGACTCGAACCCACGCAGACAGAGGTGAGATGGCATTTATTCGTAACGGCGAGCGCTTTAGACCACTCGGCCACTCGGGGCCCCGTTTCTTTCAGTCAGCATCTATAATGTGGGTTGTTCTGTGTGTTATTTCAAATGATATTTCGAAGATCAAACTTTAAAATCTTTCATTGTATCTGCATAGATGTATAGCCACTGTAACAGAATTGTTACCGAGAGGAGGGTGGATTAAATGAACAATACAAACACAATTTGTGAAAGAAAATATAAATTTATGTAATAAATTATAAATGAAAAAAAATACAGATGTAACAACACAATAATTCATGCACTCAACCCACAATTACACTCACAACCATTCACAATACATGAACAAATTAAATAACAATACAAAAGGAATCTCAGATGTAAAGGGATCTCTTGGATTATACACAGATCCAAGAATCCTTTTCGAAAGTTAAATAAATGCAAGTATGATTTACGAAAAAAAATAAACACAAACGACAAACTATCTATCGCACGATGGATTGCGATAACTAGCACGATCATATACTTGTATTCAATCAAGTTGCTAGCTTTTATTGATATCTATGTGATCACTTGAAATATTATTGCGATCTGACATAAGCATGCAAATACAACAATGTATTAAATTATATTACAATTTCAATACACCTATGTGTCTCCCCTGTATAACCGCACGATTCAGCAACAGTTGAATCGTCTCCCAGTTTCCCCGAGAACCGAGGGTTGACCAATACTATTATCGGACGTTTCCCTACACGGATCCACCACAGTTATACGTTCAGACAGCATACAACATCTACCCGAACCAACGGTTCCTCACTCCCCTAGATGTCTACCCGGACGTTTTACAACTCTAAGACAGCTCCGACACTCGGACTTCTAGCTTTCCGGATATTTACACGTTACACAGATATTGACGAACAGACAGTTCGACACACAGACAGATACTTCAATTCCGTTTGCACAAATTAACGGCACAAGCACATTCAGATATTTATACAGAGATGTTCCAGAACAAACAATAGATGTCCCACAACAAATCAGACGATATCAAAGACGTTTATCAAAAGATGGTATCAGATGTGTTTAACAGCTACGGTATCAACGATGTTATTAGCAGCTACGGTATCAACGATGCTATTAGCAGCTACGGTATCAACGATGTTATTAGCAGCTACGGTACCAGAAACAATGTAACAACTATGTTAGCAGCTACGGTATCAGAGACGGTATCAACGATGTTATTAGATGCGCTATCAGTGATGAACTTCTACGGTATCAACGACGGAATCAGCTGGAATCAGACTGAATCAGCTATAATAAACAAAACCAGACTAATAATAGTTGTCTCAAAAATAATCTAAGCTGTAGATTACGATATTTCATTTAAAGTCTAAAAGTGACTAGTAATTCCAAATATTCCACGTTCATTGCAATAAAGGCATCATTATACGAAATGATAATCTGAATAAAATTCACAATAAAACGAAATGTAATTTTAACACTCACCCCTTTGGCTGGAGATTTGCAAGACGAGGTAATCTATCCTTCGATTAGATATTTGGGTTCCCGTAAATAATAATGAGAAATCCTTAGCCTTATATACTCTCTATAGGTGAACATAAATCACATCGAGCTTATTGTGCACCACGTGAAACTAAAGTTCCGGATTCCATGTAAATTAACATCAAGCCCATGCAAATCGTTACACGCCACTTAATCACCCCAGGTAATGCGTGTACGACGAAATCAAGAAAATGGTGAGTTTCGTTTACAATTCAAGAACAACAAAAATCAGTTCAATTTTCGCCTAATTCTGTGACAATACCTCCCCCCTAAGAATAAAAATGTACACATTTTTAAAACTAACACAGAATAGAAGAAAAATAACTATTGATGATATCTTACAACATTTACACTGGTTATACTACAAACTGGATTTTATTACTGGGCAAATTCATACAAATTTCCCATCATGCCCTACTCAAGTAGTCTGCGCCTATATTTTCAACTCCCCTTATTGCTTCTACACGGAAACGATAAGGTTGTAGTGTTAGCGCCCAACGCATCAACCGAGCGTTAGCGACCTTGGCCTTGTTCAAATACAGTAGGGGTTGGTGATCAGTCTCAAGAACGAAATCTCTCCCAAATAGATATGCGTGATACTTCCCAATTCCCCATACTACGGCCAAACATTCCTTTTCTATAACGGAATAATTTTTCTCCCTGGGTAGCAATTTTCTACTCGAGTAAGCTACGGGTAACTTACTGTCGTCCTGCTCTTGCAGTAAAACTGCCCCCAACCCAGTTTCAGAAGCGTCTGTTCTTAGAATAAAAGGTTTGCTGACATCTGGCAATTTCAATATAGGTGCACTAACCAGTTTCTCTTTCAGAGTACAAAATGCTTTATCTTGCGGCGGTCCCCATTCAACTTTGTTTGGTTGCCCCTTCTTGGTCAAATCAGACAGCGGGCTAGCAATGGCTGCAAAGTTCGGTATAAACTTTCTGTAAAAACCTACTAGACCTAGAAATGATCTTACCTGCGTTTTATTGGTTGGCTTTGGTGCGTCTCTAATTGCTTCAATTTGCTTGGGATGAGGTTTTAACTGACCCATACCGCTGACCCTATGACCCAAACAATCTAAATCTGTATACCCAATACTGCATTTAGTGGGTCTCACTGTGAGGTTCGCTCTGCGGAGTCTATTGAAGAGCTCGCTCAGTACGGACACGTGCTCACTCCAAGTATTCGTGTACACGAATATGTCGTCTACAAAGCTATCAACGTTTGTTAAACCTTTCAGCAACTTTCGCATCAAACGACAACAAGTGGCGCTGGCTCCAACTAACCCGAAAGGCATCACTTTGAATTGATACAACCCTTTCTGGGTCGCAAATGCCGTCAAAGTTCGGGACTCTGGGACAATGGGAACCTGCCAATATCCCTTGGACAGATCCAATTTGGAAATCCATCGGTTTCCCGACAACTTTGCAAATAGACCCTCCATATCTGGCATTGGTTCTGCATCGAACACAGTGATTTTATTCAACTGCCGAAAATCGATACAGAATCGGTTCGTCCCGTCCTTTTTCCTTACTAACACTACTGGAGACGAATATGGTGAGTTGGAGGGTTCAATCACCCCCAGATCCAACATTTTACTCACCTCTTCGTCCACAGCTTCACGTGCGTTGTATGGCACCGGATATCCCTTGATTCGAATAGGGTCAGACGTATTCAGTTTAATTTTGAGGTCCAACAAAGTTGTACAACCTGGTCTATCTGTGAATACATACGAGTGTTTAGCCAAGAGCGCATTAATCTGTTGACGCTGGTCTTTCGTCAACTCCGCACTCACATCGACTTTATCTATCCCCTCCCCCGCAACTCCCAAGGGACATTCAAGGGCACTCTCGATATTCGAATCAGCTTCATCATCGTCTACGACTGCCGTACAAACGACATTTAAGACCCCCTTTTCAACATTGTCGCTCTGTCTCTTGATATACAATTTAAGCATGTTTGCATGGAATGTCTTTACATTACCGTCCATGTCAATTTTATAGTCCATGTCACCTTTTACTTCTTTAACTTCATATGGACCTTTCCACTGGACTAATAACTTATTCGAACTCGTTGGAAGAAGCAATAGAACCTGATCTCCCACAAGAAATTTCCTATTACGCGCTCTGCGGTTGTAATACTTGGCATATCTGCGCCCGGATTTAATCAATTCGTCACGTGCCATCTGGCATGTACTCTCAAGTTTATTTCTTAGATCTAACACGTACTGGTAAGTCGTTTTTATTTCCTCGTTCGCGACATCACCAGTCCATAGTTCGCGTAGTATCCGCATCGGGCCTCGAACTGTTCTACCATACAACAGTTCAAAGGGTGAGAACCCTAAACTTTCCTGCGGTACTTCACGGTACGCGAACAGAACAGCGTTTAAATAACGGTCCCAGTCTTGCGGACGTTCCGCGCACATCTTTCTCAGCATGCTTTTCAGGGTACCATTAAACTTCTCTACCAGTCCATTGCACATCGGATGGTATGGGGTAGTGTTTAGCTGTTTGATGGATAACAGCCTACTTATTTCACCCATGAGGTCAGAGGTGAATTGGGCACCACAATCAGTGAGGATTTCCTCTGGCACCCCTACCCTACTGAAGATATCAACTAATGCTTCAGCTACCCTTTCCGTTTCAATAGTTGGTAACGCTACGGCTTCGGGGTATCTGGTTGCGTAGTCAACCAGAGTAAGTATATACCGATTCTTTCTTTCGGTAACCGGGTGTATTGGTCCTACAATATCTACTGCCACTCTTTTAAATGGTGTATCTATTAATGGCATCTGTCCCAAGGGCACCCTTGTGACCCTTCCCTTACAGACGGTTTTCTGACATACGTCGCACGACCTACAGAACCGTGTGACATCGCCATTAACACCTGGCCAGTAGAATTCAGCGACTACCCTGCTAGTGGTCTTAGCCTTACCTAGGTGTCCTGCCATGCTTGACTCATGCGCCACCCTAAGTACTTGAGATCTATATCTCTGGGGTACGACCACTTGCCAATACTTCTTACCCTCCCGAGCGCTAAACTCCCTATGAATTAATCCGTTCTTGCGTACGAATCTAGAGCTACCCCCACGCTTGCAATGTTTAATCGCGCCGGACGTGATTTTCTCAACAATTGTTCTGATGGATTCATCACGATCTTGCTCTTGTTTGAAATCATCACGGGAAATTCCTGAGATCGATTCAGGGACTATTAATTTATGAAACGCGGTTTTCTCTCGCCGTGTTTGCGCTCGCGTTTCGACTGCCTGAGCCAAAGGTATTTTAAAATCGGCCATGGTTGGAAGACGGGAACCTTCAACATTACCGATCGTCAGATCGTAAATAGGATTGTCCATACAAAGGGCATCAACAGTTCCCGTTAAGAAAGGTGTTTTTACTGTGATCCTAGCTACGGGAATGCGACCCATCGTCTGATCAAGTAACATACATGGGGATTCCCACCCGAGCATTTGGTTATCCTGCACGAGACTACGTTTGATCACTACGCCCGTACAACCAGTGTCACGCAATACCACGACTTCTCGACCGTTGACAAACCTCTCGCGGTTGGTACACGCGCTTCAGGAAATAAACACGTGCCAAGCGAATGAATACAAGGTTCTACCTGTACGATGTTATCAGTTATACCTTTACTTTGTATAGCCACTGCTACCTTATGTATAAGTGCCTTTCTTTTAGGACAGTCTTTTTGAACATGACCCAATGCATTACACAAGAAACACCGCACACGCTGAAAAACTGGATTCCCAACTGACCTTTTTACCTCAGCTGATTTTACAGGCTCCCTAGGCATAGGTCTTACAGACTGGTTTCCAGACTTAAAATCTTTTAAAACCACGTTCTGGGTTCCCCCATGAGCTTCGGCAAATAAATCGGCTTGCTTAGCCATATCTTTTACGTTTGTGAAGACTTTCTCCTTCAGAAATTGATCTAATTCTCGCCCAACTGTATTAAATAATTGATCTCTGAGCAAGAAATCAGTCAACCCTTCAAACGTCTTCACCGCTTTGCCGCATTCAATCCACCGCTCAAAATAGTTCGCAATTCTGACGGTGAACTGACCAAAGGTTTCTCCCTTATCGGGCTTGCTATACCTGAACTTTTTACGAAAACCCTGTTCAGTGAGCTCGTACCTTTTGAGAAGTGCTTCCTTTAGGACGTCGTACTTAAACACATCGTCCCTAGGAAGTCGAGAGTATACATCCAGTGCTTTACCTTTTAATAAAGCACTCAGATGCAGCGCCCAGTCATTTTGACTCCACTTCTGGTTTTCGGCATACCGCTCAAACCGATGAAGATAACTATCTATGTTATCTTTTTCATCGTCAAAGGGAGGTAATTTGGGGCCCCTTAATTTGTTAGTGGCAGAATCGTGTTCTCTTCCAGATGTCGCTAATTCTACCTTACGCTCATGATCCCGTTGTTTTGCTCTTTCTTCTAACTCTAACATTTCTACTTTAGCTAGTTTATCTAACTCTATTCGCTTTTCATCCGCTTCCCTTTCCCACTCTATCCTGTCTTTTTCGGCCTGCTTCTCTAATTCTATCTTTTCCCTCTCAAAGGCCCATTTCCTATCTTCGGATTCCCTTTCTAAATCCCTTGACCTTGCCCTTTCTTCCCTTTCCCGGGCTTGTTCTTCCTGAATAAATTTCCTTAAGCTTTCACCTTCATACCCAAATTCTTTGCCTAAGGCAACCAAGTCCTTAAGGGATGACATGACAAATGTAATACGAATATAGATAGGTAACCAAACCAATGTCTTAAACACGTTTATACTGGACACACGGACCTAGGTAAACTAAACAAAAATAAACTCCAACTAGAGTATTATCTTAACAGAAGGTCACGCTCGAATATAAACATTAAATGTATACCTTCACAAAAAAATGATTGACAGTTCACTTAATCCAACGATCCCACTTCTGACACCATTGTAACAGAATTGTTACCGAGAGGAGGGTGGATTAAATGAACAATACAAACACAATTTGTGAAAGAAAATATAAATTTATGTAATAAATTATAAATGAAAAAAAATACAGATGTAACAACACAATAATTCATGCACTCAACCCACAATTACACTCACAACCATTCACAATACATGAACAAATTAAATAACAATACAAAAGGAATCTCAGATGTAAAGGGATCTCTTGGATTATACACAGATCCAAGAATCCTTTTCGAAAGTTAAATAAATGCAAGTATGATTTACGAAAAAAAATAAACACAAACGACAAACTATCTATCGCACGATGGATTGCGATAACTAGCACGATCATATACTTGTATTCAATCAAGTTGCTAGCTTTTATTGATATCTATGTGATCACTTGAAATATTATTGCGATCTGACATAAGCATGCAAATACAACAATGTATTAAATTATATTACAATTTCAATACACCTATGTGTCTCCCCTGTATAACCGCACGATTCAGCAACAGTTGAATCGTCTCCCAGTTTCCCCGAGAACCGAGGGTTGACCAATACTATTATCGGACGTTTCCCTACACGGATCCACCACAGTTATACGTTCAGACAGCATACAACATCTACCCGAACCAACGGTTCCTCACTCCCCTAGATGTCTACCCGGACGTTTTACAACTCTAAGACAGCTCCGACACTCGGACTTCTAGCTTTCCGGATATTTACACGTTACACAGATATTGACGAACAGACAGTTCGACACACAGACAGATACTTCAATTCCGTTTGCACAAATTAACGGCACAAGCACATTCAGATATTTATACAGAGATGTTCCAGAACAAACAATAGATGTCCCACAACAAATCAGACGATATCAAAGACGTTTATCAAAAGATGGTATCAGATGTGTTTAACAGCTACGGTATCAACGATGTTATTAGCAGCTACGGTATCAACGATGCTATTAGCAGCTACGGTATCAACGATGTTATTAGCAGCTACGGTACCAGAAACAATGTAACAACTATGTTAGCAGCTACGGTATCAGAGACGGTATCAACGATGTTATTAGATGCGCTATCAGTGATGAACTTCTACGGTATCAACGACGGAATCAGCTGGAATCAGACTGAATCAGCTATAATAAACAAAACCAGACTAATAATAGTTGTCTCAAAAATAATCTAAGCTGTAGATTACGATATTTCATTTAAAGTCTAAAAGTGACTAGTAATTCCAAATATTCCACGTTCATTGCAATAAAGGCATCATTATACGAAATGATAATCTGAATAAAATTCACAATAAAACGAAATGTAATTTTAACACTCACCCCTTTGGCTGGAGATTTGCAAGACGAGGTAATCTATCCTTCGATTAGATATTTGGGTTCCCGTAAATAATAATGAGAAATCCTTAGCCTTATATACTCTCTATAGGTGAACATAAATCACATCGAGCTTATTGTGCACCACGTGAAACTAAAGTTCCGGATTCCATGTAAATTAACATCAAGCCCATGCAAATCGTTACACGCCACTTAATCACCCCAGGTAATGCGTGTACGACGAAATCAAGAAAATGGTGAGTTTCGTTTACAATTCAAGAACAACAAAAATCAGTTCAATTTTCGCCTAATTCTGTGACAGCCACATTTAGATACACATACACACGTTCTTAGATACGTTATGAATAATTATAAATAATGCCCAAATTAATGTTGCACTTGAAACAAGTAATCGTTATCTATATTGTGATATATACGGGCAGTGCTTATAGCATTTACCATTAACGGGTTTTTAACATATGCTGGTTACATTTTTTATATTTACGGCTAATATGGCATAATAAATTTTCGGTTGACGTTATTACATTTACGGTAGTTTATTACATGTTTGGTTTTACCGCCTAATAATTGATAGCCATATCCCATTTTATCCCACATTAAAAGTTGACGCGTTCACCCAAAGACCGTAATAACTCCTCTTCAGAAAATGATGGAAAGATATTGCCATAACACGATTGTAGGCACAAACCAAAACATTTTGTAAGATTCAAAATGTAATTTATTTGCCTAAAATAAAAACTGAAAAATTAAAAATAACTTACAGTTTTGTAAATGAAATCTTAATTAGTCCTAAACGGTATATCACAAGTCGGAAACTATTGAGTAATCCAAACTTGTTCAAGTGCAATACTAATTAAGTTCACACTGTTGTAATGTTGTGCCAATTGGTTTTGATATATCACAATTATAATCCAGATTATTTGAAAATGGAATCAAACTGTTACATCTAGGGACTTAAACTGAAGTAACAAGACAATGTAAACCCAATGTTTGTGTATGTATTGTTCACTATTTCTCTAACGTATAAATTCATGCCGTTTTACAAATAAATAAATAAATATTATTCCTAACTATCTTGGGCTAGTTGATATCATACGTACACATTTATGTGGTTTCGAATAACAAACTAAAAGAAAATGATGGTTAGAGATAACATTTAATTTACTTGTTTCAAGCGGATGATTCCATACTTTCAGCTGGGTACCGTCTGTACGAGAAAACAACAGTGCGTCAGTAAAAATGGTAACAACTACGCTGGCGTAAACAGAAGAACTCCTGGTCAGAAAATGATGGAAGGTTTTTGCAGTAACATGATTGTATGTACAAAACAAAACATTTTGAAAGATTCAAATTAATTTATTTCCCTAAAATATAAAGTGTCTTTTTGCCTTAGCCCAGTCCTGACAATCAAAACGGAATCCTTTGTGGCCAGTGCAATTACTTTCAGTATGGAAAACCCATTGACATCACCATCCATTTTACAACTTTCGATTCATACTGGTGCATTTGGCAAGGTACACTTCCACCTTTACGAGCGTTATAATTTGACAGTAATATGTCACACAAATACCTAACTGAATCTGTTGGTGATAAAAGCAATTATAAAATCATTATCCATCCTGACTGACAGCGATTTATCAAATTCAATGAAAACGCAACTTTCCTGACCTGGTGGAGATTACTATAGCTAAAACCCAACAAAAGGACGTACGCGATAGGAAACGTCTACGCTGGGACTCAAGTAGTGGCTGACCAGATTTAAACAACGTGTGTGACGGATAAAAAGAGAAGCACGAACTATTTGAATTTTTGTTTTTCGTTTGAGATTTTTTCTTCTTAAAATGGGCATTAATTGTAGTATCAAAAATGGCATATATTGGATGGAATGTGTATACGTTTTATATGGGTTTGTTGACGGCACGAACTTTATATTTTAAAAGTAGTTTTCCAGAACCAAGAAATAGATAACTTGTAAATAGGATTGTTCCATGTCGAAATTTGTATATATTTAAATAATGCTTTTTTACCCATCAATAGACTTTTCTTTTTGGAGTCTCTATTCTGTCTGTGAGTCTTTCTTTGGAACATCTCTGTCCTTTTTACTGTGTCTTTCCATCTTCTTCATTTGGGTGTGTTGTTGTTTGTTTCTGTATGACTATGTTTGTCCCTATAAACCCTTTGTCCCTGTAAATACATTTCATCCTCTAAATAGGTCTTATCCTACACAAAAAAAACCTTTCGTCTCAAATGTACAATTCAAATTGACCTCCAGGTGACATTCCCATGTAAAATGTATAATGACCCTGTAGCGCAAGCCACCTATTCTAATATAAGGTCATATAGACCCCCATAACTACTTGTTTATGTGCAATAACGATGATCTGTGGATGCATGTATTGTGAATATGTAACTTCTGAGATTGAAATTGTTTTTATTTTCTAAACACTTGATGCATCGCATCACAGTTTTTATATTCGGTTTTAAAGGCTTTAAGGAACTTGTATTTTAAATTACTTTACCTTGTGGCTACTCCACCTAAAAATTGGTTTTGAATGAGTTGAAATTTTTGGTAATGTAATATTTGACTAATTTAGGTGAAAAGGAGCAGACGTTCCTAAGTTAAGTATATATATGATTCAAGCAGTGGTTAAAATTATAATTTAGCGAGAACTTGAAAAAACCTGTTCGATGCATCACATAGTCACACTTTATCCAGTGTAAAACAAGGTATATGAAGGTCCATTCATTTTCTATTAATTAACTCATATACCTATGTTGATATTGTTAAAATATAATTTTTTAATCGCTGTATATTTAAAGGTATCTGACATATCAATTAACATACAAATATTTTAGAAAGAAAAGTTACTATCGATATGAAATATACTCAGCTGTGATATTTCATCGTCGGACTCGAGGGTAATGCTGATTTGATCTCAACATTACAGACAAGAGTTTCAAATTCAACATTGCGGACTAGAGTTTCAAATTCAACATTGCAGACAAGAGTTTCAAATTCAACATTGCAGACAAGAGTTTCAAATTCAACACTATGACACATATTGTTTATATTTGCCGTTCTTACCCCAAACGTCTGTATTAACAAATTAAATTGATTTTCAACAGGTCTTTAGTTTAAGCAAAACTGTATTCCGTATTTTTGACCACTTAAACAACATATACAATTTGTGCCTTTAAATGTAAGTACATACAAGGGGATAAGAGAGAGAGAGAGAGAGAGAGAGAGAGAGAGAGAGAGAGAGAGAGAGAGAGAGAGAGAGAGAGAGAGAGTGGTATTTATGAATTCAAAACTCATTAACTGTATATCATTTTAATATGCGAGTATCCGTAAGCAAACAACATTAAGACCACAGTCTTATTTCTCCTAATTCCGTATTTAAAACTGGTAATAAGATCGCATTAATGTTGTACAAGGGGTGATATCGGTGAATGATTAAAAGTCTTGCATATGCAACTCTTTTCGTTCGTCTGATTAATATGGAAGTTAAATCGTATATTAATCAGCTGTGTAAATATGAATCAGTGAATCAGCCATAGGAAATTATCTTGTAAATTATATTAAACTTCATTAATCTTACACATGTACGGAAGCGGGATGTAAAATGTATGTTTATTGTCATTGCTTTTATATATATTATAGAAACCTACAAGAAAGCTAGTATTATTGTTTCCTACATACAATACACACGATTGTGCTGAAATAGAGTTGTTTTTTTAACAATGCAATTATGACTTTAGAATAATGCAGTGTGAGTAACTGGAAACATTCTTTGAAAACGAGATGTAAACCAGGTTGATACACAGTTAACACTGAAATTGGGTCCCTTAAATAGTTCAAAGACAAACAAATACAAAATGCTAAGACATCGGATCAGTCTTAATGCATGGTTTCATTAAAACAAAACCAAGGACTTGTAAGAGTTGTCTCTGTCTGGCAAATATGTTCAGAGAGAACAACCTTGTGACATGCACACTCAGATTTCTATGTTAGACAGTCTTTTTATATAAATACTTCATTTTTTAATAGTAAATGAAATTGTTGTACATTGTTAAATAATCTATCATGTAATACTTGAACTCATAATTAATCAGTACCGAAAGAGCATATCTTCAGTTCAACTATACCTGTATAAAGACGTTATACTACTTGTATCCGGACCAAACCGTCGACGAACTTGCTAATTGTAGACATTTCTCACATCATTTATTTCACTGTCGTGTCCTCGTGGTTAACATAGATGGTCATCGACATAATTTGACAAAACCAAATATAACGGCATGATCGGATGACAAGCATTGTCTAGAATTTCTGAATTATACATTGATCTTAACGGAAATTACTGCAACCCTAGTTATCGGTCACGGTGATATTTTATTTTCAAATTTAATTGTTCACGGCATGACGTAACTACATATGAATCTACACAACTGTCCTGATAGGGCTGTTTAAATATAAGTAACAATGAGCAAATTTTAAAAAATAAGCACAATTCTGCGTCCCCTTTTACATTTTGGTCACGATTACTTAAAATATACAATTCACTCTACAAGTTGGTCATTAGATCAGAAGCTGACATCAATGACAACTTATTTCATTTCTCCTAAGGAAACAAAGAATGTCGTTGTTATTAATGGGTCTCTAACATTTAGGGTTAAAAGTCGGTCACTATTTGTGAAATTAGGTTAACGTCTCGTATTCTGACCTGACGTCATCAAATATCATCAAATTAGGTTAACGTCTCGCATCATCAAATATCATCACGCTTACATTAAAACCTAGTACGTGTTTTGAGAAAACTTATGTTAGTGCATCGTAGCAACACACACACACACACACACACACACACACACACACACACACACACACACATACATACATACATACATACATACATACATACATACATACATACATACATACATACATACATACATACATACATATGGATTAACTGACAACACAAACACATCAATTGTACCATACTGCCATTTCCAAAATTCCGCTATTAACATATATTCTTTTATTAGAAGCAAACTACCGACAAAAATGGAGCCTGGAACTTTGAAAATATATATTCTACGCAAAATACATATTCAATATTATAAATATTAATTAATAATTATATCAAAAGCCACATTTGCGTTGGGCCCTAAAAAATCTTTTCAACAGGTATGTCATCGATACCAGGTAAAACTTCGAGCAACACTACTCTTCTATGGATAGAATGAGGGAGACAGTAAGCACAGTAAACTTCAAGTATAGTGGCCCAGTAATCATGCCGTTTTCCCCCGAAATTTGTAACCTGAATTTCGTCAATCATACAAAATATTTATCATACATTTATTATATTATACTTTCATGGACACCAACCTGCTGACCTCTATAAGTTTTGAAGAGCTTTACATGTATTATTTTGTTTCTATATTCATAAAACAAACATCTAACACAATTTTTGGTACCAGCAACAAATCTGCAACTGATATTTATTTTCTAAATCGCCACAACAAGTTACGATATAAAAGTTAAGCTACAAAAAACTCATATAAAAACGAGAGTAAAACAAAAGCTGACAAGATAATCACAATTATACAAGCTATTTTGTAACCCCGTTTTACTACCAACGTAAACTGAGCATCGCAACGTGTTTGAACTATTTAGTTCATACAGGATCTGGAAAATGCCATTACACATATGAATATGGTAGCAACGTATTGCATTAGTACAGTGTATAAAAATTAAACAAGGGGAGATAATAATGCATCAAGTACCAACCTTTCGTTTGATAAAGACCTTCGATATATATTTATACGTGATATTGACTGAACTATAAAACTATATTGTTTAAAATCGGTTGAATTTTATTTTTATTCTTATTTCCTTTGTGTTGATATGTGTCATGATTGCTTGGTGCTTTAATCATGGTATCAGGGGACGGAATTGTGTATGTATTTTCATCGGTTTTATAAACAGTATTTAACAAAACAGAACAAGGCATCGTTCCAACCACGTATATACGAACGAGTTAACGGGGTCCAAAGTTTGCAAAATGCGTATTTTGTATTTTTACTTTTGAAGTCAAATTAAATTTTAATAATTTATGACTAATGATAAATTTATTTTTAAATTCTTACCTGTTCAAATACTTTGTTTGCCTATAGTATTAAATCAAGTAATAAATTGTATTAATGTATTATGTGGTTTGTTATTCATGCAAAGTATGCCGAATGAATGTCTCTGCATATCCGATATTTAAATTGTGTTGCTGAAAGATCAGCTCCATATGCAAATATCAATTAAATAAGAGAATACAATTAAACAAACAAAAATGAATTGCAGTAATGTAAAAGAGTAGTCAACCGACATAGCAACGCTTTTTCAAAGCGGATTAAGAAAAAAAGAATTCCATACAGAGGCATTTATTCAGTGATGTTCATTGCCAGTGGCAGATAGATTTTGCGACTTGCAAACATGCGAGAAAGAAAACAACGTAAACATACAAGAAGGGAAACAGCGCATCCAATTACAATTTGGCTGCGATAGGCATTTTTTAATTCAAATGTTCATTGGCTGAAAAAGGTGAATTTAAAGAGAGGATATGATACCAGTAAATTTTTAAGCGTGTATTTAAGGAGTGAAGATCGATAAAGGCATACCATGACGACAGGAAATAAGTTTCCGTCAAGAAAGTTAAGAACCTAATGGAAGAGGAGAGCAAACAATATTGATTTGCTACGTACACTGATATTTAAGAGTACTGAAACGATTAGCGAAGATTTGAAACTAGAATGTGGAAGTATTTCACTCCAAATGAAACTATGAAATGGATATATATATATATATATATATATATATATATATATATATATATATATATATATCCTTTATAGTTGTTTATATACATATCTCTTGACACAGCTGATTGGGAGATATCATACCGCTGATCAGACATCCACAGGATAGATACAGGTCAAATGAGGCAACTTAAAAAATAGATCTACAGTTTGGAATAATATATTTAGTTATCTAACATCTGATACGTTTTAACGCATAACTGAATTATATAGGCGAACAAGATAGGATTGCAAAATATAAATCTACATTTGGAAAGAAGTACCAGTATCATTTTACAGAGATGAACATTAAAGTCACATAGATGGTATTAGATGATGTTAAAGTCTTCAAACGGGTAAACGTAAATACGGACTGTATTGTCAATGCGACATTTTATCAGAAAGAGTCGTCACTGCGACACAGAAGTACGACCTGTGTGTAAGGTTAACAAATAAATACCAGCTCCCAAAACGGTTCAAAACTTTTGCATTGATGCAATACAAAGTATATGAGAATTGTATCAACAGCTGGAAACCAACAACTATTCTATGTCGTGGGAATAACTAGAAAGTGGAAGATTTTAATGATACACCTTAAAAGAAAAAGCAGCAGGGAAGGTGAACAGACCAATGTTTGAGCATGTATTCATTGCAAATACAGCTTGCTACAGAGAAAAAAAATACAAGGTCAATATTGTCAAACCGAAGCCTCTAACCGACCGAGATTTTCTCTAATTGGGTTAGCTCATTTTGTTACTTTACCTTTCTTGTTCGTGTTTTCAAATTTGTATGTGTGCTCGTTTACCCAACCGGACACTCATTTTTGTCCGCACCTTCCCTGCTAATGTTTCTTAACCAAAGCGTTTATCAAGACCTACTCGATATCGCGACCGAGGATCATGCAAATTTATCGTGATAGATATGTGTGGGGTAGCATGGTGCTTTTCAAAAGAAGTTTTTGAACTTAATCACATCCATATTCCCTGAACATCAAGTCTGATGAATACTTAGCAGAGTATTTGAATCAACGCCACTAAATACGACTAAAATATTACAGTTATCTCTGATCATTTAAGATATTTGTGTATATCGCTGAGTAACATTAATCATGTTTGTGTTTTTGTGTCTGCCTCGAGAAAATATCAGAGCTGGATTTGGTTGTTTGTCCAGCATCACATCATCGTACACTACGAGATTATTCATAAATATATCAAGGTCATCCACAAATGGGGCTTCATCAATATCGGTGACAAAATTAATATCATTGCTGTCCTCGTCCCACAAGCTGCGTTTTCATTAAAGTCTTTAAGAACATCGTAGCATCTCTGATCATCAACGGACTGAGCCATCAAATACAAATTATCCCACTTCAACCATCTCATTATCAGGTTAAATAACAATTGCGTCTTACCAGATCCAGATGAACCTTTGATAATTGTTACGCCATTATTTTAAAACCGCGACATACACGAAATCGTGACCGAGGGTGCTCTGTCAAAATTTGGACAGATTATGGAATTCAAATCATGGAGAGAGATGGTCAAAAAACAAATTGTGTCTTCCGTCGTAATTATTCTTAAATGTTGGACGGTTCATTTTGAATATTTCTTTCTAATAATGAAGAGATCGAGGATTCGATGACTGATCCTTTACTCTGCATACATGAATGTGTGGCTATAAATCATAAAACAATATTATCTTTGACTTTCAAAGGGGAATATAATATAAGTTTTATTTTCCATTCTGAGGCTTCTCTCGCCGGTGAGGAAAGTATACAATTACTATCATAAATAAATATTTGTGTACTTTCCTCACTGATAATGACGTCTTGGCAAGTCAGCGAAAAATATATAAATCTAGCGGTCCCAAAATTGTCACGATAGAACATTTATTTATTCTGATGCTTCTATCATCGGTGTGGAAAGTATACAATTACTATATATATATATATATATATATATATATATATATATATATATATATATATATATATATATATATATATATATATATATATACACATTAAAAATAACATGGCCCCTTTCTGGAGTGTTGGTATAAAGCAACTTGATATACGAATAGTACTGGTATATCAAATTGTGGTCTGCCCATGGCGTATGAATACGCATAATGAACATTTTTCTATAGCTATTATACTCTCTAAACATGGATATAAATTTCTTGGAAGATTACATTTAATAAGGGATAAAAAACAAGAACATGGTTTTCATGTAATAAATTTTTATAGAAACTAACATTTGTTGTTTTTAATAATGTGCATGCAAACATTGAAATAACAAGGGAAACGCTTCGGGCTAAGCAAAAAAATTTAAAATCTGAAGGAAAATGAAATAAACGCAATCGGAGTCAACATAGCAAAAGACTAATGATGATGGAAACACCTGAAGCCATTGTTAACCCATTGTGGGTTAAGAACTCTGTGCATTTTGGTTTGAGGGGAGTGTCTGAGCATTACAATCTGAAATGGGGGGGAGGCAATCCTCGTTTCATTTTAATCAAAAATGTATACATCTAGTGGTATGTTATATACATACAAATTTATACTTTTTAAAATCGTGGAAAGTATGAGGTATTTTTATTTGTTATTTTATTTGCTATTACTCTTTTCCGGCATGTTTTTATAGTGGAACTCTTCAACAGTGAGAGGTTTTAATTTGCTGCGTAAATTTATTTCATAATAAAGTAGCATATTTCCAACGCATTTTGTGCAAATATCTTACTTACCTCGAAACCCATTTCCACAGCCTAAGTATAAGTGTTACATGCTTAGTGTTACGTGCTTAGACTCGAATAAACAGTAACATAGAAAGAGTGAATTTAACAAGCTTGTAAACACTTAATAAACAATTTATTGAGCACAAATATTTTCCAGAAAAGACAAAGAAACTTAACGGTTTTAAGAATCAATTCCAAAATTAATCCAAAAATAATTCAAAATATTATCCACTAGAGAAATTGCAAAAGTTCTGCTAATAAAATGTCCAAATAATTCCAAGTTCGAATCCCAGCGAAGTATTCAAAATGGAAGACGATGTAACTTTATGATGTCAGTACTTGGTAATGAAATTCTATGAGCACAATTCCTTTCCAGATAAATAACAAAATAAATCCTCTTGATCCAAACGAATTGAAATAATTCACAATACAAGGTAATTTAAAATAACTCAAAACGACACAACTTAATATTCTAACAGCCCATGTTCTACTAAATAGTTCGCTCCAAAACATAATTTATATACCTGTTTTTACGTAAACAAGAAAGGGGTCACGTGATTTTCTAGAATCTTTTAGAACAAATTTTACGTTAAAAATCTCGTATGACCCAACTAAAAATAGAAAGATGTTTATAACAAAGCTCCATAATGTCCTTGGAATCAACCAATCATTTTAAAAGCATGTTTACAACTCTGAAGCCAGGTCAGAAATGAGGTCAACACCTGGTGTTTATTTATAAAGTACATGTCATCCCACTTTCTAAACAAAATATCTCCCAATGAATGAATTTTAAACTTAAAATGTCAAATTTGAATCTGACAAACAAACAATTAAAATAAAAAATAAATGGCCCAAATCAAATACACGTAACAGTATGTATGTATGTATGTATGTATGTATGTATGTATGTATGTATGTATGTATGTATGTATGTATGTATGTATGTATGTATGTATGTATGTATGTTGATTTTCACTTGACTATAAATCTGTACTATGTATATCTACCCGTCTCTTAAAATATACTTTAAATATAAGGAAACATTTACTGGAGGATTCGTGCTGAAAAGAAGGAATATGATGCATATTTACAAGAATTGATTCAAAAGTCTATGTGTATGTGTGTGCTTTATTGTGTAGTCTCTTGACGACTCCTGTTTGTTTGAAAAACAAGATCAGTCTATGTAAATTACTCACAGTCATACAATTTATTTACTTCTTAAGGAGACTCATGATGTAATGTAAACGTATGTTAATTTGGAGGTAATAATGGCGTGCTAAAAAGTATAAATATTTCAATTGCACTCCATTAGAAACCAATTGTTATTGATTCTGTTTCTGACCGTACTAATGTAATACTTTGACTTTTTTAAAAAGGGCAATATTATATGTGTCCGATTCAACTTACCTGTTTCATTTTGTAAATGTTTTCTAGCAGCAATGACGTATAATTAGCATTCAGACCATAGACTTGTAACGAAGGTCACATTTTATTAACAGCTGCATAGTGACGTTGGTCAGATAGACGTTATTTTGCATTAAGTTTAAAGGCACAGTCTAGTAAATTTTTAACATAACATTTTTAGCGCAGGGATTAATGCAGCAGCAGAGGGGGCGAATCATGTGCTGGTAAATGTGAGTCAATCAAACACTTCTACACAACAACACGAACACGTCACAGTTGCATGTGCTGGTAAATGTGAGTCTATGTTCTGTACTGTGAACCTGTTGATTTGCACCAGTGTTCCTGCATAATCCAATGAAATGTTGACCGTATTCGACTAATGTGATTTGAGCAGATGGGTCTATGAACATATAGTCAACCTATAAAAAATTGAAATAAAAATAATCATAATAGATATGACTGCAATAGGATGACCCGGGATGGGATTTGGATTTGGTAAAGACACTAAAAACAATTTCGTGAATGAGATGTTTTTGTTTACTTATGATATGAATAATGAATGATTCTCACAACAAAAAATCGTGCGCATAAAGTCTAACAATGGGTTTAACAGAATGATGCGCAACGGGATACACAACTGATACAAGGAAATGATATCGTCCCTACCTGAAACATTTAACTTTAACGAGTAATCAAAAAAGAATCAAAGTATGGAACTCATAAACAAATATGATTGATACATGGATATGTCACTATGGGTGATCCATCGTTCAAAAACTTTAAATGCAAAAGTAAGCAATGTTTCATTTACCACCAAGGGTATCAAAGCAAATGATTTACACAGCTATGAATACGGTTTGGTTCTGTCACCAATGGTAATTAAAGCATAGAATATCAACAACATTATGAATAGTATTTTCTTGCAAACGTAGGATATAGCAGTCCCTCACCGCAAGAAAATCACTATCATCATCTGAGCCAACGTCACCATCGACAACATTACACGGGTTATACAAAACCCGTAGATTTTTACGAATCCCCATCGAATTTCAGTGTGTATGTGTGTGTGTGTGTGTGTGTAGTTTGGACTTTTATCGTAGCTTTAACAATGTTTTCAGTCATATCACTACTGCAGTGTGGCAGTTTATAGTGATGCATAGAACTGGGGCATCATACCACAGAAATGAAGCATGATGTCCCACTAAGTCACATTATCCTGGCACCAGGCCGACCAGTCCTTACACTAACCTCTTAATGCTGAGCGCCAAGCGTGGCAGCTGTTATTACCATGTTTATAAGTCTTTGGTATGAATCGGCAGTGGATCGAACCCACGACCTCCAGCATCTGAGGCGAACACTCTAACCACTAGGCCACAGGAGCGGTCTCGAATTTCAGCTAAACCTGTAATGACTAGAGCCGCATAGCATGATCTAAGTTAGGCATAATAATGTTTGTCAACTTGGTAACCCTGCTATTGCATTCAAATAGCAAAATCTGATTCTGTGTTGGTAAAATGATACAAGTTATACTGAGGTCCTGCTGCTGTTGTAACTGTTTTTACATTTGGTTTTAAAGAGAGATCAACTTTGGTATGATTCGTATGACAGGCACACCACTTATAATTCATCAAATTCTGACCTTTGCTTTGTTCTCATCCACATTGTGTAATTAGGAGTTAAGGAACTTAATGGGCTATTGTATATTATTTCAATTCATATCTACTGACTTTGATGGTAGCCAGCACAGGGAAGATGTATATGGCTATAACTTGTCCATATATTATTCAATTACGCTACGTGCCTATGTAATGATTGCGGGATGTCTAAGTTTGTATCCCTATTAGTATTTCGGGACTCTCAAGCTTGTTACTTATTATTATGAATACTGTTATTATTAATATTAGTAGTAGTAGTAGTAGTAGTAGTCGCAATAGTAGTAGTAGTAGTAGCTTATTACTCTTTCACAGCTTTATAAACGTATATCTGGTTGATCGTTTCTACCTTAATCAGACCATTAGTAATGATATTGACCTTGAGGACCATTAGCAGCATTGTTGTTCTGCCAGCTGAGCTAATGTCTGCAAAAAGCGTGACTTGTATTAGTAACCCTAACCTTACATGTGGAATATTACTCCTAGTGTTGTCAGCGCAATTAGCACGATACTACATAAGTATTTTAATTCATTATTTACTTTTAAGCATTACATGCTTAAAGAATACAACTCAAACTTTGTCAGCAGTTTGAAGGATAAATGTGAACATTAATATAAACTGAAATAAATTCACACAAATAACTAATGTATCTTCTGATTGCCGACTTAGATGGCATACGATGTTTCCTTCTTTTACAGCTAAATGCTAAATATTTCGAGCTCAACATATTATTCTTGAAGAGAAGAAACAGCTTACACTCACATTCCAACAATAAACACAAAACATACATTAAGCGTTGACTCATACATGTTGGAAAAGTGTGGGGATATCTAGAAATAAACGTTACAAAGAGATAAGAAAAGAACGAATTGAAGCCCGGGCTTAAACCGATTAAAAAAAATAAATATTTTGCGCTGATGTCAGCCATGTCAAGTTGTAAGACAAAATTCAAAGAACGGGGTATCGTGCACATGACACAGTGAATAAACGACACGAGAAACGAGAACTCTCCACGTTGAGCTGCAGGGAAAACGATCTCAATGTTTTCAAAAGGAACAAAACGATCATTATCAAGCGAGGCTTTAATGTTTTGACTTTTTGTATGGTACACCTTAACGATGGGGTGAGAAAGCTTCTGGTTGCGTCAGAAGAAGAACTAAGTAGTAGAGAATTTGAAGAGTTGAGGAATTGTGTTCACAATGACGTCAAAACCATCCTTGATGAGCTAAAGGTCGAAACTTTAGAGCATGCTGTTCGTACAGCTAACGATTATTGTTTGACTATCAAATGTTTTTTTTTATCTCAGTAAGTCTTCACTAGGCAGTCTTCTGGTAAAAACAAAACCCATTTTAGTTTCATACAAGAACATTCAAATCTCAAACTGCCAGAACATTAGGAGTCAAGTTTTTGATCAAACTGATTAGAAATCCTTATATCTACTTACCAGCACCTATTGCAAGAAGAAAGGGCACATTATTTCGGATTGCTACAGATTGAAACAAAAAAGCAACCGAATCAGGACAGACCTATTCCAAATGATACAATGTCTACAAGATCAAGGCCATGATCATGTATTGAAAGCAAAACAAAATTGTTGGGTCAAACAAACTCCAGTTCGCTTTTATTATGGAGAATTATGCAAGAGCTTTTCGTATTCCATTATTACCAGGTACGTTGCCTTTTCCTGAAAAGTCTTCTAATGAGAATGTTCTTATTCCGGCGGCTTTGCTAATGTTCCCCTCCATTGTGTACATTTGACATCTGACTTGATCTAAGAAACCCTAACAGTCAGAACAGTGGCGTCTTTACGCAATTGACCGCATGCATTTATTACTAGGCAATGACCAAACTAGCGATAAGGCTGTTTTAATCCACCTGTATCTGCCAAGCCTTGTTTGCATCAGAAAGTCGACCCTATTGAAAATAAATTCTCGATTTATAACCAGCTTGTACAGTCACTAGAATTATGGCAAAGAAGGCTGTTGTGAATGATGTTGATCAGGAATGTATTAAATTAGTTAACACATGCATTGGTCTGCATTTTGATGAGGTCACATTAGCTGATAAGGTATTGATAACACTAAGCTTCTTTATGATACTCATCCTCTTTGTTCTAGTCATGAGACAACCAACAATGCCATGTCATAGAGGAACAAGCTCGTGTGATCACCTGTTTGTTTCAGATGGCCATTAACGAAACTGAAGCCACAGAAGTTCCTGTTTATTATTTTGTTTAAAGAATTTTTTTCAGACAATGAAAACCAATATACACAATGCGATTGCTATGTATACGTCGTAAAGACGGTAAAGTCTTATCTGAGCCCATCAAACTATTTTAGCTGGTCATTTAGGGATCAACAAGACTTATGTCAAAGTCTCGAATCATCAACATCTACACGAAGAGAGTGAACTATAACAGATGTTATTTTGATCTGAGCACTACTTGTTTCCAGATGTCCTAACAAGAATAAATAAAATCTATCATAACGATGAAATTACAGATTCCACACAGCATTACGTGACGAACCCTTTCAAACAGGAATGTTTGACAAAGGAAATTCAGTATTTGTTGGAGAATGAATTCATACATCCAAGTAAACGTGGCTGGAGTTCACCATCTGTTCTTGAGCCAAAACAAGATAATAATTTCCTCATATGCACTGACTAAAGAAAGCTGAACAGTTTGACTAAAACAGATTCATTACCATTGCCGAGGATCGATGACTCGATTGACAAAATTGGAAATGTAATATACGTCACAAGGCTTGTCTTGATGGAAAGAGCAAGGGAAATTTCGACTTTCGTAACTCAAGATGGACGTTATCAATATAGAGTGACACCACTTGGGATGAAAGGTTCACCTTTTACATGGAGTAATACGCATATATAAACGTTCTCGCAGCTGTGTGCTGTTGATTCTAGATGAATGATGACTTTCTACTCATTAGTCATTAGGGACGTTTGAAAATAACGATAAAAGGGATTAATAATCCCCATTTTCTAGATGAATTTAATATAGTGCAAAAGATCACGGCAATCCTTTCTGCTTTCTCCCCCCTTCCCATGCATAACGGGCAAACTGCGCAGAAATCTGGAGTGAGAGAGAAAATAATTTGCTCCTGTTGAAAACCTTGAAATTTAACTTACACCAAGTAACCTATAAGAATATAATTCGTCGTGATGGTGTGACTGTGTGTGCACTTCCCTTGGGATTTATAATGAATTATACAATGTCTCATTTACGTGGTACACATACTGTGATGTATATTATGTTGTTGTTATTTCGTAAGCCTATATTAATGTTCTAAATATCGATCATTATTAATTAAATATAAAAATGTCCAAAGGCCGCACTCTCTAGCTCTCTCTGGACCATCGTGGCAAGATATATGTGAAAAGCGAAGAGAATTCTCGCATGTGGCATCCTGGACTCGAGAGAGTTTTATGGTTAGTAGTACTGCTATTGAAGCAAAAAAATGACTTTGATCAACTGCAAATATATCACAATAATTTAATTATCTCTTGTTGGTTCGTCATTTTGCTTAGTTTCTACTTAGCATTAACTCCCACGCGCCGGTATGCCAATGGCTGAGCGTTATTGTGAATGGCCTAGTTAATCATGTGTTTCTAATGTTCTACTTCTTTCATTGAAACCATCTTTCATGTTTAAATCATAAGTCTGTGTTATATTGATTAAATCAATGTGAAGAAAAATAGAAAGTAAAAAAGGAAACAATCAACTAATCAATTTGCAAAGCTGATTGTAAATAGCCACAAAAGGCATAGAACTACATTTTGTAGTGGACACACTCGCCAGGGATGTAAGTTCATTCATTCGGTCAATACACAGTTGCCTGTAATAAATCTCAACTCCGTCCAAAGGTATGTGACATAAATAAAAAATATATATATATATATATATATATATATATATATATATATATATATATATATATATATATATATATATATATATATATATATATATATATTTATAGTATGTACGATGTGTCAATGATATACCACCGTTGTATAAAGTTTTCATTAAAAGGAAACTTGGCAAGCCTCTTTTCCTTTAAACGAATAATTAATGCATCTCGTGGTATATCATTGATACAGCATCCACACACATACACACACACACACACACACACACACATATATATATATACACACACATATATATCGATCAGCTGATGGATATATTCATATATATAAACATGGGGGTATAGCAAATTTACTAAAAGAGAAATGTGAGGAATTGCATAGTCTGAAACAATTAATAGTAGTAGAACAGTTTATTTTCCAAAGTGTTTGACAATAAATATAGATTTCTAAGTGAGAAAATATACAATTAAAACATAAATTTAAAGTATGAATTTAAACTACAAGAAAACAGCCAAAACTGTCAGATTCAAATGAACTTCTTTAATATTAAACAAAAGTCTTGAATCTTTTAATAATAATTTCACTGTGTTAGAATAACAGATCTAAGACGTTTAAAAATACTCTTCATTCGCAGAGCAAACCGTGTATGTTCATTGTAATACTATGCAAAGATGTCAACTTCCAAGAAAATGTCAAATGCTTTGCGACCGTGTGTGTGTGTGTGTGTGTGTGTGTGTGTGTGTGTGTGAAATTACTTAATTCTGACGAAAGGTCAACGTAACCATATATACAATATATGCATTGTTCTAGATACAAAACTATTAAAGCATTAGCATGGGTTCCTTGGTAGAACAAATACTTTATATTCTAAAGCAAACATCTAATTATTCCATACTTATTCATTCGAGACTCATGGAATATTCATAATGAGAATTACAAAAACACAATAGTCGAGCTCTGAATTCAAGTATTTTAATCTAAGCATAAGTACCAAAACTAGGATAAGATCATTTACAACATAAAATAATGTAATCTCTCTCTCTCTCTCTCTCTCTCTCTCTCTCTCTCTCTCTCTCTCTGCTTTAATAATTATTTTTTTGTTTGCATGTTTGCATAGTGTATACATTTTAAACAATAACGTATATACAGAGTAATATAACTACAAAAGTTTTGTTTTAACAGACTTGTACGTTCACATATAGATCATATCTGAGTCAAAAGTATCCTCTTCATCCGACAAGGTTGTAAACTTTACATGGTCGAAATATGTGAAATTTGATTAAAGAGTGTCAAATGTCCAAAAAAGTCAATAAAAACTGGATATTTACAGTAATCCTAAAACCTTTTCGTCTAAATATCATACAGACCGTTCTCCTTAGTGTTACACAATTATCGTTTCCAATAGCATTGTCATCGTAGATGTTTAACACAATTTGCACAAAGATAAAGTCCTGATAATTGTTACAAGTTATACTTCGCAATATCAAATAATTATAATCTTAACAAAGAAAGCAAATTTAGCAAACATTTAGTTCGTCTTGGAGTACGATAACAACGTCAATATTGGACAAGATTATTCCATTTTGGCCAATATCTAGATTATTCGTTTAATTATACAATTGTTCTCAAATCTGGAATTTGGTATAAGAGATCATACATTAATAAGAATAAGAGAATGTCCATAATTTGGAAAGCTAGATTTTCCATTGGAACTTAGATATTCCAAAATGGATTTCTCAACTTTAGGAAGGGCATATGGTGCCATTTTGTTTCAGAACTAAAACAACTTTAACTGATTTTGTATATTTTTCAATTAAAATATCAATCACATAGCAAATAAGGAGTGAGTTTACTCTGGATAAAAGTCTTGAGCAGATAAATATGTTATATGTTTTCTACTCGGATTTATAACAGTTGGGATTTGATGAATATTCAACCAACGTAAGGAACCATTGCAAAATGGAGTCAATAAAAACAACTAAATCAGAACTTGCAAAATCAAAGACTGTTAATTATTTCTCTTTCTAGAATAGGGTTCTGGCTTTGAAATAAAGACGTTAGTTAATTAATCATTATGTTTAGTTATCGAATACATTAGATACTACGAATTTGCATAGTAGACAAAGTTTTAAGAGTACCCTTAATGTATATTCCTAAATTATTCAGACTCGAAGCATGATCATATAAATGGCCTAGTTAATCATGTGTTTCTAATGTTCTACTTCTTTCATTGAAACCATCTTTCATGTTTAAATCATAAGTCTGTGTTATATTGATTAAATCAATGTGAAGAAAAATAGAAAGTAAAAAAGGAAACAATCAACTAATCAATATGCAAAGATGATTGTAAATAGCCACAAAAGGCATAGAACTACATTTTGTAGTGGACACACTCACCAGGGATGTAAGTTCATTCATTCGGTCAATACACAGTTGCCTGTAATAAATCTCAACTCCGTCCAAAGGTATGTGACATAAATAAAATATATATATATATATATATATATATATATATATATATATATATAGTATGTACGATGTGTCCATGATATACCACCATTGTATAAAGTTTTCATTAAAAGGAAACTCGGCAAGCCTCTTTTCCTTTAAACGAATAATTAATGCATCTTGTGGTATATCATTGATACAGCGTCCACACACACACACACACACACACATACATATAAATCGATCAGGTGATAGATATATTCATATATATAGACATGGGGGTATAGCAAAAATCTCATCTTATTCATTATCGCTGTCAGGTAATGACTCCACCCAAGTCAAGCGCAATTTCTGTTTATTCGGTATGGTTCTCAAGGTCATGGATGATTGGTTTCCCTTGATTTGTCTTTGGGGGTCGCCAGTTCTACGTCCGCATTAGTAAGGCTATCATTGTTCATCTGTTGAAATATTTTCATAGAGGTAATGTTTACACCTTGATACTTCCATTTTTTTCAAAGACAAAAGCACATTCCAAAACAATGGACATAGCAAAAAGTTTCCAAAATGAATTATTCACTTGACTGTTGGAATGCCAAATAAATATTCATTGCTTTGTACGCATTGCTTTGTTTTAATACAAGGGTTATAATCCTTATCATACTTTAGTTTTGTATATAAAAAAAGTTTTGCGATAATATTAATGTATACAGAATGAAACAGAACAAATCGATAATGAATCTCATTCTTTTCTTCGCTTTTTTGCAAATTACAGAATTGTTTTTATCTACCATCATTCTGGTTGTACCTGAAATTTCCCCATTGTGTCTGAACAAATTACAAAAACCAATTGGCATATTATTAACAGAAAACAAAATATCCCGCTCTTTTCAGGAGATTATTCTGAAATCAATACTTTAAGTGGAAAGCTTTCTTATAAAATTCTTTCCATATGTACATACCGAGAGATGCCTATTCACACCAGACTGGTTTTCATACACACTTTCATCAGCGAAATAAACATCAGAGCCATCTCGCACATTTTCCGAAGCATTTGCATCTACATTATTTTGGTTTGCGATGACATTCTTATCTGGCAAGTTTTCATACACAGCAGCTGCAAACACAAAGATATTAAAAAATATATACGATTCTTGAATGGAATAAGTGTTAGCGGTTTACATTAGGACTCATTCAGCATATGCGGCCTGTACAACTATATTGGTAGCTAGTATAGGAGTATTTCTGTGTATACATTACAACAATGCACCTTGTTTCTATAGAATGTTATATGCATGTAGTAGTAATTTACAGCACTTTTGCATAAAAGTGGATATGTAATGACAACCAGATAAAGTTTGAAAAATGTAAACTGAATTACCGAAAATTTCAGAAAAAAAAGACTTTCAAAAATGTTATAATTAAGTACAAAATAAATTACAAAACAAGAAAATTTTATAAAAATTCCAGCTGTAAAAGAGACTGCTTAACTCTATGTAGAGTTAAAATGCTAGAGCACTTGGCACGATATATACCAGTAGTTTGCTTCATTCAAATTTCTACTGACTGTCATTTGAAACTTATGAAGTTTTACATGTACTATTTTTACTATCTTCAACCATATTATCTACAGTTGATCTGCATTATAATATAAAAAAATTAAAAGCCTTCTAACAGGATGCATTCTGTGTAAACTATTTTTCTGTTTTAAGTAACGGAAGCTACACTGTGTGCTGAGATTGGGTAAAAAGCATGTCTTAGTATGACCATTCACTCTGAATTAGTAACAATAGCAAGATTGATGACCATTCACTCTGAATTAGTAACGATAGCAAGATTGATGACCATTCACTCTGAATTAGTAACGATAGCAAGATTGATGACCATTCACTCTGAATTAGTAACGATAGCAAGATTGATGACCATTCACTCTGAATTAGTAACGATAGCAAGATTGATGACCATTCACTCTGAATTAGTAACGATAGCAAGATTGATGACCATTCACTCTAAATTAGTAACGATAGCAAGATTGATGACCATTCACTCTGAATTAGCAGCGATAGCAAGATTGATGACCATTCACTCTGAATTAGTAACGATAGCAAGATTGATGCCATTTTCATTTATAACCATTAGGATGGCCATTCATCCAGTTTTAAACTGCACAGTCTGGTTTTCAGCTGGCCTGTTCTTCTCTTAATGTGATAATTTTTGTACATATTCCTGAGTTACATTGATGGCTATACTAATGACCAACCTGATATTATAAGAAGTCTTAAGGTGGAAACACATGACAATCCAATTTTCCATTCAGAAGGAGTAGTGTTAATAAGATTTTCAAGATGGCTGCTGGGTGGCCATATTGGATATCAAATTGGCAATATTTGCCTTTATGACAAACTGGAAAACAAGTAGTCCTTTAGCAAAGATGTCATATTGATATGATCATCCCTGCTGGAGTATCAATAACAAAATGTTCATGATGGCCTCCTTGGCAGCCATATTGCATGTTTGAGAACCACTATTTTCTTTAGGACCAACTAGACATCTTGTCTGACCTTTGCTATGAGCAACCACCTGTCATTATGACTACAATCATAAGACATTTATCAATTTAATATATAAAAGCATTGTTAAGAATGCAACCTGAGTGACAATATCTTGGTAAAATATGCATTTTGAGGCTACTATGAATGACAGCTTCACAAACACATGGATAAACACTGCCTACCTCTATTAATCCTTCGTAACTATGAAACTAAAACTGTTCTAAAAAATCACTGATTTCTGAAACTTTACAGATGGTGCATGCAGTCACATTGCAGATTGTAAACCAGACCAAAGTACATGCAAAATGTTCCAGCACTATGAACGACAGTATCATGAGAACATACAGACATCATTGACCTTAATGTAATCCTTTGTAACAATGACTTCTTGAATAGTGAAGACTGTTTTGATCACACAAAAAAGTGTCATTTGTCAGATTGTAAACCTGGTTAAAGTACTTGTTATGAACTGCCATCATAGTGCTTAAATCAAGTGAGTGGTCATATACATTGTTTGTCTTTGGAGTTATTCCATTATTGCCAATAGATGAATCAGCTTTTAGTCTAATAAACCAGCAAGTTAGAAATGTTTTGATTGATACTGTTAAAAGTTTGTGTTGTTTACAGCTTTTTTCTCACTCTCAATGTTACAGTGAGTGCATCGCAAACACCAAGCCATCATCTGTTCAAGTTAGTGTGACCGATTAGACCCTTGGCTTACAGAGTTCATTCCTTTATGTCATCTGTGAATCAAGTCATTCACTTTTGTCTCTGAATAAGTTATTCTTTTTCTGGATGTGATAATTGTGTAATTTTATTTCATTCATATACATATAAAATGTACATGTACATGTATATACTTTCATATTTCCCAAAACCTGGTCAAAATCATTATTTAGTCATTATTACAACCAACAATGAAAACATTATTACTTTAATAAAAATGGCAGAACCTCCAATAAAAAGAGACTGATTGTAACACTGGAGAAAAGAATTACTGCAAATGAAAAAAGTGAAAAAGAAGACCACTCACAAAACAGCAGTTGAAAACATCGGAAAAACTATGTTTTTCTTTCTTTTTCTGTTATGCAAATATCTGTCTGTGCAAATGCCCAACCAGGCCACTGGATAAATACCACAAGCAAGGCTACAACCATACAGTTGTACATGATATATGAAATTCACTTGATTGTTATTTCTGTTTGTTAATTTATACAATCAATGCAATAAATTCATTGATGGGTGCCAGAAAATCAACTTTGGCTGCAACTGAACCTGTGATTGAGTTTCCCTAGACTGAGTGTATATGCACCACATGTAATGGACTTAATTCCTTAATAACCCTAACTCTTCTCCTTGTATGAACATCTATGGTATGGAGTCTAAATTCCGTGTATTGCACCAAAATGCATGACCTAAAATATACTTCAAACACGCATTGTACAGGAATTTACAGTGACCCCAGAATTAATCCCTGAGATTCAAGATAAACAGAACAGAATCTGAACTTAAAACTGTTAAAGCAAAAATCTCTCCTACCTCCTTTTCATAGCAGATCAAAAAGTTCAATCTGGACTGGATATAAGGCCATCAATGTAGAATGAAGGCATATATCTGGAGCAATCAATGTATGTGGAAATATAGATTGATTTTACAGCCTTGCCAAACATGTTGCTTAGTAATTTGGGTGCAATACAATACTGTGTGTTGAGCTTATGCAAAATATAATGCAGAAACAAAAAAACAGTTCCAGTACTGTCCAAAATAATTTCCAGGCATGAGTCCCAGTACTGTCCAAACTAATTTCCAGGCATGAGTCCCAGTACTGTCCAAAATAATTTCTAGGCATGAGTCCCAGTACTGTCCAAAATAATTTCCAGGCATGCAAGACAATTTCTTCTATTAACGACTGAGTGTTGGAAGCATCTCTGATATACCTGAATGACAACATTTTCCAAATAGCCACTGTGGCTGCCATACTGGATGTAAGAATGGTGCTATTTTTTATTTAGGACACAATGACACCAGAAAACTGTTGGTAAAAATCCTATGTTGATATGAACATCCATTTAGGAGAATGTGTGCAAAGATTTTCACCATTTTCATTTTGGTAACTGTATTTTAAATCATCTATGCAGTATTTCCATTATGGACCATATATCATAATAAACCTTCTGGTGAAGAAAACATATTAGTAAGATTTTCCAATTTAAGAGGAGTAGCAAAATAACAAGATTTTCAACATAGTTGCTATGGTGACTATACTGGATTATCAGACTGGCAGGATGTTCATTTAGTACCAACCAGACATGAAAGTTTTCTGGTCAAAACTAGAAGTTGATAAGACACTCCACGAAGGAGGAGCAGTGATAAGATTTTCAAGATGGCCACTCTGATAGCCATATTGGACATCACACTGGCATAATTTATATTCAAGTATGCCACAAGAAACCTTCTGGTGAAACCCCATGCTGATATGGATTTTCATTCAGGATGAGTATTAATAACATGATTTTCAAGATGGCATCTATGATGGCCAAGTTAGGCTTGCAGCATTTTAATTAAAGACCAACCAGCCATCAAAAGATATGACCAGCCATTTAGGTGGTATAGTGTTAACACATTTTCATAATGGCCTCTTTGGTGTCTATGAGGAAACATTTTCATGTAGAATGAATTAAGCATCATAAGTCCACTGGTGAAAATCTCATGTTTTTTATATGCATTTAAATTCAAAAGTTACTAGCAATAAAATGATTTTCGAAATGGCTGCTGAGGTGGCCATATTGGATGCCTGAGAAGGTTTGTATAAATGGTAGATTAGAAGGAGTACAAATAACAAACTTGGACAGATGGAAGTTAGATCAACAGAGGACAAAAAGCCATCCCATTAGCTCTTCTGGTCTATAACCAGTACTGCTGAAAAAGAAAACCAACAAGCAAAGATATTTAGTTGCTAGAGTAAACGCTGACACACATACAAAAATTAGACAGTCCCACTAAAATTTAGCATATAAAACTAAAAGCATCTGTGACAAGTGAATGTCCAAAATAATATTAAAAGAACTGGCAGTTCTGGCAAAAAGCTCTGATGCATCTACAAGAAAAGTTAAAACTTACAGCATGTTTTGCATGTGTTTCTTTTTCTTGTCCATAATATAATGACAATTATGGTCACAGCAACTACAATGAGACTGACGCACAATACCATGATGATTGTACCAATGCTTGAAATTCTGCCATCTCCTGCAGTAACATCTGTGATATCTGGAATTAAAAATTTTAATCTTTGATATTAAGTTCTTCACCTTACAAATATGTGTATGGTACTTATCATCACAGGCCTCAAAATTTGTTTTAGCATTATAACCAAAACTAAAGCTAATGACGATGAATACACAGACACTGGTTTATAATATTTTGCTCCATTGGGCATTAAACAAAAGTGTGAATAATGCTTACTTTCAAAATTGCCCAAGATCTTGATGATATATGTCCATGTTCCAAGTTTGATCAAATATAGGTTGCAAAAGACTGGAAAGAAATTCAGCCAATCAGATCCAAGATAACAGCATTACCCTTAAGAAATAACTTAGTCTGACTTATGATGATGAAATGTCAGTCTACACAAGTGTAGCACAATTAAAAACAATATTATCATATGCTTCATTTCACTAAGCCTTTATCAACTGAGTATAATGAAAACAGTAAGTAAATGTTATAAGATTTGAAGAATGCACCAAATTAAAACTTTCACATTTGATAGGCTTTTAATATCAAGTCTAGAACAAAAAAGTGTGCATGTGTGTATAAATTGCTCCATGGGGATATGAGATTAAATAGACACCCACACATTGCAGATATATACCATGAAAAATGGTGGGAGGGCTCCTGCTTCACCTACTTCATGCTGACTGTTTATGATGAGACCTTGGATCATGTACTGTACAGGCGAGATCATGTACTGTACAAGTAAACAGATGAGACAGCATTCTACAGAATTTACCGTTGATTCATTTTTAGCAGAGACCTTCAAACTTGCGTCAAATAATAAGTGAAGATATTACTCGTTAAAATGAATTGTTTTAGTATTTCATGCATTACTTCACTAACATCTTCTTTCTAATGTACTAATTTTATTCTTGCTCTGAATCACATACATGGCCGATAATGGTACATGTGTAGCATTGAGCTACATTGAGGGCACATGTGTTTCAATTCACAATTAAACCGGGGGTTTTAAGAAAAAGATGAGAATGAAAATATTTTTATTTAGTTAGTTTCTGTATTGTTCAGCTTTCAACTAAATATACTTTAAACATTGAAGTGAGGTAGAGTATTGGTTATCCTTATTCAAAATTTTGCAACTGCTTACTGCTTATATTTGGACTCTCAATGGTTATTGAAGAAATTGTTACAGCTATGTTTGATATAAAATTGGCTGCATTCCTCTGGATCTTTTCCATTTACTTCATATGTTTTTTGCTGAGGATTCCAGAAGGGGGATGCATCTGATATGAACTTGATTAAACATATATGCTTATATCATCAAGATATCAGAAGATATCAACAATCAGTGAGTCATGAACATTATTGAGGTGATGTTGCATCTGATTGTAATGGGTGTTACCAGTTGGGAAACTGTTTATCTGACCTGTCTGATCAAACTTGGGATATATTGTGTAAGTTGAACAATGCTTGGATTTTGAGAATTGAGCTTGCTACTCTTTGAATCATATTGTCTGATTTGATCAAACTTGAAATATTGCATTTGTCATCAAGATTTGGATGGGTTCAAAAAAAGAGGAGATCCATGCATATAAATACCTTTCTAAAATTTTACCTGTTAGTAACTTAACTTATAAGTCATTTATAATCATCACTTCAAACACCATAAAAGCAAATTTAGGTCAATGATTTTTACTTTATATGCAAATTAGGCATTTCACTTATGAATGATGTTCTTCTACAAATGAAATGTTAGGCATTTGCTTACTACACTTAAATGTGACTTGTAAATCATTCATTTATTACATTTTTATATGATATGCCCAAACCAATGACCCAGATTAATTATGCCCAAACAAAGGACCCAGATTAAATATGCCCAAACAAAGGACCTAGATTAAATATGCCCAAACAATGGACCCAGATTAAATATGCCCAAACAACGGACCCAGATTAAATATGCCCAAACAAAGGACCTAGATTAAATATGCCCAAACAAAGGACCCAGATTAAATATGCCCAAACAAGGGACCCAGATTAAATATGCCCAAACAAAGGACCTAGATTAAATATGCCCAAACAATGGACCCAGATTAAATATGCCCAAACAATGGACCCAGATTAAATATGCCCAAACAAAGGACCCAAATTAAATATGCCCAAACATTAGACCCAGATTAAATATGCCCAAACAACGGACCCAGATTAAATATGCCCAAACAAATGACCCATATTAAATATGCCCAAATATTAGACCCAGATTAAATATGCCCAAACATTAGACCCAGATTAAATATGCCCAAACAAAGGACCCAGATTAAATATGCCCAAACATTAGACCCAGATTAAATTTGCCTAAACAAAGGACCTAGATTAAATATGCCCAAACAATGGACCCAGATTAAATATGCCCAAACAACCAGCCCAGATTAAATATGCCCAAGCAAAGGACCTAGATTAAATATGCCCAAACAAATGACCCATATTAAATATGCCCAAACATTAGACCCAGATTAAATATGCCCAAACAAAGGACCTAGATTAAATATGCCCAAACATTAGCCCCTGATTAAATATGCCCAAACAAAGGACCTATATTAAATATGCCCAAACAATGGACCCAGATTAAATATGCCCAAACAAAGGACCTAGATTAAATATGCTCAAACAATGGACCCAGATTAAATATACCCAAATAAAGGACCCAGATTAAATATGCCCGAAAAATTGACCCAGACTAAATATGCCCAAACACTGGACCCAGACTAAATATGCCCAAACACTGGACCCAGACTAAATATGCCCAAACACTGGACACAACTGTGAAAGATTATGGATGAAACTCTACAGGTTATATACTAAACATTGTGTATTTCCCTAAAACAGATTACAAGAGAAGTGGTTAGGACAAGATTTTCAAGGAGGCAACCATGGTAACCATACTGTATGTTCTATGGGTGTTATTTTCATTTGCTTCAAGTAGACATCACAAAAACACTTTTAATCAAACCTCATGCTGATAGGACCACTTAATCGGATGGAGTTGTGAGAACAAAATTTTGAAGATGGCCACATAGATGTCTGAGGATCACGATTTTTATTCAGGACTGATTAAACCTTAATAGAAATGTGTTTAAGGTTTTGCATCAATCCTCCCAGTAGTTTATATGTATTATGGATACCATAATCATTCTAACAGATGCCAGAGAAAAGGCAATTGCATAGGATCTTCTGGTCTATAACCATCAGAGATAAAATTAATTGAAAAGAATCTTGAAAATAGTACTTGTGGTTAATGATTATATCAGTGATATGATTTCTCCCAAAAACAATCAAGAGTTAGTACGAGTAAACAAGAGGCCCTTGAAGAGAATAAGTTTAATGATTGTAATTTCTTAAAAGTTGGTCACTTATTAATAGGGAAATAAAAGTTAAAACTCTTAACAATTAATAACCTGCACACAATTAATTTCATGAATTATCATTTGCTGAGAAAGAACACTAAAGTTACTGCTTACTGCAGAACGGTATCAAATGTACCTAAGTAATATTTTGTGATGTACACCATGTTATGGAAAGGGCTATTAGATATTCATAAAATTTAAAACCTCGTTTTTTTCTACATTACATGTGTTTGACTTTCTGTATCCCTGGCCTTGACCTTAACTGCTATAGGTTTAACCTGACACGATGACCAACATTATGTCCTCAAAATGTAACACAATCAAGGCAAAACCCTTTATCTAAATTGTAAACTTTGCATCAGTGAGTGTATCAAAGAATTTCCAAATGGGTTCCAAGTTATCTTTCCCTTGTCATTGTAGATGATGATATTATCAATGTATGCATCACAATTATCTAGACCAGGTGTAATCATGTTCATTAAGAGCTGGAAAGTTGAAGCAGAACCTTTCATACCAAATGAATCTATTTTGGTGACACTGTTCACTTTTCTATAGTCTGTACACATTCTGAAAGTACTGTCTGGTTTTGGCACTGGAATAAATAGTGAATTTTTGACTGGTTCAATGACATCATTCTTTAGCAAATACATGTACTGAACTTTTCTTACAAAATCCTGTATGTATGCTGTTTCACAACAGCAGAATCTAAAATTTTGTTATTGTAGATTATATTTGTTTGCACTGGAACATTTGGAACCAAGTTCTCATATTCCAACAATAGCTGTTTTAATTCATTCTTTTCTTGTGGTTGTAGATGTGAAAGTTTCTTGTTGGCATTGTTAAAAACTTCTGAAAATTGGTTAAACCTCAGTCACTACAGTTGGATTGCATGCCATCATTTAAATCATCACTTTGTCGGACAGGTTCTGTTCAGGTAAACTGATCGAATGATTACTCCTTGAACATATTTATAATGCAAAGCTGTTTCTGTTTTTGCCTCCCAGGACTATTAATGACATAATTTAAGTCACCTACCTTCTTTCAACTGTACAAGGACCATACTACTGAGCCAGAAGAGGATTTTTAGGTATGGGCAAGAGAGTCAGAACTCTATTACCAGGATGAAAACTCCTTTCTTTGTATTTTTGTCATACCTTAATTTAATTTTAACGAGCAGAGTGAAGATTAGTTCTTGCTACATAACAAGCCTTTGACAACTTATATCTGAAACCATAAACACTGTCACAACGATTGCTGATAATTTCTTAATCCTCAGTTACAAGAAGTTTCCCTTTTGAAAACTTCAATGGTCCATGAACAGCATGTCCAAAAACTAGTTCAAAAGGACTAAAAGCCCAATGATTCTTAAACAAACTCCCTAGCAGCAAACAAGCACCCTTGTCTCAATATTTTCCTGTACCAAAACAATATGACTAAATCATATTCTTCCAAGTTTGCCCCTATGAACACATATTCATGACTTAATTAACAATCATGAACTGTTCATGAATGTTCATGAAAGTTCTTGTTGCTGTTGTTGTTGTTATAGGGTTTAACACCATTTTTCAGCACAAGTTAGGCTATACATGGCAGCCAGTAATAAAGGTGGAGAAAGAACCCGGGAAAACCCCAGAGAGAACCATCGACCCACGAGAAGCTACTGGCAAACTTTCTCAAATATCCACATTGGCCGAGCCCTAGACTCGAACCCATGCAGGCATAGGTGAGATGGCAGTGATGCATGATGGAGATCGCTTTAGACCACTCTGCCAATTGGGACCCCGAAATTTCTTGAAATGTTCATGATCAGTTCATCATTTGAGAACATGAAAAAATGTTCATTAAAGTTCCCCAACTAAGTTCAAGAACACTTGAAGAATTTTGATGAATCATGTACTTGAAGTTCATGAGCAATTATAATATCTTTGAAGTTCCTGAAATGTCATAAACTTGCTTCATGTACAATTCAAGTACTTTGATACACCACCATGATATTTCTATCGATAAAATGTGTATTAAATACCTATATCATTATATTCATAAAATGTTCATGAAAATTCATCATGCAAACATTCCACTATATTGGTGAAATATAAATAAAGCTGAATATTTTTCTAAAAATGATATCATACTGTATAAATGTTCACATAGATCTTTATTTAATACTTATGTTACTGAACCTGAGTAGTTCTGGATTAATATGGGTAAATATTTTCTGGCCAAAATGTATTTGCTATAAAAGCTTTCAATGACTTTGTTCTAACATTTTAGTCCATTACTGTCATAAATAGCATATTCTAGTTATTTAGTCACTGGTTGCCAATTTGACTGGATGACTTTGAAAGAAAATGTGATATGACTGGAGATTTCTGTAGCTGAGCGTACCAGCCAGGATCATCAACATTACGGCATCTTTTTCTTGGTCATTCGTGATTATTTCATGGAAGTTATATGGATATTTTATTGTTTTTTATATGTGATCATATTAGTTTTAACAAAACTAATGATACATGATTTTTCAGACCTAATTGAAACTTGCTTTTCGAAGTTTTGAAAATGACTAAGCATTATCATACCCCTCTCCCCCCCCCCCCGACCACGGTACTGCATTTACAACAGGAATTTAGATGTTTGATATTGTTGTCTTTCTCAAGACATCACTATTTCTATGATCTGGTGTAATTTGGTAAATTAAAACAAAAAAACACTAACTACTGTGTCAAAATGTACACAATACAGGTGCAAATAACAACATAATTAAACCAGAAGCAGCTATATGCAGTCAGAGTGGTGAATTACTGACATTAAGGCTTATACCACATAAGTCTAACGTTATATCAATAGAAAATGGCAAACAATTTTAAAAACACAAAATAACCATTATCTGTACAAACTAACTAACTAACTATATAGATATATATATATATATATATATATATATATATATATATATATATATATATATATATTTTAAATTTTATCATATTTTTTAAAATTAAAACATCTGGCTCCTGTGGGGTACAATAAAAACATGCTGAAAGCTTAAGACAATGTTGATCAGAGGTTTTCTGTAATTAATTAACTTTATCTTTCTTTCCTTCAGACTAGATAGCAGAAAAGTAACATTATTAGAGGATGAAGTTTGTAGGTTAAGGAGGAAAATTTGAAAACTGAAGGATCTCTATGGCCAAGATAGAAGAGACATAAAATTGTGAATGCTGCAGCAATGTTAAAGATTCAATCAGTAATCGGCTGGAACAGCTTAAGTTGCAGATGGAGACATTCAGTAGTGACAATGGACAGGATATGATAAAATTATAGGCCCTGAACATCTTCACAAAAGAGTTATCTGACAGGTCAGTCTTTGGGAAAAGGACTGGTCAAGTCAGGTGAAACCCTAGTGGAAAGAAAGCCCCTAGAAGATGAAAGTTAAATATGTTTCAACAGTTGATTGAACACAACTGCTTGTTGCCATAGCTCTAGTACCAGACAAGCAGTGTATAAATCAAGGACTTCGGTTTCAAGAGGATTTACTCTTTTTTATATGAATCAGTTACAAGTTGATTAACCAGAATTTTATCTGTAGCTAAGTCAGTGACTAGTAATAAAACCCTTGATGGATAAAAATTACACTGTTCCAACCATCTCAGGTCTAAAAACAAAGTCTGATGCCAAATGTACACAATGGAGAAGAACATTAACAAAGCTGTGCTCTACTCCCTGAATAAGAACACTCTGACTGGAATAACACTTCTCAAATAAAGGTAAAGACTAAGTATATGTACATGAAAAAAGACAGAGAAGCTCCTGTGTCCACTAATATTTTAATAGGGTTAGGTTTGGCAGAATCACCAACAAGTGATACAGAACCTTTTAAAATTAATGTGTCATAGTTCTCTATAACAAGCCAGACAGGTTTTATTTGACCCATAAAATGTAATACTTTCAATACATACTGTGACCTTGACCTCTTAGATACAAGAACATCTGGAATAGCTCTGTCTTAATTCGGTTTCTTATTTTTCAATCTGTAGCAATCAGAAATAATGTGTCCTTTGTTCTTAAGTGCATGTAGGAAGAGATAAGGATTTCCGATCAGTCTTATCAGAAGTTTGAATTCTGAAAGTTGTGATTGAGATTTGGAAGTGTCTGGATGAGATGAAGATGGATATCTGTAAGGGGTGTCCACTTAGTATGTATGCATGGTTGGGGGGAGGCGAGGTAACCCAAATGCATATGCTTGCATAAAGGAGAATCTACTGATGTATATATGCACAGGACATGTGGGTGAAACCTCGATAATATGTTGCTTAATACGTAACCTGTTTCAGACGGCGTTTGAATTTTAACGGACACTAGACTATAAAGTTATGCAACTTATTTCTTTTATGCAGCTAGACATTCAACATCGCTGGACTATCTTTAATAATATTAATCCTTCATGGTTTCTGCATGGATTAAATAAAGGGCGTTCAAAAAATTTGGTGTGGGGTGCATAAAGCATACATACACCTGGGGTGGGGGGTGGGTAAAAAAAGTATGCTGAGGGGGAGGGGCCAAGCTTTGCCAGATTTTTACGTACATACTATATGGATGACCCCTAACCAAACAACTGCTGAAACAATGAATGCAATATACAACAATAATGTTTAGTGATGATTGATGCTATATGTGTCATCAAAAGAAAAGAAACCAGTAAAACTCGACTACACCCGAATCTAACAATCTTGAACAATTGTATTTGTGACTATGGAGAGATATTAAAATGTTTGGGTTTATTTCAATTTTCAAATACTTTTAAAGACCTCAGGGTAATCTGCTCGATTTTCCCAAACTTTTAAGGCCTTGAAAATGCTACCTCATTTTTCCCAAACTGTCAAAGACCTTCAAAGACTGTATGAACATTGAATATGTACAAGCATCATTTTCTGAAGTTTCAACCTTTTACTTATCAAGTTAGGTCTTGAGATCACTATGGGCACAATTATTGAACTCTTCAAATAAGACAAGTTGTCTGAGGTTATCATAATCTAGACCAACCAAATTATTCTTTAACTCTGGTAAAGTTGACATGGATCTGTCCAGTTTTGACAGTTAAAAAACCCTTGTCTGTGTTTCAGGTAGTAACTCATAACCCTTCAAGATATGTTTCTTAACAACATCGTAATTAGCACTGTGCTGCACTGACAGTGACATGTAGACTTCACAAGCTTTGCCATTAAGTACACTTTGTAATAACAAGAGTCCAATGTGCTCTTGGCCATTTCATATTTTCAAAAATTTTCTGAAAATTAGGAAATTAATTATCTACTTCTTTGTCTTTGAAAGAGTGTAATCTATTATTTCTGGTAACATAAAAAACACCTGAATTGGTGTGTAAAAGGGGCAGAGTTTTCCATTTACAAGTTCTAATTCTTTTATTCTTAATTTTCTCTTTCTCTGCATTTCCATATCTGCTTTTCTCATTTACATTTTTCCCTCTTCTAACTCTCTTTCCTTTTCTTCTTTCAGCAATTGTATTTCTTTTTCGTCTTTTTGCAATTGAATTGGTCTTTCTTCTTTCCCTTTTTGAAGTCAACTGAAAGCTTTTTTAACTCAATTTCCATCTGCTTTTTAAATTAATATTCTATTACTTTCATTTCAGAGTCAGACAGAGACTCACTAATCAAATCCAAAGCACCAAAAGTTATTTTCCACTAAATATAGGACCAAAATGAATTTTGATTTCTTGCTTCTCTAAAGAAGCATTCGCTTGAGAAAGATAATATTGTCTGGCAAGCTGAAGCTATTTATCTTTGTCCAAGTGACACCTGTTTGATTTACAACCAACTAGATCTTATGTTGAATATGTGAAAAGCATCAAGGCAAGCTATTCATCCTTGTCCATGTGACACCTGTTTGATTTACAACCAACTAGATCTTATGTTGAATATGTGAAAAGCATCAAGGCAGCCTTCCATGTAGTTTAGTGGTCATTCATAACAAACTTTTGCTAATGTGACAATGGTCATCACATAGGCTTTTCTGGTCTATAACCTGTACAACTAAAAATAAAGTATTTATACACACACAAATATAACATGTATGCAACAAATTGGATTCTGCACTGGTCTGCAACAGATACCTTTGCAGCCAACTGAAACTGCTGCACCTAAAATATTCTTATATCATTCCTACAGACAACTCGAAACAGCTGGTATGTCAGCATGTCACTTAGGCCAATCAGGTATTTTGTCTGGAATGCATTTTGGGTACATTTTCCTCAAAAGGGTTCAAACCCCTTTTAAAATAAGTATACTCCATGTTGTATTGCAGAGCAATGAAAAACAATAAAGAATACTTCCAGTACTTTGTGATTCTTTAGACTTACACAATCAGATTTTTAAATGCTGACCACAATGAAATAGAAGCTATTGAATTATAAGATGTTTTTTTTTCATGATAAATATTGGAGGTGTTTACAAAGTTACTAAAAAGGTGACTAATTACAGGCAAATGAATGCATTTTTCTTTAAACAATTCCTCATCCTTTACCTGAAAGATGTATGATACACTCTGCTTTTACAGGATCAGGTGCTGGATCTAAAAATGTGCATGACCAAGTTACATTATTGTCTAGCTTCTGTAATGGATTAATTGTCAAGGTGTACACATTACTCGATGCATTACACGTGTAGTTTATCCGGTGTGGATCAAAGAAAATATCAATCTTCGAGAACACATCACAGTGTGGTACATTGGAATCTGGTTTTAATACAAGAACATTCGAATTAGAACCATTATACCAGTAGATAGCTACAACATCTCTCTTTCCAATGTATTGACATTTGAGGGTCAGCGAAGAATCCACCAGTTGTGAATCAGCACACCCAGAAATAGCAGCATTCTGGCATACTGTAAATAGAAAGCAATTTTTATTGCCTAGCTAATGAATGCAGTATGAATAATAATTACATGCCTGCCTTATTATAATCTTCATTAAATTCTGGATCAATAAGGTATTCTATGGATGGGTATGAATAATAATTATATGCCTGCCTTATTTTAATCTTCATTAAATTCTGGATCAATAAGATATTCTATGGATGGGTATGAATAATAATTACATGCCTGCCTTATTATAATCTTCATTAAATTCAAAAGTAAATGCTGGATCAATAAGGTATTCTATGGATGGGTATCAGGAGTGACTCAAATTAATGGAGAAGCAGCTTCTTTTCAACAGAATGGGGGATATAAGACTCGAATGGTGGGAACAAAGTCAAAAATAATATATAAATATATGTATGTGTGTTTATATTCTTTAATTTGAACTGTGTCTTCTATTTCTCACTGCATATTAGCATTTCACATTGGTCTCAAGCAATATCTTATCTTGATGTAGAAAAATTGTGTTGTATATATAATATAAACACATTTTGTTAGTGTAAATGTATCATATTCATGTTCAGTGTATTCATACTAGAAAGTGTATGGTGTTGTAGGGTTTAATGCCATATTTCAGCACATGATAGGCTATACATGACGGCCTCTATAACTGTTGAAAGTGTATATTTGGATGGAAATATATATGCAATGTACTGTCATATGACATCAAAACAGCACAGCAGAAACTAGACATTTCATTTAAACTGATAAGAGAACCTAGATTACAGTATTGCAATTAAATAATTATTCAACTTAAATAAGAATTTTAATTTTTTTAAAGTTTATTATCTAAAACTAAGTTGACAAGTTTTAAACAACCTGTATAGCATGTACATGAGAGTGCATACTCAGGTGTCTTCGCTGCTGTAAAGTTTGAGTAAGCTAAACGTTACAACTGCATGTTTATGGAGTTAATTCAAAAGAATCAATATTTGCTGAAGCACTGAAATGTAGAAAAATTAATGTTTATGCATCTGGCTATTGTAGATAAATCAGCTTTGCCTATTTTCATTAGCAATTCCACTGAGGAACTAGGTCAGGATTATAATTTGTTTCAGATAAGCCACCATAATAATGTCATTAAATGGCAAGAGATGTTAAGTAGACTAAACCAATTTAGAAGAAAGAAAAAAATCAGTACAAGTTGTATAAATCTTAAACATAATCTTGGAAGGAGAAAACGCATTTCATTCTACTGAATAACCTGCAAATTGGACAAGCAAAATGATCCCAATAAGCAACATATATCACAGGCATACAGAATTTGAGATGAACCAAGTAATCACACTTTGCCCACTTCAATATTTCAATTCTTCCAGATCTTTTAAGCTCATGTGGGGAAAGTGTAGTTATGTGTGTGTGTGTGTATTGGGGGTAGGGGTGTAATAGTAATCTTAATTATGCAATACTTATCAATCACTACTGTTTAGCATTCTGTTTTTCATGCTGAAAAACCACTTTCGATTTGATGTGATTACATGCTTCCTATGAGAGGAAACTGTCAGTATCTGGTTCTTAGCTGAGGATTCCGCCAGAATATCACAATGTGGTGGGATGAGGAAATTCGACAATAGCAATGGGTAAGTATTGCATAATTAAAATGAGTTTAACCCCCCCCCCCCAACTAGATTTTAAAAGCAGCAATTCATTGCCCGTTGTTATTATGTAGCTAAATTTATCAGTTAGGTGGGTAGGCTGATGCTCTCTCAATGTAACGGATTAAAACACAGACAATGAATATACTTACTACTGAGGGAGATACATTCCTTCAATTAGAAAATATTGTTCTCTCTCTGGACCACATGTTATGCCAGAATGATAGGTCCCAGAGAAAAGTGCCTGTACTTTGTTGAGCTAATGAGCGAAGGTAGAAGGAGAAATTAACATGGAAATGCCAAAATGCTGCCTTCACAAAATCTTCCAAGGAAGAGTAATTACAGTAAGCCCGAGTCTATGGACTTGAAGATTCAACAAAATGCTGTCTGGATTGAAAAGTGACTGATATTTTCTTTTAATTGTGGTATCAATTCACCACAAGATAGTGGCAGCATAAATGTCTATTGAGCTCTCAAAAGGAATAAAAAGGTGCTTCTTGATCTTCCTGCTATCTTTTTATGCATCAAGACAGAAACAAAGGGCACTAACTCGGCATAAGAGTCTATCATGATCATCCCCAGCACAGATTCAACTGTGACTGGGGATTTCTATATGAAGTAGAGCCACCAAAGACAGCTGACGTTTTCCTAAATCTCCAGTATTACAAAGAAAAACTGTAATTTCTTTTAAACCGGAGACACTATATGTCTATAAATAAGGCAGGAATCTTGCTGCATCTTCTCCCAGACACTACAGAGAGTAAAAGCAAAGTTCTGAGTGAGAGGTCCTGAAAAGAGACCTCACTCAAAGATTCAAAGTGGGTTTTGGTCAAAGACCATAAACACAAGAAAGGTTGCATCTGAGCATAAGAGAGCATGAGACAGGTCTCTGCATCTCAAAATATTTAATAAGACTGCCATCCTCCACTGCGATAATATAGCTGCTGGAAATAACAGCAGAACAGCCTTTGATAACAGATACTGGACATCTTTTGTTCTCATACAGTAACACAAGGAAATCAGTAATATAATTTACAGAGGGAAAGCGATGATTTACATGTTTGCTACAGCACCAATTACAAAAGATTCTCCACCTGGCATCATACACATTGGATGTAGAAGATCTCATGGCTTGAATGATGCAACTGGCAACTAAGCCCAAAGACTGGTTCTGGCTGAGAGAGTGTCTGAGGTAAGCCAGGTATGAAGGTGAATAACCAGTGCTTCAGCTTCAGTATCTGCATGGTTTACATGTATATAAATTGTGCCCATTTATCCTGTACTTGTCATCCATCAAGTAACAACTTTGAACATTGCATTATGAATTAACAAATATTCTCATGTGAAACATTTAATTAAGATGTTAGTGACCATTTGCAATTAGCACAAAACAACAAAATATAAATCATTGTTTCATGTTCCATTAAATTATGTTTAAACCTTGTTAGGGTAGAAAATATAACTCCTGTAATAAGGATGGACAAACAAAATTTTAATTCTATATGTAAAATTCATAAAATATTTTGGCGGTTGACAGATTTGGTGCCGGAAGTAGCTGTACCAGTTATGTTCATAATATTTTGTATTCAGCTAATTCTATGCCCCTTACTCTGCCAACTTTGTTGAAAAACTTAGCTGCCAAAGTAATGTTATACTGCCTAACTTTCATAGATAAAATTCAAGAATCAAGTTACTACGATTGTTATTTCTGTTCCACAAACGTTATGCGTGATGTACATATGTTAATTAAAAGTATCGAAGGAAATTCTGTATTTATTTCAGTTTAATTGTGTGCATGTTAGTGCTATCTACTCAAAATAACAATACACAAGAAACACAAAGCCGTAATACAGTTTTATGACTGCCATTTTTTTCTGTCAATGTTACATGTTGGTCAGAAATATAAATTTTGATTCTATTGCAAAATAAATATGCCAATATTAAGACTATTTTCAGGCATGTCAATATGATAGAATTTCAGTAATGTTTAATAACATTACAGCTCTTTATGTCAAAGTAACAACCTTATGGACATATATAGCAAGCATCCTTATCAACCTTACAACCTCTGATCGGTTACATGATGATTTTTGACAGGAGTGCAAATGTTTTTGGTTTTTGTAAAAGTAGGACACCAAAATTCGTAAAAATGTTGAATGTTGCATATATAAAAGTATATAAGTTTTCTTAAGTGTGTATGTATGTGGAAGATTTATTATTTGTTAATACTATACCATAGTGCATGTATCCAAAGAAGGCCTGCATTAGGAAGAGTTTAAAAAAATATCAACTCCATACTTCAGAACCTGAAAGTCATCCTGTTAGTATTCAAACTCATAACACTTAATTACAACATGGTGGTTCTATGGTCATTTATTGTTCTGTGAACTTTTCATAATCCTTGTTTTCATATTTGTTTCAAAATGTATAGGAATGTTGCGACATGTATACATTGGTAGCTTTCTGGACAGAATTCAAATCATTCTAATCTGGATTAAATTCACTGCATATGAAATCTTTTTCAGATCAGTTGTAGCAGCAGAGAGGGTGAGCCGGACAAAATTTTTAAACAAGTTTTCAATGAAATCAGGCTTAAAACAATGAAATCAGGCAAAAAAATCAATGATCAGGCAAAAAATAATAATGAAATCAGGCAAAAAATAATAATGAAAAATCAATGAAATCAATGGAATCAAAAAAATGACTAAGCCTCCATTCGATTTTCAACCGAATATTTGATCCAGTCCTTAGGATGAAAATCCTTAGGATTTCACAAACAGACTAATTTGTAAAACCTCATCTTGTAGATCAATTAGATTATTGGACTGGTCAGTGAGTTTGAAATTAATTCTGGTTAATGAATTATTATGACATCGCATATAGACTGGATTCACTGGGGACTCAATTATTAAAAATCCTGGAGGGGCTGTTGGTGCAAACGAATAAAGAATATATCCTTGCTGAGCTTGGTTTGATCGTTCGAGATTAATTTGATAGCTTCCTTCGATAACATCGCATACTAAATTGAGCGCAATCACCGTTGAAATATTCACATTGAACGGAGCAATATGCCTGCTGCCACCGTCTGGGTCATTATTGTGTTTGAGGATTTTTATTTCCGGTGATGATGTTTTTTTCCATGCATCATGAATTATTTTAAAACCAACATCGATGGCATCACTGAGAAGTTTTTGTAGTTCTGGTACGTTATATCCTGGTAGTTTGAATGCTGGAATATCTTCTATGCGGATATTAAATTGTATTGCAAACTCTGTTCTCGGTAGGAGTATTTCCTCATCTATTATCTCTTGAATAATTTGTGAATTAAATTTTTCCATATCGTCGATAATTTTGTTACATGTTTCTACGACACTGATAAATTCATCTCGGGTGAGAGAGCCTGATTTAAGAGGTATTAACAACAGTGAAAAATCATTATTCATTGCTGTGAAATTTTCAGTGATTTTAGGTCCCTTAACAACACGATATTGCTCTATTGTAACTATTTCCCTCCCTCCCTCCCACTCCCTAGTTTCTTTGAATTTGGAATCAAATAAAACATGAAATTTTAAAACATCTGTGTGATCTATATAGCTTTTTACTGGATTATCAGATTTTATCCTGTCTGTGACATAATCAGATTTTTGTGGTTCTGGTAAATCAACGGTTTTCCCCCCGGGTGGGATTTCAGGCCATCCTAGTACGGTTCTAATAGAACTCTGATATATATCTACGACATATCCTTCTGTGCTTATTTCAATGGCAGATGATAGTGTCGGCTCATGAACTGTTATAGCTATTTTTGATTCTTTTCCAGTAATCGATTTTATTCTACGTTGCAATTCAGCATTGATTTGTTCAATTTGGTATGACCCTGTTGGTATGGAAACAACGTTCCAGTCTGGGGTACCGTCGTCTTTATTCTTATTTGCAAATACCAGGGAATTATTGGGTTGTTGACCACCAAATGATTTTGATCTGATATTAGGCCGACTATGGTATACTCGTAATTTTGCTAGCGCTATCTCCTTCACTGGGACCGGAGAGGGGAAATTCACACTGAATTCTGGATTCGTTGAGGTTATTGATATCATGCTGGTTTGTACTGGGTTTGTGTTCTCCACTATTTGTTGAAGTAATTCCATCGGTGTTGTCATTGTTATTATACTCATGATGTATTTCTAATTTTGATACTGCGGAATCATAGACACGTACCATCACTGAGAACTCACTATCTGATATCGTTGAGGTTATTGAGATCATTCTGGTTTTCGGGTTTGTGTTCTCCAATTCCATCGGTGTTGTCATTGTTATTATACTCATGTTTTTGTATTTCTAATTTTGACATCGCAGAATCATATATATCTACAACCCCAACAGGACCCCCCCCCCCCAGTTGCAGACACTTTACAATCACTGAAGTTCCTTGCCGTCTCTAATGTAGTCCGAGTTTCCTCTGACCCTTGCCACCCCATTTTTGATATTTGGTTTTTTATGTTGGGGTGTAGGGTCAGAGTGCATTCCCTATCAAAAAGTTGGAATTCGCCGACACCAGCTGGTGTCCGCATGGGGTACTAGCCTACTAACAGGCCTAGAAAACTTTAATGATCTTATATTGAGCCATAAGTACATAAAATCGACAGGGATATAATTTATCTTTTCAGAAATTACAAGTATAACACTGATTGTGTCTTTAATCCGTTGTCGGACGAGACGAAATTAAAGTGTTGATGAATTTTTTACCTCGTTCGCACCATTTGCATTGCTAGTCACATGACTAGCCAAATCTCGTGGCCGATACGCATACTACGTCATAGGTCAAATAGTCACGTTATAACAAAACCGTAAAAACGTAGCATTTTCACATGAACTCTTTGAGTATATATATATATATATATATAGAGAGAGAGAGAGAGAGAGAGAGAGAGAGAGAGAGAGAGAGAGAGAGAGAGACACACATCTTACCAAAGGTATTTGCATGAAAATCAAGATGTCAATGAAATATGGCACAATTTTACTAAAGGTTTTTACAAAAACTTGTACATTACTTAAATTTTAATAAAATATAACAAGATTCACACATCTAAAAGGTATTTGCATGACACGATGCCAATGAAATGTGGCATGATTTTAAGGTCGAAAAATAAACTACTGAAATGACAAGAAAAATGAACCATATGTGGTACTTTCATAATGCCTCAGTATATTTTTTTCATTCTCAAGTTCTACAATATACTAACATGTCACAAAATGTCGTTTCTTTTGTTTTATTTTTGGTCATTTGAACAAAGTCAGTACATTTGCAACTGTCCACAATTGATTCATCGACACAGAAAATTGTCAAATACACCACAGACTGTAATAACTTGTATTCTCTCTTAATGTGTCTTTCCACATGTATCCTCAGGCTTGCAATGTTTTGATTGTCCTCCACCTGGGAAGCTGTGAACTGTCCATCACTACAAAGAAAGTGTGCTGTTGCAATCGAAACACCAGTACCTTTGAAAACTGTCTAGTCTTATCTTGGTGAGCATAGGATCGAAACCTTCGAGAAAGCTGCTCGAACTGCTGACGAATATTCTTTGACACATCAAGTTAATTTTGTTAACAAGACTTGTATTCAACAGTCTTCTGGCAGAAAAGTATTTCAGCCTAATATCAGCCCTTTTAAAACTCAAACTAGCACATCTTTCAAAAATCAAACTTCAGAGAAGCTTGATTCTAGATCCTTGTCTCTTCCGACGTGTATATATTGCAAGAAAAAAGGACACGTTATTTCTGATTGCTACAAATTGAAAAATAGTCATCAGAATCAAGACAGACCTGTTCCAAATGCTCTTATTTCTAAGAGGCCAAGGTCACGGTCATGGCCATGTATTGAAAGCAATACATTTGTTGGATCTAATAAATCCCAATCTGATTTTATTATGAAGAATTATGAACCATTCATATCGAAGGGTTCTATATCACTCTTGGGTGATTCAGCCAATCCCACCCCTATTAAACTTTTAAGGGACACAGGAGCTTCTCAGAGTCTTTTATTGTCAGGTATTTTACCTTTTGAGAAGTCTTCTTCTAATGAAAGTGTTCTTATTTAGGGAGTAGAGTGCGGCTTTGTTAATGTTCCTCTCCACTGTGTAAATTTGTGATCAGAGTTAGTGTCAGGACCTGTGACAGTCGGAAGAGTCTCGGTTTTACCCGTTGAGGGCATTCATTTATTGCTAGGCAACGACTTAGCTGGAGACAAGGTTGTGGTTAATCCACTTGAAACTGACAAGCCTGATTTGGATCAGAATGTTGATCCAATTGAGAAAGAATTCCCTGATATATTTCAAGCTTGTGCAGTTACCAGAGCTATGGCAAAGAAAGCTCTTGAGAAAGATATTGATGGAGGCAGTATTCCTTTAGCTGACACGTGTATAGGTCAGGCTTTTGATGAGGTCACTTTTACTCCTTGTTTGGATCAATCAGAAGGTATTGATCATAGTGATCCTCTTTTAAAAACTCATTCTCTTTATTCTAATCAGGGTGATAAACGACAGTCACTTGTCGTCGAACAGGAAAAAGATCCTGAGATCTCTTGCTTGTTTCAAAGGACCATACGTGAGACAGAAGCCACTGAAGTTCCTGTCTGTTATTTCATTAAAAATGGAATTCTTATGAGAAAATGGAGACCTCCCGAGGTACCTGCTGATGATGAGTGGTCGGTAAACTATCAAATAGTAGTTCCAAAACCTTACAGACAGGAAATACTTAATCTGGCCCATGAAACTCCTTTGGCTGGTCATTTAAGGATTAATAAAACTTATCACAAGATCTTGACTCACTTCTATTGGCCAAAAATCAATAGTGATTTTGGCAAATACTGTAGATCTTGTCATACTTGTCAAATAGTAGGAAAACCCAATCAGAAGATACCTAAGGCTCATCTACAACCTATGCCTGCCTTTGACGATTCATTTAGTAGAATTATGGTAGACTATGTAGGTCCTTAACTCCAAGACCAAGTCAGGTAACCAATACCTGTTGACCATTATGTGTGCGTCAACAAGGTTTCCAGAGGCAATTCCGTTGAGGAATATAAAATCTAAAACAATAGTAAAAGCTTTGATAAAGTTTTTTTACTCAGTATGGCCTTCCCAAATCTGTTCAGTCTGATCAAGGTTCAAACTTCATGTCTGGAATTTTCCAGCAAGTTATGTATGAATTGGGCACTCAGCAATTCAAATCTTCTGCCTATCACCCTGAGAGCCAAGGGCCATTAGAAAGATTCCATCGGACTTCGAAAAATATGATCCGATCGTATTGTTTTGATACGAATAAAGATTGGGATGAATGCATTCATTTACTATTGTTTGCTGTTAGAGAGTCAGTTCAAGAATCTTTAAGGCTTCAGTTCTTTGAACTGGTTTTTGGACACACTGTGCGTGGACCATTTAAGTTATTGAAAGAGAAACTTCCCTCCAATGAAGATACTCAGATCAATCTTCTTGATTATGTTTCTGATTTTAGATACAAGTTGTCAAAGGCTTGTGAGGTCGCAAGAGCAATCTGCACTCTGCTCAATCTAAAATGAAATAAAGATATGATAAAAAATTCGAAGGAAAGGAGTTTTCAGCCTGGTGATAGAGTCCTGGCTCTCTTACCAATGCCACAAAATCCTCTTCAGGCCAAATATTATGCTCCCTACACAGTTCACATGAAAATTAATGACATAAATTACATCATAAATAATCCTGGGAGGAGCAAACAAAAACAACTCTGCTATATAAACATGCTAAAAGTATATTGAAAGAGATAGCCATGTTAAACCTGTAATTAATTTAGTTGTACCTGTCCCACTTAGTGAAGGAATATCATCAGATTCTACTGATATTGAAATGATGAATCGTTGTAATTCCGAAATGATGAAAGATCTAGACCAGAAACTTTCACATTTGCAAGTGCAAGAAAGAAAGGAACTGAAACAGTTATTATTTGAATATGAGCACTTATTTCCAGATGTAAAAGGACAAACAAAATTTTTCATGACGTTGAAATTGTAAATTCCAAACCTATCAAACAACATCCATACAGGATAAATCCACTAAAATAGGAATACTTAAAAAAGGAAATTCAATATTTGCTGGAGAATGATTTTATCGAGCCCAGTAAAAAGGGATTGAAGTTCACCATGCATACTTGTTCCAAAACCAGATAAAACTTTCCGTATGTGCACTGATTATAGGAAGGTGAACAGTGTGACAAAAACAGATTAATTCCCATTACCAAGAATTGACGATTGTATTGATAAAATCGGGAATGCCAAGTATGTCACCAAAATTTGCCCTTCTGAAAGGATTTTGGCAGATTCCACTAACGGAAAGAGCAAAGGAAATCTCAGCATTTGTGACTCCAGATGGACTTTACCAATATAAAGTAATGCCATTCGGGATGTAACGGTCACCAAGTACATTTCAACGTCTTATGAATATGATCACCTCTGGTCTAGAAAATTGTGATGCCTATATAGATGATGTCATCATCTACAACGACACCTGGATAGAACATCTAGCAACAATTCGAAAATTCTTTGACAGACTCACTCAAAGAGAGTTCTGCCGTGCTAGTGTGACTTTCTTAGGACATATTGTGGGATATGGACAAGTTAAACCAAAAGATTACTAAGGTGGAGTTTGTTATTACAGGAATATAATCTTGACATCCGGCACATCAAGGGAAAAGATAATTTAATAGCAGACGCTCTTTCCCGTGTATAACTATATTATATCATATACACTGTGTAATTTATACGAGTTCTTTTAACCTCAGGTGTAAATTGGTTTGTGGTAAGAAGAAAGTTTATCATATAAACTTTTCTTTTTATTTTAGGGGGAAGGTGTTACGTGTATTTGATTTCGGTCATTTATTTTAATTGTTTGTTTGTCAGATTCAAATTTGACATTTGAAGTTTAAGATTCATTCATTGGGGGATATTATTTTTAGAAAGTGGTATGACATGTACTCTTAAGAACAGATACTATGTGTTGACTTCATTTCTGACCTGGATTCAGTGTTGTAAACAAGCTTTTAAAATGATTGGTTGATTCCAAGGACATTATGGAGCTTTATTATAAACATCTTTGTATTTTTAGTTGGGTCATACGGTGTGTACGTGATTTTTTGAGCGTAAATTTTGTTCTAAAAGATTCTAGAAGATCACGTGACCCCTTTCTTGTTTATGTAAAAACAGGTATATAAATTATGTTTTGGAGCAAACTATTTAGTAGAACTTGGGGTTTTAGAATACTAAGTTGTGTGTCGTTTTGAGTTACTTTGAATTAACTTGTATTGGAAATTATTTCAATTCGTTTGGATCAAGAGGATTTATTTTGTTATTTATCTGGAAAAGAATTGTATTCATAGAATTTTATTACCAAGAACTGACTTCATCACGTGACATTATCTTCCATCTTGGATGCTTCTCTGGGATTCAAACTTGGAATTATTTGGACATTTTATTACCAGGACTTTTGCAATTTCTCTAGTGGATAATATTTTGAATTATTTCTGGATTAATTTTGGAATTGATTCTTAAAACAGCAAGTTTATTTTTATTTTCTAGAATATATTTGTGCTCAATAAATTAAGTATTAAGTTTTTATAATCTTGTTATTTTCACTCTTTCTATGTTACTGTTTATTCGAGCCTAAGCACGTAACAACACAAAAACATGAAAAGTTCATCCACTGGGTCCATCTCATTTTGCTGTCCCCTGATGTTGATGTCATTCCTCATGCAGTAATATAAGCTCTTCATTCTAATTGCAGTGATATTGAAGAAGGTTATAAAAATATCATATATGGGAAAACAAGCGTAGAATTCTATAACTTCATCGTCATTAATAAATCTGTTCAATCCAAATTTCTCTGTTTGTTTTGTTATTCAAATCTTGCAGTTGCCTTTCCTTCTCTTCCAATTCCGGTTCTCAGTCTCTCTTCCAGATCTGTAATTTTACTTTTGCATGCTATATGCAACTCACAGGATCTGAAGAAGATAAAATAATAGTGAAGCTTTTCAACATTTGTAACTATAATGGAGACAAAAAATATAACTAGCAAACTTACCAGCTTCACTATATAATTTAAAATTATACCAGAGTTTTAACAGAGGCTGCTTTCCACTGATAATATTCTCTCTCTCTCTCTCTCTCTCTCTCTCTCTCTCTCATACACACTATGAAATAAATGCGTAAAACAAAAGTTACTAAGCTATGGTTTGATTACATATCAGTGCCATCTCATACTTTCTTTAAAACAATTAACGCGGTAATAAAGTTCACTTGCTTTGTACTTGCTACTCATACGTGAAGTCATCATTTCTTATATAAATGCGCTGCGTGGAAATACGCCCAGTTTTCGATGACCCCGTTATATGGAATGGGACTAGGGTAACATTTTAAGAAACTTATCATTATAAAACAAACATACATACATTCATTTGCTTCATAGACAGAATCTTTCTTGCGTTTAGATTTGTCTTTCATACATCATTCAGTTACAAGAAAATACCAACACACCAACACTCATCCAGTTTCTTACCTTAAAGTTCGGCCCATCACGACGTACTGCATCGATCCATTTTGTACGAAGCTCCATCTTTTTAACTAAAAGAATATGGTAGAAGCTTAAATCTATGTGAATTTTAGCATTCCCATTGCAAAACGGAACACAACAATAAATGTCACGATTTTTTTCCGTTCCCGGCCTCAACTGTAGCAGTCATGGTTGCCAGGTACAAGGAAGGTGCCTATCTTAGCTTCGTTTTGGATGTGTTGACATTGATATTGATCATTATCGAAATGAATATACTGTAAGAATGGTCTATAACTCTTAACCTTACCGTAATTGACGGGAGTATCCAGGAGTAACCAAATAGGAGCAATGACGTCATTATATTTGCGGGAAAAAAAAGACTTACCCAAATTGTGTGCAATATGGTGTCGTGTTAATATGAAAACTTCCGTTAAATATGGTGTCGTGTTAGTATGAAAACTTCTGCTAAGCATCAGACGCGCAAACGGTAAAGGTGTTATGGACACACAGGTCGCAAACGGGATAGAAATTATAAATCAATGAATGAATGGCGCTTGTACTTAATTCAGCTTTGTGCTAAAAATAAACCATGATGTCATTGCCCCGGCTGCGGCCATATTGTTTTCGGACAAAGCCGCTAGCGACGCAAAGTAACACTGATGCTGGCAGCATTTTGAAAGTTATAATCAAGCTATATATTCTTTTGGAAAAGTAATTATTTTTTAATATGGTGACTACTAAGCATTGTTGCTATCGCTCATGTGCAAGTGATTCGAGATACCAGAAAGATGGTGTTTGGTTCATTTGATTTGGAAATGGTTTTCCAAAGACTGACAATGAGAGAGAAAGGCCAACGTGATTCTATCATTTTAAGGCTAGCCATCATCGTTAGAAACAGCTGTTTTTGTATTACTGTTTCTATCAGTACATTCAGACAATTATAATGCCAGACAAAAATTATACACTTTTTAATTAAGAAAATCTGTTATGCACATAGCATAAATATATGACATGAAAATAAACAAAAATTTTCTCATTTTTTTAACACTTTGTTACCATATTAGACATCAGACTCAGAAAAAAGGTAATGGAATCACTAATGCATATTACCAAAACAACATACATTGATATATTTCTTGAATAAATTAAATATCTTGAATATATATGCCAAGTTTTGTAAAATGATGCAAGAGTCATATTTAATTAAAACCTTTTATATCTATATGCATTACGAAACATTCACTAAGCAGAGTTTAAATTGATACACAAAGCAAAATATAAATAGAAACTATCTTACATGTACATTCCTCTTTCTTTACATGTTTAAAACATCAATCACGTATAACAACATTTCATTGAGATAATTTAATCCGGGGCAGTTCCCTTGGAATTTTTATCTCGAAGTATTCTGTACATATGTATTGGTGATGAAACTGATATCCCTGTCTTTCCCTGCCTTGATAGTCTTGGAATCTGTCAAGAACAATAATACAGTTAATAGTTAGAAGAATAACAATAGCAAGAACAATTAGTAACATATAACAGTAACTTTAATTACTTACATACCCATGCAATTATGTCAAAATTACCGGGATTATTTCCAATAATAATAATGAGTAGAGGAATAACAATAGGAAAAAACCCACCAGATAACAGCAACTTTTATTACTAGTATTTAGATAAATTATGACAAAATTACCGGGATTATTTCCGATAATAATAATAATGAGTTGAGGAATAACAATAGGAAAAAAACACCAGATAACAGCAACGTTTATTACTTATATTTCCATTCAATTATGACAACATTACTAGAATCATTTGAGATTAAAATAATATCAATACTAAAAGGATAATATAAGCACTGGAACAATAATAACAACAATAATAAATTGCACTCGTAAATTTGAATCTTACCGTATTGGTGGGTGTAATAAGGTGCATTGTTGTTTCAAACGGTACATAACCATACAAGAATGTACAGTTATAAATCAAACACATGTCAAAGTCACTTCTGGTTTGGATGATTAATGTATATATATATATATATATATATATATATATATATATATATATATATATATATATATATATACCGCAGACGGGAGAAAATCGACATTTCTGTTATGTACAAATGCAAGATACAAAATGCACGACACAAGAAACTATAACGATCGTAGTCAGCAAAACAAAAAATACACTAGGTTCCGACATGTATATTATTTGTTTTTACTCACCTTTTAAGCAGTATGCTACTTTTCCCGTTCTTGGTCAGGCCTCGACATTCTAACCATCGCTGTAACTGCTCACTTAGAATGCTCACCTATATTCGGATGAATAAATTAAGCGCCTGTACGTCGTTTTCATTAAGAACAATAATACGGAAAGTATTACTGGTAGTCATTACGCTGGTTCGCCTTGTCCGAAAAGCTATTTTTAGGGGTTACTAGAAACACCGAAATACACTGAAAAAAACCGAAATACACATGCATTTACATCTTTTCTCTGTATATTTCGATTTCCACTCAAACATTATTCTTGTTTTAATTTGTATAATAATATAAAGAAAAATAAAATATGATTTATTATATTTTTATACAAATTACTTACTTTTTCATTGTTATGCATGCGTCAATTGGTCGTACTTTATTGGATACGTTGATCATTCCGGACGTTGTGAGTAATGATGACTGATCGTTCCGGAACGAATCTAATCTCCGGAACGGACGGTGTAAGCTAGCTTAATTCATTTTGTTTCAAGTCGCTTATTTAATGTTCTAATTGACTGCACTGCACATATATTTATTGTTCTCCCTTTGATCTCATATCGTATTCAAGTTAAGAAACAATCTTTATTTGGTAAATCGCTTAATTTGGAACTATTTATGCCTCATGTAATGGTTAGCATATATATATATATATGGTATAAGTAGAAATATTATGCCTCGTTTTTCCTCCTTTTACTTTACGGCTCTGTTATACAGCATAAGCATTTATTCCCTATGACTAGTCACCTTCATGAATTAGTAATGCTAATCAACTATGGGTTGCACCTAAACATGCTTGCCAATTCATCAAGGATAGAGTCTGTGATGTGTATCACTAAATAGTGATTGTGCTGTTACCGTTAGAACAGTCAAGTGGCCATTTAGATTTGTCTCCCTTTTTTTAAACTCTTCTTCATGAATATCAGTTTTCTTTTTGTTTTCGTTTGTGTTACGTCTAGGCGGGAGTGTGGGCGCGCCTTCACAGCTCTTTTTGAAATTGAAGCCCACCACAGTGTGAGTAACTTTGTTAATGACTCGTAGATTTGATTTGTGATATGGACATTAATACATTAGTGAAACGTTTCTCTAATTTCATGTTTTGTAATGATTACATTTTCCATTTATTGCAGCTTTTTATCAAACGCACAAACACGCACACGCATGTGCACTCTAATTTCGATGAGAGTTCTCGCACAGAATAAACAGTATTTGAACATAACATGAGCTTTGTGTCTTGAATGCTGGAGAGTGCCAGGTTACGCTAGCTGCGATTTCTTCAGAGAAAAGGCAGTATAGTAAAAAGACTGACCAGTAACTTCATGAAAAATTCTTCCCAGGGATAGCGCTACAGCTGACTGGTTCATCAAGACCACTAGATAGCTACACATTTCATTTACACACATTCGGAGAATTACTACAGGCACAGGACAATCGTCAACAGTCGCATGATGCTGACATTCGGTCGCCGCCTATACAGTATATTCTGATGTGTTGAGAAAGCTAAATGAATACATCTTCCTTTTAAATTAAGGATAAAAGTTCACTTGTACTACTGAACTTGGATCTGACCAGGGCAACCATTTACCTACAGTCGCCAAGAATTTGAATTATGAGATGAACTCGTTCAAATTTGCTAATTTGTTAGTCTGTATAATGTGAAAGAAACAGTGATTCAGTCCAAGCTACATAACACGTTTACTACATATTCTACGGGATTCACCACATTTGGAAACTATTGTGATTTGTTATTAACTTCTCGTCGCACAACTTTCTGACATCATACAGATTCTATTTTTCCCATTTACCAAAGTTCTGTTATCTGTGTAGATGGATTAAATTGATTCAAAATCTATAGACCTTGAAGCAGTTTCATCGCAGCCTACCGAAAGGCGAATCAGAACATTAACTGTCAAAGGCATGGAAATGTACGAGACGACCCGAGATGAGTATAATGTCAAATTAGAGAACGCTTGGAAGAACATTGAAGATGTTTTGGCAATATTCGCTGATCGTCCCAGTGATATAAATTCCTTACGCAAAATAGAAAATGATCTAATCAAATTCTATGACAAATATTGTACTCTGTCCACAGAATACCTTGATTTTTTTGTCAAAAACAAGCACACAGGAGAGCCTTAAAGAATTGGAAACTCATTTTAAGTTAGTGCAAGCATATAAAATGATAGTCGAAAACACCTTAAAACGACTTCAAACCTTCAAACAACATGCGTTGGAATCCGGCTCACCTCATTCTAACTTCTCTATACACACAGCAAAATCTAAAACTAGTGGTTCGACTACATCCAACATCAGTTCTGTGCTTGCTAGGAAGCGTGCTAAAGCTGACGCCGCACGTGCACGAGTGGAATTCGCCGAGAAAGAAGCAGGGATATGTAAACAGCAAGCATTTCTTGATAAGACTAAAGCGATAGCTGTACGTAAAAAGGCAGAACTGGAGGCTGACCTGGAGCTTCTAGCACATCAAAAGGAAGCTGCTGCAGCTGAAGCTGAAGCAAAGGCTTTACAGTCGGTTGGTGAAGACCGTGGTGTATCCAATCGAAGTGAATTCGATGTCTCTCAGCCTCAGGAACCCATGGAACGTGTTAGATACTATGTTAGTCAACAAACAGAACTGCCAGAAAATACTCATTTCAAGCCTGATTACGATGAGTGTGGTGTTAAACAAGGCGTACACCACAGTGTCAGTTACACACCTACACCACTTATGTTCCCAAATTTCATACCGACACCACAACCTGTGATACAGACCTGTCGGCGCGTCAACCACTATGATCAAGAATGTGTATCTAGTGTAAGCTTAGACTTGGACCAAGTACACGAATCAGAGATGCATAAGAACGCTTCTTTATCTACACATCGACCTACTGTGTTGAATGCTGATGCACCCGTCTACCACCCCAATAATGGACAAGTCGATTATGCTCCAGCAGCACTTCAACCACAGGAATATAGTAGTCAGTCTATCGGTATGGAGATGACTCGTTTTCTTCTAAAGAAAGACTTGCTCCTTTCACGTCTTTCTAACTACAATGATCGACCAGAATTTTATGCCGTTTGGAAGGCCTGTTTTCTCAGCGTTATGAGAGAGTTACAGGTTACCACTAACGAAGAAATAGACTTATTAGTAAAATGGTTAGGCCCTGAATCTTCCAAACATGCACTTAGCATCAGAGCATCAAACGTGAACAACCCTTCTAGAGGACTACAAAGAATCTGGGAGCGTCTGGATGAGAGATATGGTAGCCCAGAAATGGTTGAGGCGGCCTTAAAAACTAAATTAGCCGACTTTCCGAAGCTGACTAATAAGGACAATAAGAAACTCTACGAGTTGTCTGATATTCTATCTGAAATCGAGTCTGCCAAGGAAGATAAAAGATACCAGTCACTTTTGGGCTATTATGACTCGTCTTCTGGTGTGCTTCCCATAGTGAATAAACTTCCTTATGGCATACAAGAAAGGTGGACTACACAAGCAGTGAATTACAAGAAACACCATAATGTTTCTTTTCCACCGTTTTCCTTCTTTGCTGAATTTATCCGTGAGATTAGCAAAGTAAAGAATGACCCCGGTTTCGCATATGAAATCAGCACCATCACACCTACTAAAAAGGAGAAAACCCCTCTTAGGAACGCTGGTAATAGACCTATGATCTCGACAAAGAAAACACAGGTATCACGACATTCAGATGTGAATGATGTTGAACCAGACAAACGATGTCCATTACACAAAACGAACCACTCTCTGAACAAGTGTAGAGGTTTCAAACTCAAACCTTTAGAAGAACGTAAGAAACTTCTAAAAGAGAACGGCATATGTTTTAGATGTTGTGAATCAACAAAGCATATACTACGTGCATGCAAGGAAGTAATACAGTGCGCAGACTGTGGCAGTGATCGTCATCCTACAGCTTTGCATGTCACCGCCGCTGTAGCAGAGAAGCTTATATCTCAATCTCCCGCAATAAGTCATGGCGGGGAGAAGGAGATTTCAGATTCCTCATCCCCACGAGTAACATCTAAGTGTACTCAAATTTGTGGCGAAGGATTTGTTGGTAAATCTTGTACTAAAACAGTCCTTGTTAGAGTATATCCAGATGGTCATCCAGCAAAGGCTATAAAGATGTATGCTATCCTCGATGATCAAAGTAACAGGTCATTAGCCAAGTCAGACTTTTTTAATCTTTTTGACATACAAGATAAACAGGTTGAATACACGCTTTCTTCGTGCACCGGTTGTGTAGTGACTTATGGTAGAAGAGCAAGTGGATACGTTGTAGAGGCACTAAATGGAAGTGCAAGATTGGAACTTCCGACGTTAATTGAATGTAATCAGATACCAGACATTAGGGAAGAAATTCCCACTCCAGAAGTGGCGGAACACCACCCTCATCTTAACGATATTGCGAGACACATCCAACCATTAGATGCTGGCTCGTCTATACTACTACTGATTGGTAGAGACTTGACTGAAGCACATCACGTTCATGACCAGCGCATCGGTCCACGGAACTCTCCCTATGCTCAGAGACTTAGCCTTGGCTGGGTGATAATAGGAGAAGCTTGTCTTGGTAAAGTACACAAACCCGATTTCGTTAATGTCAATAAAACTTACCTGTTAGGAAAAGGACGTACGTCTATCTTCAGACCATGCCCTAATGGTTTCAAGATAAAGGAAACTCACATCAGGAATGTATGTACAGACGACAATATAAAATTGTATTTTTCGTCATTCGCGGATGCAGAAGGTGACCTTGGTGCCTTTGTTTTCGAGAGAACAAAAAAATGATGATAAAATTGGGATGTCAATAGAGGATAAAGAATTTCTCAAGATAATGGACGAGGAGTTCTACAAAGACCCTCATGGAAACTGGGTTGCACCCCTTCCTTTCCGTACACCAAGACAAAGACTACCGAACAACAGACCGCAAGCCATTAAACGGGCTAAGACATTAGACACCAGTCTCCGAAGGGATCCGGTCAAAAAACAACATTTTGTGACTTTCATGCAAAGAATCTTTGATAGTGGACATGCAGAGTTAGCCCCATCTTTAAAAGATGACGAGGAGCGCTGGTACTTACCTATCTTCGGTGTCTACCACCCTAAGAAACCGGATCGGATAAGAGGCGTGTTCGACTCGTCTGCCAAATACGACGGTGTTTCGTTGAACAATGTTTTACTGTCGGGACCAGATATGACTAACAACCTCTTGGGCATTCTTCTTCGTTTTCGGAAGGGACCTATTGCTGTCACAGCTGATATTCAACAGATGTTTCATTGTTTCTTAGTCAGAGAGGATCATAGAAATTTTCTTAGATTCTTTTGGTATCGTGACAACAATCTGGACGAAGATCTGGTTGAGTATAGAATGTGTGTACACGTCTTTGGTAATAGTCCATCTCCTGCTGTCGCGACGTATGGACTAAGGAGAACGGCACAGAACAGTGAAAGGGTTTTTGGCGTGGACGTTAAAGAGTTTGTTTAACGGAATTTCTATGTGGATGATGGACTTACATCACTCCCTACAAGCGCACAAGCTATTGACCTAATGAAAAGAACACAGCGAGCTCTTAACGTTGAAGGCAACCTACGTTTGCACAAGATTGCTTCAAACAGTGATGAGGTGATGAATGCCTTTCCTTCCGACGATCTGGCTAAGGACCTGAAGGATCTAGACCTTAGTGAAGAAATACTACCCTTACAGCGCAGTCTAGGCCTGACCTGGGATCTTAAATCAGATTCGTTCAGATTTCAAGTGACATCTGAAGAGAAACCTTATACACGGCGAGGAATTCTGTCTACTGTCAACAGCCTGTTTGATCCTATTGGTTTTGTTGCCCCTGTTACAATCCAAGGAAAGTTTTTTGTTAGGAATCTGATATCAGGAACTACAGATTGAAATGAAGTTCTGCCTGTTGAACATCAAGCAGAATGGGAGGATTGGAGAGATTCGTTACAACTTCTTGAAAATGTAAAAATTCCACGCACATATTCGTCTATGTCACTCAATACTACTGTCAAAAATGAGTTGCACATATTTTCAGATGCTTCTGAAAAAGCTATCGCCGCAGTAGCTTACCTCAAAACTCCAGCCGCCGATGGTAGTCAACAAGTTGGTTTCGTTCTAGGCAAAGCTAAAGTTGCTCCTAAGCATGGACACACTATTCCTCGCCTTGAGCTCTGTGCAGCAGTACTGGCTGTGGAAATTTTTGAGACTATATCGGATCACTTAGATACTATAATGGACTCAGTGCAGTTTTACACCGATAGCAAAGTTGTTCTAGGATATATACACAACCAAACGAGACGATTCTACGTATACGTCAGCAACAGAGTGGAGCGCATCAGGAAATCCACTAGACCAGAACAATGGACCTACATTTCAACGGATTTGAACCCGGCTGACTATGCTACCAGGTCAATTCCAGCTGCACGTATACAGGATAGTCCTTGGGTGTTAGGCCCATCACATCTACTCCGTAAAGACAAAGAATCGTTTGATGACATATTCCCTCTCTTGGATGCTGACGAGGATAAGGAGCTGAGACCAAAGGTTGACGTATTCAAAACGATTGTGTCAAAGAAAAGCTCACTGGGTTCGCATCGTTTTGAAAGATTTTCATCTTGGAAGAACTTAGTGGAAACTTTCGCCCGTCTTAGACACATTGTTCTATCTTATTGCGGCAATGAGCGTTGCAAAGGATGGCATATGTGTTCGGAATTCAGGACTGTGGAATGGAAACCTATCACAAAACTGAGCATTTCATAATCAAAGTGGTGCAGCATGAGATGTATAGCAGAGAATTAACCTGCCTCGAGGAGAAAAAGCCATTACCAAGAGACAGTCCAGTACTATCTCTCAGCCCAGTCATTGATGAGGATGGCATACATAGAGTGGGAGGTCGCCTTAATAGAGCGGATCTTAGCATTAAAGAAAAGAATCCACTTATCATCCCCGGACGCCATCATATCGCGAAGTTACTTGTACGTCATCACCATGATAATGTTAAACACCAAGGACGGCACTTCACGGAAGGAGCGGTTAGAGCTGCCGGACTTTGGATTATAGGAGGCAAGCGGTTGATATCCTCGCTGATCCACAAGTGTGTGAAATGTCGTAAATTGCGTGGAAAACAAGAATACCAGAAGATGTCCGACCTACCTCCCGATCGCCTTGAACCAGTACCTCCTTTCACCTATGTAGGAGTGGATACATTTGGTCCCTGGTCAGTTATAGCACGACGCACTAGAGGAGGTTTAGCCAGCAGTAAACGTTGGGCCATACTCTTTACGTGTCTTACGATTAGAGCCATCCACATTGAGGTGATCGAAGATCTCAGTACGTCTGCATTTATTAATGCCTTTCGGAGGTTCATTTCCATCAGAGGTAACGTGAGGGAGTTACGATCAGACCGTGGAACCAATTTTATCGGTTTGACTGACGACCTGAAGATCGATGCCATTAATGTGGAAGATGGTCCTGTTAAGGAATTTTTGTACAAGAAAGGGATTATATGGATATTTAATTCACCTCACTCTTCACATATGGGGGGAGTGTGGGAACGCATGATCGGAATTACCCGTCGAATTTTAGACTCTATGATGACTGAGGTAGAATCCAAAAACCTTACAAATGAAGTGCTTATCACCTTTATGGCTGAAGTTTGTTATATTGTTAACGCCCGTCCCATCGTGCCTGTTTCATCTGACCCAGAGTCTCCTATGATACTAAGTCCTTCAGTGCTACTTACTCAGAAAACAGACATCATTACAGAGCCCTTCGGACCGTTCGAAATGAAGGATTTATACAAGGCGCAATGGAAACGCGTACAAACCTTGGCTGACATATTCTGGAACCGTTGGAAGCGTGAATATCTCCAAACATTGCAAAGTAGACGCAAGTGGCAGATTGATCGGACTAACATTAAACAAGGAGACATTGTACTCTTGAAGAACAAGACCGTTTGTAGGAATGAATGGCCTGTCGGCGTGATCGTGAACTCGATTCCAGGCGGAGATGACAGAGTTCGTAAAGCTGAAGTTCGTGTTACAAGGGAAGGCCAACCGACAATCTACACGAGACCGATTACTGAGATGATTCTGTTATTAACGGAGGAGTCCACTGAGAAATGATCTACACCTTCCTGTTTTATGCAATATGATATGATCTTAAGCCATAACCTAGATTTTGTTTCATTGGACAGTGACGTTAAGACTAAAAAAGAACTCTACACTTATAGTGTACATTTGTTCATTTCTTTATAGTGATATCTGGTAGATATCAGACGGGGAGTGTGCTGTTACCGTTAGAACAGTCAAGTGGCCATTTAGATTTGTCTCCCTTTTTTTAAACTCTTCTTCATGAATATCAGTTTTCTTTTTGTTTTCGTTTGTGTTACGTCTAGGCGGGAGTGTGAGCGCGCCTTCACAGCTCTTTTTGAAATTGAAGCCCACCACAGTGTGAGTAACTTTGTTAATGACTCGTAGATTTGATTTGTGATATGGACATTAATACATTAGTGAAACGTTTCTTTAATTTCATGTTTTGTAATGATTACATTTTCCATTTATTGCAGCTTTTTATCAAATGCACAAACACGCACACACATGTGCACTCTAATTTCGATGAGAGTTCTCGCACAGAATAAACAGTATTTGAACATAACATGAGCTTTGTGTCTTGAATGCTGGAGGGTGCCAGGTTACGCTAGCTGCAATTTCTTCAGAGAAAAGGCAGTATAGTGATCAAATATCAAAGATGTTGATATTAAAATAATTTAATAACAGGGCCGGACCTAAGTTTTTTAAGGGGGGGGGGCAAGTTGTTATTGGGTTAAGCGAAGGCGCGATGCGCCGAGCCTTCTAGGGGGGTCCGGGGATATGCCCCCCCCCCCCCAAAAAAAATTTTTTTTCAAGGATGCAAAATGGTGCAATCTGGTGCTATCTGAACCTTGAAAAAGGGATCTAACAAAAGTGACTAAAAACTGCAATGCTTTAAAAACACTAAAAATATTTTCAAAAAATAAATAAATTAAAAAAAATTAAAAATTCGGAACCCCCTTTGCATCTTTTATAAAAAGCAGTGAATAGGTTGTTTTTTTTAAAGGAGGGTGGGCCGGGACCCCTAGGCCCCTATAGCAGGTCCGGCCCTGAATAAGATTATATTCGTGCCGCTTTTCTCGTTGAAATGAATGTACACGTTTGCGAGAATTACAGACTGCTCCTGTATCTCTCTATATCCATCTATATATTCTGTCCATTCAATACATTATCAATTCGCCGTTTACCATATATATATATATATATATATATGTGTGTGTGTGTGTGTGTCCAATCAAGTAAAGAATAAATAAATCATATAAATTTAAATTATTGTTATTATTATTCAAACATGTATTCACCTTTCACATATTTAAAAAAATAGACTTTCATAACACCCTTACAATCAACTGTCATATCATCATAACCAATATATATATATATATATATATATATATATATATATATATATATATATATATATATATATATATATATATATATATATATAATCACAAATAATCGGAAAACTTTAAAACGAAAATTAAATAAAATGTTATTTATTGATTGAAAACTATATTTTGATACTTTGATATCCTTTTACTGGCTGTTGGACAATTCGGCTCAAAAACAATTCGGCCCAACACAATTCGGTCCAATTTGGACCGAAAATAAGACAATTCGGCCCAACTCAAAAGACAATTCGGCAAAATTTTAAAATAAAACTGACGATAGTCTTAAAAAGTATTTATTTTTAACATATATTTTTAAAATTCTTATATAATATGTTTTAGAATAAAATTTGAAACATTTTGTGAACAATATAATGTTTGCCGAAGTAATAATGGTTAGGAGCTTTCTGATATCTTTAGGAATAACCGTCCCAAAGCCAAATATTACTGTGGAGAAAAAAAGTAGTATAGTAGAGATGGACGTGGTGGGAGTTACGTAGACAATAATGAGATGCATCATATCTCCTGTGGAAGAAGGTCGATTTTGTTACAGCTAACATTGTACAGGGAAAATGGTTGAAAATTGCATAATGAGGTATTTTGCGATAATTTGACATAAATTTAAATCAGAATACTATTGCGTTTTGCTGTTATAAGTTACGAAAAAGACAGATAAATGTGCACAACGAAAGATGCATCTTTACCAAAATTTCTTGTCTTTTAAATTTCATTTAAATTGAAAAGAATATTCAAAAGATCAAACACATTTTAAGTTGTGAAACTAATACCATTCTAATCATAAAAGTTTCCGATTCAAAATATTAGCGCGAAAATTTACATGTGTATGCCTTTTTAGTCACTCCAAAGATATAACGTATGTATCAGATAAGAGACTTCATTAAATCTGTAATCGTTTTCACTCAGTTTTCTTGGTTTCCTTTTGATCATGAAATTATGGCATGTAATTATTACAAATATGTTTAATTAACCATATTAAACACGTATTCTTCATTGTAGTTAGTTTTCCTGTATGTGACAGATGAACATCATTATTCGCATGATCATTTCTGAGATAATCATTGTGACTTATTTTATATTTTATAAGAAGATGAAATAAATAAGATTGTTATACTTAATTAAATGATTTCACGAAATTTAAAAAGAAAAATAACGTATTTTTTAAAATGTTTTGTAACGTAGAATGGTAACGCAAATGTCGTAGCATAAGACACGGATATATATTTTAAAATTCAAACAACTTATATGTGCACTTTTGTGTGCAATTAAATTGGCCTGAACTTAAATACAGTTTCACAAATAGAAAACAATATTTTTAGCCGATGAAGACGAGGAGTCCGCTCACGTGTACTGTTTAGGTAATGTGTGTATTTAACTCACGTTAAGCAAATGCATTGTTAATTACATGTAATTCCATTTTGAATTCAAACATTTTGAATATTCAACCCATAAATAATCTGATATAGAACACGGAGTCATTTTATAGAACGAGACTGCCTTAACGCCTTTGTTTCAGACAAAACTGCATTGCATACAAGGAGTTTTCGTATGACAAGATTCCGTCTTCTTGGGATCAGATATAAATTTGTACACCTCTGCATCGGCTCTTTTACTTGGACTTAATTCCTTATTAGATTCTGGCAACAGTCATAGTATTTTACTGAGTCGCTCAAATTTCGTATATTTTGTCTTTTTTATTTTACGTCTCAAGTTTTAAACGTCAAATTTCAGAATACCTATATTTTTGTGGGCACGCGAAAGAGCCCATCGCCTGATCATCTGAAAAAAATTTCCTTTGTTACTTTTAGTGAGAACGTGTCAGCGACATTGATTTGTGCCTCATTAGTGAATTTGGGTGTCAAAAGCAATTAATCGATGAAGCTTCAATTTTAATGTGTTTATGTATGTATGTATGTATGTATGTATGTATGTATGTATGTATGCTTACAAGGGAACAAAGATAATGTGTACCATAATTAAGACTAGTAATCAGTTTATTCATTTCTAATTTGGAGTAAAGGAGGAACTATCATTGACGATACTGAATAAAACATAAATTTAAGTGATACGAGGTTGATTTTGCAGCAACTAAACTGGCAAAATGCTCGGCATTTCTCTCTCTCTCTCTCTCTCTCTCTCTCTCTCTATATATATATATATATATATATATTAGTCTGAACGATACCATACGGAGACAAATGTACGATCATTGGGGGACTATGTTCCCGAACCCTGAAAATATTGGTACCCTAATAGCCAAAAGACATTTACGGGCATGTAAATATAAAACAACAACTATGTTTATGTGTTACTTAATAAAACAGGCAAATATAACTTAAGTTTCCAAATATTTCGATTTTAGTTAGTCACATTTGAGAAAAAAATGAATCTTCGAAAAGCCATATATATTTACTTCTTCTTGAAATAGCTGCCTTTGGGGTACATTTAATTTTTTAACATATTCTGTAATATAATCTATATATAATATGGTTAGAATTTTGTATGATAGTGCAGAAAGATGATCTAAATTTAATTCCAAAGTGACAACAGAAAAATCTTCATCGTAAAGGAACTGTTCCAAATATATTTTTTCGAAGCTGTAAAAAACGCGGTTTAAGTCAAAATAACGATTCGGCTTTCAATGTCCAATATTGCACGCATGCGTGCTAGGTTAGCTCAGCTATAACTCAAGATGGCGGAGAAAGGTAATTAAGATCTTGTGCTCCTGTTGGCGTAGATTTTGGCTTTGGCGAATGAATATAGCATCAACTGAAACTAACATGCATCTTCTAACTTAATTTTGTTAAGTTTTGATTGTTAACAGTAATGGCTTCATTGCGATTTATGTCTATCACACAGACGCGCTTTAGTCTTAGCGTTATTGGCTATCCATTTTAGCACGTTCGCAAAAATCTGGCAAAACTTGATCCCTCTTCCCTCCCTGTACACATGCGTATTATTTTTACACACACAAACCACCTGCTTACGTACGCTTGATGCCCCCACCCCCATCTCCCGCGAATTATAAAGATAAAATATTGAACCAGCGGTAGTCCGCAGGGACTAGGGAGGCCAGATTGAAGGATGTGTAATCCATGGGACAGTAATATAGTTGACAGTTATTATAATAATTATAAGTTTTGTATATAAATATAATTGGTATTGTTGGTGTCAAAAAGTATTTTTTTCTTCTTTACACCCTTTCTAATCTATCATACATTAAAGAGACTTTAGAGAGTAATAAATATGAATCAGATTTTTAAAAGTTGCAGAATCCATAAACATTTAACGTTATTTATAATTTAAAAAAAAATTATTCTTTAAATTTCAAATTTTTATACTCAGTCTCTTAACTTGTACCTGCCATTTATGATGATACTTTGATGAATTGAACCAGACAAATAACAGAATCACAGAAAAATCAGAATCATGGCAGCTGTGCTCACACATGGAAAGAGAATGGTAAGAAAGACTGCTGTTTCTGTAATGCATGAATGAACCATCTATACCCATGGGTTTGAAATTATATTGCAGTCCGTTTATTTGATGTTAATTTTTTTTACTTAGTACTAATACCATGTCCAGATTCATGATCTTTGCCAGTTGAAATAAATCTCTGGACAATGTGCACATTGTAGATGTTTGTAGAAAGAAAAGTTGCATCAGTTTTCTTGTCCTTCAGTATAGACAAATCAAGACTAATTGGTTTTAAATTTATATTTCACCTAATCACTCACAAAATGAACATAAAGTCCAGACTTTCTCTTATCTTTATGGGTGAATATGTTCAATATACACATTGATAAATACCTAGTACCCATAATTATTTAATTATATAGTATTTCTAAAATAATATAAAATCAGTCTTGATATGTTTATACTGAAAGACAAGAAAATCCAAATTTTTTCAATTCCCCTACATTCTATCATCATTTATCATCAAAACATTTAAACATGAAGCCCATCTTTGCAAATCCAGGGTCATTGATCCAGTTAATTCTACGTCAATGTAGAACTAATGTATCAGTAAACCTTGGTAATTGAATATGACCCAGCATGTAGGGCTTTACAAATCCACCTTCCTTACACCCAAGACAAGCTCAAATTTGGCCTGGGCAAGCTCAAGTTTCCATGGTAAAAATATTTAGAAAGAATGGTCATGTTCAAATAGTAATGCTTTGTAATACTAGTTTTACACTCTGCAATCTCTCCACAGTTTAAGTACATAGATCAACACCTATTTTGCAATATGTACCTCAGTCTTCAATAACATAACTGCCCGCATTTTCTTTCATCTATTGATTGTTTATTTCATATGATATACTATGACTATTTACTATTTAGGGCAAGTTTTGACAATAGGAAATAAACATTGATATTTAACTAACTTGTCAGTTATATATTCCAGTTTTAATATTTTGTAAGTATACAGATTTTTCGATTTTTAAGTTCTAACCTAGCCATGGGCAGTTTGTGAGTTCTAAGGGCAGAGATTACAGGCTCTAAACAGTCAGGTTGTCAAAGATTGTTTTGATGCCTGTCACTGTTTCCAAAAACCATTCTCTACCCATCCATTTATCTGTCTATTTTTATAATACATGTGTATGTTTGTCGTTGTTCTTCTAACTATATCTGGATTCTCTTCTTTCTTTCCTCATTTACATGTCTATCTACATGTTCTATTTTTTGGGATACTCTAATTATTGACACATGGTTTTAAGGTGCAAGCAAAGCCAAAAGGTAAACAAATGTTTTATGTTGGTAGGGGAGGGGCACATTGGGGAACTGATAGGTTCCTTTCAATGGAAATATATCATTACAAGTTACACATAATAGCAGCATACAAAATAGTTGTCAAAAGAACACTCAGTTCTTGTTATAATGTTGTTTTCTTTATAAAACTAATAACTAATTATATCTAGTTATTTTTAACTTTTTATTTTTGTGGCCATGACTTTTTTTCCCTTTCTATTTCAGCTTAGAGCCAGCCTCAAGAAACAAGAGGAAAATAATGATCGTTCACCACAGGTATATAACTTTACTTTCTGTCATTAAGTGCTGTTGTATGGTGCTCTTCAAATATAAGGGTGTAATGTTTGCAGTTTGGGATCCAAGGAAATGACCACTTAATGAAAGCACTGGATTTTTCTTTTAATATAGGTTGTATTATTATTATGGCAAGACATGATGAAGTAAAAAAAAAGTCATGATCTATTAGAGAAGACTGGTATATAATACAATTGGGAATCTATTTTACAACTCTTCAGTTTCAGAGTTTAAGCTCAAGTAAGCATCATCTTCTGTGAGTTTAACAGTAAAGCTGGTATTTCCCAGTTATTTAGATGGCTGTCAAGCATTTATAATTTGCTTTTTTCTGTCAGTTAGGTTTTGCATCTATAATAGAACCTAGATGATTAAAAAAAATGTATACATACATTTTTATGAGAAATATATGTACATTTGAATGAGTGATAAGAGAGTTTATGTTCTGAGCGGTGCATTTTGGTTGAGTTTAACAGAATGGACAGCACCTGTAACAATCCAAAGTGAAGGCTTTGTCACATGTTTAAATTATTTTGATGTGAAAGCTTATATGCAGCAGAAAAGGATCATGTCAGGTATTTTGTAAATACGTTCAAGCCATTTTAGGTAATATATATTTGCTTAATTTTTCTTCAATTTTGTCGACATCCAGTACATTAATTCTAACACTGAATGCACCAAGACTGTCTTGCTTATGTTGGGCACTAACTCGGATCCTGCATGTATGTTTGGTAGTAGTTGGATTTTAAGTAAATGACTATAAATTTTATTGCAAGTGATATTTCCAGAATGGCCCAAATCATAACTGTTTTCATTGACATCCTATGCAAAGGCCAACAATCTGAACTTAAAAAACATTTTATTTTCTGTTTAGGCTTTAATGCTGCTTTCTGCTGTATACAAGTAATATTCTTCATTAGTTAGCAAATATTGACAAATCAAAGGAAAAATATTAATGATTTTCTTTTTTGGACTATGCAAACAACAGTTCCATGTTTTAATTACAAGTAATGTAGTACAGTAAAACCTGCTATGAGCGACCACCTGTCATTTCCAACCACAATTGTAATGTATGGATCGCTTTTGTTATATAAGCACTCTGCTATGAGCAACCACCTGCTGAACGCGACCAGTGACTGCAGAATCTTGGCAAAATATGCATTTTGACACTGCTATGAATGAATGTATCGCAAAAAATAAGGACAAACTCCACCAATCTTTATTTAATCCATGTAAAAAAAAAAACTCACACGTACCATTCTAAATTGTTTTAAACAAATGAAATAAATAGGCCGGCTACAGATGTCTGACTTTGGTTTGCTATGCTGTAATTGTTTTATAGTTTTTGTTGTAAACTAGACTAAAGTATATGTAGATTATTTCCTTGTATGGTTCGCTGCTTCGTATGCTCCCTGCATTGTTCTCTGCTATTATTATAGGGGTGAGCAAGGCAGGAAGCATAAAAAGCAGGAGACCAGGCTAATTATTCCCGCACTTAGCCTGGTCTCCGGCCTTATCATAGAACTGAGCATCCCTATCAACGACTATCATGAGGACAGACATCACCGACCTATTTGTATACAATTGTTACAATGACCACTTGATTAGCAACTATTGTTCTGATAAAAACAAACAAAAGAGGAATCATTTAAAAAAAAAGTATTGTTGCCACAATAGATAGATGCTTCAGTCCATAAACCATGTAAATGTACATCTCACAAATTGCCATTGTACTGCCAAAGTTGACGTATTGGTCGCATATATTGTTTGTGTTTAGAGTTAATCCATATTTTGCCAGGGTGGTCTCTTAAACCAGCAAGAGAGAATCGTTTGTGGGATTCTAATATAATTCAAGACTTGTGATGTTTGTTGTTTTCCCCCCTGATATAAGGATATACATCCCAATCGCAAAGCTGTTGTTTATACAAGTTTGTACAACTGGGATACACCGTTTGCCTATAGAGTTAATCTATGTATGTCATCTTTGAATGAGGCCGTTGACTATCATCTCTGAGTAAATGGTTCTATTTCAGGATGAGTTAATGGTTTATTTTTATTTCATCAATTGTTAGATATGCAATGCACATGTATAGATTTTTTCATGTTTTCCCACAGTACAGTTTAAGCTGCCTTTACATTCGCTATTACAACTTGACACTAATACTTTTATGCATAGAACCTTAATAACAATGGACGAACCTCCAAATAAAAAGAGACACATTTAAAGGCTGGAGAAAATATTTATTGTAACTTATTGAAGTGAAAAAGAGCAGACTACTCGTAAAAAAGTGGTTTAAACATCGGTAAAACAACTTGAGGTGGTTATAAAGAAAAAGGTTTAATGCACAAATGATTTTATATGTTAAAATATGTGATCTTCAAAATTAAATGTGGTTTCATGTTTAATGAGAAGTATATTTTTATTGTATATAATTTTGTTTTTAGAAGAATGCATACAATATTTCTGCAAGAACTATCCATAAAGAATAGAATATTTGTACAGTGATTTTGGTTATTTTGCTTGAAATTGTTATAAACTAGACCTTGGAAACTGGTATTTTTTGTGCAAACCTGCTGAGAGACCACTTTTTGTTGGCAGAAGGGTTGGTCTCATAACAAGTTTTACTGTAATAATTTTATGGTTTCTGACAAGAGATGCAAAACCATGACCCCAGGGTTTTCCCAGATGTATACATTTTTAGTCCCCGAACATTTTTCATTGAAAGCCACTGCTATTTCAGTGCCTATAGGCATACTTGTTTTTAGTGGTACTGCTCACAGAGTAGATTATATGGGATGTCCTGTTGTTCATCATCTATCTGTCTGTTTGCACAAATTATTGCTACTTCTCCTTAAATACTTTAAAGATTACCATGAAATGTTACACACACATTCACCCCAAGGTCTAGTTGGTCCCAAAATGAAATGCTTTTGGGATGTCTCATACGGCAACCACAGCAGCAACTATCTTAAAAATATTAATGTTACCGTTAGATGAAATGTCATAATCAGCATGCGATTTCATTAAAAGGCTTTGTCTAACGTCTAGTTGGTCTTAACCAAAAATGGTGCAAATCTGACTACTAATATGACCATCACATCACCGATTTTCAGAATTTTGTTATTGCTGCTTCACCTGAACGGAAAGTCATATTGACAAGGGGTTTTCATCAGAAGACATATGATGTCTAATTGGTCCAAAATGAAAATGGTGCAGATTTGACCTCAAATATTGCTTCCATGGTAGCAATATTGAAATCTAATTATCACTAATCTTGAATGGATTGCTATATCTAATTATCACTAATCTTGAATGGATTACTAGATCAACATGGGGTTTTCACTAATATACTTCTTATGATATCTAGCTGGTCCTAAATGAAAATGGTGATGATATTATTTCCAATATGGCCACTGTGGCAGAAAATTTGAATCACTTGTTCAAGAGTAGCAGAAATGGTTTCATAACACTTAAATGGGAAAAATGGATTTGTCCTGGATTCCTGGAAATTCTTTTTGGTCAGTAGAGTGTCAGTTTCTTTGAGGACTCATTTAATTTGGATGCACCCTTAACTCATTTTGAAACCTACATATGAAGGGTTCAGAAAGCACATAGTCTGCAGACTGAAGCATGCAACCACAGGGAAGTACCAACATTGAGTATGACATGCACAATGCAAATGCCTAGTATTCATAGCACAGTTGCAATGCTTAGTGTAAACTGTTCAATATGGCACCAGGGAAGCCATCTTGAACATCTTGATTACCGTACTCCTTGGACTGTGGATTGTTATATTAACATAAGGTTTTCAGTGCAAGCATGGTTAGTATGCCAATGATAAATAAGTATGCGAGTCTTTGTATTGAGACTGCATGCAGTAGACATTGATAGAGTAATGAAAAACAGTGTATATTTAACATTTGATATAGTTTGTTTTTTATGATCTATAATAATAAAGCTTTAATTGTAGAAAAGAATCAAACGTGTGGACCCAGGAAAAGATGCAGAATGGTGGTGCCATGTGGGATTGGATAAAGATGGCTTTAACCTCAAGTATATTTCTGACTACAAAGGTAATTGTGCATAATTAAGATTTAGGTATATTTTTTGTTATTTGTTTTGCTTAAGAAGACCAGGCTTTCTTAAATCCCAGTATTTGTCAGTGTTGTCAGGTAGTTCAAAGGTTTTGATTGGCATAATCTCTGAGCAACCATACATTGGTTGCAGGATATTCCCAAAAATCATATCAAACTGTCTTTAATTTGTTTGCCTATGAAACTTACAAAAATACCCTAACAAAATAAATTTGAATGTCATTATGTCTAGTTTACAGATTGTTTCTTTGTCAAACAAACATGAAAGGTGTTGCCAAATAAATTTAATTTAGAGTTGAATAGGTTGACACATTGTTTCTTTGTTGGGGAATCTTTCGAGGTGACATAGATAATATGTCTGGGTGGGACATCATGCGGCATGATGCCCCAGTGCAAGACATCACTATAAAACTGCCACATTGCAGACATCGTAGCTATAAGACAGAATTTTTTTTAAAGCTACGTTAAAAATCCAAATCATTTCACAAATCACTAAAATGTGCCCCAGTGCTAGACATCACTATAAACAGCAACATTTCAGACATTGTTGCAGTATGACTGAAAAGTGTTAAAGCTATGTTAAAATTCTAAATCACATCACACTAAAAGTTTTGCAAATATGTCTTTTAAAAATAAAATATGACAATTTTGAATAGAGTTTAACAGGTGGAAAAAAAATGTAAGTAATACGAGGGATGGTAGGCAAACCATGGATTGGGTATAAATTTGAGTGAAATGTATATTTGACACCAACATTGGTGGTCAAACAGTCAGAAGAGAAAGTCACTGGGATACAAAGAATACTCCTACTAGGTATATTATATTTGCACTACTGTAGATGAAGGAAACTTGGGATTCTTGAAGGTCCCACAGTAGGTTTGAAATTTGAGTCTTTTTGAAATTTTAGTCTTTTTGCTTTTTATTGCATTCCTATTGCTAACAATGCACTAGTATTGTTTTACTGAATTCTGGAAATGAAAATAAAATTGTATTAGATTTACAAATTACCAAATTATAGCAGTCTATAAGCCTTTTGTATAGAAAATGAAAATAAAATTGTATTAGATTTACAAATTACCAAATTATAGCAGTCTATAAGCCTTTTGTAGAGAAAACAAGAAGCAATCTAGATCCATATATGGTATTTTTCAGGTTATGGTGTTTTCACTGATGAGAAATGGAAAAGAGGGGATTTTTTGTTAGAGTATTTTGGAGAGCGCATAAATATTCAAGAGGCAGAAGAACGTGAGAGGAAATATGTTTAAGATGGGATGAAAATGTTTTATATCTTTTTATACAGATTTAATGGGAAACGAGTGGTATGTTTATTAATATATATATTTATTAATATATTGTTTGTATTTTTAGAAATAAAATTCAATAGCCAAAGTCTTTGAGATTTAACCACATTGTGCAATGTTTGTACTTCATCTTTCTCCTTGGGCACACTTTTTTGAACATGCTTTCAAATCTTCTGTGTACAGACATTACAAATTAAACATCCAAAACCAAATTTTGAAGAGTATATGTGCAACTTAAGGTTTTTTAATATTTGTACTTGCATACTATATTTAAAACCACAATCAAAACTGTTCAACAATGGAAACATGTAGAGTTGAAACAAATAACCACATTTTCCTATTTGAATATTCATTGAAGTGTTTGGATATGATTTGAATATATGCTGGTATTTATAGATACCCTGACAAACTCAATTCCCCATTAAGCTGCATTGAAAACAATGTGAACTATGCCATCTAAATCTAATTACAATGGAACCTCAGGTTACGAACGCCTTGGAGTACAAACAATTCAGGTCACGAACAATTATTTTTAATAATTCTTGTCTAGGTTCACGAACAGTGCCTCGAGTCACGAACCAAAGCCACGCAGTATGTACACTAGTCTTGCACATGCTCACAACCTTGCTTTGTCATTAATATGCAATTAATGTTTAACATTCCTTAGCAGTAACACAATTTTCAAGGTGTTTCACTGTTTTTAGGTGTGTACCCCCTCCATTATGAGTTCCAAGAAAGCAAAAAGTGCTGGTAGGAAGCCAAAACGTATCACTGTGGACGTGAAGAAAGAAATAATTGCAAAACATGATAGTGGCATTTGTGTGTCCGACATCGCTAATGAGTATAGCAGTACTGTTCTTGGGTCCTGGAACGGATTGTTTGCATTTACATTGATTTCAATTTTTTGGTTCACTAACTCGGTTCTGGAAAGAATTAAGTTCGTGACCCGAGGTTCCACTGTAAATGACACTGTAGACATCGTGGACATTTTGGAGGATTCAATGTAAAAGTCAAATCTGTGTTATTTTTCCAGTTTATCTTCAAACTCATTGCAACCATGAATGTTCCTTTTGTGCTGAAGACAGAAGGTAAAGGGATGAAACTTGATTACATGTTATGTTAAATGCTGTAAGTATCTAACAAAAATTCTTAATGACATGATTTGTACTAATGCACATCAGAACAGAGTAACATTCTTTAATTATAATAGCAACCATGCATAAGTGGTTCTGTTTCAAAGTCATATCAATTGACCCATGTACGTTTTAATGATACAAAGCTGATATGCATTACTGACTTTTAAGTAAATAATTAAAGCAGAATTTAAGCATATTAATTCCATAGCCATGTAATGACTCCGAAATGTAAGAAGAAAAAACAAATGTAAAATTATATTGTTGTTAACTTTCCAAGGCAATATGATCAGGTAGTGGTGCTGATGGTTTGTGGGATGGATTACAACTTGTCTGACAGAATGAATGGCCGAAGAAGAAACAAATATTGGGGCAGGGGTGGCTCGATTGATGCATAAAAGCTTTGTAAACTCTATTCTTTACCATGTTCTTCACCAACTTACATTATTCAGGGTTCCCACGCTACCGGGAAATCGGGAAAAAGTCGGGAGAAATGGCAAAAAAAAATCCCGACCGTGAAAAGCCCGTGAATTTTGCAAATATTGACGAAAGTCGGGAAATAACCGGGAATTTTTATGTAACCACTTCATTACAGAAAAAATCACATAATCAAGTGGAAATTGTAATTGAACAGCTGGTGAAATTATATTTTTTCGAGTTATTACGGTACCAGAAATTTCGAAGGTTGCGGTATGGATCAATTAGCTGCTTGCCTGACACATTTGTTCAGTCAATCCAAGCACTCGGTCGATTAGATTGATCTATTAGACTGGTTTTTCGATGTACCACTACAGATTGGTATATTTTTATATTACGTAGAAGACTTGAAGACCAGTCTATCATCTCAACAAGCCAGCATCATGACTGCGGTACGTGATCTCTGTAAGTTTTTGAAATAAAAGAAACAGCTCTGCAGTGTTTGTTCTGATTTATAAAGTTACTGAAAATGTCCTGTTAAAGCTTTTAATTTGGTGCTTTTGCATGCGAAATTAGCCATTATTGTCAGTAGTAACCTTGGACACCTTTGCGGTGAATTTTACTTGGCCCTGTCAACTGTATCAACCGATAGCCTCATTTTGGTGGACCAATTAGAGAGCAGCATTCCATTCAGTGTATTAAAGTTGCATATTAAGTGGATGCATTTGTAGAGTAGTTTGGCGGGAATGTAGTTCATCAAATTCTTGACGTAAGTATCCAATGTTGAATGTCCGAGCTAAACATTGGCGCTAAATTGTTATTCCGTTTGAGGTGTAGCTTGAAATATCTGCATTAATTCTTTAATTATAGTTTGCAGTCAATGTTAGTAATCAGAAGAGGTTTTGTGACTGCTTTATCAGATTATAAGCAGACACGAGTGGATTTTCAGGCAATTCAATCTAGTAGGATGGTCATGATATATACTTTTTGAAGGGCTTTTTGTCAGTTTTAATCAACTCTATTATCATTAACTTATTTTCTTTTTCAAGAGATGGATTTTAAACTAATCCACTAAAGGTGCTTAGAATGTTTGAAAAATATTCTTTTTTACAGAGGTTTTTTTTTTATTGGCACAGATTTAATGCAGGATTAATCTTGATTTTGTATAAAGATAAATTTTCTAAAGAAGATAAAATTATTAAAAATAATAATTTGGTAGTTTCTTTCTGTTTTGGGGGAATCAGATGTATCTCAATATCTCTGCTGCAAATGGTACATGTGAAGGAATTCATTTGTTTTCAGATAATGCTTGGATGTAAATTTCCGGACCAGTGGCTGACTGAGGATGGTTTCAAGTCCTGGATTAGAAAGGATAAAAGTAACTTACACACAGCATTGTGCAAACTGTGTAACAAGTTCATTGATTTAACATCAATGGGCAAGACTGCTATAACTTCTCATTCAAAAGGAAAGAAACATAAGGAGAAGGAAGTTGGGTTACATTCAGGAAGCATCCAAGTCTTCATGCATTCACACAAGATTCACTCCACTACGCCAGCCACCACATCTGCAGTGACAACCATGCCTTCAGATACTACAATGTCATCATCACAGTCTGCAGTATCACTTTCATCATATATCACTAAATCTGAGACTCTTAATGCAGAAGTGTGGTGGTGTTTAAAAACTGTAGCTTCTAATTATTCATTTTCATCAAATGAAGAAACATCATACACATTTCAACAGATGTTTCCAGACTCTGTCATTGCCAAGAGTATGAGTTGTGGAGAGACAAAATCTATGTATGTCACATGTTTTGGAATTGCACCATACTTAAGTACTCTGCTGGAAACGAAAGTAAAAGATGAACCATTTGTGATGCTTTTCGATGAGTCCTTGAACAGAGAATTCCAGAAAAAGCAATTGGATATTTTACTTAGATTCTGGGAGAGGGATCATGTGCAAAGCAGGTTCTACACATCAGATTTTCTAGGTCATGCAGCAGCTGTTGATCTTGTGCAGAGTTTTGAGAAAAATGTGGAGAATAAAATTGGATTTAAGAATCTAATCCAATTGTCAATGGATGGACCTAATGTTAACTGGGCTGCATTCAATAAATTGCAAAAGAAATTGGAGTTGGAATACTGCAGTAAACTGCTTAACATAGGCTCATGTGGCCTTCATACAATACACAATGCATTCAGAGCTGGAATCTCTAAGACTGGATGGGATATATCCCATAAGCTGTCAGCACTGTACATGCTCTGGGATGATGTGCCTGCTAGGAGAGATGACTATGAATCTGTCACCAAGCAGAATTTATACCCATTGCCTTTTTGTGCACACCGTTGGGTAGAGAATGTGAAAGTTTGTGAGCGTGCAATGGAAATCTACCCATATGTTAAGCAGTATGTAGAGAGTGTTGAGAAGAAAGAAATCAAAGATCCTGGAACTAAATCTTTTAGTACAGTAAAGGAATGGAGCAAAGATAAGTTTGCAAGAGCAAAACTAGCATTCATTGTGTCTGTAGCAAAACCTGTAGAAAACTTTTTGAAAGTGTATCAAACTGACAAACTTATGATACCTTTTCTTGCAAAAGACTTGGAGGGTTTAATGAGAACAACATTGGAGAGATTTGTCAAACAGAGTGTAATGGAGACAGCTTCCTCACCAAACAAACTCTGTAATGTTGATGTTACAGACAAAAACAACCACAAAGGGTATCAGCATATTGATATAGGATTTGTTGCAGATATGGAAGTTAGGAAGTTACTAGCAGAAAAAGAAGCAAGTGAGAAGGCCATTCTTTCTTTTAGGACACAGTGTAAAGAATTGCTTTGTACATTTGTACATAAACTGAAAGAAAAGTCCCCCCTAGCCTACACCTTGGTTAGAAGTTTGTCATGTATAGATCCTAATCTTATATGCAAAGGCCAGGACCATTGTATTGACAAATTCAGAAGAGTACTGAACATTCTTCACTCATGTCAAAGAGTTGATATAAATGAGTGTGATCAAATAAAAGAGGAGTATAAAAAATTTGTACAAGAGGCACAGCATCTGCCAGAGTTCAAGAAATTTAGAAAAACTGAAGACAGGGTAGACGAGCTGTTTTATAACAGTATGGCAGGCAAGGAGATGTATAGTAGGGTTTGGAATGTAGTCCGTGTGCTTCTACTTTTGTCACATGGCCAGGCTAGTGTAGAACGTGGATTTTCTGTGAACAAAGAAGTTAGTACACAAAATCTTTCAGAAAATAGCTTGATTGCACGCAGAGTAATAAAGGACCATATAAAGAGTGTTGGAGGATTGAAGGGATTAGTGGTGTCAAAGGAACTCCTACAGTCAGCACAGAGTGCCAGGCAAAAGTACCACACTCATTTAGAAGCTCAAAAGACAGAGAAGGAAAGGGAAAAGAAATGTATGAAGAGAAAACTCATGGAAGAAGAAGTTGGAACATTAGGAAAAAAGATAAAAATGCTGGAATCGGACATTAAGTTCTTGTTTACAGATGCAAACAAAGCTTCAGATAAAGCTGAAGAATTACGTAGCTTTGCTCACATAACAAAAGCCAATACTCTGCGTAGAAGAGCAATGGACAAAGAGGAGGAACTGGAAGTTGCAAAGAAAGAATTCAGTGAAAAAGTGCATCTGCTTAATAATATTTAAGACTGTTTGGCTATAATCCCCAGCAGAGTTCTAGCTTGAACATGAACTTGAGGGAATTACTTTCTCATATAAAAGATGCATGCATGTTATAAAACATCTTGTCTGTCAACATTTTACAGTCAATCTCAATCAGCCAGTATATAACTACTGATATTTAATTTTCCATTTGTTGTAATATCATGCACATAGACTTAAAGTGTTTACTAATTTCTTTAGAATTAAAAGTTTGAAAGGAAAACAAAACTAGTTGCTGTTGTTCATTCTGTTAGATTTCCCATACCAACATAATGCAGTGCAGTTTCAGTCTGTACATTGTAAACAGTTACATTAGACTAGTGATTTTCAGAAGTAATATCTGTTTCTTGTGAAACATTTTGTGGTTTGGTACATGGTTATTTGCCTCATTTAAATGATATAGAAGAGACTTGGAATAGAAACCGCATTTAATTTGAATTTAAAAAAAATTCTAAGCTAAAATGTTCTTTAATTTCATTTTGTATTGGTCATAAATGAACCTTGAAAAACTGAATTTTATCCTGGAAAAGACCTGGAAATTTTTCTTTAAAAAAGTGTGGGAACCATGATTATTACATGATTTGTTTTAAAAGTATAAGGAATATACATGGTGATATTGTGAGTAATATGACTGTTCATAATTTTGACATGATTATCTTGCAAGTTTGAATTTGTGGTGATTTGGAAGGTTTGAAGTTAATCTCTTGTAAATTTATTCAACATGCATCATTTACATTTCACCTTGCTTTGTACAATATGGTGATAAACGTTTTAACTTTATCTTGAAATTGAATCCACATTAAATGTTTGACCCGCTGAGAAAAATTGCAAACAGAATCCTTGTTTATTACTGATATACTCTAAAAGCATTGGAAAGATAGGATCTTGAATGGAACCTTTATTATTTGATGAAATAAAGTGGTATTTTGTGAATTTAGTCTCTGCTTTTTATATTATAGCATAGATGCTACATGCTCACAGGGCAGACTCTGTCAATATGTAAATGACGCTGATCCGGAGCCACCAAACTGTCATGGAGTTGAAAAAGTTTCAGAATCAGAAGAAACCACGATTATGTCTTTTTGCTCTAAGGAATATAAAGAAAGGGGAAGAACTGGTTTATGACTACGGGGATGAAACAAGAAATCTGGGGTGGATGAAGAAGGTATGTTTTGAGATTATCATGGATATTTGATATACAGGACAACAGTTTCTGTATATTGACATCGGTACCCTTCTGGTTGTGTTTTAGACAGTGAATGTATTCATCATATAAATTCTTAATTTGTGAAAGCTGTTTTGTCAGGGCTTCACCTTGAGCCAAATGTTGATGTACTTGCTAGAATCCAAAGAGTTTGTAAAAGCTTTTGACCCATAAGGTATGGCTTCTACAGCCGCAGTGATGATGATGGCATCACTATTTTATCAGCGCTTTAAAGTAATTGTTTGTTCACATGCATTAGTATAAATTGCAATACATGTTTTGCCAACATAACCTCTTACATGCCACATGAAAATTTCTCGTTCATTTTCTACTGTTTTTAAGAAATTTCTGAGTAGTTATAGTTGCAGAATGAAAGCCCAATATTAAGTACATGTCTTAAATCAAAGCCACATAAATATTTGATCTTGTTTTTGTTGGCCAGTTTCATGTAATTCCATTTTTGTATGCACCACCATTGATGCAGAAAAAGCATATGGTTTGTTCACCCATCTATCCATCTGTCAAATAAAGTCTTACACCTGTCATTATCTCAAGTATTAAGGTCCAACAAAGGGGTGGTTTTGTTTTGCATTCATGTTCATTGAACATATTTGTAGTTTTTTGTTGTTTTTTTTTTGTGTAGAAAAACCGAGGAAAGAATAATGAGATGCTCACATTTATTGGTAACTGCTGGGTTGTTTTTTTGTTGAGTCACCTTGGCTGAAGCTTTAATAAGCATTCACTTTGGTGACCAATCATCTGTCCACAACCTAGACCAACCTCAATATTAAAGTATAGATTAACTTCACTGTTAATGTTTTTACTTTGTTAAATAAAAGGTGAACTCTACAAAAAAAGGATCTCTTGGTTTTGTTTTGTTGTTTTCTCTTTCATATTTTTTTAAAAAATATTTGCAGCTGCACTAGTAAATACAAAACTTGATCAATGATAGCTAGTTGATTTACCATACAGCAGTTTCTTTTTTGTTCTTGGCCGGATCGCAAAGCAGGTTCCAACCTATATATTGATGGTATCTATTAGTCCAACTACTGGAAACATTTTGCACTTAAAATTCAAGTTCTATTTTGCTGCTAAAATATATGTTAGTAATGCAACATCACCATAAAAGTAAGTCATACTGACCTATATTTCATGCTACACTGATCATGATTAACATTTGTCTTAAATTTTCTTGATTATATTTCATAATAACCAATGGCATTAAAATGGATGTATTTTTATAATATAGAATTGGATATTCTGTGACCTATATTTAGACATTTTGTGCCCTAGTTTCTTGTTGCATTTTCAATTTTTCTTTCAACTCTTTCATGGTAAAGTCATTTCAATTATTATAGAACATTGTATGATAATGAAACACACTTTGCAGTCTGGCCAAACAGCAATCAGTGGTTGTTGTTTTTTGTTTATGCAGTTAATTTTCTTCCAAGGCAAATGTCACAGAAAGGTAGATCATGATATGCAGGTATCATTCCATTGTATTTCTTGCATTTGATGGTAAACAATTTGCTTTTTTTTATTAAAAGCAACCGCCTTTAATGCAGCCTTTTCTTGCAAAAACTCCTAAAATTAAAATAATGATATGACAGGATTATAATCGTGCTCCCCATCAAGAATAATGGAAAATATTCGAGCCAAAATGTCATTTATATTCAAGAAGAAAAGAGAAAATTCTCAAAGTGGCCTTTATTGTGAGGCAGACAAAATGGTGATTTCCAGCATGTGCTATCATACACACATAAAATCACACTGGCTAAAATGAGGCACTGCAGAATGGGAAAACAAGGCATCAAGTGTATGCTATGATTTGACCCCTAAGTATCAATTTCATGTAATCTGTCCAAGCTAAAACCAGTTCTGCCTTGAAAAATGTAATAGTCCTATTCCAAAGTGTTTGCAATCAGAGAAAAGGGAGTCTTCCTTTTTTTTAAATCTACTTGTAACTGAGCATAATCAACACTATTTTAGGCTACAGTGGTTATTCTAGGTGGATTTAGGTAGTTAGGCAGTCACTTTATATAGTAATGAACAACATGGTCATGTTAGTGTAAAATGTATGTTCCACCAGAGAAAATCATGGTCTTTAGGGGGAATGCAGTTTTTATAACACAGTTTGATTCTATATTAAAAACATTTGATACATTTTACCTTCATCTGTTAATGTATATATATGTTTTACAAAGTTTTAACATTACCTTTTTATTGTTTATATTGTTGACATGTTTTGGAAAAGTTGGTCTAAGTTAATTTTTTATTTACAATTCTTTATTATTGTTATATAATTTTTAAATAGGCACCAAGTGATCAATATTGTGCTGACATGCCCTAAACCATAAACAATGCATACATAATACCTGACCAATGAGATTAATCTACACCATTAATGAAATTTGACCTTTGAATTGCTAGGCACATGACTACCCAAATCTCACATATTTGGTAAACATAGATGATGGAGATCTAAGTTTCAACACACATTTTTTGTATCAAAATTTATTATGGTCATCTCGAAACATACAGACATGCCTACCAAATTTTATTTGTATATCTTAAGTGGGTTTCGCATGAGCTAATCAGCATATTATATCCCTAATTTAGAATTTTACAGATATTTATCTAGTGAGATGGATACCTCTTTTCAAAGTCATTTGTTTTATAAAAATAGGTTCTTCAGATAGTTTGTGTGCTGAGCTTGATGACCAAAAAAGTGAGAATATTTTTTTAAAATGATCCATTGGAGACCTTTAAAGTTCAGATAAAATGGTTAGCTTGGTAATGAGATTTGGTATTGCACGCAAGTGAATATTTTATAAATTTCCTTTAACTGCTTAAACAGATAGTGTTTGTTATAAACATTTTGATCACTTGTAATTGGCTGATTACTTTTGGGAATTTCAGTCTCTGATGATGATCCATTTGATCTAGACACAACGTATATTCCTGATGTAAGTACAGTGGGACCCCGCTATAACCCGCCCCGTTATAACACGAATTCGGATATAACCCGGTCATGGCATGGCTCCCGAAATTTCGGGTAATTTATTACAGGTATTTTTCTCAAAGACCAAAAAAAAAAAAAATTAAAGTATGAAGAAAAAAAATACGTCAAGAGTTTAATTATCATTCATTCTAAACAGTGCGAAAAAGAACGTGTAGAAAATGTATTATCACATTTCTTCTAGTTTTGTGCCAAAATAAACGTCGGAAATATGAACCAATTGCTGAGCCTACTGAGAACTTTGATCTTTGTTTATTGTTGAAAAATTACAGCTCATAAGTGTCAATATTATAATTACTGATTCTTTGTAATGAAGCCATCGTGTCTACTTTGTGTTTGTCTTGAATGCATTCCGAATACAATCGTTGCTCTAATAAACTCCGATATATGTTCTCTTAATTTCATACACAACTAAGCAACAGCCAATGAGGCGGTTGATAAAAGATTCTCACCAGAATATATAAATCAATTAATTTAAGTACATTGTTTATCATCAAAGTGAACTGCCGAGATAAACTTGTTCAATTCATGGGGCAACGGTTTTATACAGCATCAAAGAAACAAAGCCGCCGGCATGTGCGTATGGCTTAGCGGTGTTGTTTTATGCAATCTGTTGCTGTTGACTAGTAAATTTGAATTCTGCAACTGAGAACTATAATTGACTTTGTCAAGAGCAAACGTGACATTAGTAGAAAGCAGCTAAAAATCTGAGTTTTTCAAAAAATAATAACTATTGATAGATGAGAAATGTAATGGTATAAAATGTATATGACACTGAGGTCTCGGAAACGCTTAATTACGCGTATTTGAATGCAAATATTTGATCTGGAACACATAAATCACTCCATGCAGGAGTCCTCCGTACGCATGCAAATAGCTGGGAGACAAAGTTAGTGTTGATTACGTTATCATTTTAGCTGTGCTAATATTTACAGTGACATAATTCAGTGGTTAAAATACAGCCAGTTCTGCCTGCTGTATTAGAGTACATCAAAAGAACATGACGCAATAGCTGGGCGGCAAGTTCAAAGGACTTTGACTAGCAGCTTGGGTGGGAAAATGTTCTGAAATTTACAATGACTGAATTCAGAGACAGAAAGATCCTGAGATGTACATGTAGTTATTATAAGAATACACTTTAGCTTCCATTATTTAATCTACGGACATGTACTATTTCATCATTCATTACGTACACCCGTTACGTAATTTTTTTTATTTTCTTTTCATTGAATTCAGTCACATAATGATCTGTGACAAAATTATTGAATATTTTACATGTGTGTGTGGATATTTTCGATGGAAATATTTCTATTATGGATTTAATATATGTTACAAGATTTGCTGGTGAGTACACGGTGTTGATACTCTTTTCATGCAATAGATTATACATGCATATATGAATTAGACACGTGTATGTACCAATGCATGGTTCTCTGAATAAAGTAATATATTATATCTGCAATTTCTGTTACCACAGCAAATGTTTTTCTCATTCAATATATATTGATCAAAAATGGTGATTGTGCCATGCATTTTCGCACCCGTCTTTATGTAAACCACCCCCACCCCCCCACCCCACCCCCCCCCCACCCCCCCAAGTTAAATCCAAAAATGTGTTGGTATTGTACATGGTTGCTTATAACACGGTTCGGTTCATAACACGGTCGGATTCTATGGCTCCCAACTACCGTGTTATAGCGGGGTCCCACTGTAGTGGTAAGTTGATTCTTCAGAGACAAGATATGTTCAGTCTTCTAGTTTCTATATCATTTCAATATAAATAACTAATAAAAGTTATTCTCAGCTGGTTTTGAAACTATTTATACTGCAGTACAACCAGTTTCAGTGTAGGAACATCTTTACAGAGCTGAGGTCACAACCTTTCATCTTGAAACTTGTAATCATATCGTCATTGTCAAGGCCTTTTTATACTACAAGACTGAATATGTCAGCCATTTTAATGTACATAAACACATGCCCGCTACACATTACTTCACAAGGTATTACACTCAAAGGAGAGTTTGAACTATTCTAGATTTAAGACAGGCCTAGCTGATTTGGTTAAAGTTATTGTATACATTTGCCATTAGGCGGAATGTATAATGTTAATGATGTTATTCACCTGTTAAAATTTTTGTTTCTGTACAATAAGTTTTTTTGTCCATCATCAAGAGTTGCCAAATTGTGTGGATAGCTTGTAGGAGGAAACCCTATTGATTTCAGGTTCAAAAGCTTAAAAGCCAAGATTACTGACAAAAGAAGGAAAATGGTTCTAAACAATTAACTAAGTTCTGCAGTTACCAGACTCTGTAGATAGCTTGTGTTTGGGATAAGGAAGAACTAACTGTATCGGTTTCAGGGTCCAAAAGTCATGGTCATTTTGACTAACACAAGAAAAATGGTTTCTGAACAGTAACTTAGATCTCCATCATCTATGTTTACCAAACATTGTGTATAGCTTCCACTGACTCATTTTCAGATCAAAAGGACAAAATCAGTGTCACAGTGACAATAAGAAGAAAATTAGTTTCTTCATAGTAACATTAGTTCTACATGACATACCTTAACAGAATGGGGTAAGGCGAAGGTTATTGATTTTGGGGTCAGAAATTCAAAGGTTAACGTCACTCAAATAGAAAAGTGGCTTCTGCACAAATATTTAAGTTATCGATATAGTCTATTAAACATGGGGTGAGTACATAATGTGTTGTTCAAAGTGCTCTTTTTAAATACTGTCAGTGAGCATATAGTGTTATTCCTTTTTATCCCAAAGTATGTATGTCCCAAATTTAATTTCAATAATTAGGGTTGAAATACACTCAGTTTGTGATAATATATGGTGTAAAGTTTTTTTATATAGGTTTTGTTTAAATAAATGATTTCTTGTACATTTCAGATTATGTTTCTGACAGCATTACATCAAGCAACCAATCAACATGTATCAACATACTAAGTAGTAAGTATAGAAATATTGCATAATTGATTAACATTTGGAAACATTTTTAAAAGTTTTTTTTCTCCACTTCAAGATCTATACAGAATGTACACTTTATTTCAGGACATACAATTTTATTATCTCAAACTCAAAACACTATATGCTGGTACACACCTTATAAATATATGGCATACCACAGGGTCTGTTCTAGGATGTACATTTGTAAGATTCATACAAATTACAATGCATCATGCCAAAAAAATGAATACGCATTTTGTTTTGCAAGGCATACCTTGTTTCCTTCAATAAATATCTTTAATATTAAGAAAATTCCTCCATTTAAATCAGGATGGGAGGGATTGTTCAAACCAAACTTTTCAGTTATAGAATATTTAGAAACTACAGTCATCCCTCATTTATCGCGGTTAATCAGTTCCAGACTACCGCGATAAGCGAATTTCTGCAAAGTAGGATTTCGTAGTTGGAGCATAGAAAACCTGTTCACGACCCTCTAAATAACTTTGGACACGAAAAGCAGAATGACCTGTGAACTTTGAATGAACATAACTTTGCCGATTTTGAAGATATCTTTCTGTATTTGGTATTAAAATAAAGGTTAGAAGTCAACTTGTATGAATAATTCAACAAAATGTGCATATATATTAAAACTTTTAATATACAGGTGCAAACAGGTTACACAACAGGTAAAATGCACAAGCAATTATTTATTTAACACATTACATGAATGATAATTTCAAACATTTCGTCTAAATCAAAGATTTCAAAGTATTCCAAAGCTTTTCTGGAGCCATCTAACACTTCGGTGGGTCCAACTCTCTCAGAAAACTGAAATAAATCACTTTAGTTCTTCAAGAACAAACACATGTGGAGTTCACACTTCGTCTGGTTCAAAACCTTTAAAGTTCTCTTTATCGTAATCACTATGTCCCAAAAGCACATTCAAATGCATCTCCAGATGTTTTCTCTCATTTTTAATCAACTGTGTTAGGTCACAACAGCTAAATATTTTGATAATTTATAATCTGATGCTTCATTCTCATCTTGCGTCAAAGTCTGCCATTTTGAATAGAAATTCACCATTAGGAAAACACACTTAGAATGTGCCTGCTTGCCTCGAGATTTCTAGTTGAATTCAAGCTTAACTCGTGAGATAATCCAAGTATAATATCTACATTAAAATAAGGAACTTCTTAGAGATATCCCAAAACGTATGTAGTCTGGTACTATGACGTTAAATAAGCACAATGCCCCAGACCGGTAAAGCGGTCTGCAGGGTTATAGACTTACTTCCCATGACCGGAAAACCGGTCTGTAGTGATGAAAGGGTTAAAATAACACCCATTTAAAAAACCGCGATAGAGTGAAGCAGCGAAAGTCGAAGCGCGAAGTGGCGAGGGACGACTGTATTTTACTTTTCAGTTTCCCAAGTTCTCAAACATGTTTCATATGTAAAATATATAGGGTTACAAAATGTATCTAGGCATATCTTTATATTTATCTGAATAAGACGTTGTAGTGGCGCCTTCAGTCAGAATAAGTGTGCAAATCATACAGAAATGACCTTATATCATGCATTTTGAATTTAGGTATGTATAAGTATCCATTATTTAAACACAAAACAACTCTTATTAGCCAATTATTTAAACATGGTCATAAACTTGAATTCATTACATGACGTGGCAGTTTGAGATAATTAGCTGAACCAGAAATTTATTAAAGAATGAACAGTTGGCTTTTGGCCTTTCATAAGCCAAATGAGCAAAGCTGAATAAATAGTCGATCTTTAACATTTATTTACAGCTGACTGTCTAGATATGTATGATAAAATCAGCATTTCCTCTCATTGGATCCCCAAAAGCGAAATAATCAGTGATATAGCCAACATACATACATGGAATACACCAGTTGCCATTGCTCCCCCATGTGACTTTACCAGCACTCCCCCAGAGAACATGGACATAGCTGCTTCACTGGACACCAAACAAGCTGGTATGTTTTAGCTTTAAATAACATTGTAACATCCTGGACTTTATGCACTTTTTTGGTATTGGAGTTGATAAGACAATTTTCAGTTTTTCCAGCTGTCCATAGGGACCATTTCTAACATACCCTCAGTGAACCTGGGGTATGCTGAAAATCTTGAATAAGTTCAAGGCCACTAAGCGAGTAGTCACATGTTTTTGTAATCCTGTTGCCTTGGATGATAAAACTTATTTATCAGTGGTAGTTTTGTCTTTGCCAGTTACATTAAAATTACCTGTCACTTTTTTGTTTCGCTTGTGAAAACATATATGATTTGTATAGTATACTCATTATTCCCACTATGGACAGTGTTCTTTTGCATACCAGGGCTCAGCAACGTGGAATGAATTGCCCATTGAAATTAGACACAAAGACAGTGATTCCATTCAAGAGTGCTCTTAAAACTCACCTTTTCGACTGCAAAAACAAATTTAAAGACTTAAAGCTTCCTACCTTAAATATTTTTCAGCATTTTTTATGTTTTCTAATCTTGTGTTTTTAGGGGCTTTTTGTGTTGTAATCATATCATTATTGATGTTGTAAAGTGCTTAAAGCTTCTAAAAATTAAGCTCTATAGAAAGTCCTCATTATTATTATTTTTATTATTGTGTACCTTGAGAATTTCACAATGGTTTGTTTTACAGGCATGTCTGATACAGTCACCATTGCTGCTGTTTCATATACTCCTACAATTGAAGTTAATCCGTTAAGTGACACTTCGGACACCCCTCCAAGCAGTCCAACAAATATAACTACCAGTGCCCTCCCATGTGAAGAGGCCACCATTCCCACAGTGATAACAAACCAAGCTGCTTCAGCTGACACTGCTAGTGCCTCACTCAGCGACATAGCTAATATGACCAATAAAGCAGGTATATGTTTTAATATTAATTAACCTATATTTTCACTTTTAAACCTGTTGCTACTAAAGTTTAAATGTAAGTGAATCTTGAGGTAAACATTTGTCACATCGCCAGAGCTATTTACTGTTATAATTTTGCTGGAGTTGCATGGAAATATTTCATAAACATGTGAGCTTCAGTTCAGCGTATCTATTTTATGGGCTGTCAGTTTCCATGAAATGTAGTTTAACCTGCATAACATTCAGTTTTTAAGCTCCACAGTTCTATCACTGAAGTGCTGGAGAACACTCTTTGACAAAATTCAGCATCTGTTGGATGAGTGCAGTCAAGTTATACCCTAGATCTATTCAATTATTAGACTTTTTAGCTATTTCACTGAAGTGCTTGAGAAATCTGTATGGCACTAAATTTAAGCATCTATATGGTGAGCAAGTTCAAGCATGTGAGTGATACTATGATGAGCTGTTGACAAGTAAAATAATGCCTCTGTGATATATGATCACTCTGAATAACAGATGAAGTGGTGCTAATAGAAATGATTTGGTTGACTTTGGTACTTTACAGCACAGAAACAGTATATTTATTGCCAAGGCAATTGGAACAAAGTGCCTAAGCAAAGGACACCATAGTAGTTGAACCTGAACCTGTTTCATTGCCAATCTGGCATATTAACCTTTTACTAGACACTGCACCTCCTGCCTCAGTCAGTCACCTCTCATGATATACACATACATGCAAACCATTAAGATTTTGGTGTAATCATTATACTTTTTGTCACTAAATTACGCGTTACGCTTAAACGTATATGGATTACACTTTTTCGGTATATCCACCTTCCCCCAAAAAATCAATTATTTGTTTTCTCGTTATTATTAAAATTACATTAATCCCACAGACCGTATTTTAGAAAAGATGGCTTTTACGTAACTGCAATATAAGAGTACGCTTGACCGAGGACTTTAGTAACAGTATCATGTTCTATTTATAGCTAACCTGGTTCTACTGTTGACCTCGAATTCTATTTATAGAATCTGCATGCTTAGTAAGGAGAGAGCAGACTGGTTTTCCAAACTTAACCTTTACTCGCAGATTCCATGTTCTAATTCATATTTCATGCAGAACCAGTCTAAAAATAATTTAGTGCTTAAAAACTATATTTTATTTTACTCTATGCATTTATATGAGCAAAAATATCCCCTTTCAAAAATTTCCCAGATAAATTAGATAAAGGCAACCGAAAACCCCCGAAACAAAATATAACAGAATCCTCTAAATATTAAGAAAAGACTACATCATCACATGACATCTATTTCCGACAGTGTCGAAAGAATTTTAAAATTTGTCGCTTAACATCTTAAGATGATTTCTAGTCAATGTGTGTCAAGCTAAAAGTGCTACATATGAAAACTTGAAATAGTAAAAGATGTTAAAAGACCAGAAGGGCAAATAATCGTTGTTTATTGAAATTTTAGCATGTTATATGTGGATTATGCTTTTTCTGCCTAGATTCCGCATTTTGACCACTTGGATTATGACATTTCCTTGTCAGGGATTGGCATATATGTATACAGGAGGATGCATTATGTATATTCTACATCTAGGAGCACACAAAGGGGGAGGGTGTCTTAATAGAATAGAAAATATGCCAGTTTGTGAAACATGGTTTGGGTGGGGATGGGTCAGCTGATTAGAGGATCATCTATACTAAACACAATGAAATACATACTTTGCAAAATTCTTTAAACTGTATGTTAGACATTCCAGCTGTCAGTGTCAGGATGATGAACAACAGACAACTGGCTACAATTTTGAATAATAAAATAACTAGGAAACAGGACTATATCATGCACACTGAGAAGATTAAGTCCTACATAGTAAAATATTATTAAGAAAGGCCTAGGTATACTTCACAAACATTTTAGTAAAAAATAAAGTTGCTTTTGCTGACTCAGATCATGCTTCTGAACTTCTCAAATGCATATTTTCCAATTGACTATAACAGTACATAATGTTTTGTTACACCTTATAAAAAATTGGTCAGGTATGACAGAAATATTGACTACCTACTGAAATGGCTTTGTTTCAGTTCACAGGTCTGCGGGGTTAGAAAAAAAAAATTGCAGCTCAGTAGCCCTGGTTGGTGTCAATTTCATTTTGGCCGTATGACAATTTTTTTTTGGTTGTCATCATTACAATAAAAATCCATTTTATGACTGCATTGGGAAAAAACTGTCATGTGATACCCACATATATATATCTCATGGCATTGGTTTTTCTTTATCATTTTCTTTTCAGATTTTCATTGTGTCCAATGTGAACGCAGATTCAAAACGAAAGGGGGTTTCTCTAATCATGTAAAGTCTCACAATAAAGGTAACTTTGTTTTAAAAAAAACTAGTGAAGTTGAATTCTTTTATAATTTTTAACTTTGTTTATCAGTGGTCATTGTTTTTTGTAGATGTTTGGTAATATTTAATGGTGCTTTCCTTTGGTCATTCTTTTGACCATCTGTCCCAGTTTCATTTCTGTGCAACAATTTCTCCTTTGAATACGTTCCCCGATCACATTACTTTAGGGATATAAGCCTGCTACCTCGCGAATCCAGCCCTACCAAAAGACGAAAATTCGTCTTTCCTGTCTATGTCATATAGACAAAGGGCAATAACTCTTGTCCCTTACCTCCCCTTGCCACCCACTAGGTGTCGCCAGTTTTAAGCTTCGCTGTACAGTGAAAACACGTACAATTAGACCTCCAATGAATCCAAGCCATCTTAGTGTAAATTCGAATCATCCGAAGTTAAATTTGGAATTACTGTGTTGGATAATCATTCCTCTACAGGTTGTATACATTATTTTACAATATTTTGTCACCTTTCTAGACTTCGGACCAGGTCGCAACGTGGTCGGAGCACGTATGGCGGTATTAGCATGTAATACACGCGGCACTATATAATTTCACTTATTCCGTATGTAACGGTTATGATATTAGCAAATTAATAACTTGCTGCATTGATATTTTGTGCTTGCTTTATCTTCTTTGTCGTTTCAGTAGACTTCGTCTTTGAACGACCAAGTTGCGACTATTTAATGGCGAACTTCGTGTTGTCGTTACGAGTTCACACGACACTAAATCATTTCGCTTCCTCCGTTAGTAACGGTTATGGTAATAGCGAATTAATAGCGTGCTGAATTGCTAATTTGGGCTTTGTTTTATCTTCTTTGTCGTTTTAGTAGACTTCGTCTTGAACGACCCGTTGCAACACGCTCATGGCGGTAACTAGTGTTGTCATTACGAGTTAACATAGCACAGAATAATTTGCCTACTCCGTTAATAACGGTTATAGTATTATCGATTTAATAATATGCTGAATTGTTAATTTGTGCTTTGTTCTCTTCTTTTGTCGTTTCAGTAGCAAAGTAGACAACGAAGGCATGAACGGAAAAAATGGGTGTTGGCAATGTGGCAATGGAGGAAAATTATGTTGACATGGTACAACAGTCCGCCTTTGAACAGAAGCGTAGTTGGGTATATTTGGGGAGTGTTCCCCCAATTTTAGGCTGCCCAGTGGGCGTAAGTCCCCCCGCAAATCCGTGCATGGCTTTCGGGCCTGTAAGTCAGGACGCAAGGGGTTTTTACAGGCTCTATCGCATCCATTTCATTATGCAGTCTTGCCGTCACCGCACCGACCAGCCGGCCGTCCAGCCTTCCCTTTGTATTGTAACACGGTCCAACCAACTATGATTTACGGGGATTTTAGTGCCAAATCTGCCCATCAAGCTGTAACGCAGGCAACATGCCAATATTATGACGGAGATTTTCATGAGAAATCTATCCATCCAGCCAAGCCATGACAGCGGCTGGTACCGGTGATAGCCGGACCGTCACCGACATTCCTGCGAACCACATGACAGGCAAACCAGCCGTCCGTCCAGCCGGCATCAACTGGCTCCGGCCGTCCAGCAGGCTCCGGCCGTCCAGCCGACCTACCAACCGGCACCAGCAGTCACCGGACGTCCATCCGGCTCCGGCAGTACAGCCCAGCCGGCACCGGACATCCAGCTGACCTTCCAGCCGGCACCGGCCTCCCAGCCCAGCCGGCTCCGGCCGACCAGCCAGCACCGGACATCCATCCGGCTCCGGCAGTACAGCCCAGACGGCACCGGACGTCCAGCTGACCTTCCAAGCGGCACCGGCCGTCCAGCCCAGCCGGCTCCGGCCATCCAGCCGACCTTCCAGCCGGCACCGGACGTTCATCCGGCTCCGGCCGTCCAGCCCAGCAGGCACCGGCCGTACAACCGTCCGGAGATTCTTAGTGACATATCCGTCCATCCGGCTGTACCGCTTTACCAGCATGGGAACTTTTATCATACCGCAATCCGACCAGATCGGATTTACGGAGATTATAGTGTATCCATCCGTCAATCTGTAATACCGGTTACATATCACTACCATGACAGAGATGTTATAGATGAATCTCTCCATCCAACCAGACCATTCAAGACGCAGGTATCGGTCATAGCCGGACCGTCGCCGATGCCAGTCAAATCAGTCGGCATTGCCGGCCGTTCATCGGTTCACGGCTTATCCACAAGGGAGAGTTTGTGACCTTATCAGAGATGACTGAATTGAGTTAACTAAGCCACCTGGTATGCACTACCCAGATATGGCAGCTTTACTAGAACAGGACTTTCAGGCCGTCCATTCGCCAGACAAACCAACTGGCAGTGCTGGTCGTCCTTATGTTCAAGGCTTCTCCACAAGGGAGATTTAGTGAAAGTGTCAATTATGACGGAATTGCGTCATCTATGTAACCTGGTATGCTATACAGATATGCAAGCTGTACCAGAACAAACGTCCCCTCTGAGCGAATGGTAGATGTGCGCGCAGTGCTCGCTACACTACACAAGCATTACGGAGAAGATTTATATAAGAAAAATTTATAGGTTGTTGGGAACTTAAGAATGCCCACCACCTCCTACTGCCATTCAGGACTACACAGATCAGGCATCTGTAGATCTTGAATGGGAGGAAGAGACGATGTCCTTCCTGCTTCTTCCCCAGTCGGTAAAAATTCAGGAAGCTAACTTCCAGCGACGTTCAAGTGTAGCTGGTATGAAAACTCCATCAGACGCCTTCAGTACTGATCTCCAATGCCACGTCAAAGCTAGTCCGAAACGTAGTCGATACGTCGTCATTGTTAGACTTGGCTTCACGTCATTTTTTTTTCCCAACTCCCTAGGCAAATCCGGCCATGACCACGCTTGTGAAGTGACGGCCTGGCTTGCTAGAGTTGTTAAAAGGGCAGCTCACAATTCCATAAGACCAATGCGTTGACTGCTTCTGCCAACTTCGCCCTGATACGACGTGACGCCTGTAGGTGGTCCACGTCGCTCAGGCCCCATCCTACTCGGATTTTTCGGATGTCTCCGTTTGGGTCACCTTTACACTTTGGGGGAAAATTGAAAAAGTTTGGAGGCAGGCAGCTCAAGAACTGCCCCTCCAACTCGTCGCCCAACTTTTGCAGGCGTTTCAAAACAATCATCCCCTGACACAGCGGAGGGATGATGGGCGGACCAGGGAAAAGGAATCCTTACAATCAAATGTGTAATATAGATCCCAACCCAATGCTGGGAGCCAACAGTCTAATCAAGCTAGGCGGCAACCATACAGAGGCGGCAAGAACCTAAGTTTCTCCGCCTTCATGCCTCCTAACTCTAGACGTTGACATACCCTGTCCACCGCCAGCGGACTGCCTACCTGTGGGCAGCCCTGCAATTTCAGGACCACTGGACCACTTTATTACCTCAGAACATTTGGGTGATTCAGGTCATCTCGGAGTGACTTTGGACTTCATTTCTCCATCCTTGTCCTCTCCCTTCTTCACGGATGTATCGTCAGTTAGGGAGAAGGATACCTTTATATATTTATATATATATGTATATCTTAATAAACCTGCAATAGCTGGGATTTTATTCATGGCTGTTTCTTATCCAGAGGCCGTTCATCGACCTGAGCCGCCTCAACCACCCTAAAAATTCAATGTGGCGATGGCGTGATCAGGCCATCCGACGGGTATACTCTCAGTCTAGTTATGACCGATGCACACTTTCACGTCCCTATCCCACGAGTCGCGGACATTTCTCCGTTGTGCTTGTCGGGACTCGATTTATCAGTTCCAGGTCATACCTTTTGGCCTCAACTTCAGCCCTTGGGCTTGTACCCAGGTTATGGATCACGTCGTCACCCTGTTCCGCTCGACTTCATTTATAGCGTCGGCAGTATACTTGGACGACATCCTCCAGAAACATATTAAGGTCTACTCTGCTCAAAGGCAGAAACGATCTTATATCACTTTGCATCATATAGGCTTTCTCGTGAACTGGATACAGTCCCATCTCTGTCCAGACAGATTTTTGGTCCATCTGGGTGTGGAGTTTCTCCCTGATCTGAATCTGGTAAGGCTTCCTCGAGTTTGCGATCATCCAGATAATCTCACTCGTAGAGTCCGTTTCCCTTAGGATGCGCATTTCAGCGAGAGTTCTTGCAACTCCTCGGATTATTCAGTGCAGCAGCGGACTTGATCCCGCTCAGCCGTCTTTTTTTAATGTGCCCTTTACAAAGGACGTTGCTAGTGTAATGGTGCCCTTTTTAAGTCCCTTCGATCACACCCTCATGCTCACGCCAGAGATATGATCATTCTTGAATCAGTGGCACAACCCCTGTGGGCTGTCCACAGGGATTACTCTGGAGATACCCCAGACAGAGATAACGGTATGTTCCGCCGCTAGTACCAGGGGCAAACCATCTCCACATCAACCTTTCAGAAATAAAGGCTGTCATCAATGCCTTTCATTTCTGGCAGGATCAGCTCTTATTGCAATCTGTCCTCCTGATGTCAGACAACTTTGTGGTGGTGACTTGCCTCCTCAAAACAAGGGGGCACCTATCACCAGACATGTGCAATCTGATCGGGCAGTTTCTACATTGGTGCGACAATCTCCACCTCAATATACAAATCAGACACATTCCTGGCAGACTCAATGTCTTGGCTGACAGTCATTCACACGGAATGGTCACTCCATCAATCAGGCTTTCTTCCAATCGACACACTTTGGGGACGTCCGATTATCGATCTTTTGCAACAAGGTGGAATCGCAAGTTGTCCACCTTCATCTCACAGGTTCCAGAACCAGAGCTTGGGCCGTAGATGTTCGGTCAATCAGCTGGGAAGGGTTGTGGTCATTCTTCTACCTTCCCACGGTCTTGGTACTGAAAAAAATCCAGAAGTTAAGGGATCAGAACTGTCAGATGGTTCTGATTGCCCCTCTCAGATGGAACAACTCTTGGGTCTCCGGTCTACTCGATCTGGCGATAGATCTACCCACGAAGATTACAGTCAGCCCAAGTCTTCTCAAGCAACCGCGGCCAGGGGTGTTCCACCCCTGTCCGGACCATCTTTATCTTCATGCTTGGCTCTTGTCCAGACAGCCTTGCAAGACAATTTAAATCTTCGATTATGGAGAGAATCTCGAGAGCAAGAAGGCCCTCTACTCTGAAGGCTTATGAGTGCAAGTGGCGTGTTTTCAGGGACTGGTACCAAATCATTCAGATTGTTCCTCTGAGTGTCACAATCCCTCAACTGACCGACATTTCTCTGGCTTTTCGAGGAGAAACAGCTGGCCCCAATTATTATCAAATTCTACTGCTCCATGATATCAGACACATTCCGCCATTAGAGTACATGTGCTATCAGCCATGACAAAGATCTGTCAGATCTCTTAGCCGCTTTAGAGTTCAATCGACTAATATCCCTCACCCTGTTTCCAAATGGAATCTGTCCTGGAATATTCAGACAGTATTGAGTCTTTAACCCACAATTCGTTAAAGCTACTATCATACAATTGGGTTTCTTGATAGTCTTAGCTTCAGCATGCAGGGTGAGTGAGTTATACAGGTCCTTTCTAGTGACCCGAACTATCTTCTGTTCAGATCAGACGGTTCGGTGGTCATCGTGACGCAGCCAGGCTTCGTAACCAAAAAAAAAAAAAAAAAAATAGGTTACCATCCATTGGCAATCAACGAGTCGTCATTAGCTCGCTTTCTTTTATAGATCAGGATCAGCAGACATGCAAGATCCTGTTTGTGCACTCTAGCACCATTTAAATGCATAGAGGTGAGTCAGGTCACATACAAGCACCTTTATTCTTCTGGTGATAGCTGGCACATGAGATATCACCATTCAAACCATTGGTTTGGTTCATGGCTGAAGTGGGTTATACACTCTGTGTACTCTGAGGATCCACAAGATCAGAGTCATCTCTTAGAAGCTGTTGGCTGGCATGCAGAGTCAACCTTCTCCAGTTTATCTTAAAGATTTGTCCTCGCAGAGGCAAACCTTGATCCTAGTAGGTCAGGTGTTGGCAGCCCAGATAACCACCAGACCCATGTGCAACAATCAGCACAGCCTATTAGCTTCGCTGGATTCGCCAGATAATTTTTTGTAGGTAAGAAGATTTCACTAACTATCTTCTTAACTGTATAAAGGGGTCACATATCACGTGACCCTGGGCTGTGTTGCTGATTAAAATTAGGAGACCGGGTTATCATTCAAATGGGGAATCCAGCCATCATTCCCTAGAGGATACCCGGGATGGAGGTCGGATGCTCCGCATTCCCTCCTCCTATTACTTATTCTCCTAAAGTAATGTGATCGGGGAACGTATTCAAAGGAGAAAGCAAATTTTTTAGTAAATTATGTTTCTCCGAGAATACTTACCCGATCACATTACTAAGAAACCCTCCCAACCACCCCGCTATGCGAGCATCCTCATATTTTTTATACCGCTCAGCTTAAAACTGGCGACACCTAGTGGGTGGCAAGGGGAGGTAAGGGACAAGAGTTATTGCCCTTTGTCTATATGACAGACAGGAAAGACGAATTTTCGTCTTTTGGTAGGGCTGGATTCGCGCGGTAGCAGGCTTATATCCCTAAAGTAATGTGATCGGGTAAGTATTCTCGGAGAAACATAATTTACTAAAAAATTTGCTTTCCTTAATTATGGCTGGATCTTTAACTAATAGGTAGCTTGAAATTAATGGCCAGGTTAGATTTTCTGGTTACACAACCAAATTTATGTGTGGTGAATGGGGGGCATCAGTTACTTGAATTCGGTTGTACCCACAGTTGGATAAGTGGATAAGTACCTATTCAATGTTGCCCTGTGTTCGTGTAGGACATTCCATATGCACCATTAGCCGAGTAATGTACCCACCTAATTCTATCAGAGCAACCAGTTACCCTGTACCCTTGTTGGTGGATGACCAAACCCCTAATGTCACTTTAAAATCTTGATATGCTACTTATAGTTTTATGGAATGCCTTGTATAGGTGTATGTACACCCTACCATATAAAGTGCATAAGAACTTTGCTTGCTGTATGTGCTAAATTTTCATGAAGGAATGCGATTAAATGGCAGAATCCAGTCGACTGGCATTAAAATACATTTTTGTCAAGTGTATCAATTTCCAAAGTGCAAGGCAGAAATTTTTACATGAACTAAGGTGAAGAAACTTTATGAAGTACCGCCAGAGAAAATCATAGATTCGGGGGGATATGGTTTATATAACAAATTTTGATAATATAATGTAAGGATTTTTTTTCTTTCTTCCTTTATCTTTTATATTGTATACCTTTTACAAAGCTCTAACACTGTAGTTGGAGTATCCTCCTTGGATGCAGGAGGTTCTGGGTTCAATCCCCATCTAAGTCATATTAAAGCTTACAAAAATGGTACTAAGAGCTGCCTTGTTTGGCACTCAGCACTAAGAGGTTAGTGTTAGGACTGGTTTTTCTGGTGCCAGAATAATATGACTGGGTTGGACATCATGCTACATGTCTGCGGCATGATGCCCCAGTGCTAGACATCACTGTAAACTAACACTTCAGACATTGTAACAATATGACTGAAAAAATGTTAAAGCTTCGTTAAAAATCCAAATCACACACACACATGGTTATAACACTACTTTTTATCTTGTTTACATGTTTTCGGACAGGTTTGTCAGTCATTTTATTTTTTAACTGTTTTTGCAATTCTTTGTTCTTTTTTTAGAACTTACTTTTAAATTGACACCATGTATCCAGTGTTGTGCTAACAGGCCCTAAACCATACACATACATCCTTACACACATGCATGCCTACTGTATTTTCCGGCCTGTAAGTTTATACTTTTTGACTTCTCTTATACTCCGAATCGACTTGTATATGGATTTTGTCATTGAAACTTCATATAAGTTATATTCGTAACTACAGGTAATAAAATGAACTACAACATGGACGTGCTTTCAATTATTATAAAGCAAGCATGTACTGTTTATTCAGCTGTGTCAATTGATAACAGAATATAACAGTGATTTGTTCAGAAGTTAAATCACAAGCAAGTTAGCATCGGTAATGCATTTTCACAATTGCCGGTAATATGGAATATCATACAACCATACCATTACCAGTGTAAAATATGAAGCCAAGATATTGACCTGTCCTCGTCTTATACTCAGAATCAACTTATATATGGATAAAGGATGGAAAATTTACAAAATTGGTGAATTTGACCTATTCCCGAATTAACTTGTCGGCTGGAAAATATGGTACATTAATTTATGAAAAACATACCATTTTTATGATCCCCAATTATCTAGTATATAGTCTTCCCTCTAAAGCTATTGATGGGAGCCATGGAGTACCACCTTATAGTTAAACAACCTTAAATGAAATACATTCTGCATATAAAATTGAGATCTATGACTATGCTCACAGTAAAGCAGTAGATGTGTAATAATGAATGGCCAACTAGTGAGTGGTTCTGTACTTACTGAATTACTGTGTCGCCAAATCATTCAGTATAGACTGTAAATTGTTAAGTTGTCATATGTCCCCAATCTAGTTAGTGTCTAATACACCAATGTGGTTCACACAACCTTGAAAAATCCTTGAATCTGAGAATTTACTTTATAAATTCCCTCTATTAGCTCCATGAATTTATGTGAGGGAATACAAAATGTTAATATTGTATAAAATATATGTTTTTAAATGCAAGACTTTTGTTTACATCATATTCTTAAAGTAATGAAATGAGATAAAATTGTGAGGATCAAATAAAACAACAATTGCAAGATGATGTAAAGTCACTTTGCAGTAGTGCCTTTGCTAATTACATTTATTAAAGATAACTAATTTATTAAGAAGGTGGCCCAACTACACATGAGCTGTATGCAGATCAAAATGAGTGCATGACCCATTTTTGTAAGAGAAAGTACTCCATGAAAACTCTTAGCAGTCCAGACATTTTTTAAAGATTGCAAAGTCCATAGAAAAAAGCTCACCTGGACCATGTAAACCATAGCAGATAAGCATACAGATATAGAAAGATGCATGCACTTGACACACATGCACACACACACACATGCACACACACACAGCCACACAGATTTCATGACCTAGAAACATCCAGTATATACACTAAATTGCTGTGTCCCCCAACCATCCAGCGTATATTTCTATATATATATATATTGAATCACCATCAATTCCAATCATCTAGTGCATATACTGAATAGCCATGTCTCCCAACTATCCAGTATATATACTGAATTGCCAGGTCTCCCAACCAACCAGTATATATACTGAATTGCCATGTCTTCCAACCATCCAGTATATATGCTGAATTGCCAAGTCCACCAACAATCCAGTAAATTACTGTATTTGTACTTCTACAGATATTTCAAAACTTTGAGACTGATCTCGAGGTATGCCAAATAACTTAATCCAATGCTTTTTTAGTGGTTTTATACACAGACAGACAAATTGACACAAACACTGATAAGGACACAAATTGTTACGACCATAGATATCTCATTTATGAACATACATAGAATTAATAAATGTTTGGGCTTTCACACAGTTAAAGTTTCATGCTTGCTCTCATGAAAATTTCAAGAAATGAAGAAGCAAACTTTTTCCATGGTATATTTCCAGGGGACCAATGTCTTTTTAAATGGCATTCCAGCTAGGTAACTCTTCTTTGTGAAATGAATGCTTGGTAAGATGTATAAAAACAGCAAGAAGAAGAAAATTTAACAAAATTTGTATTGGCAGGTCTGCTTTTCTACCACTGAAGATATTTTAACGAAACTAGTCAATTATGTATCATAACTGGATGGTGTGTCATGTACCATAGCCATGCCCCATGCCTCAAGGGCAAGTTCACCTCATTGGAAATGTAAATCTGTGGCTGATAACATGTGTCTGGAACATAACTTTGTAGCCACTGAAGATATTTTAATGAAACATTTGCCAGTTATGTATCATGTATAGATGATATGTCACATACCTTAGCCATGACCTCTGTCTCAAGGTAAAGATCAAATGCAGCTCTTACTTGTATGTATCCTTGTCCACACTATAACTGTGAACTACTTTAGATATTGTAATAATACCTTTAACTTGTTATATATTATGACTAGACTGTGTGTTACATACCATTGCTATTAACAAAGACTTACAACAATGGTACTAACAGCTTCCTCGCTTGGCGCTCAGTATTAAGAGGTTAAGGTTAGGACTGGTCAGCCTGGTGTTAGGATAATGTGACTGGGTGGAACATCATGCTACATGTCTGCGGCATGATGCCCCAGTGCTAGACATCACTATAAACTGCCACACTGCAGACATCATAGCTATATGACTGAAAAATTGTTAAAGCTATGCTAAAAATCATAATCACATGCACACACATACACACGCACCATTGCCATTACCCCTGCCTCAAGATCAAGGTTACATCAAGGGAGAATATAAACCAATGACCTGTCTTCATGTATTGATGTGTATGTAAAACTTTTCAACCAGTGAAAATATTTTAATGAAACCCTAGCTTGTTATATAAAAATTGTCTTAACATTGTCTTGTGTATTCAGTCATACAACTCTTCCTTTCACGGTTAAGGTCACAAAGACTAATTTAAGCCAGTTGCTAGTTTCCAGGCTGTCTATTTTAACCCCTACATATATTCTGGTGAACTTTACACAGGTTCAAACCCTCTCATACCAGTCAAATCCCTAGCTCAAAGTTCAATGTTGGGGGAAAAAACCTCACATGGTGTGCATGCCATGTGTCAATTTGGTATTGTTGTTTAATTTTATTTGTATGTTGTACATTGTAAATTTTGATAACTGTAATATAAACCACTCAAATGCTTTGGTCCTGGTATATCTCAATGACTTTTTGTTACCCTGGAGAACTTTAAATAATTGATTTAGATAAAATTGCCCCCAAACAACAAAAAATTGTGCATCCTAAGACTTCTATGCAGGTAAACTATACAATATTTGGTGTCCCAAAACTTGTAGACCAAAAAACAAATGTAAAGACATAATTGTGAAGATCACCATACACTACAAACTCATGCTTATGTTACATGAGGTTATTATAGATAAAATGTGCCAATCAATCAGTAGACAATAAACAAAGTTCTAGATGTACCAAAACTTAGTACATGAAAAAATTGTTTTAACTTTTATAGATCATAAATATTGCTTTTAAAAATAATTAAGGGTATCCCAAGATGTACTGTCATTACAGTAATATATGTAATTTATGATATATATATACTAACGGACAGATAATTACATACATCTTGATTTATAGACAACAAATTAGGTTATACAGTTCCATATATTTTGATATGTTATAATTTACTGAACTACCCCAAAATGCTATTGTTCAGTAAAGACTTTATAATATAAAAAAGAAGGCATCAAAGCTTGGGCTGCTTCAGCTCCTTAGCACAATTGTTGTCAAATATATGTATGAATTTTGATCAAACTTTGCACGTAAGCTAGAGTCATCACGACTATGAATGATACTCGACGATTTGTTGTAGTTTTCGTCATTTTTAGTTTCTGTTAGCTGAGATTGTTACATTTCTAGAGGTTATGTGAAGAATTTTTACTTTGTTTTTGGACTTGCATTATATTAATGGGATCACATGTTCATTTTTAGTTTCCACTGTTTACTGCAAACCAAAGAGGCCATGCAAATTCTGTGGACAGGTCTATTAAAAACTAAAGAGACATATAATCCAGGTTCATAAAGATTGTAAGGAAGTGAAACCTATAATTGAAAATCCTGGTCAGCAAAGAGCAGCAATGAACACAATTAGAAAAGATGGCATCTTTGAACAGAACAAGCTGCAGTGCACAAAGGAAAACCCATCATTTCAGTCTCAGAAATATTGTGAGGGGAATATAGTTTGTTGCCCAAATTGTAAGGGATTTTATGCAAAGAAACTCTTCTTCAGGCATAGAGATAAATGTCACTTGGACAAATGTGCATTTTCAAAACCCATTCCATTGACATTGCTAGCTACTGCAGGTGATACAGTGGATGCCAGCTTTCAAGACCTGTTGAACTCTTTGAGGACGGATGAAGTAGGTTCTGTATGTCAGAGAGATTGTACTATAAAGCTAATAGGAGCACGTTTGTGGGGGGGGGGAATACTGAAAAAACAATCGAAGTGAGAAAAAATGTTCATTCAGACATCAGAACATTGGGAAGACTATGTAGAATTCAAATCTTATGAGAAAAATGAATGTATAGAATCGGTGCAAATGTTCAACCGTGAAAAATTTAGTTCCCTCAAAAGAGATATCTACAAAATAACAGACAAAAAGGATTCCAGCATCAAGTATGGTTTTAAAGAGAATATCTACTACTTACTGATGACAAGTGCAGAAATCTTGAAAGGAGAAGCATTACAAGGTAAACAGGGTGAAGTAAAAGCAATGGACTTTGACTACTTTGTCTCAGTTTTAAAGTTGAACAGACAAACAGTGTTTGGTGATACAAGATACATGATTACCCAAGGTAGGCAAGAAAGGCTTAGATTGCCAAATAGACTACCAGAGGATGAACCAGTTGAAAAGCTTCGAAAATACACACTGGAAGTGATATCAAAACACACTAAAGGCAAATTTGATTTCATTGGAAAACATGACTTTGTAGAACTGCTCAATGCAGTTAGTTCCAGACTAACTCTTTTCAATGCTCGCTGAGGTGGAGAACCAAGTAGATTGAAGATTGATCACTGGTGCAAGAAAAATCAGTGGATTACAGAGTCCCAGATGAAGAATTTCGATTTTCTTTCACCAGTTGAAAGGAAAGTGTTTTGTGACATTGAGGTCACTTTCCAGCAGGGAAAAGGGACAAGACTTGTATCATGTTTGATACCTGGTGATTGCAAGAAGGAAATGGACATCCTTTGTGACAGAAATATTGGTATGGATGCAGGTATTTTATCAACAAACGAATTCATCTTCCCAAATACAGAATCTTCACCAAACCATGTCATTGGATGGGACTGCATAGATTACATGTGTAAAAAGGCTGGAATTGAAAATTCAAACATCAATGCCACGAACAACAGAGCTAGGTTAAGTACTATGTATGCAGCACTTGAAGTCCAACCAGAGGATAGAACCTTTTTTTACCAGCACATGGGGCGTATGAAGTGAATGAAAATGTCTACCAAAGACCATTGCCAGTTATGACTATCGCCAAAGTGGGACTGCATTTGCAGAGTTTTGACAATGGTAAGTATATTGGTGTTTTAAAAGGAGTAATCTGGAATAAATACAAACGGCACTAATAACTAGTCACATGCTCTTGTTATAATATTGGCTTTTTGGTAGTATTATGTTAAAGAGTGGTTCATTTATCAGTGATAATACTGTTTGTAAAAGTTACTTTAAAATGACCTGTCAAGAGACTTTGTAAAGCAAAGTTAGTGGAGGGCATCCTTGTATTGTGTTTTGCCTGTAAACGCATATATGGATAGTGGAGTTTGAGAATTTCGTTATGGTTTTATTTTACAGGTATGTCTGAAAGAGTCACCAACTGTGCTGCATCTGATACCCCTACAAATGAAATGTACCCCTTAAGTGACACTTCGACCACTCCTGCAAGTGATAACAACTGTTACAGCAGTTCAACAAATATTCCTACCAGTGACCTCCCATGTGAAGAGGTCACCATTCCCATGGGGATTGCAAACCAAGTTGCTTCAGCAGACGCTGCTAGTGCCCTTCTCAGGGACATATCTAATATGACCTATCGAGCAGGTATATGTTTTAAGATTAAATAAATTGTTTTGACTATATTTTCACTTTTAAACCTGTTGCTACTTAAGATTAAGTGTGGGTTAATCTTGAGGTAAACATTTGTCACACTTCCAGAGATGTTTGCTGCTATGATTTTCAGATAACTGGGTCAGTAAGATAGGCGAATTGCTGTTTTTAGGCAATATTAAATATTACGAAACCAAAACAACTAGAAAAATGAGCTGTCTATATCTTGCACACCAAGAAGACAAGTCCCACATGATATAGTGAAATATTGACAAGAAAGATGAACCTTAAACCTAATCTGGTTTTTCTTGATATTAAGTTCAATATGAAAAAAGATTACAATGATACAGACAGCTATCGAAAATATAATGATATAATGATATCTTGCAATACATGATAAATATAAAATGACTGGTTTTTATGTATGAGTGTAATGGTATACACTTGAAAATGATCAAATGATAATACTTGAAAGTCATGTTTTTGTCTAAAATAAAAATGAAGGTTTACTCTATTTGACTTGCATAAATGAATCTTGTCAGACATTTACAGTAATATTTACAGTAATAATGATTACTGTATTAAATTTAATTGTATTAAATGAGCTTGAGCGAATTTATTTTCATGGAATTTTAAGATTTCTCAATTACTTAACCCTTAAAGTGCGCTGTTGTTTTTGGTCCCGTAGTGCGTGTCGCGACTATAGTCACGCTCGAGGTGAGCAACACTGATCGCATTCTATAACTTCATCTTGCCATAAATGCCTGTAAGACTATATTTGATTGGTTTAAAAAGGCCTGGAACAAGCATTCTGCAGTACTTTACTATATTATTAACGATGTAATTTTACAAATGCTCGCTTCTAAACACGTGGTACTTGTGCAAAGCTAAAATGGCCGACGCTGAATACAAAGTTGATTTCTTGCAACAAATATTCGCTTGTGATAGTGATGCTAATAGTGATTTTGAATAATTTGAGAAAAATGACATTATTGGAGCAAGCAAGGTATTGATGGAAATACACATGAATGATTTTGAGCCAGTAATTTACGTGGAACTGGAGTCGGATGTACATGCTCGCTTGACGTGAAAAGATGGCGCGCCTGTCAACCCCCATTCACTGGTAATTCAAAATTAAATGTCGAGATGGTGAATAATGAACCTACGGACTATTGAAGACTTTTTCTTAGATGACGAGCTATTGCATCTGATAGTAGATCAAACAAATCGTAATGCAGATCAGAGAGTTCATGGGGCAGACTTGAAGGAAAAAAGTAGCATGAAGAAATGGCGGCCTGTCTTATCAGAGTCTGAGCATCTAAAACGTTTTTGCATCGATTGAAACAATGGGTTTGGTACATATGTCTGTTCTCGATTCTTAATGGGCTATTGATGATGTGATATCAACCGCATAGTTCAGCAAAAAAATAAGTATGGGATAGATTTCAAGCTATTCCAAGCAATTTACACCTGTCAGACAATGAGAACAATTAAGGTGACTCTTCACACAAAATCAGCCCAATGATTGAACAAAAATAAAGCCGTTGCTGAGGTTTTATCACCAGATATGGACCTCGGTTTGATGATATTATAATAAATAACAGGTGATAGTTTTTCTTCAACATTAATTGCTGACTGAAGGGTTTAAACATACCTCTGACATTCATGGAGTGGATTTTTGCAAAACTGTCACCCTGCCTTTACCTGTGATTTTCACAATTTATATATAACATTGTGACAGACATTACATGTGCATGGTTGGACTACTAAAGAATATAACATTTCATAGATATATTTGAACGTTTCCATCAAAAACAAAGAAAAATACTGATGAAATACAATTGTAACTTGTCATTTTACCTGTAGTTACACCTGTACCTGCAAATATGTTAAACCTACACGTGTCTTGATGCTAATCTTAAAGTATAGACACGCACCATCATTTTTTATGTAGGGTTTGTCTATCAATAGTGTATATTTAATGAAATACGTGCAATTTAAAGACTGCAGTTTTCTTCTTTTCTCCCATGAAACAATTCAGCACTGAGGGACCTTTTACTGCAAAACAATGCAGCACTTTAAGGGTTGTCTTTTCAGAGATTTTTTAATATGCATATAGCTGAACAGAATTGTAGAAAACAACATAAATACATTAGCAATAACAATGGGCTAATAATGTGAATTAAGATGGATCAATAGAGAGATATGATTTTTCATTATAGGATAGTTGTTTAAAGGTAGCAGTTCCCAACCTCAGTTCATGACCCAAATCATTGTCATGAAGTGTCCTCAGTATGGTTGCAAAGTGTCAGGTTCGAAGATTGGGAGGTCCAATTTGTGACCAATTTAGGTTTGCACAAAAATGTTGAAAATTACTGTTTTGAGGTATGATATGCTTTTAAAATAGATTTAGTAGTGATGCACATGTAAAAAAATAGCTAAAACAAAACAGGTTTCATAAAGGGACCAACCATTTAGTTTTCAAGGGAGGGTGCTAATTTTTTTTTTTTAGTCAGACTATTTTTGCATTTTAACCACAAGATTTTTTCCCATTAATATAATGGATATAATCAGTTCTTTTTTCATGAAATCAGAGCAAGAATATTTCTTTCAAGCTACTTTGGGCCCAGAAATATTTTTTTCAAAACATTTCCAGGCCATCCACTTTAAATATTAAATAATCAGTCCCTGTCTCAGTATCACCAGTCTGCTACAATATCAATACAGAGTGCATGGTAACCACAGAAAATATATAAAAAGCTCAGTTTATGGAATTCAAGGAGACTGTGTGAACTTCAGCAAGAAATATAATAAAAATACAGTGCATTGTTAACAAGCCCTACATTTTCAAATCATTAGTGTATTATCATTTGTTTACATTTCAGCTAAAATGAAAAAATATGCCATCAGCTTTGACTGATAAGTTTCCCCAGAATATGACTATGGCAGACTGTAATTTGCTAGATAATGTGAATATTTCATGACTTGGGAGCAAATTTTTTTAACACTCATTGGATATTTTGTCAACATTCCTCCAGACTTCACCTGCCAAATAATGTGGGATATTGCTGGTTGTATGTAGATCATCGTGATTTCTTAAAGCTATTTTCAACTTAAAGAGGATATGGCTATATTGATTTTAATGATAGATCTTAAAATCTCAGGGGTCTCCCAACAATTAAAGCTCAGTATCCCCATTTCCCATTAAGGGAAATACCAATTATTATTCCCATGCTTTTTATATATTAAAAAATATAAACATATTATTATCCTTCCACTGTCTGTCTGTCAATCCATCTGTTACTGCACCTTCATCCTAATGGTTGTTTGGAAATTCACACAACTTATTAATTACCTTGCCCATGTGTGGATGACTGAGCAAGAGGGGTGTCATTCCTACCTCCCTCTATGGGAGGGAGACAGGTAAAAATACAGCAATTGCGTATAGTGACATTTTTTAATGACATTTGACCAAAGTGAATATATCTGATCATAGGAAAAGACATGTATGTGACAGATACTGCATTTTAATGTCTGGGTCATTGCTGGTGATGGTGAGTATGGGGTGGGTAATGGAATATGCTATAAAAAGCATAGGGATTCACAATTGCCTTGGTTTTTATGCTTCTAGTGAACCTGCATTAAAAGACTAACAAATGATGAAGAAGGGAAGCAATTAATTTTGTTTCATGAAGATTTATCCTCTACCATTGTGTAACAACTTTACATGTATGCAGGCAAGAAATATATTTAAATATTTAATTGTTATTACAGATCAAAGGTTTCACTGGGATGCCCAAATGACGAAAGTTTTGAAAGATTCATTCATTGACTGGATTAATATGCCTTATGGTTGTAGCCTTTTAGGTACTGCTCTTACATAGTATACATTTTGTTCAGTACAACCTTGCATACATTTTTTGTACTTTTTTTTTTCCTCTTTCCTCTTGGTATTGAATACTCCTTAATGTAGAATTACAGCAGTGCCCCCAACAGCTATGTCTGTGAACTGGTTGCTTTTAGTGCAAATTCAGAAATAGTCACGTATTGAGGTGTATAGTTGTCTAGGTACAGTCATCTGGACCTTGTTTTTTTTTTCTACTTCAGTTTTGTTCAGGAAAAAGAGATGCAAATGAGATAAGAAGGATCTTGTATTTGCTGGATTAGATCATTTGGACTAATTTAACTCTTTTTCAATTATGCTGATTTGATGTTTAAAGTGTTGAGGAATAGTTATTGAAGCTCCTTGTTTGCCCTTCTCCCAGTAATGCAAACTAGGGTAAAATGTGGCTTTGTAGGATGAAATCAACACTAAGGTATCTACCATGGACATGGTCTGTTATTATCTCATGTTTTTATACAGATAGGGGTATTTTAGATTTTAATTTTTTTAAGCAATTTGTATACTGCTGCCACAAGGCTGTTCGGCTTTTGCACAATAACTTTAATAGTTGTTGAAACGTGCAAAGGCCAAGGTGAAAGAAGGAAAACTGTTTTTGCACAATGACTCACAGTTAAAGTTACCAAACTTTGTGGATTGTATCTAGTCATACAGTATATGCATATGTAAAGTGGTCATCAGGTATTTTGTTGTTATTTTGCTGCAGCTCATTTGTTTCATTTTCAAAGGATGCATTAATTGATGCACTGTTTGAAAAATTGCTAATGCCTGAATATAAAATGTTGTGCTGTGAATCTACATGTTCATGTACATAATATCTGCTTATACAACTGTTTTATAATGATACTATGTAGTTCATTTTCTCATCCTTGCATTTATTGGTAATAAGGCAAATTCGATTGTGTGACATCTACATATTTTGTGAATGAGCAATGGAGTATCCATATATTTGCTAACACTGAACAGAAACATGCTTTTTCATAAAGTTGTTTCAAAGAAATTATCAGAATTATTTAAGTTAAAGAATATTGGTATCAAGAGTTTTGTTGCTAATCGACTGGTCTTCACAGGTTTAAAATAAAGTTGTTTGTAAATGATAATGGAATATAAATAATATTCTTCTTCCTATGTAATTTATTAACACAACATTTAGAATTTAGTATTCTTGCATGCAGACTGCAAAGAAAACTGATTATATATGAATCCAAATGAATCAGAGAGATAGAGAAATGTCAAGGTATATACGCTGTTTGGAGTACAAGCTCAGTAAAAGCACTGCAAAACAGGCCCAATACCTGCAGGATTGTTGTCTAGTTCATTGCATTGGGATGCAGTATTAGTCTCTGGTCTCTCTTTCAGGTAAAACAGCAGTGGAACAATGGATACATGAAAGCAAAATCATAGCACCTTACAACAAAGTCTGAATAAAACTAATGAACATGAAGAGGCTTCAACAAGAAAAAACCAAGCAACAACTACAGAAAATTGGTGTACTTTAAGTACCCCTTCTTGAAACTTTCATGTTAGTCCATCCAAGCTTCCATCCATCCATCTGGCACACACATATTAATTCAGCTAGTTGGTTTTGAATGAATTGCCATGAAATTTGGTAAATATTATAGGCATCACTTAATGATGATTATATAGATAAATTATTTTGTGATGCAATTTTTATAAGAGTTCTCATTCTTACTTTCAACTGAATTCCATGTATGACAAAGTCTTGTAATCATAATTATCTTACATTTTGCAGTTGATTGCTATGAAACTTGGTAAATGTTGTAGTCATCAACTCAAAATGTGCACAGAAACAAAAATCTTGGCTCTTCAGTTAGTGCCATTTTTATTACTTTATCTCAATACAGTGTATGTCTTAATCTTGTAAATACAAAAAGTCTAGTTTCTGATGGATCGCTGTGAAACTTGATACATAATATTGTCATCATCTGAAGACGCACATGTAAACAAATTACTTTATTCCAGCAATAATTGCTTGAATTACTGTCTTTTCTTGCAGCTTGATGTATTGCATGATTAAATCTTGTGAATACAACTACTGTCAAAGTTTTCAGTTCATTTCCATGAATGATAATTTGAAGATGCACATTTCACCAAATTACTACTCTCCTGCAATATTTGTTGTTAAATTATTGCACTTTTTCTTCTTACAGTGACCGATTTTTTGTGCATGTACTTGTCCTGCAGTTTTTGATACATTTCTGTTAATTTTGGGTACATATAAATCCAATTATGGTGCAGATATGAAAACTTTTATGTCTATACTTTTGTAAATGACTTTGAAAACCAGACATAATTGACTTTGGGTTCCAATGTACCTTGTACTTGCCCTTGGCACAGATCGCTATATAAAATATGGATCTCCACTGTTTCTCCTTATACTTATGGGATGGTATGTCATCAGTCCATTCATTGGCACAATCTTGTTATGGCTTTGCCTCCTAAACTACTTCAGGATTTCCATGAAACTTTATCCTTTACACCTTCATCCCACATACAAGTTGGTCCTAAATTAAAATGGTGTCACTTGCATATCCAATAAGGCCACTGTAGTGTCTATCTTGAAATCTTGATGCTGATCTATCTGAATGGATGGTCATCTTGGCATGTTTGTTTTTTTATACTAAACGACTTCTTGTAATATCTAATTGGGCCTGAATGAAAATACTGCTGAGATATCTTATATGGCTGTTTCAGTTTCCATCTTGAAAATATTGTTATCACTACTTCTCCTGAATGAAGGGTCATATTGGCATTGAGTTTTCACTGAACAACTTCTTTACCATGTCAAGTTAGCTGATCTGACTTCCAATATGGCCACCATAATGGTCTTCTTGAGTATCTTGTTGCTACTTTCAGATGTCTAGTCATATCGATATTGTTATTTCACCAAAAGACTTGTAATCTTTTGCTTGTCCTAAGTGTAAATGGTGCCAACCTGTTTTCCAATATGGCCATCATGGCAGCCATCTTGAAAATCTCTTCATTTTTCCAAAAGAACAACAAGTCATGTTATCTTGAGGTTTCCACCAGAAGACATCCTTTCATGTCTTGTTGGTCCTAAATGAACAGCTAGTTTGAAAATATTGTTTTTGCTGAAGAATATTAGAGATGACTTCAATACTCAGCAATTAAAATTATTTTGAAAGGTTCTTAACTTGAATTCCTAGAAATTCTTTTTGGCCAGTAGAATGTCAGCCCTGACAAACGTGTTTTTCATATGGAAAACATAACACTGAACTCTTGACCATTTTCTAATGTAGGTAGATACGGAGTGCATGACTTTGCTATTTTTTAATCCTGGAATAAAATGTGTCAAGTGGACTTGCAATTCAGTATGGGCAGAAATCAGAATTTACACTTGCAGGAGACTCCATTATACACATTTTGTAAAATTGGATCATTAAAACATACAAGTACTTGTATACAGTAGTCCCCCAGTTATAAGGCCACCCCTATTGCAGCAGGAAGGTGGCTTTATAATGAGGGTGGCCTTTCTAGAGGGGGGGTGACAAATGTGAATAGCATTTACATGAATCCTCTTTTTCGTACCCGCGACCTTGTTGGCAACAGTCTAAAAAAACAAACCGTTTTGTCACAATTAAAAATATCTTTGCAGTCATATATCTTGCATATATCATTCAATCTTTTGTTCCAATCTTCGACAAATTCATTCTTAACATTAACTGATTCTCCACTAAGGACCGAACACTTAATATTGTGTCAGACTTTAAATTTATGCAACCATCCGTTACATGCATTGAAGTCGTCATATCCCATTACAGCTGACAAAATTATCGCTTTTTCTTGGATCATTCGACCGGTGCAAAACCATTCAAAATCTTGTCATTCAAATCAGGATACAAACATCTGGCTCTAACAATCTTCCTTTCTCTGTCCATTCCACCTTTCCATTTTTCCGAGAGGGGAAAAATGTTGAGGGTGTTGAAGGTTCAATATGAAAACTTTTGCTGTCCAGCTTCACTAGGAAATATTATTCAGACCAACTAATATCTACTATATTTACGATATATTGATCCTATGTACATATGCAAATGAATTGTTAGCAGAGTTTGTACTTAGTATATTCCAATAAAGTTGACTCTTGGTTTTTGGCACTTGGACAAAGATTTAGACTCGTTGTTGGGTGTGGTTGAATGACAGTATTATATGTAGTTGATTAATTGATCTTGTTTATGATTATGTACATGTATATTTGCTCCATGATTTTTAGAAGGCCTCTGATTTTTAGCCCCACTGGTCATAAAACATGATCTTGTGGGATGGCCAGTTGTCCATCATCCGTCTATGAGCACAAATTTATTTTTGTTACTCGTTCTAAACTACTTGGATGATTTACATAAAACTTGACACAGAGACCATCTTGAAAATCTTTTTATTGCTGCTTCTCTTAAATGGCTAGCCATACCAACATGTGGTTTTCACTAAAAGACTTCTTACAATATCTTGCTGGTTCAAAATGAAAATGGTGCCAATCTTATATCCAGTATGGCTGATATGACATCCATCTTGGTACTCCTACTGAAAGGATGGTCTTGTTGACATGGGGTTTTCACCAAAAGACTTCAGATGATGTCTAGTTGGTCCAAAATGAAAATGGTAATAATTTTAAGCCCAGTATGGCTGTCACAGTAACTACTTTGAAAATCTTGTTATTGCTCAATAATATCAGCAATGGTTTCAACACTTATTGGTTAAAAAGAACAAATGCTCTTATATTGATGTCCTGAAAATTATTTTTGGCCAGTATACTATAGCATCCGTTCATCCAAGAGGCTCTTGTTTACTTTTTGAATTGTCATTTATTTGTAGAATCTCCAAAATTTTGAGGTGTGTTTCAGTGGTAGTGACCCTCTTATGCTTAATATTAACTGTGACAAAAGTGCACACCTATATACATTGGGCTATGAGATTCACTATATCATTTAAACCTTTGTATACCTCACAAAAAACTACTGAAACCTTGTTTTTTAATTGTATCACTCCTTCCTCGAGTTACAAAATGTGAATCAAAAGTTCTCGTACATTATCTTTGTACCCAAATTTTTTTTTAGTCATGTGAGTGATAGACACACATGAGCCTCTTACCTCTCGCATGGTTTATGCTAGGATCACCAAATTTGGTAAATGTTTTGTGGCTTATATACTGTATTTTCCTATACTGTATTTTCCTATGTAAAATAAGTCCTATTCACTAATGACAAATACACATTTGCATTCTCAGACACCATTTCGTTTTAATTTGCATGTTTTAACTCTGTGCAGCTTATGGCTATTTATTTTGCAAAAACTATGGGATCCCTTTCCCAGTACACAAAATTATATGTCTGTGAATTTACGCAGTACACAAAATTCAGTATCCATGACTTTACACAGTACACAAAATTAAGTATCCATGAAAATTAAATCTTTCACTAAACCACAAAGTTAAATAAATTCACAGTATCTGATTGCTTCCTTAAGAGTAAGCTTTTGGTGTGGTTGTGCATTGTCAGTCATCAGTTGTCTATTGTGTACCTTGAACAGATATTTATATAGTACATCCTCACCTTTTACATTTTTAGCTCATCTGGCAATAAAGTTCACGTTTGGTTGTGGATGAAATATGCTGAATAAACAAATCTTACCTTTAATGTGTGTTCTTTTTTTTTTTATTGCATTGTTGAAACATAGTATGTAATAACATTTACATAAAAATCTTATGAATATAGTTTGTATTCTTTTATTTTTAATCCAGGAAAACTTTATGCAGAATAATGTTTTTGTGTATCTACCTTTCATTCTGAACATCAACATACAATGTCATTGATGTAAGTCACTCTATTAAGCAGTACAGTTCACTTTATATCTGCCTCTTTTGTAACTTTCTTAATTTCTTCCCCTTTCTTTCCTCCTTATTTTTGCAATTTCATACACAATGCTATAAACATTTTAATTAAGTTTCTGCTTGTAACTTCTTTTTTATTTCTTCTCCTCTTTTATCAACTTCCTCATTGTTCATCTTTGTGCTCTATATACCATGTCTAAATGCTGATATTTAGAGAATTTTCACTATGACTTCAACAATTTAAAATTATTGTCATAACTCGATTTCATCTGCTATATATTCACATATATTTCTAATGTTTGTATCGTCAAAAGGAGAAAACAAACCATTGGTTTTCATTCTAATCCTTTACTATCTGTATTACAGAACTTATAATCTTGAATTACACAGTTATAAAATTAAATGTTTAAACTAGAAGCCATTTTTACATTACTGAAATGGCTTAAAACATATGAAAAGATTGATTTTCATCTGACATGCCTTGTGCATCATGTCTAAATGGAGCTACTCCAGAGTACCTACAGGAGTTATTAAACTGTTACTCGGCACTTAATACCATTGAAGAACAACATCATATGAAACCTTCTACCATCAAAGTCAAGAATTTAACAATTTTAAAATGTTTCCAATACTCGGGTATATTTCTGTGGAAAAAGATTTAATAGGCCGTAAAAGCTGCTAAAAATATTAGTATTTAAAAGAGATGATATTTAAGTCAAATTTATTTTACTCAAGACATGTTGAACTAAATAGTAATTTCTATTAACTTTTTGTATGATGTATAGTGTTTCACTTTTTTAGAGGACCTCAAGGTAAAATTATTTTCATCTAAATGAGTTCCCTCTGTAAATAAAGAATTATTAATAGTATTGTGTAAACAATTTGATCCAGGTCTGATGATTATAAAGAATTGGTAATAGTATTATTGGGTAGACAACTGGATCTAGGTCTGATGATTATAAAGAATTATTAATAGTATTGGGTAAACAATTGGATCCAGGTCTGATGATCTACTTATTGTCAAAATTGTTTGATTTAATTTAATTAGATCACAAATTAGAGGTGATGAATCCAAGATAACCATTTACAAGCCTTTAATATATGATCAGCACCCACTTATGTACTTTGACTGGAGGAAAATTACACCTAATGGAATGTAAATCTTAGCTTAAAATAATAAGTTATCCCAATTAAGCAGTGTATCCTTATACCATCATATGCCACGTTTTTTTAATTTCATTTTAATTCTTCGGTTTATCTGGAAATTCATTAGACAAGTAAATCTTTGAAAAATAATTAGACATAGCATTTTCATATTGAGGTTGATTGCATATGGGTACATACAATCTCTATATTAATATGCAATGAGTTCATAAAGTTAGGTTATTCAAAGTTTTCCATGATTATCACAAGATATAAGGTTAAAGATATATTAGGTGTAAAACTTGAATTTGTACCAGATTATGGCCTGTTCTTGATGATTGTGACTGGAATAAGATGTGTAATTAGCAATCAAATTACTTGCAAACATGAAGTCGTTGCATGGCATGATGGGGTAAAAATCAATTTAAAACATAAGATGACTATGCTATTTTTAAGTGTTTTTGGTGATTAAATTACATTTTTATGACTATTTCATGGGTTACCCATTAGCACCAGAGAAAATTATATATCTCCCATGAAAAAGTTGATAAATTATTTCAAAGGTACAAACTGAACTGTACCAAAACTGTTATGTTATATGCATTGAAAAACAAGACTATTTGTTATTGATGATAGAAAGCTTTACATATATGGTTATGTAAACAAAAAGGGAAAAGATACACAGTGTTGTCTTGTTTGAATAACAACCATGATATAAACCCAACATTGAACTGAATGCAAATTTGAGACATAAGGAAACAAATGGTTTTGAGAAAGATTTTATAAATGAGAAATAACATTGTATTTAGTTAACTGATGGAAAATCTCAGAAAAAAAATAACATTTAAAATATATAAAGGTTAAAATATAATTTTAAATGCCGGGAGTATTTACCATTTGCACAAGGGGACATTTATTATAAATGACTATTTTCAGTTTCAGAACACGAAAATCAAATTATCCAAACCATTTTACGATGCATTTAAAATGTAATTGTATCTAAATGGTTAATGTAACAATTTCAATAAAACAGGTTTGAAAAAATAAATATACTGATTCATTGTGGATCTTTGTTGAGACAGAAAACTTTGAAAGTAACATGAAGGATAATCTACAGGTTTATAACACTATACAGAGTCTTTAGAAAACATAGCATATTTGGTTACCACAAATGAATAAGGAACTTTGTAAAGGGGAGTAAGATATTTGTCAGTAAATATATATATAATTAATTAATGTATATATTTATTGTATACTAGGCAGTGAATTACTGAATTTTACAAGTGAATTATCTGTGATAGAGTGAAGAAAAAAACTATTCACCAGCTATCATTAGATATTATAAATAAGAAATTTCAATGTTTCATCAGCTTGCGTGATGTAAAGGTAAAGATGGTCATCTGGAAAACTTAATGACTGTGGTTAAAATCCAACCAATGATAAACATGTTTCTTTTTTCTTTGTTTTGTTTTTATCAGCTTATTTACCTTGCATGGGGAAGGAGCATTTTAAACTGCTGACATTGAGGGGATGCGTTAAGAAATATGCTACTTTAGTGTGTTATAAAAGTTGTTAGACAATAGGCTTGATCATTTTTCACCCACTCTATGAAATATATCCATTATTCACTTGTTTCAAGCAAATACCCTCTATATATTTGTGAATGTACCCGAATAGGTGGATATGTATATAGTAAGGCCCCCAATGACATTGTTAGTACATGTATGTATACTATATACATTGTACCCTAAAGTTTGGCAATGAGCATGGACACAAATGACTTGACTATCCGGGTACAACTATCAGGGGACATTTATATATATATATATATATATATATATATATATATATATATATATATATATATATATATATATATATATATATATATATATATATATATATATATATGATATATTTTGAAGTGAATTATCAGTGAGGTTTAATTTTGTTCTTCAACTTGATAACTAAAAAGGCAGCCACCAAATAATACATTAAATAATTATGTTTAAACCATCTGAAAAGCAAATGCCCCCCAATGATTGGTTTTATGCAAGTATGTCCCCCCATAGCAGCATTCATATATATATATAACATAGTAACATGTGTCTTACATAGTATCTACTTGGGCCGAATTGTCTTTAAAGTTGGGCCAATTTGTCTTATTGTCTATAAGTCCCTTTTACGATGTCTATATATTATTATGATACGCCATATATCAGGTCTGTCGAATCAAGTACGACCAAGTGACATCATTACCTGAATTGTGATATAAATAGGAATATAGTAAATAAATTCGTATAAAAATATAATAGATCATATTTTTGGGGGCTTAATATTATTATTCAAGCAAAAACAAAAATAATGTGTGAGTGGAAACAGATATATACAAAGAGAACATGTAAATACATGTGTATTTCGGTGTGTATTTCGGTGTTTCTAGTAACCGATTTTTAGAAACTGATGTCACTGCGTGTGACGTATCAAAGAGGTAAAAAGTACAAGCGCCATTTGAGTAAGATTTATTGTCTTTGTATCTGGTTTATGCTTCTCGTTCCTGAAATCGGCAGGGGGGTACAAACAAACGGGGATGTAAACACAGACTATAATTATTATAATCAAATCGCGGGCTTATCAATCTTCTGACAATTTAAAAGCATGCATACAATAAATATTTACCTATCATTGGTACTTGCTGATATAGGAACACAACAGCTGAAAAACTTGCAAGTCGGATGTCCGGCATTGACAACATCTGAAAAGCTCAATGTAACCACAACGGCTCGTTACAAAGTGAAAGTAAATCAGGAGTATAGACCTTTATTTCGGAAGTCGAATCATGGGTTTCCCACGCCAATAGCTACACGACAACATCGTTTTTGTTGTTATCACGTAACCCGGTAACGGGTCAGAAAGGCCCAATACCAAAACGGCCCGGGTAGCAGCAGAGAGGGTGAATCCTACAACGTTTTTAGACAAAATTTGATTGAAATCCTAAAACGAGCCGTCCTATAATCTCATTTTAACCAAAAGATGGCGAATCCTACAACGTTTTCAGACAAAAAAAATTGATTGAATCCTTAAAACGATCCGTAGGATTTCGTTGAAATCTACGAAATCTCATTTTAACTAAAAAAATGAAAACGAAGATTTTTACGATTTTTTAATTAATTTTGGTCGCAACTTGTTGTCATCCACCCTCTCTGCTGCTTAGTGATTTCATCACTGGGTTGACAAAAAATAATAAATGATTTTAACCGAATATTTGATCCAGTCCGATACGATATCGTGTCCGAGGATCATGCAAATTTATTGTTGCGAATCCGTGTGGTTTTGACTGAGCATGACTAAAGAAATCTCGAAATTGATTGAAGTCCATATCAGAGCACCATGTCTGCCAAATATTTCGTAGCGTATGTGTATCAACGCCGTTGAATACAGAAAGAATATTGCAGTTATCTCTGATGACTTTTGGAACCTGAGTGTAGCGTTGAGTGACATATATCACGTCAGTGTTTTTGTGACGCCCACGGGAAAATATTCTAGCAGGATTTTTTTGTTTATCCAACATTATATCGTCGTATACGACTAAATTGTTAATATCTCCATCAATATCATCAATGCTCGGTGCTTCATCGATATCGGTTATAAACTCAATAATACCCTCTCCGGATTTTTCTACCGCGCTGTCGTTAAAATCTTTTAGCACTTCATAACATCGTTGATCATCTACGCTAGGAGCAATTAAATACAACTTATCCCACTTCATCCATCTCATTATTAAATTGAGCAACAATTGCGTTTTACCGGATCCAGATGGCCCGATTATAATCATCCGGATAGAGTTTGGTAGCGCTGCATGATGCTTAACCGGTTCTCTTCTTTTAGTCGCTGAAAAATCAATTATATCCATATCTCTATACATAAATTATGGATCTATATTGTGTGAAGTGCAAAACGCGTACTGGCACAGAAGATGTGACGACGGTTACAACTAAAAATAACCGATCAGCGCTTTCTGGTAAATGCATGCAATGTGGTACAAAGAAATTTAGATTTGTGTCAATGAAATCTGATTTAAAAAAAAACGAGGAGGTGATATCGCAGCCAAATTGGCAAAGCTCCCTGGAACCCCATGGGCAAAGTACCCCGGAGAAAAGCACCTTCCCGGATATAGCTACTGTGGACCGGGAACCAGACTTGATATCAGACTCAATAATCAAAATCAACCCAACCCCGGTGAAGAACCAATAAACGCCATTGATAAGGCCTGTCACCTTCATGATGTTGCTTATAAAAGCAGCAATCTGCAACACAGGCATCTCGCAGATGTGAAATTAATTTATGCGTTAAATGCTATTCCTGATAAATCCTTCAAAGAAAAATTGGCTTCATTTTTGATAAAATCGGCTATGAAAAGCAAATTGATGTTAGGTGCCGGTAATTAATAATATGGAATCAATTTATTATTCCCCAAGAGGATACTGGAGGGGTAAATCAGCAGTCCATAAACTCGCTAGCGCTGCAAAAGTGAAAAAAACCACTGCGGCTAATTGGTTATCCAAACAGGCACTATGGCAAATTTATCTACCACCGCCTAAACAAATTCAATTCTCGCATTTTGATGTGACCGCTCCTAATGAAGTTCATCAGGCTGATATATTATTTCTGCCTCATGATCGTGGTTACAAATACGCTTTAACCGTAGTTGATATTGCAAGTCGATACAAAGAAGCAGAACCGTTAAAAACAAAATCAGCCACTGAAGTCGCTTCTGCATTTGAGAGGATTTATCGACGAGGTCCTCTGCACTGGCCAAATCTATTGCAGGTTGATCCTGGCAAGGAATTTCAGGGTGTAGTATTATCTACAATGAAACATCATAATGTCACCATACGACGAGGGCATACTGCGCTACATCGCGATCAGGCCATTGTAGAACGATTTAATCGGACTCTTGCTGAACGGTTATTTGGATATCAATATGCAAAAGAATTCATTCAAGAAAAGCGATCGCGTGAATGGGTTAAAAGATTACCATCTGTGATTACTGCACTGAATAACGAGATTACTAGAACAATCAACATGAAACCTATCAACGCGATTAAAAAGAAGTCAATACCCGTACAACCACAAAAAGATTTCAAAGAACCAATTCTTCATAGTAATGTCATTGTGAGGTACTTATACGAACCAGGAGAGCTTGAAGGGGGTAGAAAAAGGGCTACTGATCCTATTTGGAGTGTCACTACACACAAGATATCTACTATAACACGATCTACGGGTAGACCTCCAGTCTATAAACTGGATTCAACTGCCCCTCAGCGGGTTTTTACTCGACAACAATTACAAGTGATTCCCGAGGATACTCAATTGCCACCGCATGGTCTTAACTAGCACCGTTGCGTCTATTGCACTCAAGACAAGTCAACATCACATTATTTCTGACATGACCGAGACTGTTATTTTTTCTGTCTACGGTGAATTGGCGAGGATCCTTATCCGAATACTGCCAACGCATTATACAATTGCAACTCGCGCAGTGATTATTCTGTTGTTTCTTCAAAGTGATTATTAATTCAGCATCAATATCAAATTCTCGTTGTTTTTTTTTGTCCTGTTGTTTGTAACCGGAGAGTTTTTTATTAATGATGCTAACATCAATATCACTTATTGTTGTGTCATTATCATCGAAAACAACTCTTCGAAGTTGATTTATTTTTCGTACTCTGGATACTGCGAGATAGACTAAATTCGACCATTCGATGTGATTATCCACCATCCAAACAATTGTATCCGATATAGTCAATCCCTGTGAAGAGTGTATTGTTGCTGCGTATCCTAGAGTCCACGGGGATTTATTAGCACGCAATGCATCTTCAACGACATTGATATCAACCAGCACAATATCATTTAATACGAGAATTTGTTTTTCACTCTGTCCTGGAATATCAACTTCAGTGTTCTGTTTTCGTGTATCCGATGGCCTATAACAAAGGGGTACTGGAAGCGTTGCAAATTTTTCTTTATGCAATTCAAATAACTTCATCTGAAGTGTATCCCTGACTATTTTTCTACTTGCAATTATCAAATCATTTGGTCTCCATGTTTCCCAGAAATCGTTTATTTGAGTTTCTGAAATCACTTCACGCGCTATTTCGCACTGGATTCTATCCGGTTGTAATCTAATTAGTTTCTTAAATTCTCGTAATCGTTCATCAAGTGATCTATAATCAGTGGTGATTTCTTCATAGTAGTCTACAAAACCCCTTAGCCATTCATGTGGAGATGCACCGACAAATGGTGGTGGTTGGCCGTGATCACCGCACATGACGACTTTTGTGTTTTTGTTTAACAACCACTCGAGAAATATTTGTAATACATCTAATGACACTGTGCATATTTCATCCCAAATTATGATTTCAGGAATGAATTTATCACCCATACGCTCAGGAGTCCATTTGTCACCCTTCCATCGAAAGAAACTATGGTAAGTACAGGCATTTACCCCTCGCTGTATCATCTCTCTGGCGAGTCTGTGAGTCGGTGTTAGCACAATCATGTTAGTAGAAATACAAGTATTTCCACCACGACGATATAATTCAATTGCACGAGTTGTCTTTCCTGACCCACCACAACCGTTTAAATAAACTGTTTTATATCTACAGATTGGATCAGATACCGGTGGTGCATTAGAAAATTCTGATTGAATTTCAATACGGTTACAACAAAGATATTTATCATCCATGGCAACGTCTGCGGATTCACAATACTCATGTAGCATCTCCTTTTTAAATCGCCAACGCCCCCACGCTTCCTCGGGATCTGTGAATTTAGCTACAGCTGATTTGTATTTATTGTGTATATACATCGAATCAGTGGCCACTCTAACCGCGGTATTAGGAAATCTATTTATCATCGAAAATAGATTAATAGAAGCATAGGCTAGCATTGAACTTCTCAAATGTGTGTACTGGGAATTATGTCCATCACAGTAGGTAACAACCGTACCTAATTTCTCACCATTGGATAGAAAAGCATCCTTACGGGATACAAGTTTTCCCTGTTTCATTAAATCCGCTACAAGAAAATCGTATTCAGCGACATCTATGATCAACCGCGAAGAATATTTTGCGTTGTCGTACCGTCCACCTTGAGTGAATTTACCGATTATTCTTCGTCCGAGATCCTTTGCTTGTTCTTTTTTAATTTCAAATAACTTCTTAGACCAATTCATGATTTGTTCTTCATTGAAATCAGGGAATTGTTTTCGCAATTCGCTGATTATTCTATCTAGATCGGGTTGTGGTAGCCAAACTTCTTTCTGAGCTCGATAGCATATAATAGCATCGGAAACAATCAACGATATTAGCATACCACAATCAATCATATATCTCAATAGCACTATTGGCATCCAGGCCTTTTCAGATAGGTGTTTACCGAGCCAAACATAACTACACGGATGTAACCCTGTAGCTAATTCGAATGATATCACACGAGCGAATCCGGTTAAATCAAAATCAGGCAATGGTCCATTAATCGCAACACGAGTCATTTCATGTGTTGGGTGTCCAAATCGTTTGAAGTACTCAGCGCATTCCCCATACCCGAGAAAACTTCCGGGATAACACGCGGCTATATCAATTGAAATCATACCATCACGTGAGTATTTCGTATTCCACAGTCCTCCATGACCAAATTCGACGCAACTCAATTTAACATCCTCGAGAAAATCACTTCGTGTTGGACGCCATGAGTTTTTTTCTCTTGCGAAGTGAGCTACCACTGATGGAATAGTAAAACTATCCGTGAGTAGTTTTTCATGGAAACTCTCCGGTGAAAAATCACTAGCGATTTTTCTCATTCTATTATCTAATTCTTCAACGCGATATAATTCACCATTTGGTTTTACAAATTGATCGAATCCTTCATCACTTCTAAGTAACCACACTGACACAGGATCATCCTTACACAACGCATTAATAGCATCAAATAATCTCTCTTCATAGAAAACATCCCCGACGAACTCCTTAGGGATATATTTCACGGTTCGTTCTCGTGGAAATACTGTTACCGCAGGTGTCCACGCGTGTTTGTTATGATCAATAATCTGTATTGGTGCTCCATTTTTGTTATATTTCGGTTCGTATAAAACCTCTCCGGTTATCGTCATAACTGTTATTGGAAATCTTAATGATGTTTCTAACTTAGCTATATCAGAAATCTTTGCACCGTTCTGTTTCACTGTCAGTTCCCACTCGGTTATTTTTTTTCGTCTTAGATCAGTTAGTTTATTTCCTCGGGATGCATTTGTGAAGTGCTCCATTACCCGTGTTGCTACACAATTAAGCCCTGACGAATATTTCATAGGAGCTAGTTTTGCGATATCGGGTTTATCATTTAACGGATATAGCCCATAAACCATTGCTGTTACGGGATAAGATCTTTCGTAGTATGGTTTGTCAATGCCGGTTAGAATCCCTGGTTTGGAATCTCTACTCACAATGACAGCTTTTTTATTCTTGAGGATTGGTTCAAATTTATCCCTAATAATCCATTTGCCATCGACTTCAATAATGAATTTGATTCGGAAAAAATACCGTTTTTCCCCAACACGTGAAATTATCACTGCTGCTTTTTCATCATTCATGGTAGCGTCAACAACACCATCAATTCGAAATGTTGACCAACAATAGGATGCTCCATCACGCTTAAATTCATTAAAACAGTCTCTGATTTTATTAATCATGGCTTTATCAAGAATTTTATTCTTTGGTGTATCAGAGACTATATCGAGATTGAATTGAGCATCCTTCCAGGGTAATTTCTTGGACGCTTTTGAAATCCGAAGGATTTTGGGTTTATCGAGATTAAATTTGTTACGTTTTTTTGGTCTATCGAGATTAAATCTAGGACTGATTTTCAATAATCTCTTAAACTCTTTCATGTTTCCGTCTCTTGGACGTTTGATACGTTTTTTTGGTCTATCGAGATTAAATCTAGGACTGATTTTCAATAATCTCTTAAACTCTTTCATGTTTCCGTCTCTTGGACGTTTGATACGTTTTTTGGGTCTATCGAGATTAAATCTAGGACTGATTTTCAATAATCTCTTAAACTCTTTATCAACATTGAATTCAGCATTTTTCGAAGGCGTTTTCCTTAATTCGCTCATTCTATAATTAAAACAAGCATTTAAATGAAAGATTTTTATATAATGAATCACTGCAAGTGGCTTATGATTGGATCAGTAATCCCGTGTAACAAATCATGCAGAAGTGAGTTTTGTGGGTATCATATGCAAAGCTTTCGTCGTGGAAGCCTTGGTCCGTTACCCTGTATTCTATGTGGAGTTGGGGTTAGGGGGAAATCACGGTTGTGTTTGAATTGTGGTGGTAAACGATATAGGGAATTGAAGCGTTATTATGATAAAAGAATAAAAAATGGACAATCAATCAGAAATTATGACCCTGACGCTGACAAAGTCAGTATTCTTGACGCTGACAAAGTCAGTATTCTTGACGCTGACAAAGTCAGTATCAGGGATAAAATCATAAGAACTCCTCAAGACTACATCGAAAGATTTATCATTAAACCAAACAATGAATTAGACAAACAATAGTATTATATATACGAATGAACCAAGAATTCAGACAACATCCTGTGATCACAAATTATGAAGCATCCAGTGATGGTGTTGTAAGAAACCGCAGACTGAAGAAACCAGTTGGGTGGGATAATGGTATGGGGTATTTGATGTTTGGTGCTGGAAAGAAGAAATATCTCAATCATCGTTTCGTGTACGAGTGTTTCCATGGATTGATCGAGGATGATTCTGTCATTGATCATATCGATTCTAATCCGAAAAACAATTCTTTATCAAATCTGCAGGCTGTTACACAAAGTGAGAATACCGAACGAGGGGGGACTGGGAAATACTCGAAAAAAGCGAGACCTGTGAAATCTTTGAATACGATAACTAACGAAGAAAAAATATTTCAATCATTATATGAAGCCGGTAGGCACTTCGATATTTGTCCACCCTCAGTACGATATGTTGCAGAGGGGGTTTATCGATCTGCGTTTTCAAAAAATCGCGGACAGAAAATTAAATTTAGTTATGTCTAATGCGTCATATTTTTCATTTAGAAATATGTCATTGCTATAGAATAATGAATTCTGAAAACATGAATAGCATCATATCCGAGATTTCAAAATTGAAAGGTTGGGATATTGAACTATCAGATGGGTTAAATTCTGATCAAATCATGTCTGATTTTCAGGATATAGAATACGGAGTTAACAACAATAAATACATGCTGCCAAAGAAATATGCACTCATCAAAAGAATTCAGAATTCTATTAAGGACTCTCTCGCATTCTCCAGTGACGTAAGTGTGTTCGCTCCGTTATATACCATCGTAGAACGAATACGAAAAGAATTGGGGTACGAATACGAATTGAAAAAGGAGGTTAATTCTAAAGTTAGAAACCTACGGGCGTTAATTCAAGAAAATGAACAATTTTGATTGACCAACCATTTATCATTATTTGATTGCCCGACCATTAATCATTATTTGATTGTGACCGTCCCTCATAGAGATTTTAATTTTTTTTAGCATTTTTTGATTGATAATGTCAGAAACAGTGAATAAAAAATTGATGGCTGGTTCGGATTGATCAAAAATAGAATGGCGAAAGTCACAGTATTATTATTATTTATAGCAATTATGTGACTTTCGCCATCATTGATAGAAGCCGTTATAGGATGAAATAACACTTCCATGACCATCCGATGGTGTTAGGTCGGGATTGAAAAATTGTTTTACAATTGAAAAATTGTTTCTGATTTCAAATAATGGTCAATGAAGCATTAACAACCCGATTGGCTCGTGAACGATTAGATGCAATTAAGAGATTTGTACCAATTCGTGACTCTGTACGGAATAAACTACAACAACGACAACAAGCGCAGACTGACTTTTCTGTGTCAAGTGAACAACTGTTTTCTCCGATAACAAGTGCGACCAAAGATGTGAAAAAGCTAACTGAAGCAGCGATATATGGAGATATTCCTGAGCGAGAACGAGTAAAGAAGGCGCCGCTGCTTGATACGCTTGAAAAGATAGCAGCAGAGGCCGGACAAACACGCGCAGGAATACAACAGCTATCCAGTGATATAAAAACTCAACGCGAGTATGAACGACTAGCTGATATTGATGATTCTGCGCCTGAAACTCAAAGAGTTTCTACACCTGAACCACAACCTGTTGATGTCGTCACCCCAAGAGGTATCCCCTTTATAGACAAACTCACCGAAGAAGCTATAACACAAATAAAAAAACCTCAATTGGAGAAACTCAAGGATTATACGACCTTTGGTGATTTCGCCGCCAAAAGCTTTGATTCTAAAAAGGACTTTTTAAAAGACGAGTATAAAAACAGTAGAATAAGCCGAGACGACTGGGTTAATTGGTTGTATAAAACGAATAAGGGGATTACTGGTAATTTGAAAAAGGATACAGTTGAGTACAGAACTTTTAAAATAGGAGTTGATAGTTATGGTATACAAAAACAACAAGAACGAGGCCGACAAAGGCAATTACTTGATGATAGTGAAGGCGCAACTGGTACAACTAAGGAAACAAGCGGAAAAGGATATTCGATTGGAAATCCAAATGATGTCTTTGACTCTACCACGACATGTCCTGGTAGTGTTATCAATGATATATCACGATTAGAAGTTCTTGTAGGAGGTTTCCGAGCTGGAAATAACTCACCGGAAATAATTAATGAAGCAGCTGATATCTGTAGACGATTATTTCAGGGTGGTATCATGGATATCAGCACATATCGAGATTTCATTGGCGAGTTAGTAGACGGTGAAACCGTCCATGGTTATCATAGTGACTGAATCGATTAGATAAATAACAATTGAAAAATTGTTTCTGATTTAAAATAATGATCATACACTACAATCATGATAAACCAACCCCCGTCTACGTAGTTAATTCACGGTTTCCGGTTTATAGAGCATACTACGGAGATGGTTTAGGCAATACCATTGCAGGGTTATTTGCGAGAATGGCTCCAAAAGTGATGCCGTTAGCTAAACAACTAGGAATGAAAGCCATTGATGTTATTCGTGATAAGGGTATTGGTGCTGTTGGAGATCTTGCTGGAAAAGCGTTTTCAACTGCGAAGAATAAAATAACATCATTAGTGAGACGAAAAAAGAAACCGGTACCGTTACCGTCTACAGCAGAAATGCCTGCAAGTGTTAGTAGAATTATAAATAACGCAGTAGATGAAAAATTAGCGTCGATGGTGACTCCCTTGATAAATCAAGAGGACCAAAATAACATGATAGCAAACATGATAGCAGGAAGTGGCTTTAAAAAAACACGACGATGAAATGGGAAATCGCGATTTAGACTCTGATAAATAGAATAAAATGTTCAAAAGGTCACCTGATCCAGCATTTGATATAGACGCCCCAGTTGGCAAGGATGATTCTGTACGCGATTTTCAATTTTATTCTTATCACGCAGTACAACCAGATCTCCGATCGCGAATTGAACTTCAAGTTCATGATACCAGTAAATACTTCCTACCGTGTGAGGCATTTATCGAAATCGAAGGAGAACTTGTAACAAATGATGCTGCTCATAATGATCCACCATATGACAATAACGCAAATGTCCGAGTTGGTTTTGTTAATAACGGCATAATGGCGTTATTTGAAAGCGCTAGATATCTCATTGATGGAAAAGAAATTGAATCCATTGACCGTGAAGTTGATGTGGCCACAACAATCATAGGGTTAGCGAGATATTCTGATGATTATTCAAGATCAGCGGGTCCATCTATGATGTTTGCAAAGGATACCTCTGATAACGCTGACCACCTTCAATTCATTAAAGTGTTAACAGCAAGAGATAATGCAGAAGCCGATCAACAGGAAGCAGCTAATCCAGAACGTCGAACTAGACCCGGAGCTGCTTTTGATATTCTCGGAGGCGTTAATGGTAATCTCAATTTAGGATTTGCAACACGTGTAGCAACGTTGCATGGGCAGCGTCGACGATTTTCATGTGCGATTCCACTGCATCATATATTTGGATTCTGTAGAAACGTCCGAAAAGTTATTTATGGAGCTAAACACACAGTAGCGCTTGTACGAAAGGGTACTGATGATGATGCAATCTGGCGTAATGCTGGGGTTGCTGCCGGTAAAGTCATTTTAACAAAACTATCATTGTGGATGCCAGTGTTAACTCCATCAATCATAGCAGAAGAAAAATTGTTATCATTTATGGACCAAGGAGGAAAGTCGTTGTTAAGTTGGTTATCAGTGACTACGGATATCAAACAGGACAATGTTGATGGTACATTCACATGGCACCTGGCATCAAAACAAGGTGTTTCAGCTCCACGTCATATATTCGTAGCGTTACAGAATAATGCGCGAGTTGGTAATCAAGAACGAAGCCATATGATATTTGATCAGTTAGGTGTTAGTGAAGTCTCGCTGAGAATAAACGGACAGCAGGAACCATCCGAGGATATACAACTTGATTACGGTCAGAATCATATTGCACGCGTGTATCATAACCTATTGTCGTTTATGGCACGTGATCTAAATGTGGATACTGGTTTGCAAATATCACAATTGGATTTTAAAAGCCTCTATCCGATCTATTACTTCTCATTGGAACATCTCGATTTGATGAGACAATCTGTCGTTGATATACACTTTAGAGCCCGTGTAACCCGTCCGACTGGTCCACCAGTTGGTGGGGTACCTCCTATCCTTATCCCGAATTATAGAGCGGTTGCTGTCATTCTCAGTGATAAATCAATGCTACTTGAAGGTGTTGGTGGAAGAATGAGAGTGGTAGATGCACCAGTGGAAAACATGTAATTGAAATTGTAAACGATTTAGAATCAATCAATTATGTATAATGTCATATAGTGTTATTAGTGTTGCGTTAACTCCTGGTCAAATCAAAAAATTGCAATCAGAATCGGCTAAAAAATGTGGAACCACAATCACGTTGAAACCCAACCAAATGACTGGTGGTGCAAATAAATTATCGCTGACAACTCGTCAGGTGAAACATTTCAATGATGCACTAGTAGCAAAAAAGGGTGTTCAGATTACTCTTTCTGCGGCTGCTATCAAAAATATGATTAAAACAGGCGGTATATTTCCGTTGTTAGCTGCGATTCCGGCCTTGATTGCAGCAGCAGCCCCAGCGGTGGCTAAAGCAGCGGCGTTAGGAGCCGTTGGTACTGCAGCAGGAATGGCACTAAAGAAGGCAACTGGGAAAGGATATAAAAAAAAGGGACGATCCGTTCACGGATTGGGTCTAAGACTACCAGGAACCCCGTATTCGTGGTACAGCGGAAAGGGTCTAAGACTACCAGGAACGATTTATTAATTCAGAAATCTTCGATTTCCGAACCGATGGTTCCTATGTCCAATTTTGATTTAATGGATGCTGCTAAAAAGCTGGCGATTAAAAACTTCAGAGGTGTCTTTATGAAAGATCAATTACCACATCAACCAAACAGCGTTGAAACAGGTATTATTAATCTCGATAACAGCACCGGACCTGGAACTCACTGGGTTACATACGCTATTGATCCACGTGGGATTGTCTATTTTGATTCATATGGATTAGCCCCACCAAAAGAGTTTTTGCGTTATATAAAAACCCTTCCAATGAAGACTTGGTATTCTACGCTACCAACACAACAAATGAATGACCCACCAATATGTGGCAGCGAAGTATTAAATGTCCTTAACGCTATTTCTAACTCCTTGAGTAACCCAAGCGGAAAACCACCACATGTTGTCGTTAATGAATACACTAGTAATCGCTGGCAACGACGGAGTCGTCAAAAACGATTTTAAAGAGAGAAAGAGTTTTACAATAACATGATTGATATTTGGGGGAGATCTTTGAAACCCAAACCCGATGGCACTGCACCACCTGATTCTGTCAAGGATGTAAAAAAACTAATCAAAGATGAAATAGCTGAGACGTTGAACTTAACAAATGTTGATCCTAATGAAATAGTTGTATTTCAAGACAAACAGGGTAAATTGAAAAGCAGTGATGTGTCCTTGGATGATATTTTAGTTAAACAACGAAACGCAATCGAGAACACCGTTGCGTTATTTTCCGATCAGGGTAAATTGAAAACCAGTAATATTTCTCTGGATGATATTTTGGTTAAACAACGAAACGCAATCGAGAACACCGTTGCGTTATTTTCCGATCAGGGTAAATTGAAAACCAGTAATATTTCTCTGGATGATATTTTGGTTAAACAACAAAACGCAATCGAGAACACCGTTGCGTTATTTTCCGATCAGGGTAAACTCAAACCGGGTGTAATCGTTTCGACGATTACAGATCGATTAAAAACTATCAACGATGAGTTAAACAATTCTCTGTTTGTACTAACAACACTTGAATCTAAAATTGAAGAAAACGGAAAACAGTTTTCAGTTTTTCGTAGAAATATCATTGATAAATTTATTGGAACCCAGTTGGATAAAATAGAAATAAAACTCCCTGATATTAAAAAATCCATCGATGAGACGAAAAACTTCATCGAAGCCGTCAAAGGTGATTTTTCGAGGATGATAACAATCATTGAAAAAACAAAAATTCCTCATGAGAAAACCAACAACGTAGTATATACAATCCAACACGGATCATTTGAGTGGACACCTGCAAACAACAAATTAGATATCACTGCAACCGTTAAGGGTATTTATCGATTAACACTAGTGACACCATTGAGTCAATTTAATATTTCATCGTCCAGTTCATCCGGGGTCAATAATACGATTTCAACGATCATCGACAAGAATACAACTGAAAAGTTCACAATCACAGCTACTGATAAAAATTTGATTGGGGTTTCAGTAACCTGGTATGTTGAATTCGTAGCGGATTTAAGTAAATAACTAAATTGAAAGGATTTCACAATTGAAAACGCTAGCTTTTTTAAAATAACAATGATTTCATCAACGCAATGTCGCTATGATCAGGTCAGAGAATTTCAGACTAGACTCAAAACCCTCGCCGAGGAGTATCAAATAAAAATAAAAAAATACCGACGAGGAATCACCGCAATTGATGTTATTATGTACTCGGTGTCAAGCATTCTCACTGGCGCCGGAATAATACTTGCATCGGTTACAATGATTGCCCCGGTCGTAGTTCCAATTTGCATTTCTGCGTTGGCTACAATCGGGGGTATATCAACCGGGATAGCAAAAAGGATATCATCATGCAGCCAACGCAAACTGCAGAATTACTTACTTCAATTTCATATTGCATCAACCGCATATTCGCAGTTATCATTGATGATAGCGTCGTCACTCGATAATACGATTATATCAGATAGTGAATTCTCAGCGATGGTCAGTATTTTTGATTCCGCGATATCGAAATTAGAGCAACAACATGAGTATAATAACAATGACAACATCGATGGAATTAGAAAACACGAACCCAAAAAACAAAATGATCTCAATAATATCAACATTACCAGATTGTGAGTTCTCAGTGATGGTCAGTATTTATGATTCCTCGATACCAAAATTAGAAATACAACATGAGTATAATAACAATGACGACACCGCAGGAATTACTTCAACGAATAGTGGAGAACACGAACCCAGTACAAACAAGCATGATATCAATAACATCAACGAATCCAGAATTCAGTGTGAATTTCCCCTCTCCGGTCCCAGTGAAGGAGATAGCGCTAGCAAAACTACGAGTGTATCACAGTTGGCCTAATATCAGATCAAAATCATTTGGTGGTCAACAACCCAATAATTCTTTAGTGTTTGCAAATGAGAATAAACCCGACGGAACCCCAGACTGGAAAGTTGTTTCGATACCAACAGGGTCATACCAAATCGAACAAATCAATGATGAATTCGCGCGTAGAATAAAATCGATTACTGGAAAAGAATCAAAAATCGCTATAACAGTTCATGAGCCGACGCTATCATCCGCAATTGAAATAAACTCAGAAGGATATGTCGTAGATATATATCAAAGCTCAATAAGGACCGTACTGGGATGGCCTGAAATCCCACCCCGGGGAAAAACCGTTAAATTACCAGAACCACAAAAAACTGATTATATCACAGACAGGATAAAATCTGATAATCCAATAAAGAGTTATAGAGATTATGATAAATTGTATTTTTTTATTGAATTGGTAGATCCTCCCACTAAAAAGATCTACCACATTCTTCAACCGGATGACCCCACTGTAAATTTCGGAGCGATGAATAGCGATATTTCGTTGTTGTTTATATCCCTTAGATCCGGCACACTCACCCAAGATGAATTTATCAGCGTTGTAGAAACATGTAACAAAATCATCAATGACATGGAAACATTTAATGCGCAAATCATTCAAGAGGTATTAGGTGAAAGTAATCCTAAAACAAGAGATTTTTTTGCAACAGACTATAAGATCCGCATAGAAGATATTCCAACATTCAAACTACCAGGATATAACGTACCGGAACTAACAAAACATCTCAGTGATGCCATCGATGTTGGTTTTGAAATAATTCATGATGCATGGAAAAAAACAACATCACAGGAAATAAAAATCCTCAAACATAATAATGATCCGGATGGTGGCGGCAGGCATATCGCTCCGTTCAACGTAAATATTTCATCGGTGATTGCGCTCAATTTAGTATGTGATGTTATCGAAGGAAGCTATCAAATTAATCTAGAGCAATCAAATCAAGCTCAGCAAGGATATATTCTCTATTCATTTGCACCAACAGCTCCTCCAGGATACCTAATTATTGAAAACCCAATTAATCCTGTCTACATGCGATGCCATAATAATTCATTAACCAGAATTAATTTCAAACTCACCGACCAGTCAAATAATCTGATTGATTTACAAGAAGAGGTGTTAGCGATTAGTTTGTTTGTGAGATCCTAAATGATTTTCGTCCTAAGGACTTTCATCATAAAGACTTGATCAAATCATTTATTATTTTTTGTCAACCCAGTGATGAAATCACTAAGCAGCAGAGAGGGTGGATGACAACAAGTTGCGACCAAAATTAATTAAAAAATCGTAAAAATCTTCGTTTTCATTTTTTTAGTTAAAATGAGATTTCGTAGATTTCAACGAAATCCTACGGATCGTTTTAAGGATTCAATCAATTTTTTTTGTCTGAAAACGTTGTAGGATTCGCCATCTTTTGGTTAAAATGAGATTATAGGACGGCTCGTTTTAGGATTTCAATCAAATTTTGTCTAAAAACGTTGTAGGATTCACCCTCTCTGCTGCTCGGGTTAAAAAGGCCCGGTCCAGAAAGGTCAGTAACGGGTCAGAAAGGACCTGGACGGAAAAGGCCCGGGTTAAAAAGGACCGTTAACAAGACTGATTAATAATAATAATAATAATAATAATAATAATAATAATAATAATAATGAAGAAGAAGAAGAAAAAAGTCAGTTTTTCTACAATATCTATTCCATTCTAATTAAATGATATTTTTACATATACTGCTCAAACACTGAGCTGCCAAAACCATATCTTTTCACTTTTAAGTCACTGATATGTTGATATATATATATATATTGCTAAAACACTGAGCTGCCAAAACTGAAACACTGGTTAGTGAAGATTAACACCTAGACAAAAATAAATAACGAATAGCAAACAGCAGACCTTTACCGATTACGCAGCAACGACATGAACACGATTGTATTATTAGTCCCGATCTTATTTAAGAATCAGCGATCGCCTTGTACTTTTAACACTTCCTTTACCTGTTTTCTGTCTCAGGTTTATTTAATATGTTAGGAAACTTTGATAATCACAATGTATTGTATACTCTGTAACCTCTCTAGTTATTGTCTGCCGACTTTCAATGTACATAAGCATGATGTACATAACATATATTACAAGCCAGTTTGTCTTAATAGATATCTTACAAGCGAGTTTTCCTAACATACCCGTATAGTGATATCTTATTGAATAGTATATACCAGTAGTATAGTGGGGCACCGTAGCGTCAAGGGAAAATCCAGTCAAAAAGGGCTTGGGGCACTATAGCGTCAAGATTTATAGCGTCAAGGGAAAATCCAGTCAAAAACAGCTTGGGGCACTATGGCGTCAAAACAGTTGCGGCACTATAGCGTCAAGGGAAATTTAACATGGGAAACTATTTGGGTCGATATAGCGTCAAGGGAAATGGAACAGGGTGGGTCTATATAGCGTCAAGGGAAATATAACATGGGAAAAAAAAAAAAAAAAAAAAAAATAGCGGCAATGAAAGCTACTATCTTTTCGAGGCAAATGAGTGGTCCTGAAAAGGACCTTTGGATACTTCTTCTTTTATTTTCTGCCGTTGTTCCACCACCTTTTCATTTTACCAATGATTCCCGTTTTCTTCTTCTTCTTTTCTTCCTCGGGAATCCAATCGGGATGTCCCATAGCTCTAAACTTTTCCTGAACTCTCATCCATCTTAGATTGAGTAGATCAAAGTCCTCTTTCGTCTTTTTGTTCTTTTTTTCCTTTCTCTCCTTGGACCAGTTTTCTTTAATCTGGATCACCTGTTCTTCCATTACCTTTCTCATCATTGCTTCGGCTTTCTTTAGTCTGTCTAGACCCCACTGCACATATTCCCACTCTATCAGATGTAATGTTTCTTCTAGAAAGCACCTGACTTTGATGACATGATCAAGTGCCTGCTTCAAGTCCCCTATTCTTATATATTTTCTTTTAATACGTCTTCTTAATTTCTGGTCTTCCTCCTCTATCATACCTTCTAATAAATCTCTTGCTATTTTCAGTTGGCTTACAAAGCCATGGTTACTCTGAAATTCTTCCTCAAGTCTTTCCACTTCATATTCTGCATCAAGGATCCCAAACCAGCTGTCTCGGAGTTGGATGAACAAGTCGAAATTCATCTTGATGTGTTCAAAATTGAATGACTCCAAGGCTGACTGACTGATATTTAATTTAAGTCGTTTTCGCCCACTGGGCATGTACGACTGATTAAGACCTCCATTTGGGGCTGATTAATTTTTTCGAGGGGAAGGAATCGAGCCTCATCCCCTACGCATTAATACACCATTTGGTGTTATTTGATTTATCCGATTTCGAGGCATCTCTGCCTCACGGGATATAATTATTGAATCAACGAATGGGATTAGTTGCACACACATTCGTATATATTTCCTATGTTACAATGTCAGACGAGGCAAAGGCTGATCCGGGAAGGCAAGGAAAGGGTAGCGCAAGCATCACTTCATCGTCTTGACGTATTTAAAGAATTTTGAAATTATCATATGATCATTTGTGCTGCTTAATTTAGGAAAGAAGAAGATGGCATGGTTATATAAATTATTTTAAACAAAGGCCCTGATGACTGGGAACAAGCCACCTCATAGTGTTAATGGTTTGGTTTCCTATTTCTTAACAATTTAGTTGTCGCCTTGTGCGACTGGACCTGATGGCTTTGGAGTTAAGCCACCTTATAAAAGTAATTAGGGGTCCTACATATTTCCTATGATAATTATACATTACCACATTGTGCGGTTGGGCCTGATGACTCTGGGCTTAAGTCACCTTATAAATCTAATTATAGGAGCTATTTTAAATGATATTCTAACTATTTAATTACCGCCTTGTGCGGTTGGCCCTGATGACTCTGGGAATTAAGCCACCTTATACATCTAATTTTGGGGTTCTAATTAATTAATTACAGTTTTTAATTCGCTCTAGTGCGAGTAAAAATTGGCTAAACAGCATAATTATATCATTAGGTTGAGAATTACTCAGCAATAAACCGGGCTGTTTATTCGTGTGGACTCAACCCAGGTACCTCCAGTATGGTTCCTGGAGCCTGTTTTCAGAAATAAGTGCTGTTTAGCCATTATAAGCCCGTAGGTTGAAAATATCTAATTAAATATGATTTATACCATGCCATAGTTGAAGAATAGAAAAAAGTAGAGGAAACAGAGTAGATATATAGGGAAAAATATGGTAGAAAGAGAGATTAGAAATTGTACTTAATTAGATTAATAATTATTATGTTGATTATATTAAAGTTAAATAGATGAGATCATTAAATGTTTCTTATTTTGTTTATTTCTACGATGAAAATTATTAATAATTCGTTGGTTAGATTTGGGTTGGGGTTATTTTCTAATAATAATTCTGGATATGTAGTTGGTGAGCCTATATTCCTAAGAGAGTTTTTCAATTTGTTACGTTGAACGTTGTATTTATGGCATATATTTATTACGTGCTCAAGATTCTCATCACATCCGCAGTGAGGGCATTTTTTACCATTGGTATTTAATTTTGTTACATATTGTCCCATACTGCCTGCTAATAATGTTTTTCCAGTTCTGATTCTATTGATAATTCTTTGGTGATGAGTATTGTTGATATTTGGTCCTTTCGTATTGCGACTCACATTTTTTTGGATTGAGTATAGAGTGCGTCCTTTTGGGCATAAGTTCCATTGTCTCTGCCATTTGTTATTGATCTTTTTTGCTATTATACTGTATAATTCTGGGACGCTGTAATCGATGTTTATAATATCGGAATCGTTGAGTTTGTTTTTTGCTGCTTGATCTGCTAGTTCATTTCCGGCAATGTTAATGTGCGATGGTATCCATAAGAATTCAATGTTTTGATGATGTTTAGTCATATTGTGTATTAAAAATAGTACGTCTTTAAGTAAGTTTTCTCTTCCATTGGAATGTTGCGATTCTATAGTTCTAAGTACACTAAGTGAGTCACTGATTATTAGTGAATTTTTGTATTTTCCTTTGTAGATTACTTGAAGTGCTTCTGATATTGCCCAGAATTCTGCTGTATATATTGAACATTGATTTGGTAGTCTATTTCCGCGTTGAATTTGAAGTTCTGGGATGGTTAGGGCTGCTGCTGTTCTATCTGGTTGTTGTGTTTTTGAACCATCAGTATATATTTTAACATAGTCCTTGTATGTGGTATCTAATAACGTCATTATCCTGGATCTAATTTCTAGGGGATTAACATCTTTTGATCCGAATGTTGTTGCTATGGTATTGACGTTAGGTTGTTGGTTTTTCCAAGGGTTAGGGTCTGGATAACGAATCGGTTCAGCTTGAAGTTTTCCTATCTGTAGTTCTTCGCATAGTATATGGATTAATTTTCCTGATGGTGGATTCGGGACTAGTCTTTTGTTGAATATTTTGTCACATTTATTAATGATTACTCTTGTGGGGTGGTGTTCTGAGTTGTGTGGTGTTATTCTGGCTGCGTAACGGAGTAGTAATTCTTCTCTTCGGAGTGATAATGGCATTTCGCCAGTTAATATTAACAGTTCTTCCTTTGATGTATTCTTTAAAGTTCCTGTGCAAATGCGTAATGCTTGGGTTTGGATTTTATCTAGTCGTTGTAGTACTGTTTCCTTAGCAGAGGCATATACTTGACATCCATAGTCTAATTTGGATCTAATCAGAGATCTATAAAGCGTCATTAGGGTGTCTTGATTAGCTCCCCATTGGAATCCTTTTAGATTTCTCAAAAGGTTTAGATCTCTGTTGCATTTAAGTACTAATTCATTTATATGGTAGTTCCATGTGAGGTGTTGATCGTAGTACATGCCAAGGAATTTCGCTGTAGTTTCGAATTTGATCAGTTCTCCTTGAATATAAAGTTTTGGTGGTTCTATCGGGCGGTAGTGGGGTGGAGTGAAAATAATTCCTATGGTTTTCCCTTTGGACAGTTTGAAGCCCCATCTATCGGCCCATTTGCTGATGTTGTTTAAAGTTAGTTGTAGTTCCTTAATTATTTTGAGACGTTTCGGGTTTCCTGCTTTCCAGATTCCACTATCGTCTGCAAATTGTGATATGTCTATTGATGTTTTATTCGTTACTTGTCCTAGGTCGTTGATCATAATATTAAATAGGGTGGGGCTTAGGACACTTCCTTGGGGTGTTCCGTTTTCTAGTATATATTCTTCTGATAATTGGTCTCCTATCCTAACTCTAATATGTCTATTTGTAAGAAAGCTATCAATCCAGTTGAACATATTTCCGTTAATACCATAATGGTTTAATTTGGCTAATAATCCATTGGTCCAAACTAGATCAAAAGCTTTTTCTAAGTCTAAAAATATTGCTGTAAGATGACGAGTACTTTTCTGTTTATTGTTAAAAGCTAATTTAATGTCTGATTCTAATCTTATTAGTTGATCTAAGGTGGATCTATTTTTCCTGAATCCGCTTTGGTTTTTTGATAGATAATTATTGCTTTCAAGATGATGTTTAAGTCTATTGTTTATCATTGTTTCAGTTATTTTGCAGATTGTATCAGTTAATGAAATTGGGCGGTATGATGATAACTCTGTTGGGTCCTTTCCTATTTTTGGTATTGGGATAACTATAGCTTCTTTCCATTTCTTTGGTATATTTCCCGTTGACCAGGATTGGTTGATCATATCTAATAATATTACTACGATGTTATAAGGAATGTTTTTGTAAATCTCATAACCTAATTTATCTTCACCTGGTGATGTAGATTTTTTATGTTTAATAGCTAATGCCCATTCTGAGTGAGTGAATGGGACATTCAACGGTGAAGGTATTCTATCATTATCTTTAAAATATTCCGGGTGCTCGTTTTCTATTTTTTCCCTATAGTTTTGAAATTGGGTAGTATGATTGCAATTTTTACTAATTCCGGCAAAGTGATTAGCTATGATATCAGCTTTTTCTTTCAGTGTTGTTGTGTTTTTAATATTAGGGGTATTAATGTTGGACTTTCCTTGCATAGCTTTTATTTTGCTCCAAACTTGTTTTGCATTACATGGTTTTATATCTATGTTAGAGCAGTATTCTCTCCATGAAGTTTCTTTAGCCTTTTTAATAGTTGATTTTGCTAATTTTTCAAGTGCTTTATATCTTTTGTAATCTGATGCAAGTTTAGTATGATTAAATTTATTAAGTGCTTTTTTCTTATTTTTAATTATGGTAGTGCAATCCTCATTCCACCAGGGAATGGGTTTTTTGGTATGATTATTTATTCCTTTTCCTGATTTTGGGATACTAATTAATGCTGCTTGGTTTATAGCTTCCATAACATTATTATTATATATATTAATATTGTCGTCTTTTAAATCTGAAATTTTATATTTATTTAGGGATTCCTGAAACAGTTTCCAATCGGCTTTATCTAATTTCCATTTTGTAGTTTTTGTATGGAATATAATGGGGGTGGTAAGATTAATTGTTATAATAATTGGGAAGTGGTCGCTACCTAATGTTGATTCTTTATCAACTTCCCAGTGTGAAAGTGCTGCTAATTTTGGTGTACATATAGTTAGGTCAAGTGCCGATAATGTTCCATCCGTTGGAGAGAGTCTAGTCTTGCTACCGTCATTAAGTAATACTAAGTTATTGCTTAAAATCCATTTTTCCAGTAGTTTTCCTCTTAAATCTAGGTGTTTTCCGCCCCATGTTTTATTATGGGCGTTAAAATCACCACATATAATATATTCTTTAGTTTTACTAATTAATTGTTGATAATTATGGATAGAAGCTGGATGTGGGTTTCCTGGGTCATAAATGTTAAATAATTCAAATGATAAATTTTTAGTATGTATAAGTATTGTTTGATATTCTAGAGAGATGTTATTGTATGTGTTTGTTAATATTTTATTCTGTTGTTCGAAGGATGTATTAGGGAGGTTATCACTGACAAAAATTACTAAACCTCCCCCTTTTTTCCCGTCGCTTCTAGTGGTATATTTGGAGTTGGCATAGCCAGGGATTTTATGTAAATATTTATAGTTTTGATTAATTAATGTTTCCTGTATACATATTATATCTGGTTTATTTGGAGAGTTATTAATTTTATTTAATAATTCAGAAATGTTTGCTTTTAACCCCCGGCAATTCCATTGCCATATAATTAGATTAGATTAGATTAGATTAGATGACTCCAAGGACTGACGATTGCGTATATATATCTTAAGCGCGGCCGTGATGGAAAACACCCCCTAGATCCAAAAAACTTACATTATCCCTATCATTACCAAAACACGCGGACGTGATGGAAAACACCCCTAGATCCAAAAAGCTTACATTATCCCTATCATTACTAAAAACACACCCCTATATTCACTTTTCATATTATATACTATCCACACACACGGGGAAGCAGCCAAAACACACCCAATTATTTACTATCCAAAATCACACCCTATACTAACCAAACACACGGGGAAGCAGCCAAAACACACCCAATTATTTACTATCCAAAATCACACCCTATACTAACCAAACACACGGGGAAGCAGCCAAAACACACCCAATTATTTACTATCCAAAATCACACCATATACCATCTAAATAGAGTTAGTGTTTATAATCACACTACTCCTCTCTCATACCCTTTGGCAATTGACATAGTATTTCTTTTCTAGTTATTTGGGTAGCCCTGAGAAGGGCTGTTTTTAAAACTTCAAATTGCACCTGGTTAATGCTGGCATCTCCCAGGTCTAGCCCCACACACACATCTCCTGCTCCAATCATTCTCCCAATTTACTCTTGTGATTGGGAGCGTAGCCCAATTCACTCTTGTGATTTGGGGTATAGAGGGAGAATGATTGGCTTCACTATCCCAGTCTTCACTTTGTGGGATAGTGAAAACTTCCCTCTCTACTCTTCTATTTTGCAACTGCAGTTGAGGCTGTAGTTGTTGCGGTGGGGTTTGTGTCTGTAGTGGATGAACTGGTTCTGCTGGTGAAGGTGTCCTCACCATAGGCTTAACTTGACTACTCTGTCTCATCATGCGGTGAGGCAAAATTGACCTTTTCATTTCCTTCTCCTCTTCTTTCTTTCTCCTCTCCTCCTCTTCTTTTATTCTGCTCTCTTCTTCTTTGGCTTCCATAACCAGTTCGTCCAGGAGACGCCTAGCATTCTCCAGGTGTAGTTGAAGTTCAATCAATTTCTGTATTCTATTCATCTTGTGAGTTCATACACCAACAATGGGTAGGCAGACTGACTGACTGACTTGAGTTTTTTATAGATGTAACCGCCCACTAGGGGCATTTGTACATCTTTTATGGGTACCATGTCGGTACCCATTTAGGTGGGAGGGGTGTTCCCCCTCCCGTTTAAGTGCTTAAATGCACTATAGATTTAGGCGTTCCCCTGAATTACTAAAAAGTAACTATCAGGGGAAATGGAAGCCTATATTGGGGGTGGGTAGGAATAGCACCTACACACACCCACCCCTATCATCCAATCGAGCAGTTGTAAGGTAGCGAGGGGAAATGTTTCCTCATTTCGCTAGTAATTTTGTGAGCAGGAACGGCAAAGGAGGAAAAGGTCCAGGTCCAGGAGGGCGTTGACACAGCAGCACACACCAGAGCACGCCAACAGCAAGACAGCACAGCAAAGGACGCAGCCCACACCTGAAACAACAAGGTCCTACTAAAGGTCAAATTCAGTCCAGTTATATTAATGGACAAATTAACATCCAATAATGTGTTAGCCACCTGTGCAATTATTCAAATATTTAAGTTGAAGAATTATTATTTACAATCCTATCATTCGAATAAAACTAGTACATAAGCGTACGTATGTTAGGTCCCTAACAAATTTAGAAAATTAAAAATGTCTGAGCGACATATAATAGTGTAGTCAATGTTAGGTGTTTTTGGTCTTGAATTTTGCTGGAGGCAATACCAATAAAGTCAAATTAGGTTTTTAGAGCCACGGAAAGTTATTCAAAGAGGGGTACTCGTAACCAAATGAGTCCCCTATTATTCAGGCGAATGAAAAGATAAATGGCAAATATCTTTTCGTTGTACTGCTTTATCCGAGTAGTCCGATGCTGGCATTGCATCAGTAAACCGCTGTAATGGCAATCAAAATGCTGGCTATCCAAGGTAGTATTTCGCTGTCTTGACGATATCATCCTACGGCAGCCTGTGGGTTACTCGATACTTTGATATCATCAGTCAGCGCGCCTCAGGTCCGCAACATTTCTTAATTTTCCATGGCTGGTTGAAATGCTGTTCCAGTATTTCGATGTTGGAGCAAGTCTACTTTCAGCGCCGCCATTTTTTCTTCACCACGTGGTTATGGTGGGCTGTCCAGTTTCCATAAGTTTTCGTCGTTTGCCACTTGTTAAAGGGACTTATAACTTCTCCAAAATATTTCCGCTGCATAGTCCACCGCCCCACGTTGTGATGTTTCTCCTCATAGTGAAGTGAGTTGATGCCGTTTTGAACCGTCCTTAGCTGTTAAGCCCGGGCAATGTGCTCTCGCACCTCGTCGTGACGTCATCAGGTCGCCAGCTCCAGAAAAGCCGTCCTACTCGGTCTGCAGTCTTCGCCTGAATGATGATGATGATGATCGGTAGGCAGACTGCATCATCATCATCATGATTGTTTTAGAGTTGTCACCGCCCACTAGGGGCATATGGACAACTTTTATAGCCACCATATCGGTGGCCATTTAAGGTCCCTTGGGGAGGGTCGCTACTCCCCCCCTCAGGATTTACAGTGCTTAAATGCACTATATTTTAAATAGGGCGTTCTCCCGAATTACTAAAAAGTAACTATCGGGAGAAATGAAAGCCCATGGGGTGGGTAGGAATAGTACCTACACACACCCACCCCTAACAACCAATCAGAAGTAAACGTTGGTAGCGAGGGAAAATGCTTTCTCATTTCGCTAGTAATTTGGTGAGTCGGAAATGGCAAGGCGAGGTAGGCAGACTACGATTACGATTAATTGATTTTTATAGTTATAACCGTCCACTAGGGACATTTGTATAACTTTTATATCCAGTATGTCACTGAACATTTGTTGTTCCCCTCTTTTGAGAGGGGAGTTTAAAGTATCGAAGTCTTGATAGGGCGTTACATTGAATTACTAAAAAGTAACTATCAATGTAGATGAAGGCCCAGAAGAGGTAGGCAAGGTCAATCCACACCTCTATTTTGTAGCATGTCCGGAAGAGGCAAAGGAGGCAAGGGCAAGGCAAAAAACATCCAAGGTACCGCAATCCGCAGTCCCACAAGCAGAGGAGGAGAACGCACCACCGGACCCAAACCCGAAGAAACCCAAGGAGTACAAAAGTCCCACACCCATTTTATTATTGTAACCTCACAAGTGCTATATTGTTGTGATATGTATTGTTTTGTTGTTATTTTAGTAACTGTTGCAGCCTTGTGCTGCAGGGGACTGATAGTCCTGGGGTAAGACTACCTTATATATTCTAGTAGGGACTTCTGTGTGTACGTATTATGTGTGTCTGTGAGGTTACCAGTTTTATTTAATCATTCCAGTTATATTAATGGAGGCCCTATACCAATTGAGTGTAAGCCACCTGTGCAATTGCGTCCAGATAATAATTAGTTACGAATTTCCTAACACTTATACTGATATCACTTAAGTAAGTACAAAGTGTACTATAAGATTACCACCATCCTACAATCCAGTGAAAAACCCTTGAAGAGGGTAATTCACCCTAGTACTATTTTGCACTAAGTAGTCTAAGTGACTAAAAAAGTTGTAATCTCGGTAGGTTATAGTAAGTTATGAATTTTGTTGGGTGTGGATCCAAAAAGATCATATTTGAGTTGGAGCGAGAAGTTGTTCAAATGGAATTCTCTAATACCAATCTAGTGTGAGAATTCTCTGTTCTGAATACATATAACAATACAAGACTCAGATTTGAGAAGTAGAGTGAGATAAGGTTCAATATCAGCTTCCCAGCGAGTCAGATTGGATTAAGGATAGAGGTATACCTAATTGTATACTTGTCCGTAGCACAGAGCTAGACCGGGCTGTCTATATGTGCGTACACCAACCCAGGCGATTTCTAGACAGAAAAGAGCCTGTGTCTCAGCTGTTTCACTGACCTTCACCTATTCTCAAGAATCACAAAAAAGGGGGGTAATAGCAAACATGGAAGACAATACAAGACTACATAAAGTAACATGATTATTGTTATTGGAGTTTTTGAACATTGCATAGTATGAATTAACATGAATATTAAACTATAATAATTATGGTTAATATTAATTATTAGTATTAGCAGGAACATTAAACAAGAAAATTTAATAGCAATAGTTAGTATGAACATATAAGTAACATAAGTGATTGTTAGTAGAGAGTTATGAATATTAAAAAGCATGAGTTAACCTAAACATGAAACTAACTATGAGAATTATGGTTAATAGAAATTATTAGTATTAACATGAATATTAAACAATTTATAGCAATAGTTAGTATAAACATTCAATATGAAAAAGATCATAGCCCTGAAAAGGACTGTTTTTTGTAGACTGGTTCCCCACTTTTCCTCTGTCGTCAATGATAGCAGCAATTTTCCATTTCTCTATTGTCCAAGAGTTTACACTTCCACTGAATGTCCACATATTGTGTAATTTGGAATGCCAACTGCCATTAACTTTTATTCTGTTTAGGTTTGTAATGGGGCTATCTCAGTCTAAAATTATAGTGTAGGTGTCAGGGTAGGCAGACTGACGAGTGATTCTTGATATATAGTTCAAGCGCGGACGTAATGGAAAACACCCCCTAGATCCAAAAACTTACATTATGTCTCTCATTACCAAAAACACGCGGACGTGATGGAAAACACCCCCTAGATCCAAAAAACTTACATTATCCCTATCATTACCAAAACACTCACTCACTTTTATACTTGACTGATATCAATTATACATTTGAACAAGTTATTTTTAAAAAAGACGTTGTGCTTATAGACGCACTTTAGACAAGAAGTAAAAAGAGATAGTGATTATAGACTCACTTCTATTTTTTTTTCTAACTTCCTCTCATACCATGAGCAAATTGAATGATTAATTCTTTTCTAGAATATTGGGTAGCCCTGAAAAGGGCTGTTTTTTTTGTGTGTACGAGGAAGGATGACAATCTTTTATCGTCTAAGATTGCGTCCTCGTTTGGCTACACGATAAGGCCTGTTTCTTCGGAAAGAGAAAGAGAACTCTTTCGTATCCACACGGCAGTCGACAAAACTTCTGTCTTGTTCCTGCTGCTGTTGTTGCTGCTGCTGCTGCTGTTCTCTCTGCTCTCTCTGCTGCTTTTGAAGTCGATACTTCTCAGTCCATTCTTCTTTATCTTTTTGAATTTCCTCTCTAAAGAGTTCTTCTATGAGGTTTTCCGTTTCTTGTAGCATCCTCACATTCTCTATCTATTCAGGCTTTGGCATCAGATTGTGTCTGATACGATGTAGAGTGACGTATGCTTCGTTCAGCTTAGCTAGTCTTGAGCACATCTTCGTAGGAGGATGAGTCAAACAATGGATGGTCAGACTGGCTGACTGACTTGTTTGTTTTATAGCTGCAACCGTCTACTAGAGACATATGTGCAGCTTTTATAGACACCATATCGGTGTCCATTTGGTTCCCTCGAGGAGGGGAAGAAGCACTCCCTCCCCTTAGGATTAATGTGCTTAATTGCACTATTATTTAGTCAATGTGAGGCGTTTCCCTGTATTACTAAAAAGTAACTAACAGGGAAAGTGAAGGCCTATAGGGTGGGTAGGAATGGTGCCACACACACCCACCCCTATTCTCGATACCAACCACAGCAGCAATGGTAACAAAGGGAAGTTAACCCACTTCGTTAGTAATGGCATGTCCGGAAGAGGAAAGGGCGGCAAGGGTCAAGGCCGAAGGGTTCATCCAAGGTACCAGGCACCGCAACCGAAGTCCCGCACGACGAGGAGGAGAACGTACACCGGGCTCACTCACGAAGAAACCACACCTTAGGTATTTTTGCTAATATGCAACTTCATATGACATGTTTCAAGGTGTATGTGCTATACAGTTGTGTTGTGTATTTTTGATGTTATTATTTTAATTTACTTAAGTTGCAACATTGTGTTGCGGGGGGCTGATAGTCCTGGATTAAGACTACCTTATGATAACTAGGGGGGCCATATATGTGTGTACGTATATACAGTCTGTCAATGAAGTTGCATTCCCTTAATGTTATTTATCCAATCAATCCAGTTGTACTAGTGGAAAATCCTACTCACCAATAATGTGTAAGCCACCTGTGCAATTGTATCCAAAACTTAAGTTACAGAGTTATTATTTGCCTAACATTATATCAGTAATTAAGTACAAGGTGTACTATAAATATTGCCACCAACCTATTTGCCGGTGAAAGGCCCTTCTTTCGAGGGTGATTCACCCTATGAAAAAACAAAAAACCTATTCTAATAAGTCAAGGTGACTAGAAGTTGTACATGTTTGATTAATATAGGTTATTAATTTTGCAGGGTGTGGTCCAAAAGGATCAAATTAGAGTCGTTGATGGTTGATCGAATCGAATTCTCTTTCCAATCAAAATTAAGAGAACTCAGATTATGATGACATATAACAAGAAACCGATACATAGTGTCCAGAAAAAGGTAATGAGAAAAGGGTCAACATCAGTTTCCCTGAGAGACTGTTTGAGAGGATAATTACAGAGGCGTACTAGGCTGTACACATATAACTCTCCAATCCAGGTTTGCCCACAAAAGGAAAGCCCGCATCTCCGCTGTTCCACTGATCTTCTCAATTTCTCAAAGAGATACAAAGGGAGGGAATAGAGGCATCACATGAACAGCACAAGTGTAGCGATAACATTGATTTTAGTATTAATAGTGATAATAAAAGTAAGTTTAGTAATAACAACATTTATATTTAGTATTAATATCAACTTAACCATAGTAATTTTAGTATTAACAAGAACAAATATAAACATTAATAATAATAAAAATGTTATATCACAACATGTATAGTAATAAAAGGTAAGTAATTGAAGTGTGTACATGCAGTATTTGTAAAACAACAATAACATGTAAGTAATTAAAATGTCTACATGTAGTATTAGTAAAACAACAATAACATGTAATTATTTACAGACAAGGCTATTATCAAATTAATTAACTTTACACAAACAGTATTGTTAAATGTCATGCAACAAGAAGGTTATAATACAAACAAGTAATTAACAGTAACAGGAACTTAGAATTAAAAAACAAATATAATTAAAACTAAGGCTAATAGCCCTGAGAAGGGCTGTTTGATATCCTATGAATCTGTAGTCCGTCCTCCACGTTTCCACCGACTTCAGAGATAGCACCATGAACTCCGTTGATATTCCTAAGCTGTGCACTTTTTGTAGAAAGTTTATTATGCTTTTGAATATCAAGTGCCAATGACTTTGTTCTAAGTTGGAAGTGGTAAGTAAGATGTTAGTGGTTCTGATTACAGAATGGTCAGACTGGACTGACTTGATGGGTTTAAAGTGAATCGTCCACTAGGGCTCTTTTCACTGGTTTACCTCCCATAGGGGAGTTTATTTAATTTATCCTGAGGGGAAGGAATGGTGCCACATCCCCTGCAGGCGTTTATGCACTCATGGAGTGCTATTTACTTAGGCCATCACCACTGGGCAATAAGTGTACTGCCGCTGGGTGTGACTTCGGCCGTCACCACGGGCAATAATTGTATTGCCTGGGTGAATGTAAGGCCATAAGCCATAGGCCATAGGGTGGGTAGGAATGGAACCTACTCACACCCACCCCTATCAGTCTGTTACCTACTGATCTGCAAGAGCAGTGAAGCGAGAGAAAATTAGTTTTCTCATATCGCTTATGTCGGCGTAATGTGGTCGTGCGAGCACGAGAAATTACAGCAGCAGGTAGGAAAGGTGTTGAAATGCTAAGCGCGCACCTGCTTATCAAATTCAGTCCAGTTGTACTAATGGACAACCTATCAAACCAATAATGTGTAAGCCACCTATTCAATTAACCAAATATCTGAGTTTCAAAATATGACCTATTATCCTAACGAAAATAGGGACTAGTACTAAGTGTACATACATTAGTCCCTATTGTATTTAAGCTACAATGTCTAAGCGACACATAAAAGTGTAGTCAATGGTAGGGGATTTTGGTTATGAATTTATTGCGGCAGTGCCAAAAAATGTCATATTAGTCTTTTCAGGGCCAGAAAGTTAATCGAAAAGGGTTGTCTCTAAGCCAAATGAGAACCCTATTAAATAAAAATGGCAATGAAAGTAGCCCTAAGGCTAATATTCCACCGGTTGGAAGGTGGCCCTCCTGTCTTCCATTTCGGCCAGAAATGCGGCAGTTCTTTCTTCCAGAAATGTTCGTCTAGGGAAGTAGAAACCATGTTTTTTGGCGATGTAGGCTGCCGCATCTTGTAGGTGGTGGAGGGGTCTTTCTTCGAAGGCCTCGTAGTAGTAACTCCCCAGTATGTTTAGGGCGTGATGCCATTGGCTGACTCGTGGTGGCGATGTTTGCATTGATCTGAACCCAATGTATGTGACGGCAGAAACGAAGTTTGATGCTTTTTTCTTACTCGTCAGTAATGGCGTTAGGCCCATTTCTCTGCATAATTTGCTCATCAGTTTGTCTTTGGTGGTGACATCCATTCTCACTGTTTTAGTGGGGGACTCCCATTTGGCTTCCGTGTTGTCCTCTTCCAATAATTTTTCCAGGGTCACTGCCGGCCCTGGTGATGGAGTAGGGGGTGTCGATGTAACTAACACCCCCTTTTTCCCCTTTTCCTTTCCTTTTTTCTTTTTAGGGGGTGGTGGCGGTGGTGTCGGTGTTTCCGGTGCTAACTCTAGTGGTATTTCCATAGGAGAAGTGGCCGCTTCTACTTTCTCCGCTGTAACAAGGGTCAGCATATGTTGAGATAGAATTTCTATCTGCTCTTGAAGAGTTTTTAGTGTAGTCCCAGGTACGGATTGGACTGGGTCGGTCTCAACTGAGGCTACCTCTTCTTGAGTTTCTGGTGGTGGGGTGGGTGTGCCTCGTGCAGGTCGGTTTTTTTCCCGCCTTTTCGGTTGGCTTCCTCTATCTCTCCTGTACGCGAGTGACCCCTTTGAGTGTTTACTTTCATCTTCTTTTTCCCATACAAGTAGGAGTGTTGTTCTTCTACCTGCTGCCCTTAAACTCCAATTCGAGGCTTCTCTTAGCTCTAAGCCTATCAAGGCGTTTAGTGCTGGCTTCGGGATAACATCCATCGCTAGCGTGCTCAATACTTGATTCATGATTTTGAGTTCACTACTCTCTGCTCGTTCGCTGCGGACTATGGTCAGACTGGCTGACTGACTGACTTGTGGGTTTTTTAGTTGCCACCGCCCTCTAGGGGCATTTGGGCAACTTTTATAGGTATCATATCGATACCCATTTAGTGGGAGGGGTGTTGCCCCTCCCGTTTAAGTGCTTAATTGCACTATAGATTTAGGCGTTCCCCTGAATTACTAAAAAGTAACTATCAGGGGAAATGAAAGCCTATATTGGGGGTGGGTAGGAATAGTACCTACACACACCCACCCCTATCATCCAATCGAGCAGTTGTAAGGTAGCGAGGGGAAATGTTTCCTCATTTCGCTAGTAATTTTGTGAGCAGGAACGGCAAAGGAGGAAAAGGTCCAGGTCCAGGAGGGCGTTGACACAGCAGCACACACCAGAGCACGCAAACAGAAGACAGCAAGGCCACGAACGCAGTCCACACCTGAAAAAACAAGGTCATACCAAAGGTCAAATTCAGTCCAGTTGTACTAATGGACAAATAGCATCCAATAATGTGTTAGCCACCTGTGCAATTATTCAAATATTTAAGTTGAAGAATTATTATTTATCATCCTATTGTTCTAAAAATCTAGTACATAAGCGTACATGAAGTAAGTCCCTAACAAATTTAGAAATTAAAATGTCTAAGCGACATAGTAGTGTAGTCAATGGTAGGTAATTTTGGTCTTGAATTTTGCTGGAGGCAATACCAATAAAGTCAAATTAGCTTTTTAGGGCCACGGAAAGTTATTCAAGGAGGGGTACTCGTAACCAAATGAGTCCCCTATTATTCAGGCAAAGACAATGAAAATCTTTTCATTATAAGACTGCATTCCTTGTAGTACTGGTGGTGGTCACTGTATCCGCATGGAAGCTGAAATCGTATCACACTTCTGAGTATCAAGGGTGGAGTTTCGCTGACTTAACGATATCATCCTATGTCCTCGTGCAGTCCTGTGGGACAATCTCACTCCTATTCTGATATCGCTAGTCAGCACGCCCAAGGTCCGCCATATTGTTTAAATATCCATGGCAGGTTACAATATGGTCTCAAAAGTATGATAAAGCAGCAGTCAAGCAGCTACAGCATCCAGTATTCTTCTCCTTGTATTTTGATGAAAAAACGGCCACTATTCTCCCCTCGCTAAATCCCCTGCCACAAATCAAGTTCGGGACTTATGTTGATTCTGCGTTGAGAAAGTCGAGGTCGCTGCTACACAGTATTCTCGCTGTTTCCATTTCAGCCACGAACAAGTCGGGAGTTACGAAATTTCTTCTTTGAGTCCGCTGTGTAATTCGCCGCTATACTAGTTGATGTTACATTCCATTGCTGTGACGGGATAACATAACAGCGTACATCTTTAACTGTTAAGCCCAAGATTCATGCTTTCGCAATAGCACTGTGACGTCACCAGGTCGCCAGCTCTGGAAAAGCCGTCTTACTCGGTCCGCAGTCTTCGCCTGAATGATGATGATGATGATGTGGTCAGACTGGCTGACTGACATTATGCGTTTAAAGTGATTCGTCCCGAGGGCTCTTACCACTGTTTTATCCGTCAAAAGACGGTTATTTACTTTATCCTGAGGGTGGGAATGGAGCCGCCACCCTGCAGGCATTTATGTGTTCATGGAACACTATTTACTTGGGCCGTCACATCGGAGTAGCTATTGAGCTACTACTGTGTGATTGTAGGGCCACATATATGAGTGGGAATAGTTCCAGCACACACTCATATTAATTCATTCTGTTTCTGTCTGGTTGTTTTAGGACGTGCGAAGCACGTGTAGTTGCTGCGGCAGGTTTTGCGGGCGAGGCGAAGTGCCTGGCAAGGGCTGCTTCTTTGGACGTACCCTATCCCTATTTATATACTCTGTGCTGTTTTTGAGTGTACAACGTTTATGTAACAGTGTTTTATAATGTTTGTTGCTGGTTGTGTATTTTTGTGTAGTTGTTTTCCTAGGATTTTGTTATGTGCAACCTTGTGTTGCTGGGCCTGATGATCTGGGCTTTGACCACCTTATATGTTCTATTTGGGGTTCTAATTATGCCATATTTCTTAGGTTATTTAGTTAGCTTTGCAGCCTTGTGCTGCTGGCCCTGATAGTCTTGGGTTTTTGACTACCTTATATGTTCTAATTTTGCGGGACCTAAATTACGTTTTTTCCTTTTTCTATTTGATGTGCGACCTTGTGTCGCCGGACCTGATAGTCTTTGGAGGTTTAGACTACCTTATATGTTCTTGATTTGGGGTCTCTATCATATTTCTCTACCTGGTTAAGTTGCTCCGTTCTCGGTGCATCTGTTGGTTCTAATTAAGCTTTTTGGTGTGGTTGATACTTATGTTTTTAACACTGTACACTTGGTTGTACTCCTAATGAGAAGGTATCTAGGGAGAGTGTCTAAAGAGGAAAGAAGAGAGAGTAGAGTGTTAGCCTACATCCTTACTGCCTATGATGTTTGTTTTTTGGTGTCATCTTGTTATTTCTTGGTGTTATTTATTGGGTAATTTGATTATGTTTTTATGACCTGTTTGTGTTAAAGCTCTTGATTTCCCTTTTTGTTTTATTGGGACCCTATTTCCATATTTGTTTTGGCCCCTTGGTTTAGTTCAGGTGTGTGGTTCGGTTATTAGGTAGTAGCAATGGGTCCCTGCGGGAAATGTCCCGGGCCGGTTAAGCGACACGTCAAGGATTGTCCATTTCTACACCCAGTCACCTTCCCACGACCGGTCCGTGAGGTGCGGCGGCCAGGCAACAACAAGGGACCTCTGCCGGAAGTATCCGGGGCCGTTAAGCGACACGTCAAAGGTATTCCTTGTTGAGCCCAGTTTCCACACCCCGGTCCTGGCCGTTTCTTGTTTTCCTGTCCTAAAGGGGTTTATTAATGTTTTATTTGTATGCATGACTTGTTTGCGTTATGGATCTTGGTTTCCCTTTTTGTTTTATTGGGACCCTATTTCCATATTTGTTTTGCCCCTTGGTTTAGTTCAGGTGTGTGGTTCGGTTATTAGGTAGTAGGAATGGGTCCCTGCGGGAAATGTCCCGGGCCGGTTAAGCGACACGTCAAGGATTGTCCATTTTTACACCCAGTCACCTCCCCACGACCGGTCCGTGAGGCGCGGCGGCCAGGCAACAGCAAGGGACCTCTGCCGGAAGTATCCGGGGCCGTTAAGCTACACGTCAAAGGTATTCCTTGTTGAGCCCAGTTTCCACACCCCGGTCCTGGCCGTTTCTTGTTTTCCTGTCCTAAAGGGGCTTAGTAATGTTTTATATGTAGGCATTAGGGTCCTGTTTTGTTGTTTGTTGTGTTTAGGATTTTAATGGATAATTTATATATTCCCTATTTTTCCTATGTTTAGTAGAAATTCCAACATATTCTTGTGTGTCATTAAAATGTTGGGATTGGTATTTTGTATAATTTCTGGGTATGTATATGGGGCTTTTATATTCTGCTGTTGTGATCTAAATTTGTCCCTTTCTTGTTTGGTTTTACTGCAATTGTTGAAGATATGATGTAGATCTTCCGGGGTATTGCAATGGTAGCAGTTTATATTATGAGGAAAGGGTCCTATATATTTTCCCATGCTGTTGGCCAGCTTGGTTTTTCCTAAAGTTATCCTATTGATGATTGTCTGCTCTTTAGGTGAGCCCTTAGGCGGTTTTTTGTACCTGTTTACTTCTTTAACAGTAGTGTACAACACTCTCCCTTTTGTACTATTGTCCCAATCATGTTGCCATTTTATATCTATTTGGGTGTTTATTATACTGTAGAGTTCGGTTGTGCTATAGTGCAGTGGCTCAAAATTCGGTTCGTGTAGTTTTTCCTTAGCCAGTTTGTCGGCCATTTCGTTTCCCTTAATTTCTATGTGGGATGGTATCCACATGAACTCTACAATAGTATTTCCGGTATTTAGTATTTTTAGCTTGGCGTTTATTTGATTGAGAAAGTCTTCCCTGCATTTGGTGGTATTTGTTTGAATTGAAGATAGGACGCTAAGCGAGTCACTAATAATTACTGTCTTATTAGGTTTGAATTCTTCAATCCATTGTAATGATTTGAGGATGGACCAGAATTCAGCTGTGTAAATAGAGCAGTAGTCTGGGAGACGTCTGCCTATTTGTATGTTGAGCTCTGGTATGACCATTGCAGCAGCTGTTCTGTATGGGTTAGTAATTTTAGATCCATCCGTATATATTTTGGTATATTGTTGGTATTGAGTATTTATAATGTTTAAGGCTTCTATTTTTAGAGTTTGTTCTTGATTTTGTTTACTGCCTTTTTCTGTGAGGGAGGTGTTGACTTTAGATTGTACGTTGTTCCAAGGTTCATGTTCGTACACTACGTTATTGTTTAGAGGAGTTAGTTCTACTGGTATTATCGTCTTTAAGAGATGATATTGTTTTCCCATAGGTAGTTTTTGTTTCAAGGTTTTCCTGATTGGGATGTTGGTTTTATTTATAGCCAGGAGGGTGGGGTGTGTGGCGGGGTGGGTGGACAGCCGCGCTACATATTTTAGAAGGAGCTCTTGCCGTCTCAAGTGGAGGGGCAGCTCTCCCGTTAAGACATGCAGCTCGGCTGTCGATGTTGTTTTTAGAGCTCCGGTACACTTTAATAGTGCTGCTCTTTGTATTTGATCTAATTTTTTGAGTTGTGTTTTGGGGGCCGATGAGTAGACTTGGCAGCCATAATCTAGTTTAGATCTTACCAGAGCTCTGTATAATTTTAGGGATGTTTCTTGGTCTGCACCCCAATGTGTGCCTTTAAGGCTCGTTATCAGATTTAGATCCCGACTACATCTATTAACTAAGTCCTCTATATGGTATGCCCATGTGAGATGTTGGTCATAGTACATACCCAGAAATTTTGCTACTTTAACAAATTTTATTTCTTGATCCTGTATTGTTAATTTAGGGTATTTTATGTTTCGTCTATATGGGGTGAACAGTACGGCTACCGTTTTTTGGTGCGATAGTTTAAATCCCCATTGATTAGCCCAGTTTCCAATGTTGTTTAGGCTGGTTTGAAGTTCAGAGATGTTTTTGTGGTTGGAGGGGTTTCCTGCTCTCCATAGGCCACCATCGTCAGCAAATTGTGACAATTCAACTTTGGTAGTTGCCAAATTTTTATCTAAGTCATTTATCATTATGTTAAAGAGGGTGGGGCTGAGTACACTGCCTTGTGGAGTTCCATTTTCAAGTGAGTGTTTCTCAGAGTAAGTTGCCCCTACCCTAGTTGTAATTGTGCGGTTTGCTAAGAAATCTTGAATAAAGTTAAACATTCGTCCAGTAATGCCATAATTATTTAATTTGGCTATAAGGCCCTTGGTCCATACTAGATCGAATGCTTTCTCGAGATCGAGAAAAACCGCAATGAGGTTTCTGCTCTGTTTTTGTTGTGAGTTAAATGCTAGTTTAATAGCAGTTTCAAGTCTTACAAGTTGGTCTGTGGTGGAGCGCTTGTTTCTGAATCCACATTGATTTTCTGAGATAAGGTTATTTTTTGTAAGGTGTGACTTGATTCTGTTGTTGATGATAGTTTCCATGATTTTACAGATGTTATTGGTTAGTGATATGGGCCTATAGGAGTTGACATCATGGCTGTCTTTATTAGGTTTTAAGATAGGTATTACTATCGCATGTTTCCATTTTTTTGGTAACTTTCCTGTTTCCCATATGTTATTTAGGAAATTTATTATTATAAGAACTATATTTGGTGGTAATTGTTTATATATTATATACCCTATTTTATCTTCCCCAGGTGAAGTTTCTTTTTTTGTTTTGAGTGCTTGGTCCCATTCGTATTTAGTTATTTTGTTGTTTAAAGGAGAGTCCTTGGGTCCCAAGTCTTGGAATATTTTTGGGTTTGCTCTTTCTTCGATGGCCCTATGTAATTGAAATTCTTTAGTATGGTTGCTGCTTTTGCTCATATTAGTAAAGTGTTGAGCTAATAAGTCAGCCTGTTCTTTATCACTGTTTGTGTTGCTTAATTTGGGGGTATTGTTGGTATTTTTACCTCTAATCTTTTTAATCTTATCCCATACTTGTTTAGAGTTTGTTTTGTGGTTGAGCGTACCACAGTAAGCTTGCCAGGTTTCCATTTTGGCTTTTTTAATCAGCTCTTTTAATTTCTGAGTGAGATTTTTGAATTCCATAAAGTGCGTGGTTAATTTGGAACGCTTGAATTTCTTGAGTGCTTTGTTTTTAGCCTGCTGTGTTGTTTTAATTTCGTCATTCCACCAGGGCACAGTAAGTTTTGGTGCCTTATAAGTAGTGGTTGGGATGCTGCTAGATGCTGCTTTGTTAATGATATAATTAATGTTTTCATAGTATTGGTCTATGTCATTTGTTTCTATCTGGGTAGTATCTTCATCTTTTAGCATTTGTTTAAATAAGTCCCAGTCTGCTTTTTTATAGTTCCACCTGGGGTTGTTTGTTTGCACATGCGACTGCACTGTCATTTGCAGGGTGGTGATAACTAGGAAGTGGTCACTGCCCATGGGGTCAGTTTGATCCACCTCCCATCCCGCCACTTGTGCTAGTGTTTTTGTGCATAGGGTGAGGTCAATGGCGGACAAGGCACCGTTTATCGGATTTAGACGCGTTCCGGTGCCATCATTTAATATGGTCAGTGTTGATATATTGGCCCAAGCCTCAATCAACCTGCCCCTAGTGTCCGTCACCTTCCCCCCCCCCCACAGCTTATTATGTGCATTGAAATCTCCGCATATGACAGTGCGCTCACTGGTGATTATGGTATTTAGGGTTAAGAATATTTGTTCATTGCTTAGGGCGGTATCTGTTCCTGGGTCATAAAAATTGATGATTTGTAAATCAGAGTTACCCATTTTTAGTTTTATTGATTGTACCTCTACATGTGTGTTTGTTATTTCTTTTGCTGTGATAGGTACTAGTTCTACAGATTTTATGGTGTTTTTTACATAAATGGCTAGTCCTCCCCCCGGTCCTTCTTTTCGGGGTTGGTGGTATCCTGGGGCGTATCCCATTATATTGGGCAATGTTTTGGTTTTATTCTTTAGCCTTGTTTCTTGAATGCAGAGGATATCTGGTTTGTTTTTGGTGTTAATTAATTTAAGTTTTAGTTCATTCATATTTGTTGATATACCTCTGGCATTCCATTGCCATATAGAAACATTACCAGTAGTTGTGTTAGCCATTTCTACTGGGGTCATTTACTGTAATTAGGGTCTTAATTTGGTCTTTAATTTGTTTTAGTTTTTTAAGTAGTCCAGGTTTATTGCCAGTTTGGTGCAGTATTGATTCCATGATTTGATTGATTTGATTGATTTCTACCCCTAATTTGTCTTTTAAGGTTGGCTTACTTTTAGGGTCTATTGTTTTCGCTCTATGGAGTTTATGTTCTTTCCTTGCAGTGCGGTAGTTAACCCTGTTACTTTCCATGTATTCAATGATCTCTTTCTCTCGAATTGTAGCCGGGCATAGTGGGGATTTCACTGGGTGGGCCCCTTTACATTGAGCGCATCTGGGATTTAGTTTTGCGCATTCTCCCTTATGTCCCCGTCCACAGTTACTGCATTTGTTTGGTAGTTTGCATTTGGTGGTATAATGGCCCCAGTGCTTACAATTTGAGCAGAACCTAGGTTTATTTGTGTAGGGTTCTACTCTATAGTGGGATCCTTTGGTACCTATTTGGATTAGGGACTGCAATGGGGTTTCTGTTTCGATCACTGTTATTGAGCATTTGGGGCCCCTTTTGCCTATACTATATGTTTTAGAGATGTTATTGCCACCTTCTCTTAATTTATCGTTTAGAGTGTTTGTGTCCCATTGAGACATTGTCCCTGTTAATGTTAGCACTGCTTTAAATTTAGTGGGTGGCGGTAGGGGGCGGCTGTGGGTGGTTTGGCCTTTTTTTGTGTTATTCCTATGTGGGGCCGTTATGTTGTATGGTTTGGATACCTGTACTGGTATTCCAGCTAGTGTGTTTATTTCTAAATACTTGGCTGCTTGTTGTCTAGTACTACAGTGCAGTATTATGTAGTTGGTATTGGGCCTGATAATTTTGCATAAGCCTGCATGTACCCTAGTTATGGCCCCTGCTATGGTATTTGTGGAGAGGTTAATTAATTTATTGGATTTGCTTTTAATATACAGTGTAAGTTCCGGCCTGTGGTAAGTGGGTTTTGGTCCTATGTTAGCTGGTGCCTGTGTTTTTTTGTTGGTATTGCTAGCATTTTGGCCTATTTGGATGTAATTATTTCCCTTTGGGTGTGGGACTAAGGTTTCCTTTGCCTGAGGTGTTATGTTAGTTGTTCCTGGTTTAGGGCCACTATGGGTAGGTTTGATTAGTTTAGTGGTTTGGGCATATGTAAGTTTTGTTGGGGGGGTGTTTTCAACTGCGTCCGCTTGGCAGTTTGGTTTGGTAATTTGAAAAGTTCGGTTTTGGGTGTTTTCCACCTCGTCCGCCAAGTATAAATTTGGATCCCCCGTTTTGAAAGTTCGGTTTGGGGTGTTTTCCACCACGTCCGCCGAGGTCAGACTGGAGACTACCCCTGCTTTATATGGTTCAAGCGCGGACGTGATGGAAAACACCCCCTAGATCCAAAAAACCTACATTATCCCTATCATCACCAAAAACACGCGGACGTGATGGAAAACACCCCCTAGATCCAAAAAACCTACATTATCCCTATCATCACCAAAAACACGCGGACGTGATGGAAAACACCCCTCGACGGTTTAGGGTTTGGAAACGTTGGGATAGTTTGTTGTGAGGGATAGAAAGAAAAATCAAAGAGCATTTATAAGAATACAAATGTAAAACAAATGACAGACGCATTGGTTTTCAAAAACACAACATTTTTTATTCAACTAACAAACATTTTTTCAACTAACAAACATTTCAAATAACAAACATTTTTTTCAAATAACAAACATTTTTTTTTTCTTCCATATCACTAATACATTATCTTTGACATGGTTGACAACGTTGCGAATTAAAGTGAGATTTCCACTGTTGGAAGTCATTGGGCCATTGATGTACACTACGTTTCCTAGCTAAAGACAACAGATAACCATAATGGTCACAAAACCATCGATCTACTTTGTCATCGTTTCGAGACGAATGACGATCAAAATAAGTCACTAAATGTTCTAAAGAATATCCAAGACTGCGATGATGCAGATAATAGATACAATATTGTCCACACACCATAGAATCTGTGCTTTGTAATTTCACATTATTGAATCGTGTCGTCTGGGCATTTCTTCTCATAAAGTCAATGATATCATCTTCGAAAGGGGGTAATCCATACGAATCAAAATATTCCACACAACCCTCTTGAGGAAAGTAGACAGCTACCCAGTGAGTTCCTGGAAGATGACTGTCATCTGTGTTGATGACATAAGCTTGATTCTCTTGAGGTTTGCGATGAGGTAGTTCATCTTTAGCACACACGACAGGATTCCAAGAAGCAGTGTACGAACTACGGTTCAAAAGATAATAAAGTTCCCAGGTATCCATTTGTTTTGTGTAGCCTTGTTGTTTTTTTTCCCTTTCTTCACAGATGATGATAAGTCATCAATTCAATCCAGACTTTTTGTTTGAAACGGTCTGACAAGTAACTGATGGTTTGCTTCGTCTCTTTACTCTTAGCCAAGAGAGCTTCGATGCGATCAATTTCTCGAGCAAACAATGGAGGAGAGGAATGATCACGTAAGCCTTTATACCACTGAAGTAACACGGCTTCTTCTGAGATGAGACTCCAAGCTTCGTTCAGATAATTGTCCAATTTTTTCTTCTTGACTCATCATCATACATTTATCGTGTTGAAGTTGACTGGGATGATCGATTTGACATCCATAACAATCTTTCTTAATCATGTCTCTCATTTTATCTTCTAAGTGTTGTGCAAAACAGGAGACTAACTGTTGTTCCTGTTCTGGCCATCTGGATTGCATGATCACTACCTCTTCCTTTTGGTCTTGGGGATCTGCTTTTTCTGTAACCTCCCATTCCATGGATTCTCCACTATTCAAAGAAGGACAAGGGTCTTCCATAGTGTCTAATAGTCTAGAATGACTTCTCTCAAACTGTTGATTTCTATGGTATTATCAAATTCAGCATACAGAATAACATTCACCGTTTCGGTAAGAGGTCCTGCAAACTGAAGTTCCACACGCAGTTGTCCCGATTTTATAGGGTGAAAATGTCCCTCGTCGCTGCCTTGGTCTGGAGTGAAATCAAAAGCCCACAATGTGTAACCTCCTGCATAATCGTTGTAGGAAATACCGTGGCTGGTGTTGGTTCCTAACTGTCCTGTGGCTTCGTACAGTGACAAGTACGATCTCAAGTAATTCTTCTGGGCAAAGTTGGGTTCGAAGGGGCGGGTACACAAAGTTTTGCCATCGCGACTGACTTCGATTTTGGATACTCTGCAGTGCTTAAACTGGAAAGGATTTTGATCGTGGGTACCGTTGAGGGCTGCATTGCTGACGATACCGATGAATAAACGTTTGGGTAACTGTCCTTGGAACAGATGATCTTCGATCTTAGATCGGAGTCCAGTAGCAATGGTGAAAGTTTTGACTTCCACACGTCGTATCGGATACTTGGCTGTCGTTCTGCTCAAAGTGTGACTGATATCATTTCCCACTTTAGGTAACACTTCCACACGACGCACGTATAACCTGGCTTCTTGGATAATGGTTTTGTATTCATTGACATGAGTCATCAAATGGAAAGCAGCACTGCTACGATTCAGTCTCAAGCGAATATCCACCCCGTTCAGCAAATACTTTTCTTGAAACCACATGTCCAAATGCAAACGATCGAACAGTTCTAAACTACGTCCTTGCAGAATTTTCTTTCGACGGTCGTTAAAACCCTCATTGTGAGGATTGTCATCTTCGGGCAAGGCTGTGTCGTTAAACGTATTCTCACCTGCGGTATCAGGTTTCCATACCACGCAAGCATCTAAATGAGTGTTCTTGGCTTCTTTTCCGTACGTCAAGAGATTTTCGAGGTACGCTCGGTAAGGGTAAGTATCCATGCTACTGCTAACCAGTTTGTTATTCATGTACAAATCCACTTCGCTGAACAAGGAATGCATGAAATTGTTGACGGGAGCTACTCGGGCCTCGACTACTGGATTGGAGTTGTCCGTTTTAATCACTTTCGCTTTCAAATACAAGTAACTGTTGTTGAGATCGATGTAATCTTCGGGTTGTCCTTTGATTTCAAACTCGATGGGAGCTGAATCCGTCAAAGAGGAGACGGGATGAAATTCGACCCATTGGGCTTCTTGCATGGTCATCATCGTGGGTGGCATGGCAAAGAGATCTAGTTCCGACTTGGAACAGGCACAAGATTCTTGGTGCATCATTTTTTCTTTATGTGTTTTTTTCCTCACTTTTAATAATCAAAAATGTCTAAGTCTCGAACGGTTCTTTTTTTCTTCGTCTTTCTCACTTTAGAGGTACGGAGACTTTTGAAAGGGTGCCTTCGTCGTCGCTTTCTGCCTTGTCCTTACTGTGTCGTCAGGGAAGCAGGAATGCCAGACTCGGTACCGTTCAGGGCATTTATAGGACTTTCTCGTCGACCCAAAATTTCTTTACCCGTTTGAAGCAAGACATTTTTGCCTGCTCTCTAAAAAGCTTCTTTGGGGTTTTGTTTGTCAATGAGAACATTTTGAAGAAAATCTTTGCCGTGAGTCAATGCGGCATCTTTCAAGGCGTGCAATCCTCGTGTCACCATCGGTTTTAAAACAGGGACAACAGAACGAAAGGCTGATTTAAACATATCTCCTAAGCCATGTCCTCGTTGTCGAGTGACTCCTCGGTACACAGGATACATCACTTTTTCAGTTGTTGGAGAATCGTTTTTGAAAATGGAGTTTCACTGTGACTTTCCCTTTGGTAAATGGAATATTTTGTCCTAGTTCTCCTTTTATAGTAATGTTGACACTGTCGAAATACGACTTACTGACAGGCAAATAATGAGGATGTACAAATTCACGGTGAACGTGATAGGTATTTCCACCTTCCTCGTCAGCGGTGACGACAGAATCCACTTTGAAAGGAATGACGCGCAGTAACGGTACAGAGGTGTGTCCTACCACGTTGTACTCCACCACATCGGAGTACACAAACATCAAGTTGAGTCCTTGGTTCATTTCTACAGGGAATTTAAAATATTTCGCAACATCCGAGTTACCGTCTATGAGTTGTGTTTTTTCATTTCTCTTCTTGAGCAACTCGGTGTCTCCACCTAATATAGCATACAATTCAGGACAAAAAGTAATGCCTATCATTTTATCCTCTGAAAATTTGATCATGAGACGACGAGCCACTTGATAGTACTCAAAGGTAACACTTTTTCTGGGGGATAGTTTGTCCATGGCTTTACCAAACACAGCATTGAACCTGGTAGCAAGTGTAGTCACTAAATGTTGACCGCTAAAATAATAGCCTGGAGGAATGCTGATCACATGAGTGGACAGGGTTTTAGTTCTGAGTCCATCTGATTTCTTGGTGTCAATGCCAGTGATGGCTCGTGCGTCTAAGGCTTGTTGCAATTGCTCGTCAAACACTTCTACTGTAAAAGTGTTTTGATTTTCGACGATGTTTTTGATTTGTGTCGGGTGTATCATTTCCACTAAAGCCACTTCCCAATGAGCATCTTCATTCAAATGCATGGCTTGAGGTAATTTAGCCGTGTAACAACACAACGTGTTGTTCGGAAACACCTCCATGGAACTGTCACTAGGTAATGTTAAGTAAAATTGGTTAATAGTGTTGTTCATAATTCCAATGTTGTTCTGTCCGAGGAGTCACTCGTGGTTAAAGGAGTGTCTAAAAGAGGATTGCGATTGGAAGGGTGACTGTCAGGAGAATGACTCACGTTGGACGCAAGGCTCCCAATATTGTTACTGTTGTTCCCGTTGTAAGAGTATTTCAGGGAAGGATTGGGAAGAAGATATCCGATGCAACTGCTGAGTAAAATAGTCCACAATTGTTTGTCTCCTTGTTGCAAACTCAAATTAGCAATGGCTGCACCGATGACACAATACACCACAAAGATTTGACAGAAAAAGACGATTTGGGTTTTAGGGACACGTTCTCCACACCACACCCACAAGGGTTGCTTTTGTAAATCTTGCAGAGAAGAAGTGGGTGAAGGACTAGTCACTGTGGTTGCTGAAGCTGTATTGAAGGGCATGATGGTTACTTCTTTTTATAGTCGATGACTTGCGATGCGTCAATCCAAGAATCAAAACTAGGAGGATATCCTTTCCAACGTACTTTGACTTCTTTGACACGACGTTTTCCTACTTTACGAGTTCTTCGTTCGAGAATGCTTTCAATGTCGTACACGTCGTCTTCTTTTTTGGTGACACGTTGTAACTCAGGCAAGTAAAACGTTCCTTTTAATACTTCTCCGTTCATGTCTTCCAATTTATAGACGGTAGGATGACGATCGCGCACTCGTCCAGTCACACGAAACAATTCGGTGGTCCAGTTGGGTAAGTAACCTTTGTCGAAAGTGCGTTTGGTTTTACCAATGCGTACCCAATCTCCCGGGGTTAACACTTCTCTACCTTTCTTGGGGACAGCCCTCGTCCGGGACGTACCAAACAGACGCTCAAAAACAGTCACTTCATTGTCAGGTGTCACCTCTTGTGGGGCACGTCCAATGCTTCTATGGTAAGATTGATTGTAGGCTTGAACTAAGTGCGGTAAGACGTCGATGTACTTGAGAGTGTGTTGATGCGTAAAATATTTCCACATGCGTTCTTTCAAGGTACGTTGAAAACGTTCCACGATACTGGCTTTGGTTTCAGGATTTTCGGTGGTGAAAAAATGAATGTCACGTTTCTTTAATTCTCGTTGAAAAGCTTGGTTCAGAAATTCGGTGCCTTTGTCGGTTTGCCATCGAAGTGGGTGACGACCACTTTGTTTCAACACCAGTTGCAAAGCTTGTACTAACTCTCCGCTCGATTTGGATGTCAACGGTACGACCCAGGCAAATTTAGAAAAGACGTCGATGACACAAAACAAATATTTGTAGCCACGATTGTAAGTGGCTAAATGAGAGACATCGGCTAAATCGGCTTGCCATTGATGATCGATGCCTTCCACTTGAGTGCGACTTCTGTGAAATTTTCGTCGAATGGGTTTGTGTAAAGTGTACGTCGCTTGTTCTTGTAACCATCGTTGTACTGCAGGTAAACGGAGCTTTTTCAAGCGAGTTTTGGCAGCACGATACAATTTCTGAATGCCTCCGTAACCTGCAGGGTGAGATGGATCGTAGTAAATGCTGGCTAAGACTTTCTCCATGGTTTAGGTTAATAAGTAACCCACTCTTCGAGGATATTGCTTTGGGTGGGACGAAATGGGGGTTGTTTGGAAACGGTTTTACGTGTCCGATGTGCCACAGGAGTCGACGTCGAGGGTACTGGTGGTGGTGGTAGTGGTGGCGGAGGTAATGAGATAGCTTTGGTCTTCTTTTCTTTTCTCACTTCTGGTTTTCTTTCTTTCTTTTTCACTTCTGTCGAAGCAGGAGTAGCCATCATCGTTTTAACCCAAGTTTTGAGTTCTTCTCGTGGGGGTGTGGGAGAAGGGGTTAACAAGGAAGCGGCAATCTTACTCGGAATGGGAGTAGTAGTGGGTGTTTGAAAGAGATCATGGGGTTCTTCTTCTCCCTTGGGTACTGGCGGGGTAACGTCTGTTTTAACCACTGTAGAGGGTGAGGGTGACGGGTTATTCATTAGAGCCTTCAAGTCGGACAGAGTAGGTAGAGCTGTTTGTTCCACAGCTTTTCGATGAAAGAGTTGCAGTCGTTTCAAGAGTTGACCGTACTTTTGCGATTTTTCGGTTTCGGACAAATCGTGGCGATGCATCAAGGATTGCAATTCGTGTTGTAATTGGGACATCTCGTTCAAATCAGGATTGGGTGGTAAATGGGGGGTACGTTGTTCTTGCCAACGATGGTATTCCATCCATCGTTTGTAAGGAACTAAAGTCAGTTTTCGTCCTTCCATGGGCTTCCAAAGGTTACGTCTGAGATCGTGGTGCTTCATGGATCCCTTTTATCTTCTGGAAGGATCATACATATTGCTACCCATACCTTGGGGACATTCCTTGGTGCATCCCTGGGGACATCCCTTGTGTCATCCCTTGTAAAAAACCTGGTAATATGCTGGATAGGATACCGGATTTCGCTAATCCTCCCAACACAGGAAGAAGAAAGGGTAAAAATCCTCCTCGTTGCACCAACATTTTTTTCTTTTGACGGACGGGTATTTTCTTTTGGACCATTTGACGAAGAACGTGTCGATGTTTGGCTAAGCATTTTTTCTGGTGTGAAGACAAAGGTATCGTGCCTTTCAAGACATTCAAACAACATTCGCACACGGTATCGATGACATCTTTGGAAGCCGTTTTAATGATTTGTTTTCGCATGGGTGAAGAGGCTTTGGACAGGACAGACAACACATCTCCGTGTTTGACTAGACGAGGAGGTAGTCCTTTCTTTTTCTTTCCCTTGTGGGATGAAGAAGAATGTTTTGTGTGAGGTGACATCTTTGCTTGTTCGTTCCACAATGCCACTGACGTCCATGACTTGAAAAACACCCTCTTTTATCTTTTTTTTGTTGTGCCATCACTTGATTTATAAGTGGTATCATTAATTATAAATTTGCAAATGGTATCCATTTATGCTTGGCATCATTTGGTATCTTTGGTACCTTTAAGAAGAAGTGAAAAAATCCTCCGCGTTGCACCAGCATCTTTTTCTTTTGACGGACGGATATTTTCTTTTGGGTCTTTGGACGACGAACGTGTCGATGTTTGGCTAAACGAGAAGGTAGTCCTTTCCTTTTGTTTCCTTTGTGAGGTGTAGACAAATGTTTTCTGTGAGGTGACATCTTTGCTTGTTCGTTTCACAATACCACTAACGTCAATGACTTGGTACACACCCTCTTTTATTTACTTTTTTTGGGAACTATCGCTTCGTCAAAAAGGTAACAATGTCTTTCACAAAATTACCAAAGGATCCTCCTTTTTGGTGACTCTTCTTTTTCTTTAAAAGACTACGTCTTTGGAGGGAAGGACGTCGATGTTTGGTTTTAAAGCTTTTGGCGGGATGACGAAATTGTCTTTTTCCTTTTCTTTTTTGGGTAGCAGAATGTCGAGGGTTATGGTGTGTACGTTTTTGAGGAGACATTCTTGAGTGTTCAGCAGTGGTACAGAAAAATATTGATTCCTGTTGTTGTTGTCCTCAAGTCATTTTTATACTGGAATGCGTCGCCACTGATTATCTTTGCGTCGTATCAACTTCATGGCAGGTAACACATGTCGTGAAGGAGTTCGCAATGGACTCAATCGGGACAGTTCTTGTTTGGACAAATCTAGTAAACTCTTTAACATACCAGATCTTTCTTGGACTTTGACTTTTGGGGCTGGTACTTTGTGAGTCGCTGCTACTTCCGCTAATGTGGACGAGGGTGTCACCGGTGGAGGAGACGTTTTGGGAGACGCAGATTTCCAATGTTTCATCAAATTAGGAAACACGGGTGTCAAATTGGGTTTGGCTGGCATCACCCGTAACGAAGAAGTGGAAGCACCAGAGGCTACTGGCAACGTAGTCCCTACCAAACGTCCTTGTAGATCTTTTCTTACAGGTCGTGGTTGACGAAGGTAAGGTTGTGTCCTGGCCGAAGTGCCTCTTTTGCGGGGGACCGCTTTTTTCTGTGGACTTTTCTTTTTTTGTGTTTTGGTCTTGCCACCCTTGTTCTTTTTCTTAGGGGTTCGTTTGGCTTTTTTTGTTTTCTTGGGGTGAACTTTGGGAGCATTGGGATCCCATTTTAAAAGGGTACGAATGATGACACCTCCTAGAGAACCACTACCTCCAGGTTTCAATATGATTTGCTTTTTGATTTGAGTGTCGATGCGAGGATTGGCCAGTTGCGTCAAGGCTACTTTGTTTCTGTCAAAAAAGCGTTTGGTTTGATGTGGAATGTGAATGATGCCTTGCAGTATTTGACGTGCTGTCACCGTAAACCATCGTAAGACTTCTTTGAGACTGGCATCTAAGACGTGAGCACGTCTTTGTGGATTTTTTTCGCGACTGATACCGTACAAGGCACGAATCAATCTGATGGGAAGATGAGACTGAAGGGACGTCATGTTGACGATGTATGAGACCAGGTCAAAGTGACCCAAGGTTTTTATAGATTTTTTTTAGTGCTTCGTATGGTCATGTCGACGACGAGGACGTGTACACGACAGGGCCTCCGTCTTGGCACCAGTCGTGAAACAAATCGGTACGAAATCGCAAATAATCAGGGGTAGTCGGTTTTAAATCCACGAGTAAATAGGCGTGGGGCGTTTGAGTGGCATCATCGTACGCATGAGTCAGCCAAGGTGTTCCTAACTGTTTGGCTAAGACTTGCACTTGTGATTTATCTCGAGGACTTTTAAACAAGACCACGTAATGAGCATTGAGACTAATGGTACGATGGGCTTTACTTTGTTGAAATAAATTTTGTGTAATGTAAATGACACTGGCATTACGATGATGCCCTTTACGTGTAAACCACAGTTTAATTTCTTCTTCGTCTTCTCCTAACATGTCGTCAAAAATGATCCAATGAGTTTGACTAGGGTCAGACACGATCCCCTCGTCTTCTTTAGGAATGCCTTCTACAAACACAATGGAATCACCTTGACTTTCTTGCAAAAGGCTGTATGACGATTGCCACTCTTTGTAACACCACACGATGCGTTGAGGTGGACGATCGATCAAATGATGTTTATGTTCGATCAAACGTTTGACAAATTCGGTTTTGCCTGAACCGCTCGGTCCAGCAATTAACATGTTAAAAGGATGACGAAGATACAAGGCTTCCCAACTAGCATGATCTAAGTGTTCGTCAATGACTTTGAATGTGGAGGAGGAAGGAGTAGTAGAAATAGTAGAGTGAGCCATAGTCGTGTAGGGTATGACAGTATTGACACAAAAACAGACAAGACAAGAGGTTTTTATACTTTTTTCAAGACACGTTTATTTCGATGCATGTTTAAATTCGAACAAGACGAAAACATAAAAGCCAAATGGATAAATACAGGAATAAAATACATAGGCAAACGATCAAAATGGAATATAAACAAGTCACTGTACAACGTGGTTTGGGTAACGAAGGTGCCCTAGAGGTAGTGTGTAATGTTCTTATAGTCTCCTCTACATGAGGTATAGTCACATAGGTGTCTTCTCGAAAGGGTCTTTGTGGGGGAATGTCCATGACAGTTCTGTCTTGAACAGAGGGATTGTCCTGGGTGACAGATTCTTTCTCTTCTTCTTCTGGTACTGTCACTAACACAGGATTAAAAGTGACTTTTTTCACACGACGATGAATTTTAGGAACACAACGCTTGGGCATAATCGGATGCTTCGTTTGTCCAAGCCTCAAAATCCCAACTTTTCCAGTGACGTACATCTGTCCAATGAGGGTGTAAATCACAAGCTACACACACATCTTCGTACACTGCTTCCGTACGTAAAAGTTGACGAATCTTTTTTTCTTGGAAAGGTCGAGACGTATCCAGATGAAAGCGTAAGGCTTTGAACAGAATAAGTCTCTCGTGGACATTTAAAGGAGTCACCATACTGTCTTATTTTTTGATAGGTAGTGTTCGTAAAGTGTCCACAAGGAATCGGTAGGTAAACGAAATCCCAGAAAGCAAGTCACTAAAACACACACTACACGTCGACCCCAATTCATAGGGTATAGTTCTTGTAATAAGTGTTCGTAATCTTTCACCGTGTGAATCTTCTCATTGATATCCTTCCACGGAATCTGTTGGATCACAACTGATAAAGGTTGTGGCATGGTCGTTCTCTTTTATACTTCTTTAGGTCGAAGATCATCAGTGTAGATTCAACCCAGAATTAAACACAGAATTAAATTTGCTCAAAAAGCGAAAGTGATTAATATAACGTGTAATTTCGTCCCACTGCCATTCAGGGTAACGGTTAAGAAGGATCAAAGTATCTTCAGATGTAAACGTACTAAATTGGAAACGGAGCAAAAAAATACCCTTGATCCAGAGAAATCTAACACGTTGGTTAATTTTTGTCACTTTCCTCTTGTGAATTTCCCGACACAAAAGTTCTACAGTCACCCATTGAGATTTTTCTTTAGCAAGGCTTTGCCAAACGTCCTTGTAGATCTTCTCTTGCAATTCGTGTGGTAATCCTTGAATATTATGTTTCAGAGAGGGTTTATATACTGGTCTAGGTGTGTTACACGACATGGAACAGTAGTGTCACTTCCAATCACTAGGTCCTACTAAAGGTAGGTATTGACAATTCGGAGACCATCGAGCATGTTCCAGGTAAGCGGAATATTTATGTTCCTACTCGTAAATGGATACACCACAACTGAAACACTTGACTTTATCCCCTACGCCCGAGTAGAAAAATCCGGCTCTGGCTAATTCTTCAGGAGTTGGTCCAGGCAGATATTTTGGCCATTTATCTTTGAAGGTTTGAAGTCGACTTTTAAAGTGACAGTATTCAGGCAAACTTGTCGGGAACGAATATTCGACTCTTCCCACTTCAGTTCGATGTAGGTACGGTGAAATTCCTAGGAGTCCACGATAACGTGTGGCACCGCTTTCGCATCCCTCAGGTTTGACACGCACAGCATCACTTTCCAGGGTAAATATAGGGGTAGTAGTCATAGCAACGTTCCCACGATATCCTGCTGAATCGCTGAGGTCACAGCGCCTGGCATCACTACAATCGCAAGGTATAGCATCGCACTCCACTTGAGAATTCCCACGATATCCTGCTGAATCGCTGACGCCACAGCATCGGGCATTACTACAATCGCAAGGTTTGACATCGCACCACTCTGTAACGCAATTACAGTGCAAACCGCAAGGACACTTACAGTTTCCTTCCGGACAACGTCCATTGCAATGCATGGGTCTTATCCATCCAGTACTTTTCACACTTGGGAAAGGTACATTTGTTTTACAATCCTCAAATTTGAATGATGCTTGTTTAAATGGATTCATCTTCGTTTCGCTCGCCCTATGTAGTGCTAAATGAACTATTGGTCTTGGACAATGTCCCTTTTTATATGCTGCCCAATTTCGACGTGACCGTAGGGTAGAGTGAAGTGATTGGGAAGTCGTACTCTTTTTTGGTACACAATTTGATAGACTTTTTCCAAAGGTCGGCTAACGATTTGGTGAGTAGGTAAACGAACAATCTTGTGCGGATCGTGGGTAGTCACTTGAAACGTTTCATCCTGTCCAGACTGTAAGGCTTCTTGAAGCACTTCAAAGTTCACCACTCGACTGGTGCGATAATTGAGAGTTAATCCTTTCACTTTACATTCGGTGTGCATTTCTCCTTGGGGGTCTCGGTATTCGTAGCCGTAATTTTTAGGACCGCCACTTGCAAAACTTAGAATCATGTCATCGGGATGTTCATCGGTCCAGGCTCCTAATCGGTCTCCTTCGATGACAGGGTTACACTGGTCCGGCCGGTGAATGTAGATGCAACTGTCCGTGTCAAAATACAACACACGATCTCCTAACAGTTCTAACACTTCGTACAATTTTAAGCGAGCGTGGGCTGTCACGTAAGCCGCAATGATGACATTGCCAAATTTGTCGGCTTCTATAAAGTCTAGTTCTTCTTCGTAATTGACTAAGATCAAGTCCTCACGAATGACGTCCACGTGTTTGATGACTTTGGTTTTGTCGTGAATCATCTGGAAGTAGCGAGAAGGTTCGGACAAATACTCCGTCTTGGGTAAAGACGGTCGTTGTGCCATTTTACCCCACAAGCAATTGAGCATGACTTTGGCAAACGACCGCCTTCCTTCGTTTTTCTCGATGTGGTCTAAAGTGATACCTTCCTGCTCCCGATATTTTTCTTTGAATATCTTTTGGTCTTCGGGAGTGTGACACCAGGAAGGATAGCCGCTAGCTTCTTGTTTTAGTTTTAAAAAGGCATCCACGTAGTCTGCAAAAATACCTTTCTGTGTCTCGTCGCCCTTGCGGTATTGTTGTGTCTTGGGAAAGTGGTAAATTTCGTACACTTCTAACAGTTGGTATCCCAGGTCCAGAGCTTTAAACAATTCCACGCTCACCCACGTTCCTGTCAAGGCACGTTCTTCCTGGCTGTGATGACAAGGTTGGTCTTGGTTACACGTTTCGGCACAAGTGCGACACAAAGGAAACATCAGTTTTCCTTGGCAATGGTGCGGTAAAACGGGATGGTACAAGTCTGTGGGAGGTAAGACTTTGCACTTGATCAATCCTTCGTACTGTCGAATGTGGTCCAAGTCAATGTGTTCTGTCATTAATTCTGGATGTCCTACGGGAAAGTGACAATATTTGCACACGTAAGGATACAGCGAACACACGTCCAAGTATTTGATTTCTTCTCCCTTCTCCTCGTCCGCTTGGTACAGCAAACAGGTAGCATTCGTCCGTCCTCCGTACAAACTATCCCGTGGGTTCAGGGGGTCCACCAACTTGTAACTTTCTACGATGCGTTTAAACTCGGGATCAGTTTTCAAACGCTGATCGTACTCGTGTTCCCACATTTCCACTACCTGGTATCCTTGCTGTTCTAATTTCAAACGTCGCTGACACGTGGCCTGGTACAAGTCTTCCATGGTTCGTTGTAAAAACTGATTTTTGGTGTTACGCTGAGGGAAGCATAGGGGACATCCGTGAAATAAGCATCCGTTAAACTCGTACACAATCTGAGGGTTTTCTAAGTCCCATCCATCTACCGAATACGTTCCGATGGTCTTTTCGCCTCCTCCGTTGCGAGCGTGTTGGATCCATTTGTCTTCCTTGTCGCACAAATAATGAAGCCAGCGTAGGGCTTTGACCGAGTATTGACGTTTGACAAAATTTGTCGTTTGAGGACTGATGACTGCTAGAGTATTTTCAGGCATAAAGCGTTTTCGGTACACTAAGGAACATGCTTTGGCGATGGTACAAGCTTCTTTCAAAGGATCGATCCCTCCGTACTCCATGAACAATTCTCGAAATTTTCCACAACAACGTCGTAAAATGTCCACGTCAGATCGACAGTACTTTAATATTTCTTCTTGAAAGTCAAAGGGGTCCGAGGCGTGAGTCTGGTACCAAGCATGGAAAGCTTCTCGTTGTTCGGTGCGCATGTTATCGGGGTCGTAGTCGTCAGCCTCAGGCAAATGGGGTAGAACGACATGTTGATTGACTTCGGTATTAAAAAAGTGTGGAAAATAACCTTTGGTCATTTCTGTCATTCCAAACGTTTTAGGCATGCGACTCAACGGCATGGCCAAGTAACACATTGAATCTTTAAACTGTACTTGTCCTACTTGCATAGAAATGATTTTGGCTCCGTTTAAAGTCACTTGAGGTCGTTCGGTGCTTTGTTCCGCATAGTATCTGAGCAGAAATTGCCCATCGTATCCCGAGAAATTGTGAGCCATGACCGTGGCATGGCGATGACAATCTCCGTAACGTTCGATGTCTTCTGGACTCCACGTTTCGTCGATGGGATTTAGGATCCATTGGGCAAAATCAGCTAACGTGTTTGACCCTCGAAAGATTTTTTCACGTCCTCCAGGAATCTTGCTGCAGTAAGGGCAATGACTAAAGATAGGTTCTTGGATGCACTGCTCGCACGCACGGTGAGCCACGCAGAAATTGGGAATATGAATACCGGTTTCTTGCATGCATTCGAAATCAAAAAAGATAAAATTTCCTTTTTTCTGGGTATCTTCTGGTTGGGGTTGGTATTTTTGAATGAAGCAATCGTGATCCAAGTCCACGATTTGGCGACAAATGTGACATAGTTTCTTCCCTCGACAAACGTGAAACTTGGCATTATTGGTACGTATGCCTTGTCCACAAGTAAGGCATAATCTCAGGAGTTGACAAGCACTTTTCTGCTGTGAACCTTGCATCTTCAAATGTTGTTGGTAACAGGTAAGACTGACAAAAGTACGCTGACACACAGGGCAATGCACTCGTACTTGTCCTTTGTCCAGACAAGGTTGTGAGGCCAAACATCCCTCTCATTTCGATCCACAATGTTTGTGTTGTTCTCGATTCTTATAACCATAGTCACATTTTTCACAGTAGTAACTGTATCCCTGGAATGCAGTGATACTGGTAATGGTATCAAAATGACCATCGTGATGATAGACGTGAATGTATTTTCCGTCTTTGAAATCGTGGCCTCGAAACAAAAGTGGACCACGCACTTCTTGAGGGTGTACTTTCAAAGTGTAATGTGGAGCCAAGACGTTTTGCAATTTTTGCATTTCTGGAATGCCACAAGAGGTGTCTTTGGATATCCCTGCCTGCTGTAACAGGAGTTCTGCTTCACTTCGTTGTTTGGCTCGGTCCGATTGTTGAATAGTTTTCCAAGCTCTTTTCCATTCTATCGTCTCGTTCTTGTTGGCATACGTTCGTCCCACGACGACAGCACGGGCTAAACACATCTGGTCTTGAGGATTGTTAATTTGGACGAGGCTTCGCTTCATGCTGCGAAGGCTGTCCACCAATAACACTTTTTTGCGTCCGATCCCCTGAGGAAGAGACACGTGAGTCATGAACAGTGTGGATTTTCCATCAGTGATGTGAAACTTGTCGTTGGATTGTTGCACATGTTGAATTTTGTCGATGACTTTGGAAGGTGTTAATTCTGATGGGCTAGTAAACTCGATCCAAACGGGAGATTTCAAATTATCGTGATGAATAGAAAGTCTCAAGCGATCGTCTTCTTTGGCTTGACATTGCTGTTTCAGTGCAGTTAACACAGAATCCCACACCTCAGTAATGAACCCTTCTGTATTCTCCAAAGGTACATTGGACTTGAAATCTTTAAACTTTACGGCATACGTGTAAGCCGTTGTTCTAAATTTTCGAGAGGAACGCTTTTCCGTCTCTCGAATGTGATAGTAATTTTCAGGGTTTACTAAGGGTGGTGCACTTTGCTTGGACGTCGATTGTCTGGGTGCAAATTCGGGCTCACTCATGTCATCTTCAAAATCACTGGTATGAATTTGAGCCAAGACTTCAGCTACTGTGCTAGGCGATACATTACGTTTGTGTCTCTTACTGTCTTTTCCTTTCTCCACAACATGATGCGGTCTTTTCATCTTGTCTGCACAAAGTCAAATGACTATCTTTTAAAGACCATAACCCCTATATATAAAGTGTCAGTGTCTAACCTTTCAGTATTCATTTCACTCTCACATTGACCAGAACGATGGAAGAACCTACACAAGTGGAACTTCTCATCAGAGCTTTACGTGGGGTCATACGAAAGTTTTCTTCAGACCAGCCGACGACCTACTCTCTCTCCTATCGAGATTAAAGTCAAGATACTTGCTATATCTGTAAGAAGAAAGGACATTGGGCTACAGAATGCTCAGACCGTGACAAAAACAGAAAAGGGTACAATAGAGACCAAAGTCAAGATACCTGTTATTATTGTAAAGAGAAAGGACATTGGTCTCCAAACTGTCCTAAGAAACAACAGGAACAGGAGGAGGAGGAGGAAAGAAATTCTGAACAGGAGGAGGAAGTGGTACCCTCCCCCAAAGAAGAACCCCGGCACGTTCACAAAAACAAGAAAAAAAGACGAAACGAAAGTGAAGAGGAAGAAGAAGAAGAAAAAGCTGTGACAGTAAAGAAAATGAAAAAAAAGAAAGAGTGAAAAAGAAGAAAACCTATGAACTTTTTAAAAATGGTATTGTGTTATGTTATGTTGTGATATTGAATTGTAACATTTATACTAGAATACACCAGAGAGAAAGAAACGTAAGTGTCTCTTGGTATTGATTTGATAGAATAAGAACCTACACTCACACATTCACTCACACGTACATCATGGGTTTAAAAAAAATAATAAAAAGGACTTTTGAGTTTTCATTGAATTAGGCAATTGAAATAGTATTTCTTTTCGAAATAATTGGAGTGGTCCTGAAAAGGACCGTTGGTGTTTTAATTGTTTAAATTAAAACAAACTCAGAAACGGGACGAAATCCTCTTGAGCTGTCTTAAGCCTTTGCCACGACCAAGGCCTACTTCGGGACTGGTGGTTCCTGTCAATGATTTGGTAGAAATCACTAACGGTGGTAAGGTAGACGTAGTCACAGAGAGATCGGGTTGTTTCGCTCGAGAAGGTCTTTTTCTCTTCGGTCGTGATAAAGAAGTCTGATACATTTGTTTCAGACTCCTTAACTCAGCTAAAATATCTAAAAGTACCGTCGTGACCGTTTGATTTTCACTATTTTCTTTCTGTCCTTGGTCTTCTTTCTTCTCTGTTGCTGCTGTTGCTACTGTTTCTTCCTGGTGTTTTCTTCTTGCTTCTTCTTCTTGCTGTTGAATAAGAAAAGCTTGTTCTTCTACTTTCTGTTGTTGTAAAAATCGCTCCAATTCTTCTTTTTGTTTTTGCTTAAAATCATCGACGTGTCCATAAGAAGATACAGAAGACAACGAAGGTTCCGGAATAAATTCTTGTGATGTTAAAAAATCCACAAAATCCCAGTTAAAATCCACTTCTTCTGGATGTAGATTTGTCATGACTTTAGTAGTCACTGCTGTCCCATGATTTGCTGTCTCTACTCCTGTCTCACTCCAATTCATCATTTTCTTAGTGTCCGCCATGATTGACAACTCTGTCGAATCGATTGACTGCGCACAGGCACTAGTACCTCTATATAGAAAAGGTGACGTCACAGACTGCTCTCTTCCGGTTGGATGGCTGTGACTGTCTTTTGTAACGCCCATTTGGATTGGTCGATACACTCAATCCGTTTCGATCCGCTCTTCCCCTATAAATAACCGCAGTTCACGACATTCGCTTCACCTGTTCTCATCAGAAGATGTGGACTAACGTTGAATCGTCAACCCTTGTGTCTAGCATGATGTTTAGGACTGACATACCCATGTATGTCAGATCAGCGTGGAGTGTCATTCATATGACGGAAACAGCCTTTTGGAAGAGAAGGGTATACGTAGAAAGACAAGGTTGTTTGAAGAGAGTTCTCTTCTATGGACCCACAGTAAGGAGAAGATTAAGGAAGAGAAGAAGATCTGTCAGATGTCCTCTGTGTTAACAAGATACTGTTAACATTACACATAAAGGTCCTTTTCAGGGCCACTCATTTGCCTCGAAAAGATAGTAGCTTTCATTGCCGCCATTTTTTTTATATTTTTTATATGTTATATTTCCCTTGTCCCTCTACAATCCCACCCTGTTCCATTTCCCTTGACGCTATATCGACCCAAATAGTTTCCCATGTTAAATTTCCCTTGACGCTATAGTGCCGCAACTGTTTTGACGCCATAGTGCCCCAAGCTGTTTTGACTGGATTTTCCCTTGACGCTATAAATCTTGACGCTATAGTGCCCCAAGCCCTTTTTGACTGGATTTTCCCTTGACGCTACGGTGCCCCACTATACTACTTATACCTGTAATTAATTAATTGATCCCAATATATTTTAGTATTCGTTTTACTTTCAGTATTATTTAATGCAAATAAACTTTAATAAACCATCATATAGCATTTACTGTAAATATATGTCATAACAGTATAATTAGTTAATCTGTGTTGCTTTTAATTTTTTTGGACAGCAATTATGGGCAATAGTGTTGTAGTATTTGATATTAGATATTAATATTCATGTATTATCGATAATGATTGTTATTATTGACATTAATAAATCTGAAATGGCATTAGCGTTTGTCTTTTATGTGCTCATACTAGTTAGACATGATATCTTTTCTTCTTTTTCTCTTTCTAACCTATCATACAAATTTATGTTGTTAAAATTTTTTTATTTATAAATAAGCTCTTAAATCATTTCCAATTGTATCTTGACTTTCATTGCAAGCACAACACAATAACGGTGCCTACTAGGCACAGAATATAGCAAATGTCTATTGAAAGCATACATTATAATCAATGCAGATAAATTACTCATACACATATTAACGATATTGAATGTATATGAAACAGGAAGAGTCAATAGTCTTCGCAAATTAAAATATTCATCCATCCATCATAAATGAAATCGCCATTCCTTAGTTAAGGCATTACCATAACAAAGTTGGCATGCACAAACCACACGTGGGTGACACTAAATCGTATTTATTCTTGATATGTTATAACAAAGATATTACTTATTTGCTTTACATACAATGTTTTCTTACACAATTATTATTTGCCTTTCTTGTTCATCTTACATAGAACATGTATTAGCGTGTCACAGTTATTCTCATGATAATTTGACGTATGATTTTGACATGCAGCACAATGAATCTCTACTGCACATTATTTATAGACATTTATGATTTACCAGAAAACAAGAATTTGATATTACATATTAGTTACTTTTATTAGACATGATACTAGTAATTGGTAATATAATACATAAATGGGCCTTTTTGGGTTGGGCCTTTTTGGACCGGGCATTTAGCAGCAGAGAGGGTGAACAGACCACGTTTTCGAGCAAAAATAAGGCTTACAGATCACGTTTTCGAGCAAAATAAGGCTTACAGACCACGTTTTCGAGCAAAAAATAAGGCTTCCAACGAAATCTCATTTAACCAAAAAAGAAAGTCTCCGTTTTGCAAAACTGAGATTTTACGATTTTTTAATCAATTTTGCTCGCAACGATGTGGTCATCACCCTCTCTGCTGCTACGGGTTAACAAAAAGTAATAAATGATTTCAACCAAATATTTGATCGAGTCCGATACGATATCGTGTCCGAGGATCATGTAAATTTATTGTTACAAATCCGTACGGGGTTGACTGAGCATTACTAAAGAAATTTTTAAATTGATTGAAGTCCATATCGGAACACCATGTCTGCCAAATATTTCTAAGAGTATGAGTATCAACTCCGTTGAATACACACAATAAATTGCAGTTATCTCTGATCACTTTTGGAATCTGTGTGTAGCGTTGAGTGACATATATCACGTCGGTGTTTTTATGCCTGCCTCGGGAAAAGATCCTAGCAGGATTTTTTTGTTTATCTAACATTACATCGTCGTATACGACTAAATTGTTGATACTTCCATCGAGATCTTCTACTGATGGTGCCTCGTCAATATCGGTTATAAAATCAATGACGTTCTCACCGCTAATTTCTGATGCATTCTCGTTAAAATCCTTTAACACTTCATAGCATCGTTGATCATCTACGCTAGGAGCAATTAAATACAACTTATCCCACGTCATCCATCTCATTATTAAATTGAGTAACAATTGCGTCTTGCCGGATCCAGATGGCCCGATTATAATTGCGCGGATAGAGTTTGGTAGCGCTGCATGATGCTTAACCGGTTCTCTTGCTTTAGTCGCTGAAAAATCAATTATATCCATGTTTCTATACATAAATTATGGATCTATATTGTGTGAAGTGTAAAACGCGTACTGGCACAGATGACTTGACGACGATTACAACTAAAAATAACCGATCAGCGCTTTCTGGTAAATGTGTACAATGTGGTACAAAGAAATTTAGATTTGTGTCTATGAAATCTGATTTAAAAAAAAACGAGGGGGTGATATCGCAGCCAAATTGGCAAAATTCCCTGGAACCCCATGGGCAAAGTATCCCGGAGAAAAGCACCTTCCAGGATATAGCTACTGTGGCCCCGGAACACGATTAGATATCAGACTTGATGATCAAAATCAACCTCGACGTGGTGAAGAACCAATAAACGCCATTGATAAGGCGTGTCACGCTCATGATGTTGCATATAAAAGCAGCAATCTGCAAAACAGGCATCTAGCAGATGTGAAATTAATTCATGCGTTAAATGCTGTTCCTGATAAATCCTTCAAAGAAAAATTGGCTTCCTTTTTGATAAAATCAGCTATGAAAAGCAAATTGATGTTAGGTGCTGGTAATTAATAACAACATGGAATCTATTTATTATTCTCCGAGGGGATACTGGAGGGGTAGCGCTGCAATCAATAAGCTCGCTAACGCCGCAAAAGTGAAAAAGCTACTGCGGCTAATTGGTTATCCAAACAGGCGATATGGCAAATTTATCTACCAGCGCCTAAACGAATTAATTACTCGCATTTTGATGTGACTGTCCCTAATGAAGTTCATCAAGCTGATATATTATTTTTGCCACATGATCGTGGTTACAAATACGCGTTAACTGTAGTTGATGTTGCGAGTCGATACAAAGAAGCAGAGCCGCTGAAAACAAAATCATCAACTGAAGTCGCTTCTGCATTCGAAAGGATTTATCGACGAGGTCCTCTGCGTTGTCCAAATCTGTTACAAGTTGATCCTGGCAAGGAATTTCAGGGTGCAGTCTTATCAACAATTAAACATCACAATGTCACCATCAGACGAGGGCATACTGCGTTACATCGTGATCAGGCAATTGTAGAACGGTTTAATCGGACTCTTGCTGAGCGGTTATTTGGATATCAATGCGCAAAAGAATTCATCCAAGAAAAGCGATCCCGTGAATGGGTCAAAAGGTTACCAGCTGTGATTACCGCACTGAATAATGAGATTACTAGAACAATTCACATGAAACCTATCAACGCGATTAAAAAGAAGTCTATACCCGCACAACTACAAAAATATTTCAAAGAACCAATTCTTGGTAGTAATGTCATTGTGAGATATTTATACGAACCAGGAGAGCTTGAGGGTGGCACAAAAAGGGCTACTGATCCTATTTGGAGTGTTACTGCACACAAGATATCTACTATAACACGATCAACTGGTAGACCTCCAATCTATAAACTGGATTCAACTGCCCCTCAGCGGGGGTTTACTCGACAACAACTGCAAGTGATTCCTGACGATACTCAATTGCCACCTCATGGTCTTAACTAGCACCCAGGGTGCTGGCACCCCGGCGTCTGTTGCACTCAAGACAAGTCAGCATAACATTATCGTTGGTATGACCAATGCTGCTATTCTTTCTGTCTACGGTAAATTGGCGAGGATCTTTATCCGAATACTGCCAACGCATTATACAATTGCAACTCGCGCAGTGATTATTCTGTTGTTGTTTCAGCGTAATTATTAATTTAGCATCAATGTCAAATTCTCTATTATTTTTTTTATCCTGTTGTTTATAACCGGAGAGTTTTTTATTAATGATGCTAGCATCATCCATTGTAGTGTCATCATCGTCACCAATGATTTCATCATCGAAAACAACTCTTCGAAGTTGATTTATTTTTCGTACTCTGGATACTGCGAGATAGACTAAATTCGACCATTCGATGCGATTATCTACCATCCAAACAATTGTGTCTGTGATAGTCAATCCTTGTGAAGAATGTATCGTCGCTGCGTATCCTAGCGTCCACGGGGAATTATTAGCACGCATTGCATCTTCAACGACGCTGATATCAACCAGTACAATATCATTTAATACGAGAATTTGTTTTTCACTCTTCCCTGGAATATCAACTTCTATATTCTGTTTTCGTGTATCCGATGGTCTATAACATAACGGTACTGGAAGTGTTGCAAATTTTTCTTTATGCAATTCAAATAACTTCATCTGAAGTGTGTCTCTGACTATTTTTCTACTTGCTACTATCAAATCATTTGGTCTCCACGTTTTCCAAAAATCATTCATGGGAGTTTCTGAAATTATTTCACGCGCTATTTCACATTGGATTTTATCCGGTTGTAATCTAATTAGCGCTTTGAATTCTCGTAATCGTTCATCAAGTGATCTATAATCAGTGGTAATTTCTTCATAATAGTCTACAAAACCCTTTAGCCATTCATGTGGAGATGCACCGACAAATGGTGGTGGTTGGCCGTGATCACCGCACATGACGACTTTTGTGTTTTTGTTTAACAACCACTCGAGAAATGTTTGTAATACATCTAATGACACTGTGCATATTTCATCCCAGATTATGATTTCAGGAATGAATTTATCACCCATTCGATCAGGAGTCCATTTGTCACCCTTCCATCGAAAAAAACTATGGTAGGTACAGGCATTTACCCCTCGTTGTTTCATCTCTCTGGCGAGTCTGTGAGTTGGTGTTAGCACAATCATGTTGGACTTGGAAACGCTAGCGTGAAAATCCGTTGGATTTTTCCCACGAAATAATTCAATTGCACGAGTTGTCTTTCCTGACCCACCACCGCCGTTTAAATAAACTGTCTTGTATATACATATTGGATCAGATACCGGTGGTGCATTAGAAAATTCTGATTGAATTTCAGCGCGGTTACAACAAAGATATTTATCATCCATGATAACGTCTGCGGATTCACAATACTCGTGTAGTGTTTCCTTTTTAAATCGCCAACGCCCCCACGCTTCCTCGGGATCTGTGAATTTAGCTACATCTGATTTGTGTTTCTCATGGATATAAATAGAATCAGTGGCTACTCTAACCGCGGTATTAGGAAATCTATTTATCATCGAAAATAGATTAATACAAGCATAGGCTAGCATAGAACTTCTCAAATGTGTGTACTAGGAATTATATCCATCACAGTAGGTAACAACCGTACCCAATTTCTCACCATTGGATAGAAAAGCATCCTTGCGGGATACAAGTTTTCCCTGTTTCGTTAAATCCGCTACAATAAAATCGTATTCAGCGACGTCTATGATCAACCGCGAAGAATATTTTGCATTGTCGTATCGTCCACCCTGGGTAAATTTACCGATTATTCTTCGTCCTAAATCTTTTGCTTGTTCTTTTTTAATTTCAAATAACTTCTTAGACCAATTCATGATTTGTTCTTCATTGAAATCAGGAAACTGTTTTCGCTGTTCGCTAATTATACGATCTAGATCGGGTTGTGGTAGCCAAACTTCTTTCTGAGCTCGATAGCATATAATCGCTTCACCGATGATCAACGATTGTAACATCTCACAATCAATCATATATCTCAATAGCACTATTGGCATCCAGTGTTTTTCAGATAGGTGTCTACCAAGCCAAAGATAACTACACGGATGTAACCCTGTAGCGAGTTCAAATGATATCACACGAGCGAATCCGGTTAAATCAAAATCAGGCAATGGACCATTAATCGCAACACGAGTCATTTCATGCGTGGGATGTCCAAATCGTTTAAAGTACTCAGCGCATTCTCCATACCCGAGAAAACTTCCAGGATAACACGCGGATATATCAATTGAAATCATACCATCACGTGAGTATTTTGTATTCCACAGTCCTCCATGACCGAATTCGACGCAGCTCGATTTAACGTCCTCGAGAAAATCACTTCGTGTTGGACACCATGAGTTTTTTTCTCTTGCGAAGTGAGCTACCACTGATGGAATAGTAAAACTATCCGTTAATAGTTTTTCATGGGAACTCTCCGGTGAAAACTCATTAGCGATTTTTCTCATTCTGTTATCTAATTCTTCAACGCGATATAATTCACCATTTGGTCTTACAAATTGATCAAATCCTATTTCAGAATCTTCAGCGCTGCGAAGTAACCACACTGACACAGGATCATCCTTACACAACGCATGAATAGCATCGAATAATTTCTCTTCATAGAAAACATCCTCGAACTCCTTAGGGATATATCTCACGGTTCGTTCTCGTGGAAATAGTGTTACTGCAGGTGTCCACGCGTGTTTGTTATGATCAATAATTTCAATTGGAGCTCCTCGCGATTGATATTTCGGTTCGTATAATACTTCTCCGGTTATTGTCGTTACTGATATTTGGAATTTTAATGATGCTTCTAATTTAGCTATATCAGAAATCTTTGCACCGTGCTGTTTTACCGTTAATTCCCACTCGGTTATTTTATTTCGTCTTAGATCAGTTAGTTTATTCCCCCGGGACGCATTTGTGAAGTGTTCTATTACTCGTGTTGCTACACAATTAAGCCCTGACGAAGTCAACGGTGAATATTTCATGGGTGCTAGTTTTGCAATATCGGGTTTATCATTTAGCGGGTATATCCCATAAACGATTGCTGTTACGGGATAAGATCTCTCGTAGTATGGTTTATCAATTCCAGTCAAAATTCCTGGTTTTGAATCCTGATTCACGGTGATAGTTTTTTTATTCTTGAGGATTGGTTCAAATTTATCCCTAATAATCCATTTTCCATCATCACGGATAAGGAATTTTATTCGAAAAAAATGCCTTTTTTCCCCAACACGTGAAATTATCACTGCTGCTTTTTCATCATTCATGGTAGCGTCAACAACACCATCAATTCGAAATGTTGACCAACAATAGGATGCTCCATCACGCTTGAATTCATTAAAACAGTCTCTGATTTTACTAATCATGGCTTTATCAAGAATTTTATTCTTGGGTGTATCAGAAACTATATCAAGATTGAATTGAGCATCTCTCCAGGGTAATCTCTTGTTACGTTTTTTGGGTCTATCGAGATTAAATTTAGGATTAATTTTCTATAATCTCTTAAACTCTTTCATGTTTCCGTCTCTTGGACGTTCGAGATTAATTTTGTTAAGTTTTTTGGGTCTATCGAGATTAAATGTAGGATTAATTTTCAATAATCTCTTAAACTCTTTCATGTTTCCGTCTCTTGGACGTTTGAGATTAATTTTGTTACGTTTTTTGGGTCTATCGAGATTAAATTTAGGATTAATTTTCAATAATCTCTTAAACTCCTTCATGTTTCCGTCTATTGGACGTTTTTTGGGTCTATCGAGATTAAATTTAGGATTAATTTTCAATAATCTCTTAAACTCTCTATCAGTATTGAATTTAGCATTTTTCAAGGGTAATCTCCTTCACTCCCTCATGCTATACTAAAAACAAGTCTCTAAATGAAAGATTTATGCATAATGAATCACTGCAAATGGATCAGTCATTGAATTAGACAAATAGTATAGTATACGAATGACCCAAGAATTCAGACAGCACCCTGTGAGTACAAATTATGAAGCATCCAGTGATGGTGTTGTAAGACACTGTAGACTGAAGAACCCAGTTGGGAGGGATAATGGTATGGGGTATTTGATGTTTACTGTTGGAAAGAAGAAATATTACAATCATCGTTTCGTATTTGAATGTTTTAATGGATTGATCAAAGATGGTTTTGTTATTGATCACATTGATTCTAATCCGAAGAACAATTCTTTATCAAATCTGCAAGCTATCACACAGAGTGAGAATTCCAAACGAGGAAGGACTGGCACTTGTTCAAAAAAAACGAGACCAGTAAAATCTTTGAATACAACAACTAACGAAGAGAAAATATTTAAATCAATATATGAAGCCGGCAAGTATTTCAATATTTGTAGAGCCTCAATACGATTCGTTGCAGAGATGGTTTGTCGATCTGCCATTTCAAAAAGGACTGGACAGAAGGTTCAATTTAGTTATGTCTAATGTGTCATATTTTTCAATTAGAGATATGTCATTGTTATAGAATAATGAATTCTGAAAACATGAATAGCATCATAGTTGAAATAGCAAAATTGAAAAATCAGGATATCAAACTATCAGATGGTTTAAATCCTGATCAAATCATGTCGTATTATCAGGATATAGAATACGGAGTTAACACTAACAAGTATATGCTGCCAAAGAAATATGCGCTAATCAAAAAAATTCAGAATTCTATTCGGGACTCTCTTTCATTTTCCAGTGACGTCAGTGTGTTTGTTCCGTTGTATACTATCGTAGAACGAATACGAAAAGAATTAGGTAACGAATACGAATTGAAAAAAGAGGTCAATTCGAAGATTAGAAACCTACGGGTGTTAATTCAAGAAAATGAACAATTTTGATTGACCGACCCTCAAAGAGATTTTGTCGTTTTTTGATTGTGACCAACCCTTTCATTTTTTTTAGCGTTTTTTGATTGAAAATGTCAAAATCAGTGAATAAAAATAAAAATATTTCACACTGAATAAAAAATAAAATCAATCCTAACAGCTTTTCTTTACGAGAATTTCCATGCAAAATCGACTACTTTACCCGACTGAAATTTTTGATGATTTTTGGTCATTTTAGTCATTTTTTTAGCATTTTTTGATTGAAATCACCGACTTTTTGGTCAAAAATCATCAAAAATGAATCCTAACAGCTTTTCTTTACGAGAATTTCTATGCAAAATTGACTACTTTACCCGACTGAAAACCACCAAAACAGTCAAAAATCAATGAAAAACAGACAAAAATGGCACTAAAATGTGAGTCAATAGCACTAAAATGTGATAAAAATAAAAATATTTCCGAGCGAATGAAAAATAAAATTTCTGTTTATAAAAAATAAAATCAATCCAACAATTATCAATCGTAAGGGCTACGGGAAAATTGTTTTACAATTGAAAAATTGTTTACGATTTCAAATAATGGTCAATGAAGCATTAACGACCCGATTGGCTCGTGAACGACTAGATGCAATCAAGAGATTTATACCAATTCGAGACTCTGTAAGAAATAAACTGCAACAACGACAGAGTTTACAAACTGATTTTGCTGCGGGATCTGAAGAATTGTTTAAACCAGTAACCACAGCAACGTACGGGGTAGAGCGTGCTATACGGGGAGATGTTCCCGAGACGGGGAAATCTGTTATCGGTGAACTCGAAAAAATAGCAGCGAAAACTGAACAAACAAAACAGGCTCTACAAAAAATGGAATAAAAAAAAACAGTAGATGATTTACGCGTGAGATTTAACGAGGAAGGGTTAGCAGCAATTGATGAGACTAAACTAGCAGAAATTCCTGCGCTTGTTGTTACGACTTATGAAAACAGAAAAAAAATGTTGAAACCAGAACATCACAAGTTTGTTAGGAGTATAACTCACTGGGCTGATATATTCTACAAAATCAAAACTAAAAAAGTCAAATTAAGACAGATAGTGCATCATACATTGGATATATCAATAACATGGGTGCAGTGTATAAGCAATATGAAGAACTAAAACAACAACAAAAACCGCAAAAATTGCAAAAACCGCAAAGGCGACAGCAACCTGTAAGGAAAATATCTTTTTCACCTAAACAACAACAACTACCACCTGATGATGATGATGATGATGATGATGATGATGATTATGATGATACTCTTGATTATTTACAACCCACGGATGAAGCAACTGGTTATAGCGGAAGTGGATTGCAAGATTCCAGTGAAAATCCAAGGATTGGAAACTCAAAGAGTTTCTGCCCTGGTAGTGTTCTCAGTGATATATCACGATTAGAAGTTCTTGTAGGAGGGTTCCGAGCTGGAAATAATTCACCGGAAATAATTAATGAAGCAGCTGATATCTGCAGGCGGTTATTTCAAGGCGGTATCATGGATATCAAAACATATCGAGATTTCATTGGTGAGTTAGTGGAAAGTGGGTATCATAGTGATTAATTGAAAAATTGTTTTACAATTGAAAAATTGTTTTACAATTTCAAATAAGGATCATACACTACAATCATGATAAACCAACCCCCGTCTACGTGGTAAACTCACGGTTTCCGGTTTATAGAGCATACTATGGTGATGGTTTAGGTAATACAATTGCAGGGTTATTTGCGAGAATGGCTCCAAAAGTAATGCCGTTAGCTAAACAATTATCAATGAAAGCAATTGATGTTATTCGTGATAAGGGTATTAGCAAAATCGGAGATTTCGTTGGAGATCTTGCCGGAAAAGCGTTTTCAGCCGCGAAGAATAAAATAACATCATTGGTGCGACGAAGAAAGAAACCGTTACCGTCTACAGCGGAAATGCCTGCAAGTGTTAGTAAAATTATAAATAACGCAGTAGATGAAAAACTAGCGCAATTGACTTCGTCAATAGTGGCAACTCCCGACCAAAGCAATATTGCAAACATGATAGCGGGAAGTGGCTTTAAAAAACTACGACGATGAAAATCGTTTACGATTTAGACTCTGATAAATAGAATAAAATGTTCAAAAAGTCACCTGATCCAGCATTTGATATGGATGCCCCAGTTCTCAAGAATGATTCTGTACGCGATTTTCAATTTTATTCTTATCACGCAGTACAACCAGATCTCCGATTGCGAATTGAACTTCAAGTTCATGATACCAGTAAATACTTTCTACCGTGTGAGGCATTTATTGAAGTAGAAGGAGAACTTGTAACAAATGTTGCTGCTGATACCCCATATGACAATAACGCAAATGTCCGAGTTGGTTTTGTTAATAACGGTATTATGGCGTTATTTGAAAGCGCTAGATATCTCATTGATGGAAAAGAAATTGAGTCCATTGACCGTGAAGTTGATGTGGCTACAACAATCATAGGGTTAGCGAGATATTCTGATGATTATACAAGATCGGCTGGTCCGTCTATGATGTTTGCAAAGGATACCTCTGATAACGCTGACCACCTTCAATTCATTAAAGTGTTAACAGCACAAGGTACTGCAGAAGCAGATCAACAACAAGCAGCTAATCCAGAACGTCGAACTAGACCCGGAGCTGCGTTTGATATTCTCGGAGGCGTTAATGGTAATCTCAATTTAGGAGTTGCAACACGCGTAGCAACGTTGCATGGACAGCGTCGACGATTTTCATGTGCGATTCCACTGCATCATATTTTCGGATTCTGTAGAAATGTTAGAAAAGTTATTTATGGAGCTAAACACACAGTAGCGCTTGTACGAAAGGGTACTGATGATGATGCAATCTGGCGTAATGCTGGGGCTGCTCCCGGTAAAGTCATTTTAACAAAACTATCATTATGGATGCCAGTGTTAACTCCATCAGTCACCGAAGAACAGCGACTACTAGAATTTATGGACCAAGGAGGAAAGTTGTTGTTAAGTTGGTTATCAGTGACTACGGATATTAAACAAGACAGTGTTGATGGTACATTCACATGGCACCTGGCATCAAAACAAGGTGTTTCAGCTCCACGTCATATATTTATTGCGTTACAGAATAATGCGCGAGTTGGTAATCAAGAACGAAGCCATATGATATTTGATCAGTTAGGTGTTAATGAAGTCTCGCTGAGAATAAACGGACAGCAGGAACCATCCGAGGATATACAACTTGATTACGGTCAAAATCATATTGCACGTGTATATCATAACCTGTTGTCATATATGGCACGTGATCAAAATGTGGATACTGGTTTGCAAATATCACAATTGGATTTTAAAAGCCTCTATCCGATTTATTACTTTTCATTGGAACATCTTGATTTAACAAGACAATCTGTCGTTGATATACACTTTAGAGCCCGTGTAACCCGCCCGACTGGTCCCCCAGTTGGTGGGGTACCCCCTATCCTCATCCCGAATTATAGAGCGGTTGTTGTCATTCTCAGCGATAAATCAATACTACTCGAAGGTGTTGGAGGAAGAATGAGAGTGGTAGATGCGCCAGTAGAAAATATTTGAACGATTTTTCATTGAAATCGTAAACGATTTAGAATCAGTCTATTATGTATAATGTCATATAGTGTTATTAGTGTTGCGTTAACTCCCGGTCAAGTCAAGAAATAGCAATCAGAATCGGCTAAAAAATGCGGAACCACAATCACGTTGAAACCTAATCAAATGACTGGTGGTGCAAATAAATTATCGCTGACAACTCGTCAAGTGAAACATTTCAATGATGCACTTGTAGCAAAAAAGGGTGTTCAGATTACTCTTTCTGCGGCTGCTATCAAAAATATGATTAAAACAGGCGGTATATTTCCATTGTTAGCTGCAATACCAGCATTGATTGCCGCAGCAGCCCCAGCGGTAGCTAAAGCGGCAGCGCTAGGAGCCGTTGGTACTGCAGCAGGAATGGCACTAAAGAAGGCAACTGGACAAGGATATTAAAAAAGGGAAAGGGTCTAAGACTATCAGGAACCCCGTATTCGTGGTACAGCGGGAGATCCGTTCACGGATCAGGCCTGAGACTAGGACCGGTTTACTAGTTGGAGGGAAACCGGTTCCTATGTCCAATTTTGATTTACTCGATGCTGCTAAAAAAACTCGCGATTAAAAACTTCAGAGGTGTTTTTATGAAAGATCAATTACCACATCAACCAAACAGCGTTGAAACCGGAATCATTAATTTAGATAACAGCACCGGACCTGGAACTCACTGGGTTGCATACGCTATTGATCCACGTGGGATTGTCTATTTTGATTCATATGGATTAGCCCCACCACAAGAGTTTATGCGTTACATAAAAAATTTTCCAATGAAGACTTGGTATTCTACGCTACCAACACAACAAATGAATGACCCACCAATATGTGGCAGCGAAGTATTAAATGTCCTTGACGCTATTTCAGCATCGAAAAAACCACCACACATTGTCGTAAATGACTACACTAGCAATCGCTGGCGAAAATCGAAGATTTTTCAACGGAGTCGTCACAAACGATTTTAGAGAGAGAAAGAGTTTTACAATAACATGATTGATATTTGGGGAAGACCTCTGAAACCCAAACCCGATGACACTGCAACGGGTGATGTAAAAAAACTAATCAAAGATGAAATAGCTGAGACGTTAAATTTGGTAAATGTTGACCCGAACGAAATAGTTGTATTTCAAGACAAACAGGGTAAATTGAAAAGCAGTGATGTGTCATTGGATGATATTTTGATACGGCAGCGCGACGCCGCTGAAAACTCTATTGCGCTATATTCCAACAGTGGACAACTTAAACCAGGCGCACTTGTGTCTACAATCACCGACGCGATTGCTACCCATGACAATAAGATTGCCGCCCACGACAATAAGATTACCACCCACGACAACACGATTACCACCCACGGCCGTGATCTGGATGATCATATACGAGGTTATAATAGTTTTCGCAAAAATGTCGTACATAAATTCTTTGGAACCCCGCTTGTGGTTGGCATGACTCTCGCTGAAATTAAAAAGTATCTATCGCTATTCTTCACTAACAAGGACGCGGGAAGGATGATGAATGAAAATGAAATCAAGGCAAATTATCTCGATATTTACAATGATATTTCTAAAATAATAGAAAATCTTGAGCGGGTACAAAAACCCACCAACGACGTCATTGTTAAGTTTTTTGGATCCCCACCTGTGGCAGACTCGACTCTCGCTGAAATTAGCGAGTTTATTATCAGGCATACTCACAATTCCTACGTCGCTAATAATTTCTTTGGTGTCCCAGCTACATCTACGATGACTCTCAACGATATTATTAGGTTTATGGTGAGACAAACAACACTTAATACCATCGTTGATAAATTTTTGGGGAGAAAACGTGAATCTGAAACAACATCGTTGGCAGGCCCAACCCTCGCTGAAATTAAAAGCGCTATTGACGAACAAAAGCTCACCAGCGACATTGTTAATAAGTTCTTTGAGGGCAGTAAAACCCAAGATATCACGACATTTTCTAACATCGAAACTTATTTTAGACTCCAATCACAGCTTAGAATCAACGACCTTCTGATTTCATTCTTTTTTAGCAAGAGGGATGGGAGGATGATGCTTTCTACCGAAGTCCATGTAAACTATCTCGAAATGTATAATGATATTCTTAAACTAAAAGAAGCCTCTGAAAAGGTAAAAATTTCGCATCCAGACATAGGCGTTAAAAATATCGTGTATACGGTTGATCATGGGACCTTTGATTGGGTAAAAAACTCTAATGCTAAATTGAAAGTCACTAACGTGAAGTGGCCCCATGGTATCTACAGGATGACGTTAATCTCTAACAAGCAATTTGATATCATCGTGAAAGGTAAAACCTACTTTGGTGGCACCGCGACAGTAATTATCGCGGGGGGAGAAGAAGAATTTGAGATTGTCGCGGTTGACAACACCATTAGAAAACATATAACCTGGTGTTTAGAATTCGTAAGTGAAGTAGACATCCCCCTGATCTACTACCCTGACGATGATGAATAATTGAAAACACTAGTGTTTTTAAATAAAAATGATTTCATCAACGCAATGTCGCTATGATCAGGTCAGAGAATTTCAAACTAGACTCAAAACCCTCGCCGAGGAGTATCACATAAAAATAAAAAAATACCGACGAAGAATCACCGCAATTGATATTACTATGTACTCGGTGTCAAGCGTTCTCGCTGGCGCCGGAATAATACTTGCATCGGTTACAATGATTGCCCCGGTCGTAGTTCCAATTTGCATATCTGCGGTGGCTACAATCGCGGGTATATCAACCGGGATAACAAAAAAAATATCATCATGCAGCCAGAGTAAACTGCAAGACTACGTGCTTAAATTTCATATTGTATCAACCGCATACTCGCAATTATCCTCGATGATATCGTCGTCACTCGATAATACGATTATATCAGATAGTGAGTTCTCAGCGATGGTCAGTATTTTTGATTCCGCGATATCAAAATTAGAGAGACAACAACAGTATAGCAACGATGACAACACCGATGGAATTAGAAAACACGAACCCGAAAACCAGAAAGATCTCAATAACCTCAACGATATCAGATAGTGAGTTCTCAGTGATGGTCAGTATTTATGATTCCGCGATATCAAAATTAGAGCGACAACATGAGTATAGCAGCGATGACAACACCGATGGAATTACTTCAACGAATAGTGGAGAACATGAACCCAGTACAAACAAGCATGATATCAATAACATCAACGAAACCCGAGTTTAGTGTAAATTTCCCTAGCCCAGTCCCCGTGAAGGAGATAGCGCTAGCAAAACTACGAGTGTATCACAGTTGGCCTAATATCAGATCAAAATCATTTGGTGGTCAGCAACCGAATAATTCACTGGTGTTCTCGTATAAGAATCGTGAAGACGGGACTCCAGACTGGAACGTTGTTTCCATACCAACCGGATCATACCAAATTGAACAAATCAATAATGAATTCGCGCGTAGAATAAAATCCATTACTGGAACAGAATCGAAAATCGCTATAACGGTTCATGAACCGACGCTATCATCCGCAATTGAAATAAACACAGAAGGATACGTCGTAGATATCTATCAGAGTTCTATTAGAACCGTACTAGGATGGCCTGAATTACCACCAGGGGGGGAAACCATTGATTTACCAGAACCACAAAAAAATGATTATATCACCGACGTGATAAAACCTGATAATACAATAAAGAGTTATAGCGACTATGACAAGCCGAAATTTTTCGCAATCGGTATAATACATCCAAGTGGAGACGAATTTCATAGACCTAACTTCAATGTTACCGAAAATTTCACAGCAATGAATAATGATTTTTCACTGTTGTTAATATCCCTTAAATCTGGTACTCTCACCCGAGATGAATTTATCAGCGTTGTAGAAACATGTAATAAAATTATTGACGATATGGAAACATTTAATTTGCAAATCATTCAAGTGGTATTAGGTGACAGTAATCCCATATCGAGAACAACATTTGCAGAAAGCTATAAAATCCGCGTTGAAGCATTTAAACTACCAGGATATAACGTACCAGAACTAAAAAAACTTCTCAGTGAAACCATCGATGTTGGTTTTAAAATAATTCATGATGCATGGAAAAAAACAGCATCACCGGAAATAAAAATCCTCAAACATAATAATGACCCAGACGGTGGTGGCAGGCATATTGCTCCGTTCAACGTGAATATATCTACGGTGATTGCGCTCAATTTAGTATGCGATGTTATCGAAGGAAGCTATCAAATTAATCTCGAACGATCAAATCAAGCTCAGCAGGGGTATATTCTTTATTCGTTTGCACCAACAGCTCCTCCAGGATTTTTAATAATCGAGTCTCCGGTTAATCCAGTCTATATGCGGTGTCATAATGATTCGCTGACCAGAATTAATTTCAAACTCACAGACCAGTCCAATAATCTAGTTGATCTACAAGAGGAGGTGTTAGCGATTAGTCTGTTTGTGAAGTCCTAAGGACTCGATCAAATATTTGGTTGAAATCATTTATTATTTTTTGTTAACCCGTAGCAGCAGAGAGGGTGATGACCACATCGTTGCGAGCAAAATTGATTAAAAAATCGTAAAATCTCAGTTTTGCAAAACGGAGACTTTTTTTTTTGGTTAAATGAGATTTCGTTGGAAGCCTTATTTTTTGCTCGAAAACGTGGTCTGTAAGCCTTATTCTGCTCGAAAACGTGATCTGTAAGCCTTATTTTTGCTCGAAAACGTGGTCTGTTCACCCTCTCTGCTGCTCCTTTTAAGCACTGGTCCGTTTTGGTCGTGGGCCTTTTTGGTACCGGTCCGTTTTGACCCGTAACCATATATGACATATGACGTATATTCGTATCGGCCGCGAGATTTGACTAGTCATGTGACTAGCAATGCGAATGGTGCGACGAGGTAAAAAATTCATCAACGCTGTAATTTCGTCTCGTCCGACAACGGATTAAAGACACAATTAGTGTTATACTTGTAATTTCTGAGAAGATAAATTATATTCCTATCGATTTAATGTACTTATGGCTCAATATAAGGTCATTAAAGTTTTCTAGGCCTGTTAGTAGGCGAGTACCCCATGCTGACACCAGCTGGTGTCAGGCGAATTCCAAGTTTTCGATAGGGAATGCGCTCTGAGTCTGACCCTACACCCCAACATAAAAAACCAATATCAAAAATGAGAGAGAGAGAGAGAGAGAGAGAGAGAGAGAGAGAGAGAATTGCTTACAATCGCCACGTGGTATTTTATGCAGTTTTTGTGATTCACTTTAATTCCCATTTAATTTGTTTAAAAAATCACAGGCAAGACTTTTAAAAATGTGATTGTTTGGTGTGTGGTGTTATGTGCATATTATTGTGTTAATTTTTAGCAGATAGTTTTCTTGCTTGTTATCAGATTATTAATTAAAATGCAGTAAGGAGAGAGAGAGAGAGAGAGGGTTAAGGAGAGTCACTATGCAGAAACACAAACTGTTTAAAAAAAAAATTAATAATAAAATAAACGAACTCAATACATTTCATTAAATTTTTATTAAAAAGAGTTATGTATTTCTCTTTCTTTATTCAGTTTAGGAGAGGTATGTTCACATGTTGCTGCCCTCCTGTTTAAAGTGGAAGCCAGCACCAGACTGGGGTTCAACCAAGTTTCCTGTACTTCCATTCCATGTCAGTGGAATCAAAATTTTACCAAAAAGGTACATATATTAGGGAACAACTGTCTTGTATGATATATGTAGGCATAATTGGTGCTTTTACTGTCACATATTTAAGTTAATGTAACTGATAAAATATATTTGGTAGCATATTTGAATAAAGTTTCTTTTAAAATTTTGAGCACTTAATTAATTGACATTAAATCCATTTTAATGTTTAAGATCCTAACACATTTTATTTATATTTGTTTACAGGTTTCTGCTGCAACATTTAAAGAAATATCATTCCAGAAGCCCAGATGTGACAACTTCCACAACAAAATTCCAACAACTGTGCAGACCGTGGAACCAGCCAAGTTTGCTGATACATCAAGTTTTCTTCAAAAGCTGAGGAAATCAAATCCAAATGCTATGATATTTAGTATCACTAACCCAAAACCTCACCCCAAGTTGTGTGGGCCATCCCTTCCACCAGTTCTTAGTAAACTGTACAGTGAAGAGATTTTGGCATTCTCGAAAGAGAAACTACTTACACAGTGCAAAGAAGTATTTGCCAGTATACATATCACTTCAGCACAGGCAGAAAAATTGGAAAAAATGTCTCGGCTACAAAGCAAGTGCTCCCTCTGGTTTGAATATCGGAAAGGGAGATTAACTACATCAAACTTTCATGAAATCATACATGCTAATTATGAGCAGTTATCAAGCACCTCATTATTAAAGAAAATAATGCAGTATAATCCAGCAATAGATACATGTGCAACTCGGTGGGGAATTAAACATGAAGAAGATGCTCTCAAGATGTACAAAAGTGAAATGATGGGACAGCATGTACATTTTGAATTGCAATCCAGTGGACTAATTATACATGAGGAATATCCGTTCCTGGCTGCATCTCCTGATGCTGTTATTACATGTGACTGTTGCGGGAAATGAGTAGTTGAGGTGAAATGCCCCCACTCCCGCAGAGAGAATGATCCCTGTAGTGTTGTGGACACATCATTTTTCTTGGAAAAACGTTCCAAAAGTAACAAAATGTGTCCCCAATCGTTGAAACCCTCACACAAATATTACACACAGATCCAAGGGAAAATGGCTCTTACTAAATTAGACTATTGTGACTCTGTGTGTTGGACAACCTGTGGGTTGCATATTGAGCGTGTTAGAACTGATTCTGATTTTTTCTGAAAATGGAACAAACTTTGCGACTATTTCCTCAACATCGTTCTTCCTGAACTTTTGACACAAAAACTGAAGTCAGAAATGGAATCACGTGATATTTCCAAAACATACTGTTTTTGTGGTTTTGGTGAGGAACATGATGATATGATGGCATGCGATAACAAGGGCTGTCCTACAGAATGTATAGCTGTAGATATGCCTCTAAAAGATTTGTTTTCTTGCTTAAATATTTTTTTAGTCGTATAGTGTTTGTATGTTGTTTGTTGTAGATATGTCTCAAAAAAGATTTGCTTTTCTGCCTAAACTTTGTTTAGTTGTATAGTTGTTTGTATATTGTCTTTGTTATCTCTGTCTCTGTTCCGTCAGTCCCGTTCCCGCCAAGAGCTCTGGGTTTTTTCCCCCGCTCTTTGGTTTGATTGAGATCAGCCCTGGCTACATTGTTGCTAATCGTCAGTGCCGTTACGTCACCTTACCTGTTCCATTCCTATTGTATCTAGACAGACCCAATACTTTTTCGTCCCTCTCTAGTCTCACTCATGTTACAATTTCCCATGTTAAATTCCCATTGTCCCTATATCGTCACGGGGGGGGGGGGTATTTTAATGGTAAGTCCCATAGTCCCTGTATCATCCAGATTAACTCCTCACGTAAAATGGGATAGAAGTTAGATGCAATTTAGTTTTCATTTAGAAGATATTCCTAGTTCACCCCCTCATTTTATAGCCTGCTCTTTGTGTGTATTAGTGTATGTGTTGGTCAAAATGTAATGTGTTCCTGTCAGTAGATTTGTGCTTTAGCCTGTAGAGTATGAATCGGTATGCATTGGTGTTGGCCTGGTGAAACAATGACACTATGATCTCATAATATTAAATTCCTCTGAGGCTGCCATAAGATCATATCTGAGGTTATTGTGAAACAACATTTTCTCTAGTCTTTATAGCCAAGTATTGCTGATTCTCACTGAGGTTATACAGTGTGTTTGGGGGTCATAGTGACACATTACTACTATCACTCTGCAAAGCATTATAATATATTTATATTTGTAGATAATACGGTATGAGTAATACGACTTATTAAAACAAAGAAACTTGTGCGTCATTCTAATAATATGCATATATTGTAAGTCCTAACATTGCACAAGTACAGTAATGGGTGGATGGTTGTAAAGAAGGGAATGTGAAATCTCTAACTCTTTTTCCATGCATGCGCATGCACAATTCTGTGGTCTGCTCTTTGGTAGTTTTTGTATCTTTGGTGGAAAAAGGAAAATCAGTGGCCGATTTATGTGGCGCTTGACTATAATATTTCTTTTATTATGTATCTTGACACTTGTAACTTTGTTTCATTTTGTAATACTTTACAGATATATTTAGTTGGAAATAATGTGTCTTCACAATCTTTTGAGTAAAAAGCTTCATATTTACAGTTTTGGAACATTACTTTTAATGGGTACGATAAAGCCACTACTGTTCCGATGTTACAGCACACACACAGACACAAACACACAGACACACACACACACACACACACACACACACACACACACAAGCAGTTTTTTTCCCGTGCAGGGCTGCCACATTCAATGCGTTCAATGATTCGGCCATTTCTGCATATACACTACAATTTTGATATCAAAATGCAATGTACTCACATAATTTACATAAGTGTGGTAAGGTATTTAAAGAGAAAAGCTCAGCGCTTTTCAAAGAATATTACTTAAGCAGGAGCAGCAGAGAGGGTGAACCCTACAACGTTTTCAGACAAAAAATAGATTGAATCTTTAAAACAAAAAAAAAGAGCCTTCCATCAAAATCTCATATTTTAACAAAAAAAAAAATGTCTCCGTTTATCAAACGGAGACTTTACGATTTTTCAATCAATTTTGGTCGCAACTTGTTGTCGTTCACCCTCTCTGCTGCTAAAGCTTTCAGTTCTGGTTAACAATGATTTTAACCGAATATTTGATCGAGTCCTTAGGACTTCACAAACAAACTAATCGCTAACACCTCCTCTTGTAGATCAATTAGATTATTGGACTGATCTGTGAGTTTGAAATTAATTCTGGTCAGCGAATCATTATGACACCGCATATAGACTGGATTAACCGGAGACTCAATTATTAAAAATCCTGGAGGGGCTATTGGTGCAAACGAATAAAGAATATATCCTTGCTGAGCTTGATTTGATCGTTCGAGATTAATTTGATAGCTTCCTTCGATAACATCACATACTAAATTGAGCGCAATCACTGAGGATATATTCACGTTGAACGGAGCGATATGCCTACCACCACCGTCTGGGTCATTATTATGTTTGAGGATTTTTATTTCCGGTGATGCTGTTTTTCTCCATGCATCATGAATTATTTTAAAACCAACATCGATGGCATAACTGAGAAGTTTTTTTAGTTCTGGTACGTTATATCCTGGTAGTTTGACTGTTGGAATATTCTTGACGGGGATATTATATTTTTTTGCAAATTCTGTTCTCGATTGGGGGTTATAGTCATCTAATATATCCTGAATAATTTTTAAATTAAATGTTTCCATATCGTCGATAATTTTATTGCATGTTTCTACGACGCTGATAAATTCATCTCGGGTGAGAGAGCCGGATTTAGGGGGTATTAACAACAGTGAAAAATCATTATTCATTGCTGTGAAATTTTCAATGATTTTAGGTTCGTTAACAAAATTATATCCCTCTATTCTATCCCCTTCCTTCTCTCTCCCAGTTGATAGGATTCCGATACCAAAAAACTCTATAGTGATTCTGTGATCTTTATAACTCTTTATTGGGTTATCAGGTTTTATTCTGTCGGTGATATAATCAGATTTTTGTGGTTCTGGTAAATCAACGGTTTTCCCCCCTGGTGGTAATTCGGGCCATCCTAGTACGGTTCTAATAGAACTCTGATAGATATCTACGACGTATCCTTCTGTGCTTATTTCAATCGCGGATGATAGCGTCGGTTCATGAACCGTTATAGCGATTTTCGATTCTGTTTCAGTAATGGATTTTATTCTACGCGCGAATTCAATATTGATTTGTTCGATTTGGTATGATCCGGTTGGTATCGAAACAACGTTCCAGTGTGGAGTCCCGTCGTCTTTATTCTTAAACGAGAACACCAAGGAATTATTCGGTTGTTGACCACCAAATGATTTTGATCTGATATTAGGCCAACTGTGATACACTCGTAGTTTTGCTAGCGCTATCTCCTTCACGGGGACTGGGCTAGGGAAATTCACACTGAATTCAGGATTCGTTGATGTTATTGATATCATGCTTGTTTGTACTGGGTTCGTGTTCTCCACTATTTGTTGAAGTAATTCCATCGGTGTTGTCATCGTTGCTATACTGTTGTTGTCGCTCTAATTTTGATATCGCGGAATCATAAATACTGACCATCACTGAGAACTCACTATCTGATATCGTTGAGGTTATTGAGATCATTCTGGTTTTTGGGTTCGTGTTTTCTAATTCCATCTGTGTTGTCATTATTATTATACTGTTGTTGTCGCTCTAATTTTGATATCGCGGAATCAAAAATACTGGCCATCGCTGAGAACTCACTATCTGATATAATTGTATTATCGAGTGACGAAGATATCATCGAGGATAATTGCGAGTATGCGGTTGATACAACATTAAATTGAATTAAGTAATCTTGCAGTTTACTCTGGCTGCATGATGATATCCTTTTTATTATCCCGGTTGATATACCCGCGATTGTAGCCACCGCAGATATGCAAATTGGAACTACGACCGGGGCAATCATTGTAACCGATGCAAGTATTATTCCGGCGCCAGCGAGAACGCTTGACACCGAGTACATAGTAATATCAATTACGGTGATTCTTCGTCGGTATTTTTTTATTTTTATTTGATACTCCTCGGCGAGGGTTTTGAGTCTAGTTTGAAATTCTCTGACCTGATAATAGCGACATTGCGTTGATGAAATCATTTTTATTTTAAAAACGCTAGCGTTTTCAATTGTGAAATCCGAAGGATTTTCCTTTCAATTAAGTTATTTACTTAAATCCGCTACGAATTCCACATACCACGTTGTTGAAACCCTAACCAAATTTTTATCAGTAGATGTTATCGTGAACTGTTCAGTTGTATCCTTGTCGATGATCGTTGAAATCGTATTATTGACCCCGGATGAACTCGACGATGATATATTAAATTGAGTCGTTGTCACTAGTGTCAATCGATAAATACCCTTAACGGTTGCAGTGATATCTAATTTGTTGTTTGTAGGTGTCCACGCAAATGATCCGTGTTGGATTGTGTATACAACGTTGTTGGTTTTCTCATGAGGAATTTTTGTTTTTTCAATGATTGTTATCATCCTCGGAAAATCATCTTTGATGGCTTCGATGAAGTTTTTCGTGTCATCGATGAATTTTTTGATATCCGGGAGTTTTATGTCGAGTTTATCTAATGTAGTTCCAAGAAATTTATCCACGATGTTTCTACGAAAAATTGAAAACTGTTTTCCGTGTTCTTCGATTTTAGATTGAAATGTTGCTAGTTCCAACACAGAATTTTTCAACTCATCGTTGAGAGTTTTTAATCTATCTGTAATCGTCGAAACAAGTACACCCGGTTTGAGTTTACCCTGATCAGAAAATAACGCGATAGTATCCTCGATTGCGTTTAGGTGTTTAATCAAAATATTATCCAGAGAGACATTACTAGTTTTTAATTTTCCCTGACGATCTTGAAATATAACTATTTCCCCGGGGTCAACACTTGTTAAGTTCAACGTCTCAGCGATTTCATCTTCAATTATTTTTTTTATATCCTTGATAGAATCAAGGGTTGCAGTGTCATCGGGTTTGGGTTTCAGAGGTCTTCCCCAAATATCAATCATGATATTTTATACATCTCTCTCTAAAATCGTTTTTGACGACTTCGTCGTTGCCAGCGATTACTAGTGTATTCATTTACGACAATGTGTGGTGGTTTTCTAGATGCTGAAATAGCGTCAAGGACATTTAATACTTCACTGCCGCATATTGGTGGATCATTCATTTGTTGTGTTGGTAGCGTAGAATACCAAGTCTTCATTGGAAAATTTTTTATGTAACGCATAAACTCTTTTGGTGGGGCTAATCCATATGAATCAAAATAGACAATCCCACGTGGATCAATAGCGTATGCAGCCCAGTGAGTTCCGGGTCCGGTGCTGTTATCTAAATTAATGATTCCGGTTTCAACGCTGTTTGGTTGATGTGGTAATTGATCTTTCATAAAGACACCTCTGAAAGTTTTAATCGCCAGTTTTTTAGCAGCATCGAGTAAATCAAAATTGGACATAGGAACCGGTTTCCCTCCAACTAGTAAACCGGTCCTAGTCTCAGGCCTTTTCCGCTGTACCATGAATACGGGGTTCCTGGTAGTCTTAGACCCTTTCCCGTTTTTTTTATATCCTTTCCCAGTTGCCTTTTTTAGTGCCATTCCTGCTGCAGTACCAACGGCTCCTAACGCTGCCGCTTTAGCCACCGCTGGGGCTGCTGCCGCAATCAATGCTGGAATCGCAGCTAATAATGGAAATATACCGCCTGTTTTCATCATATTTTTGATAGCAGCCGCAGAGAGAGTAATCTGGACACCCTTTTTTGCTACAAGTGCATCATTGAAATGTTTTACTTGACGAGTTGTCAGCGATAATTTATTTGCACCGCTAGTCATTTGATTGGGTTTCAGCGTGATTGTGGTTCCACATTGCTTAGCTGAATTGGATTGCAATTTTTTTAATTGACCAGGTGTCAACGACACATTGATATTACTATACGACATTTTACAATAACAGATTAATTCTAAATCGAAAAAATCGTTTACGATTTCAATTACATATTTTCTACTGGCGCATCTACCACTCTCATTCTTCCTCCAACACCTTCGAGTAGCATTGATTTGTCGCTGAGAATGACAGCAACTGCTCTATAATTAGCAATAACACCACGAGTCACATTAGCTCTAAAATGTATATCAACGAGGGATTGTGTTGCTAAATCAAGATGTTCCAGCGAAAAGTAATAAATCAGATACAGATTCTTAAAATCCAACTGTGATATTTGTAGACCAGTATCAACATTTTGATCACGTGCCATAAACGACAACAACCTATGATACACGCGTGCAATATGATTTTGACCGTAATCAAGTTGTACGTCTTCAGATGGTTCCTGCTGGCCGTTTATTCTAAGTGAGACGTCTTTAACACCTAATTGATCAAATATCATATGGCTGGAGAGTTGATTGCCAACTCGTGTGTTATCCTGTAACGCTACGAATATGTGGCGTGGCGCAGCAGTGCCTTGTTTTGATGCTAGATTCCACGTGAATACCCCGTTGATATCTGATTGTTTAACATCTGTACTCACCGTTAGCCAACTTAGTAATGATTTTCCTCCATGGTCCATAAATGATAGTAATCGTTCTTCTGCGGTGATTGATGGAGTCAACACTGGCATCCACAATGATATTTTTGTTAAATTGACTTTACCGGCATCATCATTTACATGATCTGCAGCTGGGTTTGCTGGAATCCTCCAAATTGCGTCATTATCATCACTCTTTCGTACAAGCGATACTGTATGCTTCGCTCCGTAGATAACTTTTCTGACGTTTCTACAGAATCCAAATATCTGATGCAGTGGAATCGAGCATGAAAATAATTTACGCGCTCCTTGCAACATTGAAATACGTGTTGCAGCTCCTAGATTGAAATTAACATCGTTGTTTATAATCATATCCTCGACATCAGCATTAGCATTACCAGCATTATTCTTTGGTCGTCTTACAACAAATTGATTTCCTCCAGCGGTATTTTTAACATCTTTTGCAAACATCATAGAAGGTCCCGCTGATCTTGTATAATCATCGGAATATCTCGCTAACCCGATTATTGCTGTAGCCACATCAACATCTCGATCTATCGACTCAATTTCTTTTCCATCAATGAGATATTTTGGACTATCGAATAGCGCCATGATACCATTATTGACAAAACCGACTTGAGTACCAGCTGGATACAGTGCTGGTACAGCAGTAGTATCAGCAGCTGTTACAAGTTCTCCTTCTACTTCAATAAATGCTTCAGCGGGTAGAAAGTATTTACTGGTATCATGAACTTGAAGTTCAATTCGCGATCGACTCTTTGGGTATATTGCATGATAGGCGTAATATTGATAATCGCGTACAGAATCATCCTTGCGAACTGGGGCGTCTATATCAAATGCTGGATCACGTGACTGAACATTTTATTCTATCTATCAGAGTCTAAATCGTAGGATTTCATCGTCGTAGTTTTTTAAAGCCACTTCCTGCTATCATATTTGCAATATTGCTTTGGTCGGGGGTTATCAACGATGATAGTTTCTGTTCTACTGCGTTATTTATAATTTTACTAACGCTTGCAGGCATTTCCGCTGTAGACGGTAACGGTTTCTTTCGTCGTCGCACCAATGATGTTAATTTATTCTTCGCGGCTGAAAACGCTTTTCCGGCAAGATCTCCAACAACACTAATACCCTTATCACGAATAACATCAATTGCTTTCATTGATAATTGTTTAGCTAACGGCATCACTTTTGGAGCCATTCTTGCAAATAACCCCGCAATGGTATTGCCGAGGCCATCACCATAGTATGCTCTATAAACTGGAAACCGTGAATTAACTACATAGACGGGGGTTGGTTTGTCATGGTTGTAGTGTATGATCATTATTTGAAATCAGAAACAAATTTTCAATTGTAAAAAAATTTGTCAATTAATCACTATGATACCCACTTTCCACAAACTCGCCAATGAAATCTCGATATGTTTTGATATCCATGATACCGCCTTGAAATAACCGCCTGCAGATATCAGCTGCTTCATTAATTATTTCCGGTGAGTTATTTCCGGCTCGTTTCCCTCCGATGAGAACTTCTAACCGTGATATATCACTGAGAATATTACCAGGGCAAGTAACGCTAGTGTTTTCAACTATGCCGCTACCTGAATATTTATCTTTAATTGACTCCTCTTCAACTACTACTTCTATTCTACTCAATACTTTGTCTTTAAAACTCTCAAAATCATTGCGGTTACTGTCTGTGATTCTAAATCTATCACGGTTTGCCAGGTATACTTTTTTTTATCCAATTCTCGTCGTTTTTTATATACTCTTTATACCCTTTGTCTATAACTCTTTCTCTTTGATCGAGTGAAAAATTCTGCACGGTAAAGTCAATTAAATCATTGTCATCTTTAAATTTTTTAATTTTGTTGTATGCATCGTATGTAAATATACTTTGCGGTGAATATATTTTTTCTATAGTAATGTCTCCTTCCTCTTCTTCTTCTGGTTTTCTTGCAGTAGCACCTAGTTCTTCTAGTACTCGCTCTTTTTTTTTTTGTTGTTGCCGTGAAGTAGTTACTATATCTACTGGAAGTGTTTCTAAAGACTTTTTTGTTTGTTTAGTTCTTTTTGCTATTTTTTCTAACACAGGGAGAAAAGTCTCTTCTTATTTTTTTCCTTGTTCAGAGATTGTTGACACTATCTGTTTCGTTGTTGTAGTTATTGGTTTAAACAACTCTTCAGATCCCGCAGCAAAGTCAGTTTGTAAACTCTGTCGTTGTTGCAGTTTATTTCTTACAGAGTCGCGAATTGGTATAAATCTCTTAATTGCATCTAGTCGTTCACGAGCCAATCTAGTTGTTAATGCTTCATTGACCATTATTTGAAATCAGAAACAATTTTTCAATTGTAAAACAATTTTCCCGAACCCGACCTAACAGACGAAAACAATTTTCCAATTTGACATGTCGGATAATTTTTAACACCATCGTGGGAGTATTTCATTGATGGCGCAAGTGCCAACGCCATTGAAATATTTTTTTTTATTCAGTGTGTGAAATATTTATTCAGTGTGTGAAATATTTTTATTTTTATTCACTGATTTTGCCTGTTTTTGACTGATTTTGCCTGTTTTTTTTACTGATTCGCCTATTTTTCACTGTTTTTTATACCATTTTGATCAGTCTTCGTCGGGTAAAGTAGTCGATTTTGCATGGGATTTCCCATAGGAAAAAGCTGTTAGGATTCATTTTGATGGTTTTTTTTAGTCATTTTTCATCAATTTTTGCATGTTTTCATTGATTTTTGGTCATTTTTCCTTGATTTTCGATAAAAAAAACCTCGTCGGGTAAAGTAGTCAATTTTGCATGGGATTTCCCATAGGAAAAAGCTGTTAGGATTTGATTTTAATTTTACGCAGTGTGAAATATTTTTATTTTTTATTCAGTGTGAAATATTTTTTTTTTTATTTAGTGTGAAATATTTTCACTGATTTCCCTTGAGGGTCAGGCAATCAAAAATGATAAAGGGTCAGGCAATCAATTTTCTTGAATTAACGCTCGTAGGTTTCTAACTTTAGAATTGATATCTTTTTTCAATTCGTATTCGTTACCTAATTCTTTTCGTATTCCTTCTACGATAGTATATAATGGGACGAACACACTTACGTCACTGGAAAATGAAAGAGAGTCTCGAATAGAATTTTGAATTCTTTTGATGAGCGCGTATTTCTTTGGCAGCATATACTTGTTAGTGTTAACTCCGTATTCTATATCCTGATAATCTGACATGATTTCATCAGGATTTAATCCATCTGATAGTTTGATATCCTGACTTTTCAATTTTGAAATTTCATCAATAATGCTATTCATTTTTTCAGAATTCATATTCTATGATAATTACATATTTCTAAATGAAATATATGACGCATCAGACATAAATAAATTGAATTTTCTGTTCGGTCTTTCTTGAAATCGCCGTCTTGGTTATTCCCTCTGCAACATATCGTACTGAGGGTCTACAAATATCGAAATGCCTAGCGACTTCATTCATAGATGAAAATATTTTTTCTTCGTTAGTTGTTGTATTAAAAGATTTTACGGGTCTCGCTTTTTTTGAGCAAGTGCCAGTCTTTCCTCGTTTGGTATTCTCACTTTGTGTGATAGCTTGCAGATTTGATAAAGAATTATTCTTTGGATTGGAATCTTTATGATCGATAACAAAACCATCATTGATCAATCCATTATGACATTCATACACGAAACGATGATTGTGATATTTTTTCCTTCCAGTGCCAAACATCAAATACCCTTGATTAGTCACAAAACCGACCGCTTTCTTCAGTCTACGGTTTCTTACAACACCATCACTGGATGCTTCATAATTTGTAATCACAGGGTGTAGTCTGAATTCTTGGTTCATTCGTATACTATACTATTGTTTGTCTAATTCATTGTTTGGTCTAATAATGAATCTTTCGATATAGTCCTGAGGAGTTCTTATGACTCTGTCGCTGACTTTGTCCGGGACAGAGTTAAGGTCAGTGTCAGAATTTTTGATTGAAAATTCATATGATTTTCCATTTTGGATTCTTTTATCATAATAACGCTTCAACTCCCTGTATCGCTTTCCACCACAACCGATACACAATTGCGATTTTCCCCTAACTCCAACCCCACATCGTATGCAGGGTAACGGACCAAGGCTTCCACGACGAAAGCTTTGCATATGATACCCACAGAATTCATTTCTGCATGATTTGTTACACGGTGTCACTGATCCAATCATGAGCCATTTGCAGTGATTCATTATACATAAATCCTTCATTTAAATGCTTGTTTTAATTATAGTATGGAGGAGTTCAAGAGATTATCGAAAATTAAGCCCTGGAAAAATGTTAAATTCATTGATTATACCATGAAATAATTCCAGAGATTATCGAAAATTAAACCCTGGAAAAATGTTAAATTCAATCTCGATAATGAGTTCAAGAGATTATCGAAAATTAAACCCTGGAAAAATGCTAAATTCAATCTCGATAGAGTCTCTGATACACGAAAACGTCTAATCGGTGATAGAACTATACTGGGTAAAATCAGGGAGTGTTTTAATGAATTCTACCGAGACGGTGCAGCATGCTGTTGGTCGACATTTCGAATTATCAATGATGATGTCAATGTACCCAACATCGATGCTACCATGAACGATGAAAGAGCAGCTGAGATAATTTCACACCTTGGCGAGCCAACGGGTTGGAAATCCAAGGGTGTAGCATCCAAAGGATTTTCATGGAAAATCAAAGATTTTCAACGAAGCAATTCCCAACAGAAGTATTTTTTCAGAATAAAATTCATTATCGAAGTCGAAGGCAAATGGATTATTAGGGATAAATTCGAACCAATCCTCAAGAATAAAAAAGCTGTCATTGTGAGTAGAGATTCCAAACCAGGAATTCTAACTGGAATTGACAAACCATACTACGAGAGATCTTATCCTGTAACAGCAATCGTTTATGGAATATACCCGTTAAATGATAAACCCGATATCGCAAAACTAGCTCCTATGAAATATTCTAGTTCACTGAATTGTGTAGCAACACGGGTAATGGAACACTTCACAAATGCATCCCGAGGAAATAAACTAACTGATCTGCGACGTAGGAAAATAAACGAATGGGAACTAACAGTGAAACAGCACGGTGCAAAGATTTCTGATATAACTAAATTAGAAACATCATTAAGATTCCCAATAACCGTTATGACGATAACCGGAGGAGTTTTATACGAACCGAAATATAACAAAAATGGAGCGCCAATACAAATTATTGATCATAACGAACACGCGTGGACACCTGCAGTAACAATATTTTCACGAGATAGAACCGTGAGATATATCCCCCCGGAATTCGTCGGGGATGTTTTCTATGAAGAGAAATTATTTGATGCTATTCATGCGTTGTGTAAAGAGGACCCTGTGTCAGTGTGGTTACTTAGAAGTGATGAAGATCCCGAAATAGGATTTGATCAATTTGTAAGACCAAATGGTGAATTATATCGCGTTGAAGAGTTAGATACTAGAATGAGAAAAATCGCTAGTGATTTTTCACCGGAGAGTTCCCATGAAAAACTATTAACGGATAGTTTTACTATTCCATCAGTGGTAGCTCAGTTCGCAAGAGAAAAAAACTCATGGCGTCCAACACGAAGTGATTTTCTCGAGGACGTTAAATTGAGTTGCATCGAATTTGGTCATGAATGACTGTGGAATACAAAATACCATCGTGGCGGTTGTAACAGAATTGTTACCGAGTGGATGGTGGATTAAATGAACAACACAAACACAAGTGTGAAAAATAATGTAAATTTATGAAATAAATTATTAATGAAAAATAAAGATGTATCAACACAATAACTCATGCGTTCAACCCACAATTACACTCACAACCATTCACAATACATGAATAATTGAAATATCAATACAAAATAAAACTCAGATGTAAAGGGATCTCTTGGACTATACACAGATCCAAGGAACCTTTACGATAGTTATATTAATGCAAGTATATATTACGATGACAAACACAAAACATTAAACTATATTATCGCACGTATGGACTGCGACAACTAGCACGAACATACTTGTATTCAATCAAGCTGCTAGCTTTTATTGATCTTCATGCAATCCCTTGAAATATTATTGTGATCTGACATAAGCATGTAAATACAACAATGTATTAAATTGTACTACAATTTCAATACACATATGTGTCTCGACCCTGTATAACCGTACGATTCACCCACAGTTGAATCGCCGCCCAGTTTCCCCGAAGACTTAGGGTTGACTCAATATTTTTATTGGTCACTTGCCCTTCACGGATCCACCACAGTTATACGTACAGACAGCATACAACATCTACTAGAACCAACGGTTCCTCAATACCCTAGATGTCGACCCGGATGTTTATAACAATAGACAGCTCCGACACTCGGATTTCTAGCTTTCCGGATATTTACACGTCACGACAGATGTAGACGAACAGACAGTTCGACAGACAGACAGTCAGATACTTCAATTCCGTTTGCACAATTAAACGGCACACTCAATCACATTCAGCTATTATACAGAGATGTTCCGCAACAAATCATAGATGTTCCACAACAAATCAGACGATATCAAAGACGTTATCAAAGATGTTCTCAGAGATGCTATCAGCTACGTTATCAGATGCATTAACAGCTACGGTATCAGCTACGTTATCAGATGTTATCAACGATGTTATCAGATGTTATCAGCTACGTTATCAGCTACGTTATCAGATGCATTAACAGCTACGGTATCAGATGTTATCAACGATGTTATCAGATGTTATCGGCTACGTTATCAGCTACAATAAACAAAACCAGACTAATAATAGTTGTCTCAAAAAATAATCTAAACCGTAGATTACGCTACTGCATTTAAAGCCTAATAGTGACTAGTAATTCCAAATATTCCACGTTTAAATCTGCATTGCAATAAAGGCATCATTATACGAAATGATAAACTGAATAAAATTCACAATAAAACGAAATGTAAATTTAACACTCACCCCTTTGGCTAGAGATTGAAAAGACGAGCTTATCTATCCTGTGATTAGATACTTTAGGTCCCGTAAAATTTATCATAAATATCCTGCCTTATATACTCTAAAATAGGAGAGCAGAAATCACGGCAAGATTACCGTGCACCCCGTGAAACTAATGTTCCGGATTTCATGTAAATAAACATTAGGCACATGCAAATCGTTACACGCCGCTTACCTTGGAGAAAACAACTTATTCACCCCAGGTAATGCATGTACGACGAAACAAAGAAAATGGTGACATTTGCTTGCAATTAAGAAAAAAAAATAGTAAATTTAATTTTCGCCTAATTCTGTGACAATACCTCCCTCCTAAGAATAAAAATGTACACATTTTTAAAACTAACACAGAATATAAGAAAAATAACTACTGATGACATCTTACAACATTTACACTGGTTATACTACAAACTGGATTTTATTACTGGGCAAATTCATACAAATTTCCCATCATGTCCTACTCAAGTAGTCTGCGCCTATATTTTCAACTCCCCTTATTGCTTCTACACGGAAACGATAAGGTTGTAGTGTTAGCGCCCAACGCATCAACCGAGCGTTAGCGACCTTGGCCTTGTTTAAATACAGTAGGGGTTGGTGATCAGTCTCGAGAACGAAATCTCTCCCAAATAGATATGCGTGATACTTCCCGATTCCCCATACTACGGCCAAACATTCCTTTTCTATGACGGAATAATTCTTCTCCCTGGGTAGCAATTTCCTACTCGAGTAAGCTACGGGTAACTTACTGTCGTCTTGCTCCTGCAGTAAAACTGCCCCCAACCCAGTTTCAGAAGCATCTGTTCTTAGAATAAACGGTTTGCTGACATCTGGCAATTTTAATATAGGTGCACTAACCAGTTTCTCTTTCAGAGCACAAAATGCTTTATCTTGTGGCGGTCCCCATTCAATTTTGCTTGGTTGCCCCTTCTTTGTTAAATCAGACAGTGGGCTAGCAATGGCTGCAAAGTTCGGTATAAACTTTCTATAAAAGCCTACTAGACCTAGAAATGATCTTACCTGCGTTTTATTGGTTGGCTTTGGTGCGTCTCTAATTGCTTCAACTTGCTTGGGATGAGGTTTTAACTGACCCATACCGCTGACCTATGACCCAAACAATCTAAATCTGTATAACCAATACTGCATTTAGTGGGTCTCACTGTGAGGTTCGCTCTGCGGAGTCTATTGAAGAGCTCGCTCAGGACGGACACGTGCTCATTCCAAGTATTCGTGTACACGAATATGTCGTCTACAAAGCTATCAACGTTTGTTAAACCTTTCAGCAACTTTCGCATCAAACGACAACAGGTGGCGCTGGCTCCAACTAACCCGAAAGGCATCACTTTGAATTGATACAATCCTTTCTGGGTCCCAAATGCCGTCAAAGTTCGGGACTCTGGGACAATGGGAACTTGCCAATATCCCTTGGACAGATCCAATTTGGAAATCCATCGGTTTCCCGACAACTTCGCAAATAGACCCTCCATATCTGGCATTGGTTCTGCATCGAACACAGTGATTTTATTTAACTGCCGAAAATCAATGCAGAATCGGTTCGTCCCGTCCTTTTTCCTTACTAGCACTACTGGAGACGAATATGGTGAGTTGGAGGGTTCAATCACCCCCAGATCCAACAGTTTACCCACCTCTTCGTCCACAGCTTCACGTGCGTTGTATGGCACCGGATATCCCTTGATTCGAATAGGGTCAGACGTATTCAGCTTGATTTTGAGGTCCAACAAAGTTGTACAACCTGGTCTATCCGTGAATACATAAGAGTGTTTAGCCAAGAGCGCATTAATCTGTTGACGCTGATCTTTCGTCAACTCCGCACTCACATCGACTTTGTCTATCCCCTCCCCCGCAACTCCCAAGGGACATTCAAGGGCACTCTCGATATTCGAATCAGCCTCATCATCGTCTACGACTGCCGTACAAACGACATTTAAGACCCCCTTTTCAACATTGTCGCTCTGTCTCTTGATATACAACTTGAGCATGTTTGCATGGAATGTCTTTACATTACCGTCCATGTCAATTTTATAGTCCATGTCACCTTTAACCTCCTTAACTTCATAGGGACCTTTCCACTGGACTAATAACTTATTTGAACTCGTTGGAAGAAGCAATAGCACCTGATCTCCTACAAGAAATTTCCTATTTTGCGCTCTGCGGTTGTAATACTTGGCATATCTGCGCCCCGATTTAATCAATTCGTCACGTGCCATCTGGCATGTACTCTCAAGTTTATTTCTTAGATCTAACACGTACTGGTAAGTCGTTTTTATTTCCTCGTTCGCGACATCACCAGTCCATAGTTCGCGTAGTATCCGCATCGGGCCTCGAACTGTCCTACCGTACAACAGTTCGAAAGGTGAAAACCCTAAACTTTCCTGCGGTACTTCACGGTACGCGAACAGAACAGCGTTTAAATAACGGTCCCAGTCTTGCGGACGTTCCGCGCACATCTTTCGCAGCATGCTTTTCAGGGTACCATTAAACTTCTCCACCAGTCCATTGCACATCGGATGGTATGGGGAAGTGTTTAGCTGTTTGATGGATAACAGCCTACTTATTTCACCCATGAGGTCAGAGGTGAATTGGGCACCACAATCAGTGAGGATTTCCTCTGGCACCCCTACGCTACTGAAGATATCAACTAATGCTTCAGCTACCCTTTCCGTTTCAATAGTTGGTAACGCTACGGCTTCGAGGTATCTGGTCGCGTAATCAACCAGAGTAAGTATATACCGATTCTTTCTTTCGGTAACCGGGTGTATTGGTCCTACAATATCTACTGCCACTCTTTTAAACGGTGTATCTATTAATGGCATTTGTCCTAAGGGCACCCTTGTGACCCTTCCCTTACAGACGGTTTTCTGACATACGTCGCACGACCTACAGAACCGTGTGACATCGCCATTAACACCGGGCCAGTAGAATTCAGCGACTACCCTGCTAGTGGTCTTAGCCTTACCTAGGTGTCCTGCCATGCTTGACTCATGCGCCACCCTAAGTACTTGAGATCTATATCTCTGGGGTACGACCACTTGCCAATACTTCTTACCCTCCCGAGCGCTAAATTCCCTATGAATTAATACGTTCTTGCGTACGAATCTCGAGCTACCCCCACGCTTGCAATGTTTAATCGCGCCGGACGTGATTTTCTCAACAATTGTTCTGATGGATTCATTATGTTCTTGCTCTTGTTTGAAATCATCACGCGAAATTCCGGAGATCGATTCAGGGACTATTAATTTACGAAACGCGGTTTTCTCTCGCCGTGTTTGCGCTCGCGTTTCAACTGCCTGAGCCAAAGGTATTTTAAAATCGGCCATGGTTGGAAGACGGGAACCTTCAACATTACCGATCGTCAGATCGTAAATAGGGTTCTCCATACAAAGGGCATCAACAGTTCCCGTTAGGAAAGGTGTTTTTACTGTGATCCTTGCTACGGGAATGCGACCGATCGTCTGATCAAGTAGCATACATGGGGACTCCCACCCGAGCATTTGGTTATCCTGCACGAGACTACGTTTGATCACTACGCCAGTGCAACCAGTGTCACGTAATACCACGACTTCTCGACCGTTGACAAACCCTCTCGCGGTTGGTACACGCGCTGCGGGAAATAGACACGTGCCAAGCGAATGAATACAAGGTTCTACATGTACGTTGTTATCGGATATACCTTTACTTTGTATAGCCACTGCTACCTCATGTACAAGTCCCTTTCTTTTAGGACAGTCTTTTTGAACATGACCCCATGCATTACACAAGAAACATTGCACACGCTGAATAACTGGATTCCTAACTGACCTATTTACCACAGCTGATTTTACAAGCTCTCTAGGCATAGGTCTCGCAGACTGGTTTCCAGACTTAAAATCTTTTAAAACCACGTTCTGGGTTCCCCCATGAGCTTCGGCAAAGACATCGGCTTGCTTAGCCATATCTTTTACGTTCGTGAAGACTTTCTCCTTCAGAAATTGATCTAATTCTCGCCCAACTGTATTAAATAATTGATCTCTGAGCAAAAAATCAGTCAACCCTTCAAACGTCTTCACCGCTTTGCCGCATTCAATCCACCGCTCAAAATAGTTCGCAATTCTGACGGTGAACTGACCAAAGGTTTCTCCCTTATCGGGCATGCTATACCTGAACTTTTTACGGAAACCCTGTTCAGTAAGCTCGTACCTTTTGAGAAGTGCTTCCTTTAGGACGTCGTACTTAAACACATCGTCCATAGGAAGTCGCGAGTATACATCCAGTGCTTTACCCTTTAATAGAGCACTCAGATGTAATGCCCAGTCATTTTGACTCCACTTCTGGTTTTCGGCATACCGCTCAAAGCGATGAAGATAACTATCCATGTTATCTTTTTCATCGTCAAAGGGAGGTAATTTGGGGCCCCTTAATTTGCTAAAGGCAGAATCGTGTTCTCTTCCAGATGTCGCTAATTCTACCTTACGCTCATGATCCCGTTGCTTTGCTTTTTCTTCTAACCCTAACATTTCTACTTTCGCTAGTTTATCTAACTCTATTCGCCTTTGCTCCGCTTCCATTTCCCATCCTATCCTGTCCTTTTCGGCCTGCTTCTCTAATTCTATCTTTTCCCTTTCAATTGCCCATTTCCTATCTTCGGATTCCCTTTCTAATTCCCGTTCTAATTCCCTTGACCTTACCCTTTCGTCCCTTTCCCGGGCTTGTTCTTCTTGAATAAATTTTCTTAAGCTTTCACCTTCATAACCAAATTCTTTGCCTAAGGCAACCAAGTCCTTAAGGGATGACATGACAAAGACAATTGTAATATAAAAATATAAATATATATATACCACAGGCTGACCTTATCTTCCTGACGAAGGTAACCAAACCAATACTTTAAATATGTTTATACTTCACAAAAATGATTGACAGTTCACTTAATCCAGCGATCCCACTTCTGACACCATTGTACCAGAATTGTTACCGAGTGGATGGTGGATTAAATGAACAACACAAACACAAGTGTGAAAAATAATGTAAATTTATGAAATAAATTATTAATGAAAAATAAAGATGTATCAACACAATAACTCATGCGTTCAACCCACAATTACACTCACAACCATTCACAATACATGAATAATTGAAATATCAATACAAAATAAAACTCAGATGTAAAGGGATCTCTTGGACTATACACAGATTTAAGGAACCTTTACGATAGTTATATTAATGCAAGTATATATTACGATGACAAACACAAAACATTAAACTATACTATCGCACGTATGGATTGCGACAACTAGCACGAACATATACTTGTATTCAATCAAGTTGCTAGCTTTTATTGATATTCATGCAATCCCTACAAATACTAATGTGATCTGACGTAAGCATGTAAATACAACAATGTATTAAATTGTACTACAATTTCAATACACATATGTGTCTCGACCCTGTATAACCGTACGATTCACCCACAGTTGAATCGCCGCCCAGTTTCCCCGAAGACCTAGGGTTGACTCAATACTTTTATTGGTCACTTGCCCTTCACGGATCCACCACATTTATACGTACAGACAGCATACAACATCTACTAGAACCAACGGTTCCTCAATACCCTAGATGTCGACCCGGATGTTTATAACAATAGACAGCTCCGACACTCGGATTTCTAGCTTTCCGGATATTTACACGTCACGACAGATGTAGACGAACAGACAGTTCGACAGACAGACAGTCAGATACTTCAATTCCGTTTGCACAATTAAACGGCACAATCAATCACATTCAGCTATTATACAGAGATGTTCCGCAACAAATCATAGATGTTCCACAACAAATCAGACGATATCAAAGACGTTATCAAAGATGTTCTCAGAGATGCTATCAGCTACGTTATCAGATGCATTAACAGCTACGGTATCAGCTACGTTATCAGATGTTATCAACGATGTTATCAGATGTTATCAGCTACGTTATCAGCTACGTTATCAGATGCATTAACAGCTACGGTATCAGATATTATCAACGATGTTATCAGATGTTATCGGCTACGTTATCAGCTACAATAAACAAAACCAGACTAATAATAGTTGTCTCAAAAAATAATCTAAACCGTAGATTACGCTATTGCATTTAAAGCCTAATAGTGACTAGTAATTCCAAATATTCCACGTTTAAATCTGCATTGCAATAAAGGCATCATTATACGAAATGATAAACTGAATAAAATTCACAATAAAACGAAATGTAAATTTAACACTCACCCCTTTGGCTGGAGATTGAAAAGACGAGCTTATCTATCCTGTGATTAGATACTTTAGGTCCCGTAAAATTTATCATAAATATCCTGCCTTATATACTCTAAAATAGGAAAGCAGAAATCACGGCAAGATTACCGTGCACCCCGTGAAACTAATGTCCCGGATTTCATGTAAATAAACATTAGGCACATGCAAATCGTTACACGCCGCTTACCTTGGAGAAAACAACTTATTCACCCCAGGTAATGCATGTACGACGAAACAAAGAAAATGGTGAAATTTGCTTGCAATTAAGAAAAAAAAATAGTAAATTTAATTTTCGCCTAATTCTGTGACAGCGGTATGATTTCAATTGATATATCCGCGTGTTATCCAGAGAGTTTTCTCGGGTATGGAGAATGTAGTAACTATTTTAAACGATTTGGACACCCCACGCATGAAATGACTCGTGTTGCGATTAATGGTCCATTGCCTGATTTTGATTTAACTGGATTCGCTCGTGTGATATCATTCGAATTCGCTACAGTGTTACATCCGTGTAGTTATCTTTGGCTTGGTAGACATATATCTGAAAAGGCCTGGATGCCAATAGTGTTACTACGATATATGATTGATTGTGGTATGCTAATATCGTTGATTGTTTCCGAAGCTATTATATGCTATCGAGCTCAGAAAGAAGTTTGGCTACCACAACCCGATCTAGATCGTATAATTAGCGAACAGCGAAAACAGTTTCCAGATTTCAATGAAGACCAAATCATGAATTGGTCTAAGAAGTTATTTGAAATTAAAAAAGAACAAGCAAAGGATTTTGGACGAAGAATAATCGGTAAATTTACCCAGGGTGGACGATACGACAATGCAAAATATTCTTCGCGGTTGATTATAGACGTCGCTGAATACGATTTTATTGTAGCGGATTTAACGAAACAAGGAAAACTTGTATCCCGTAAGGATGCTTTTCCTATCCAATGGTGAGAAATTGGGTACGGTTGTTACCTATTGTGATGGATATAATTCCCAGTACACACATTTGAGAAGTTCTATGCTAGCTTATGCTTCTATCAATTTATTTTCGATGATAAATAGATTTCCTAATACCGCAGTTAGAGTAGCCACTGATTCTATTTATATCCACGAGAAATACAAATCAGCTGTAGCGGCATTCACAGATCCCGAGGAAAATTGGGGACGTTGGAGATTTAAAAAGGAAACGCTACATGAGTATTGTGAATCCGCAGACGTTACCATGGATGATAAATATCTTTCATGTAACCCCATTGAAATTCAATCAGAATTTTCTAATGCACCACCGGTATCTGATCCAATATGTAGATACAAGACAGTTTATTTAAACGGTTGTGGTGGGTCAGGAAAGACGACTCGTGCAATTGAATTATTTCGTGGGAAGTCCAACATGATTGTTCTAACACCAACTCACAGACTCGCCAGAGAGATGATACAGCGAGGGGTAAATGCCTGTACCTATCACAGTTTTTTTCGAGGGAAGGGTGACAAATGGACCCCTGATCAAATGGGTGATAAATTCATTCCTGAAATCATAATTTGGGATGAAATATGCACAGTGTCATTAGATGTATTACAAACATTTCTTGAATGGTTGTTAAACAAAAACACAAAAGTCGTCATGTGCGGTGATCACGGCCAACCACCACCATTTGTCGGTGCATCTCCACATGAATGGCTAAAGGGTTTTGTAGACTATTATGAAGAAATCAATACCGACCATAGATCACTTTCAGATAGATAATTTCAGAAACTCCCATGAATGATTTTTGGGAAACGTGGAGACCAAATGATTTGATAGTAGCAAGTAGAAAAATAGTCAGAGACACACTTCAGATGAAGTTATTTGAATTGCATAAAGAAAAATTTCCAACACTTCCAGTACCCTTGTGTTATAGACCTTCGGATACACGAAAACAGAATATAGAAGTTGATATTCCAGGGAAGAGTGAAAAGCAGATTCTCGTGTTAAATGATATTGTGCTAGTTGATATCATCGTCGTCGAAGATGCATTGCGTGCTAATAAATCCCCATGGACGCTAGGATACGCAGCAACAATACACTCTTCACAGGGATTGACTATATCGGATACAATTGTTTGGATGGTAGATAATCGCATCGAATGGTCGAATTTATTCTATCTTGCAGTATCCAGAGTACGAAGAATAAATCAACTTCGAAGAGTTGTCCTGACAGAGTCAGGCGATGATGACACTACAATGGATGATGCTAGCATCGTTGATGTTAAAATTATCGATAAAAAACTCTCCGGTTACAAACAACAAGACAACAAAAAACAACGAGAATTTAATATTGATGCTGAATTAATAATTACGCTGAAACAACAACAAAATAATCACTGCGCGAGTTGCAATTGTATAATGCGTTGGCAGTATTCGGATAAAGATCCTCGCCAATTTACCGTAGACAGAAAAAATAACAGTCTCGGTCATGTCAGAAACAATGTGATGTTGACTTGTCTTGAGTGCAATAGACGCAACGGCGCTAGTTAAGACCCCGTGGTGGTAATTGAGTATCGTCAGGAATCACTTGAAGTTGTTCACGAGTAAATCCTCGTTGAGGGGCAGTTGAATCCAATTTATAGATTGGAGGTCTACCAGTTGATCGTGTTATAGTAGATATCTTGTGTGCAGTAACACTCCAAATAGGATCAGTAGCCCTTTTTCTGCCACCCTCAAGCTCTCCTGGTTCGTATAAATACCTAACAGTGACATTACTACCAAGAATTGGTTGGGAAACGCTATAATCTTTTTGTGATATCCCTTGAATTTCCATTTAGGTATAGACTTCTTTTTAATCGCGTTGATAGGTTTCATGTTGATTGTTCTAGTAATCTCGTTATTCAGTGCGATAATCACAGTTGGTAATCTTTTGACCCATTCACGGGATCGCTTTTCTTGAATGAATTCTTTTGCGTATTGATATCCAAATAACCGCTCAGCAATCGTCCGATTAAACCGTTCAACAATTGCCTGATCGCGATGATGGTGACATTCTGATGTTTCATTGTAGATGCAACCACACCTTGAAATTCCTTACCAGGATCAACCTGTAACAGATTTGGCCAGTGCAGAGGACCTCGTCGATAAATCCTTTCAAATGCAGAAGCTACTTCAGTTGATGATTTTGTTTTTAACGGTTCTGCTTGTTTGTATCGACTCGCAATATCAACTACAGTTAACGCATATTTGTAACCTTTGTCATGAGGTAAAAATAATATATCAGTCTGATGAACTTCATTAGGGACAGTCACATCAAAATGCAAGTAATTAATCAGTTTAGGCGGTGGTAGATAAATTTGCCATATCGCCTGTTTGGATAACCAATGAGCCGCAGTGGTTTTTTTTCACTTTTGCAGCGCTAGCGAGTTTATTGATTGCTGCCTTGCCTCTCCAGTATCCTTTTGGAGAATAATCAATAGATTCCATGTTGTTATTAATTACCAGCACCTAACATCAATTTACTTTTCATAGCCAATTTTATCAAAAAGGAAGCCAATTTTTCTTTGAAGGATTTATCAGGAATAGCATTTAACGCATGAATTAATTTCACATCTGCTAGATGCATGTGTTGCAGATTATTGCTTTTATAAGCAACATCATGAAGGTGACACGCCTTATCAATAGCGTTTATTGGTTCTTCACCGGGTCGGGGCTGATTTTGATCATTGAGTCTGATATCAAGTCTGGTTCCCGGTCCACAGTAGCTATATCCTGGAAGGTGCTTTTCTCTGGGGTATTTTGCCCATGGGGTTCCAGGGAGTTTTGCCAATTTGGCTGCGATATCACCCCCTCGTTTTTTTTAAATCATCATTTCCTGCAGATCTCATAGACACAAATCTAAATTTCTTTGTACCACATTGTACGCATTTACCAGAAAGCGCTGATCGGTTATTTTTAGTTGTAATCGTCGTCAAGTCATCTGTGCCAGTACACGTTTTACACTTCACACAATATAGATCCATAATTTATGTATAGAAATATGGATATAATTGATTTTTCAGCGACTAAAGCAAGAGAACCGGTTAAGCATCATGCAGCGCTACCAAACTCTATCCGGATGATTATAATCGGGCCATCTGGATCCGGCAAGACGCAATTGTTGCTCAATTTAATAATGAGATGGATGAAGTGGGATAAGTTGTATTTAATTGCCCCTAGCGTAGATGATCAACGATGTTATGAAGTGTTAAAGGATTTTAATGAAAACGCTTCCGAGATTGCCGGCGAGGGTATTATTGAATTTATAACCGATATTGACGAGGCACCATCAGTAGAAGATCTCAATGGAAGTATTAACAATTTAGTTGTATACGATGATGTAATGTTAGATGAACAAAAAAATCCTGCTAGAATATTTTCCCGAGACAGGCATAAAAACACCGACGTGATATATGTCACTCAACGCTACGCACAGATTCCAAAAGTGATTAGAGATAACTGTAATATTCTTGCTGTATTCAACGGCGTTGATACTCATACGCTACGAAATATTTGGCAGACATGGTTTTCTGATATGGACTTCAATCAATTTAGAAATTTCTTTAGTAATGCTCAGTCAACCCCGTACGGATTTGTAACAATAAATTTACATGATCCTCGGACACGATATCGTATCGGACTTGATCAAATATTCGGTTGAAATCATTTATTATTCTTGCTAACCAGAACTGAAAGCTTTAGCAGCAGAGAGGGTGAACGACAACAAGTTGCGACCAAAATTTATTGAAAAATCGTAAAGTCTCCGTTTGATAAACGGAGACATTTTTTGGTGGGTTAAAATAGAGATTTCGATAGAAGGCTCTATTTTTTGTTTTAAAGATTCAATCTATTTTTTGTCTGAAAACGTTGTAGGGTTCACCCTCTCTGCTGCTGCAGGTAATACCTCACAGCAATAAGAACATGTTTACATGTTACTCGTGTGTGTGTGTGTGTGTGTGTGTGTGTGTGTGTGTGTGTGTGTGTGTGTGTGTGTGTGGAGCGGGGTCATCATCAGTCCTTAGTCTTTATTGTGTACTGTATGTGTACATGTTACTCGTGTGTGTGTGTGTGTGTGTGTGTGTGTGTGTGTGTGTGGAGCGGGGTCATCATCAGTCCTTAGTCTTTACTATGTACTGTATTTTCGGCTAACCGGGAAGCCGAAGGATGTCACACTATATTTACTCAGCATTACAGCTATCAGCAATCTGAATCAAAGTTAAACACATTTAGTTCCACTTTGAAATTTCACCTATTGATCTCATGAACGGAAGTTTGAAGTAGATAGCGAGAGTTCAAAGGGAAACAGGATTATTGTGTTTGCTTAAATACAATAATAAATACGTAAACGAATGCTAAACTTGATTCTTTTGACAATATACAGCATTGTGCGAAACACTAATTGTTTTAAGGACAGTACAGTTATTGTGGTTGGAATAATTAGTGTTAGTGACTGGATGCTTCCGTTGAAAATGAAGCCGGGAGGAGTGAACCAGCTTTGCACAAGATAGTTGTTTTCTATTTTTGTGAAAGCTGGTATCATTAACTTTGCTCCCTTTGAAAGAAAGTTCTTCCTCCATCGTGAACCCACGATCCGCAAGGACATTGTCCCCAGGAATTAACTTCTCCAGCAGCCCAGATTTAAGAGTTATCTCTTGGTCGGTCTGACACTCGTCCACCCCAGCATGCTGACAAAAATATCACTGCTCCAGTGGGACTAATGGCAACAAGCACCTTCACTGTGATGTGTCTCTTATAATTAGAATATGTTTGTGCCCTGGCCGTTAAGACTGACAGTCTTTCAAGGAAAATTTCAATACAATCAATAATGCACCTCACTTTTCTAAGTTTAGCATTCTGAAATAATTCAGGGAGTTCCATTTGATCACTTTCTGGCCACTAGTCCACCAACAGCAATGTACAATGTCTGAAGCCAACAGTGAAAAATCTTGGTTACTTGTGACACAGTGGTATCATACCGGTAGGCTAAATCTTCCATTGCCAGATTTCTCCTCAACTTTATTAATGTCATTAAAAGTTCATCCTTGTGCTTTAGTTTTGTTTTGTGTCTCTTGGCATGAGTACATGTTTCTTCAAATAAACACAAAAAGGTATCACTGTAAGACCTGTATAGAAATTTATTTTCTTGTCATTATCTTCTTTATATTTAAATTCTATAGACTTTTGCTTTAGGGATTTCATTAAAATGGCATTTTTTTCATCAGCATCTTTTAATTTCTTCATAAGTTCCACATTTTTGCATTGCACTTCATTAAGTTCATGTAAATTTGCCACCAAATCATTCAAAAGCACATCTTTGTCTTTCTGAAGTGTACCAAGCTGGACTTGAAAATGTCTATTCGTTGCCAGTATCCCTTGCAGAAGTGAAACATCACTGTACTGATGTACAAGGCACATTGTTCCAGGGATGGTCCTGGCTTTAAAAAGCTGTCGCCAAGAAAAATCGGCAACATCAATATTTTGTCGCCAATTTTCTAAGTGTCACCAGAACAAGTAGTGTACATTTTTCCAAGTGTCAATTTAGTCTATTAATGTAAAAGGCAATGAAAATTACAAAAGATGGATTAATTAAATGAATACTTTAATTACAACAAGCATTAACAAAATGTTACAAGGTGTTACATGAAGATCTGTCACGATGTTAGGGCTGCCCACTTGCTGAATGCAGTTTCAAAGTCAAAATTTTCACATCTGTACATGCTGATTGTCATTAAATTCTCGAGAGATGAGATGCAAAGTTTATTTCTGATGTCAGTTTTTATGAGGTTCATCTTACTGAATCCTCGTTCACAGTCAACAGTGCTAACAGGTGACACCAGTAGTCTCTCAGCAGCCACAGATGCGTAAGGGTATATTGTCCTGGATCTCACTGCCAACTGAATCAAATCCTTAACACCTCTATACGCCATACCATTCCTGAGAGTTTGAACCCTAACATAAGTCACAAAGCCAGCTAAGTCCTGACTAACCTCTGACTGATTACCTAACCCACAAGTAGACGAGTAATCTGAAACAGTGCCTGAAACCTCTGAAAGAATGGAACTGTTAGCCTATGAACCATACAAATAGGGATCAAACAACTTGGTTAGAGCACTCAAAACTGTCGAATCACCCTCCTCCGTGAACCTTGCTTTTAGATTATCTATAACAATATCTATAAATTTGGCACAAGACAATGCAGCCTCTGACCTTTGCTTAGCATTATCACTAATTGTATGGCCTTTGTACTCAAAAGTACATAAACCTGATGAATCTAAACTTGGTTCTGCTGGAATCTCAGAAAGAAACCTAGAAATGTTACTACCAGACTCGAACCTCAGATTTTCAAGAAGCTCAACAGTGGAGTGGAGAATGGGATTAACCTCGGTAAAGTCAATATCAGATCTCTGATAAGCTTGACACAGAACTGCCAAAGGCCTCAGAATGTCAGCCATATAGTGTGTTGTATAAACAAATTTGAAACAAGCAATGGGCTTATACATTGCAAGAGCCTTTGCAGACTTGTCTTCCAAGAAGACACTAACTAGAGCTTGAAAATTATCAACAACTGCCTGTACACTACCTTCAAAACTCAGACACCTTGTGTGGAATACCTGATGCAAGCGAGTGTGAGAAGACTCTAACACTGACTGAATTGCCTCAAGCCTACACATATTACGAGGGGAATAGGCAAAATACTTGTACATATTATTCAGTATATCTTGAAACTTGACCAAGTATGTAACCTCGTCAGCTGCAGCCTGTACCCAGAGCTAAGCGATGTGCAATGCAGTGAGTTGCAAGCAAACCTATAGTAGCCTCCTTCAACCTGGTAACAACACCACTCTTGCAACCCAACATGACTGCAGCACCATCCGTTGATACACCAATCAGATTGTCCAGACTAAAACCAAATGACTGACTAACAACTCTGAATATATAGATTCTGCATTTGCGGTTTGAAGCTGACGAATACCTAGAAATTGAGTCACTGGTTGAACACTGCCAGCCAAATTAGTTAGGTACCTAACATAAACAATCAAATTCTGATGTACTGAAACATCTGTGCTCTCGTCAAGCATGACGCTGTAAACACGAGATTCCTTTGCCTCGGTAGCCATCTAAAATCAACTATTACATCAGCCAACGACTGCTGAAACTCACTGGTGCTTCTGTGACTGTCATACGATGTGTCCTTATCTACTTTGAGGTCTGAGAGTTGGGTGGCCCCCTGAAATAGAAATAATCATTAATTTTGTATGCAATAAATATTTCATTTATTATTATACATGTTCTGACCATATATATATATATATATATATATATATATATATATATATATATATATATATATATATATATATATATATATATATATATATATATATATACATTGGGACCCCGCTATAACACGGTAGTTGGGAGCCATAGAATCCGACCGTGTTATAAGCAACGATGTACAATACCAACACAGTTTTGTATTCAATTGTGTGTAGCGTTGAGTGACATATATCACGTCAGAGTTTTTATGTCTACCTCGGGAAAATATAGCTGGGTTCTTTTGTTTATCCAACATTACATCATCGTACACAACGAGGTTGTTAACACATACATCCAAGTCTTCCACGGATGGTGCTTCATCGATATCTGTGATAAATTCAATAACGCTTCCGCCGTAAGCTTCTGAAACGGTTTCATTATAATCTTTTAACACTTGATAACAATGCTGATCATCTACTCTCGGGGCAACTAAATACAATTTGTCCCAGGTGAGATATTTCATTATCATCGTGAGCAGCAATTGAGTTTTACCACTTCCGGATGGTCTGATGATAATCATTCTGATAGAGTTTGGTAACATATCGTGATGTTTCACTTGTAGATTTTTCTTTAGCGCTGAGAAATCGACCACTTCCATTTGTTTATATAACATAAATATATTATGGATCTATATTGTGTGAAATGTAAGAAGTGTACGTCAACTATTGACCCAACGACTGTTACCACAAAAAATAACGGAGAAGCAGTCACCGGCAAGTGTGAAATATGCGGTACAAAAATAATATCGATTTGTGAAAATAGAATCTCAGAGATTCATCTACGAGTTTTCAAAAATAAAAAAAGAGGCGGTGGTATCGCCGCCAAGTTAGCTAAACTTCCATTAGCGCCATGGGCAAAGTATCCAGGTGAAAAACACCTTCCAGGATATAGTTATTGTGGACCAGGAACACGATTAGATATCAGACTTGATAGTCATGATAATCCTAACCCGGGAGAAAATCCGATAAATGCTATCGATGAGGCATGTCGGATACATGATATATCTTACCGGAGCGGTGATTTACAACAGCGTCATCTTGCAGACGTGAAATTGATTCATGCATTGAATGCAATTACTGATGAATCCGGCAAAGAAAAATTGGCTTCATGGTTGATAAAATCCGCCATGAAAGGTAAATTGATGTTAGGTGCGGGTAATTAATAACATATGGAATCTATTTATTATTCTCCGAGAGGATACTGGAGAGGTAAGGCAGCAATCAATAAACTCGCTAGCGCTGCAAAGGTAAAAAATACCACTGCAGCAAATTGGTTATCTAGACAGGCGATATGGCAAATTTATCTACCGCCGCCTAAACAAATTAACTACTCGCATTTTGATGTGACAGTTCCTAATGAAGTTCATCAGGCTGATATATTATTTCTGCCACATGATGGCGGTTACAAATACGCGCTAACTGTAGTTGATGTTGCGAGTCGATACAAACAAGCAGAGCCGCTAAGGACAAAATCATCAACTGAAGTGGCTTCTGCATTTGAAAGGATTTATCGAAGGGGTCCTCTGCGCTGGCCAAATCTATTACAATTTGATTCTGGCAAGGAATTTCAGGGTGTAGTGTTATCAACAATGAAACATCATAATGTCACCATTAGACGAGGGCATACTGCACTACATCGCGATCAGGCAATTGTTGAACGATTTAATCGGACACTTGTTTGGATATCAATACGCGAAAGAATTCATCCAGGATAAACAATCTCGTGAATGGGTTAAGAGATTACCAGGTGTAGTTACCGCGCTGAATAATGAGATTACTAGAACAATCAACATGAAACCTAACAACGCGATGAAAAAGAAGTATATACCAAAAATGGAAATTCTTCGAATTTCACAAAAAGATTTCAAATAACCAATTCTTGGTAATGTCACTGTAAGGTATTTATACGAACCAGGAGAGCTTGAAGGTGGTAAAAAAAGAGCTACTGATCCTATTTGGAGTTTCACCGTACATAAAATATCTAACATAACACGATCTACGGGTAGACCAGCAATCTAGACTGGATTCAACTGCTCCTCAGCGAGGATTTACTCGTGAACAACTGCAAGTGATACCCGAGGATACTCAATTACCACCGCGTGGTCTTAACTTGCACCTCTTCGTCTGTTGCATTCAAGACAAGTCAGCATCACATTATCTCTGATATGAGCAATACTGCTATTCTTTCTATCTACGGTAAATTGGCGAGGATCTTTATCCGACCAACTCGAACGCATTATACAATTGCAACTCGCGCAGTGATTATTCTGTTGTTGTTTCAGTGTGATTATTAATCCGGCATCTTTGTCAAATTCTCTATTATTTTTTTTATCCTGTTGTTTATAACCAGAGAGTTTTTTCTGATTATATCCTTGACGTTGTCAACGCTGATTGTAGTGTCATTATCATCTCCTGACTCTGTCAGGACAACTCTTCGAAGTTGATTTATTCTCCTCACTCTGGACACTGCAAGATAAATTAAATTTGACCATTCAATGCGATTATCTACTATCCAAACAATTGTGTATGTGATAGTTAATCCCTGTGAAGAGTGTATTGTCGCTAATGTCCATGGGGATTACTCAGCATGCAATGCATCTTCGACAACGCTGATATCAACCAGCACAATATCATTTAACACGAGAATCTGCTTTTCACGCTGTCCAGGAATATCAACTTCGATATTCTGCTTTCGTGTATCCGAAGGTCTATAACAGAGCGGTACTGGAAGTGCTGCAAATTTACATTTATTCAATTCAAATAATTTCATCTGAAGTGTGTCTCTGAATATTTTTCTACTTGCTACTATCAAATCGTTTGGTCTCCATGTTTCCCAAAAATCATTCATGGGAGTTTCTGAAATTATTTCACGAGCTATTGCACATTGGATTCTATCCGGTTGTAATCTGATTAGTTGTTTAAACTCGCGTAATTGTTCATCAAGTGATCTATGGTCGGTAGTAATCTCTTCGTAATAGTCTACATGATTCTTCAGCCAATCATGTGGGGATAAACCGACAAATGGTGGCGGTTGACCATGATCACCGCACATGATAATTTTTGTTGTTTTTGTTGATAACCATTCAAGAAATTTTTGTAATACTTTTAACGATACCGTGCATATTTCATCCCATATAATGACATCAGGGATAGTTTTCTCACCCATTCGATAATGAGTCCATTCATCACCTTTCCATCGTAAGAAGCTGTGATAAGTACAAGCATTTACCCAACGCTGTATCATATCTCTTGCAAGTCTATGAGTTGGTGTTAGAACAATCATATTTGATTTACCTTGAAATAATTCAATCACACGAGTTGTGTTTCCTGGCCCACCACAACCGTTTAAGTAAATAGTTTTATATCTACATACAGGATCAGATATCGGTGGTGCATTAGAAAATTTTGATATTTGGTGACACTTCAAGTATTTATCGTCCATCGTAACATCAGCAGATTTGCAAGACTCGTGTAGCGTCTCCTTTTTAAATCTCCAACACCCCCACGCTTAGTCCGGGGATGTGAATTCAGCCACTGTTGATTTGTATTTGTTGTGTATGTACATTGAATCAGTGGCTACTCTAACCGCGGTATTAGGAAATCTATTTATCATCGAAAATAGATTAATAGCAGAATAACTAAGCATAGATGATCTTAAGTGTGTATATTGGGAACTGTATCCAACACAGTAGGTAACAATTGTACCCAACTTAGTCCCATTGGATAGAAAAGCATCTTTACGAGTAACGAGTTTTCCATGTTTCGTTAAATCTGCTACAATAAAATCGTGTTCAGCGCTGTCTATGATCAACCGCGAAGAATATTTTGCATTGTCATATCTTCCATCTTGAGTAAATTTACCGATTATTCTTCGTCCAAAATATTTTATTTGTCTGTTGTCAATTTAAAATAACTGCCTAGACCAATCCATGATTTGTTGTTCATTAAAATCAGGAAATTGTTTTCGTTGTTCGCGTATTATATCATCTAGATCGGGTTGTGGTAGCCAAATTTCTTTCTGAGCTCGATAACACACAATTGCTTCGGAAATAATCAGCGATATCAGCATACCAAAATCAATCATGTATCTCAATAACACAATTGGCATCCATTGTTTTTCAGACGTATGTCTACCAATCCAAACATAACTACACGGATGTAATCCTGGAGCTAATTCAAATGATACCACACGAGCAAATCCAGTTAAATCAAAATCAGGCAATGGACCATTAACAGAAACACGAGTCATTTCATGTGTGGGGTGTCCAAATCGTTTAAAAGATTTAGCACATTCTCCAAATCCAAGAAAACTCTCTGGATAACACGCAGATATATCAACTGAAATCATACCCTCAGGGTGGTATTTTGTATTCCACAGTCCTCCATGGCCGAATTAAGACAGCTTGATTTAACATCCAATAAATAATCACTTCGTGTTGGACGCCATGAGTTCTTTTCTCGTGCAAAATGAGCTGCCACTAATGGAATCGTAAAACTATCCGTGAGTAGTTTTTCATGGAAATTATTCGAGTTTTCACATGAATATTTTACAGCGGCATTTTTCATCTTCGAATGTAGCTCTTCAGTGCGATATAATTCTCCATTCGGTCTTACAAGTTGATCAAATCATGATTCGAAATCTTCAGCGCTGCGAAGTAGCCACACTGATACAGGGTCATCTTTACACAACGCATCAATAGCATCAAATAACTTCTCTTCATAGAACACACCCTTACAAAACTCCTCAGGATATATATTACGGTTCTATCTCGTGGAAATACATTTACTGCTGGTGTCTACGCGTGTTCGTTATGATCAATAATTTCAATTGGAGCTCCTTTTGATTTATGTTTTGATTCGTGTAATATTTCTCAGGTTATCGTCGCTACCGATATTGGAAATCTTGATGATGTTTCTAATTTGATTATATCTTGAATTGTTGCCCCGAGCTCCTTCACTGTCAATCCCCATTCGTTTTTTTTTCCCGTCGTTGTTCAGTTAATTTATTCCCCCGGGATGCATTCGTGAAGTGTTTCATTACTCGTTCTGCTACACAATTCAAAGTCCGACATTTTCATAGGTGCTAGTTTTTCAATACTTGGTTTGTCATTTAGCGGATATATTCCATAAACAACTGCTGTTACAGGATAAGATCTCTTGTAGTATGGTTTGTCAATTCCAGTCAGAATTCCTGGTCTGGAATCTCGACTCACGATGACAGTTTTTTTATCTTTGAGAATTGGTTCAAATTTAACTCTGATAATCCATTTTCCTTCATCTACGATAATGAATTTCATTCTAAAAAAAATACTTTTTCCCCCAAGATGTGAAATTATCTCAGCTGCTCTTTCGTCGTTCATGGTAGCATCGATTATGGGTACATTGACATTATCATCAATAATTCGAAATGTCGACCACGTATGAGATGCTCCATCGCGCTTAAATTTATTAAAACAGTCACTGATTTTACTTAATATGTTTCTATCGTCTATTAGACTTTTTGGTATATCAGAGATTCTGTCGAGATTAAATCTAGCATTTTTCCAAGGCGTAATTTTCGATAATCTCTCGAACTCCTTCATATTATAATTAAAACAAGTATTTAAATAAAGAATTTATTATATAATGAATCATTGAAAATGGCTCATGATTGGATCAGTAACCCCGTGTAACAAATCATCAACCGCATCCCGTGATCAGTGATTTTGAAGCGTCTCGTGACGGTATTGTCAGACATCGCAGACTGAAGAAGCCAGTTGGTGCTATGACTAATCAAGGGTATTTGAGGTTTTGCGCTGGAAAGAACAGATATCTCAATCATCGTTTCATCTTCGAGGTATATAAGGGATTGATCAAGGATGATTTTGTGATTGATCACTTAAATGGCATTAAGACTGATAATTCTTATCAAATCTACAAGCTGTTACACAAAGTGAGAATTTTAAACGAGGAAGAACTGGTACTTGTAAAATAGTTGGGAAGAGACCTGTGAAATCATTTAATACAGCAACTAACGAGGAAATAGTATTTCAGTCTATGAAAAGCGCCGGTAGGTATTTCGGTATTTGTATGTCCTCAGTACGATGCGTTGCAGAGAATATAATCAAGACGGCGATTTCCAGGAAAAACAAACAAAAAATTCAGTTTACTTATATCTAACTATCTGTTTTTTGCATTATTCAATGGGAATAACTCGTTTAGGTATATTACGGCCTAACACAGTTACGAATCTTAAACACTGTCATCTAATTTCAATGGCAGTATCTGATTGGGTGGTTTCGCTATCATGAATCTCAACAGGATATAATCAATTATTCACTTTTTGTAGAAAACGAATCTAATACGAAGTGTTTACAAATAGTTGTATTCGTTTTTTTAGTGTCTTTTCAAGTATTCTATCTTACTTCAACGTTGTAAATGATTAGTATTAAACACAACAAAGAATAAAATCACCACACCTCTGTGTGCTGTTTTCATGTATAAACAGCTTATATACCATATCGTCTCTTATACTATTTGGGGTTTTCAAGCGGTCGAAAATTCATACGTGATCATTACAACCTATACACTTTCCCGGTGTATGGGTACTCTTTTGTTATTCATACAACCTAGGATTTTATCTAGGTTGTAATGATCACGTATGAATGTAGACCCCGCCCCCGTCATTATCATTCATTATCATTCATTCATTCATTCATTATCATTCATCCATTATCATTGTCATTGAATTGTACAATGACGCCATTGACGTCATTCATTGTATATAAATCCATTCAAATTCAGTCTAATGTATATATGTATATATGTATATATATGTAATTGTGACGTCTATTCCCTAAGCATACCTTCTTAGATTTCTAACCCGTTGTTTGACGAGTTAGTTATCTTCATAGGAGATTATGTTTAGTGGTACCTGTATTATTGTAACCTCTATGCGTCTCCGATATGAAGATACCTGAGGCGCATATGGGGGTCATCATATATAATCGCATATAATCGCATAATATCCCTATGCGTGAGTAAAATGAACAACAAATTACCACGAACGGGGTCCATAACGCATAATATCTCCCTGGACGTGCTAAGTTGACCAACATCTTATCACGGACAGAGTTCATTTTTGACGTTTTCAATTGAAAGTATATAATTATATATAAAAATATATTTTTCAAAAATAAATCATGAAAATATTACTCAGATTATATCTGAAATAACAAAATTGAAAAATATTGGGATTAAACTATTAAAAACGTTAGATTGTGATCAGATTCTTTCCGAGTATGAATATACACAAGAAAATATGCAACGAAATCGGTACATATTACCTAAGTCATATGTATTTATTAAGCGGATTCAACAGGCGATTTATGATTCTTTCAAAGAAAATGCCGTAGACAGGTTTGTCCCCTTATTTACTATTGTGGAAAAAATTAGAAAGGATTTGGGTCTTCAATATGAATTCAAGCGCGAAATTAATTCAAAAATTCGAAATATTAAAACGCTTATTCGCGAATCTGAAAATACCCCAATTGTTACCTCAGTGTAGTTATAAATAACGCCGCATAGGTAAAATTCTCACTATGTGTGTGACATGTATAATACCTGTTGGAACGCGCTTACTCACCTAGAACAAAAAATTTGTAAAGACAGGTAAAAGATTAGGAAATAAAATTGTATGACATGTATAATACCTGTTGGTAGATTATCTACACGGAAGTACAATAGTTTATGCGGTGGGGGTGGGGGGTAATTCTTAGTGATTTCTTTTTTCATTGGAAATCCGTTGAAATTGCAATGAAAATTCAAAGAATTTTCCATTTACGATTTTTCAAAAACTATTTTTTTTTAGCTCATCAACAAATATACATGAATGAGCATACTGCATTACTTGATCACGGTTTAATCTCACCGCGGTTATAACGTTTTGTTGAAGTTGTAATAGTTGATAATCCGTCAATAAAAACTTCTCATTATCTAGATTATCTAATACTACGTCTATGTAGAACCCACTTTTCGATTTTCCGCCGAGGATTTCTCTGATAGCAGTTTCAAGGAGATCTTTGTCATGGATGGATATTAAAACATGTTGATACATTTTATTGCAAATCTTATAGATTTTCTAATTGTTATGTAATTTTTGATTGTGAAATTATTTACGATGAAAAAGTTAATTAAGAACTTTTCACATCTAAAGTCATTTGTAGATTTTCCCCTCTGAGGTCAATCAAGTTGAAATCCTGATCGGTTATTCTAAAATTCATCCTTGTTATGAGTCTATTAGTGGTTTCCAAGTAGGTTAAATGAGGTGGATTCATCACGATGAGACTCCCCGGGGAAACATTCGGAGAAAACGTATATAAGATATATCCTTGATCAGCGTTATCTGATCTTGAAATATCAACTGCGAAACTCTCTAGGATTGCATCACAAATAACATGAATTGCAATAACTGATGATACATCAACGTTGCCAAGGGATCTGCGTTTGTTGTTTTTATATACTGAATTATTTGACGGTAGAATTTCTTCTGGAGGAATCGATTTATACCACTGCGAGTGAATCTGTGGAAATAATTCGTTAATTAGATTCCTCAGCGACACTTTCATCGCTGGAACATCCATCCCGGAGGATTTCCAATCAGGTAAAGTTTTGTCAGTGAGTGAAAATAATCTTTGAAAATCTTGTTTGGAAACACTAGCTTCGTTGGTTATCACATCGAGTAACGTTTTTTTTAGATAATTCATGTCAGAGATAATTTGATTTAACACCTTAACGCGTTTAATAATTTCATCACGTGTAACTGTTACATCAGTGAAAATCGAAGAATTTCCGAGGGAACGTTGAAGAAAATCTCGTAACTGTTGTAAATGCATTTGAAATAATTTTTTGATGTTATCAAATCTCACAGATAGATTATTATACGTTATGGTGAAACTTCCACGATGAAGTGTATCAAACCACCATGTTACAGGGCCCTGTGTTATATACTCTGAACTTTGCTCGTTTGTTATCACACGATAACGCTTTGTTAAATTTCTTTCGACAGTTGAGGCCTTTAACACGTAAATAAGCCAATCATCGTAATTTAAATGTATTTCAGGATCAGGTAAATCATCAGTGAAAAAGTCAGATAACTTAGGTTCTGTTAATCTCGGGTGAACCGCAGGGAGACTATTTAACCACGCTGTGTGAATCCGTGGGAAGAATTCGTCGATGACGTCGGTGAGGTTTTGACGCATCCATGGTACGTTATATCCTGGAAATTTAAAATCGTGGATATCTTCGACGCGAATTTTATAATCTGCTGCAAATGTTGTTTTCGTTAAATGATTAGTATTATCTATTATACGTTGAAGAAGATTCTGATTTACTTTATCCATGTCGTCTAAAATTCTATTACACACTTCCATGAACTTGATCACTTCGTCGCGACGGGGCGGGATTTCACTAATTGTTGTTATCAAATAACCTCGAAATCGCTCAAAATTGTTATTTATTTCACTAAATATACTTTTATAATAAAAGTCGATTATTGTAATAAATCGAGTATTTTCTCCTCCCACTGCTGCCGGTAACAGATATGTTATTTTATCTTTTAAAATTTCTGGTGGTGAGTAAGTAAAATCTCCACGTTCGTTGTAATAATAACCAATATACCCATGATAATCTTCTTTCGTTGAAATAAAGTCTTGTTTTAGTGGCTCCGGCGGTATATTTTTTATATCAACGGTGCCTGGGGGATACTCAGGATACCCCAATAGGGTTCTAATTGAGCTGTTATATATATTTACGGCGTAGTTAGGTGAATTTATCTCAATGACCGTTGACAGTAACGGTTCATGTCCTTTTATTTCAATAGGATATTTATCAGGTTCATCTGGGATGGAAATTACATTTTTTCCTGTGATTGCTTCAATGGAATTTATGATCTGCGCGTTGATATCTTCGATGTCATATGCGCCGGTGGGTAGGTGTATTGTGTGCCATTCTGGTTCATCGGTGCCGGGTTTATTTCTGTTTGAAAATGTAAAACCGTTATTTGGAAGTTTACCATTAAACGGTTCTGATCGCACATTTGGCCAGCTGTAATAACATCTTATTTGCGTTAGCGCTATCTCAGATGCTGCCAGTGGAGGATTAATTTCAATGCTAAACTCTGGTGTGTTTGTTACCACCGAGATCAACTTTGTTTTCGTCGTGGTAGTATTTTCTGCTATTCGTTGAAGTAGTTCTTGCGACATTATTATTATAATTGTCAACGTTGAAATTGTTCACAATTTCCAATTTCGACATCGTTGAATCATATAACCGAACCATTTTCGAGAATTCATCATCGGATATAAACGTGTTATCGATGGATGTTGAGATCAACATTGACAATTGCGAGTATGCGGTTGATACAACATGAAATTTTATTATGTAGTCACGCAATTTATAATGACTGCATGATGATATTTTTTTGCTATCCCGGTTGATATACTCGCGATTGTAGCCACCGCAGAAATGCAAATTGGAACTACGACCGGAGCAATCATTGTAACTGATGCGAGTATTATTCCAGCGCCAGCGAGAACGCCTGACACCGAGTACACGGTAACATCAACTGCGGTGATTCTTCGTCGGTATTTTTTTTTTGTTTGATATTCCTCAGTGAACGCTTTGAGTTTAGTTTGCAATTCTCTGACCTGATCATAGCGGTATTGTTGTGGCGTTGTCATTTTTATTTTAAAAACGCTAGCGTTTTCAATTTAGTTATTTACTTTAAATCCGCTACGAATTCCTCATACCATGACATTGAAACCCTAGCTAGTTTATTATCAGTGGATATTATCGTGAATTGTTCAATCGTATCCTTGTCGATGATCGTTGATATTATATTATTGACCCCCAGATGAACTCGACGATGATATATTAAATTGAGTTGGAATCACTAACGTTAATCGATAAATACCTTTGACGGTTGCAGTGATATTTAATATGTTATTTAGTGGAGTCCACGCAAATGATCCGTGTTGAATCGTGTATATTACGTTGTTGGTTTCCTCATGAGGAATTTTTGTTTTTTCAACGATTGCTATCATCCTTGTTGCATCCGCTATGATGCCATTGCTGGTCGTTTTGAGAGCATCGATGGATTTTGTAATAACCGCGATTGAATCTAAAATTGATCTCTCCTCGCGAATAACACCTAACTTGGAATTAATCGCGGTTATTTCATCAAGTTTTGTAATAGTACTTGCAAGAGTTGTTTTAATATCATCTGGTTTTGCATTCTTTCCGAAGAACTTGTCGATAGCGTCATCGGGTTTTCTAAAATTTCTTCGTAAACTAGTAAATTGATCAACATGAGAATCAAATTCAGATCGTAATTTTGGTAAATTATCCACGGTGGCTTTTACTTGTGCTATATGTAAATCAGGGTATGCACGCGGAACACCAAAGAAGTTATTGATTGGAGTTTCAATGGAATCAATGATATCCTGTTGGAGTTGATTAAATTTGGTTATATGATCGTTATATTCGTCACTTAGTTTTTTCATATCAATGGCGGAGTCACCAGCGGCGACTTTAACGTCATCGATGATTTTTTGTAATCCCGTTAGAGCATTTATTTGATCATATAATTTTTTTAATTCATCTAAGTTTGCTATCGATGTGATAGCTTTATTGATTATTTTTTTACTTGTCCGATAGTAACCCCTTCTTCGGAAACACGTGGTACTGATCTTCCAAAAATATCTTCCATGTTATATATTACACGTTTCTCTTTAAGTGATTTTTGGATGGAAAATTTCCATTTCGTTTACAAATTTCATAATTGTGTACTCGTGGATGGCTTTGTGAGGTAATTTAGAACTCGTCGAGATAGCTGTCAACGCGTTAAGAACCTCTAGTCCACAAATAGGAGGATCTGTTAATGTCTGCGTGGGTAACGTTGAATACCAAATTGGAATTTTGGAAAATTCAGATACATATTTGACAAATTCGTTCGGGGGTGGTAATCCATATGAGTCAAAATAAATAATCGATGTTGGATATATTGCGTAACAAACCCAATAAGTTCCAGGCCCAGTGTTGTCATCAAGATTAATTATAACAGTTTCTGGTATTTGTGGTTGTGCTGGTAATTGATCTTTCATGAATACACCTTTGAAATGTTTTATTGGGAGTTTTTTTACTGAGCCGAGTAAATCAAAATTCGACATAGGATTTAACTGGTTTTGTAATATCTTGTGAATCGACTTCCTGGTAGTCTGAATCCCTTTCCCTTTTTTTAGTTCTAACTGATTCACCGGTTGCTTTCTTTAGACCCTTACCAAATACTTTATTAACAACGTTAGAAGCATGTGCTCCAGCTGCCCCAGTTCCTAATGCTCCAAGAAGTGCTGGGGCTGCTGATGCAATCAATCCTGGAATTGCAGCTAACAGCGGGAATATACCACCGGTTTTAATCATATCGTTGACAGCAGCTTGTAAAAAAGTCAATTTAACTCCTGTCTTAGCTTTTAACGCTTTATTGAAATGATTAATCTGGGTTTTCGTTAGCGATAATTTATTTGATCCACCTGTCATCGCGGTTTTTTTTAAGCGTTATCGTTGTGCCACACGCAGTAGAATTTTTCGATTGAAGTTTCTTTATCTGACCAGGTGTCAGGGTGACATTAACATGATTGTACGACATTTTATTTAGATAGTGATCATCTAATTGTCCCATTACATATTTTCTATTGGTGCATCAATGATTCACATTTTTCCACCACCACCTTTGAGCGTCATAGATTTATCACTAAGAATAACAGCAATTGCTCTAAATCCTCCAAGGGCATTACCGATACGAGCTTGAAAGTTTACATCAACGGTCGAGTGTTTAGATAGATCAAGATGTTGCAACGAAAAGTAATAAATCGGGTACAAGTCTTTAAAATCCAACTGTGATATTTGTAGTCCAGTATCGACGTTTTGATCACGACCCATATATGACCACAATCGATGATATACTCGTCCTATTTGATTGTTACCGTAATCGAGAATAAGTTGTTCTGCGGGTTGTTGTTGATTACTTATTCACAATGATACATCACTGAAGTCACATTTATCAAATATCATATGAGACCGCAATTGTAAACTGTCATCTGCAACCCCAGCTATTTTTTTGTAGTTCTATTAATATTTTGTAGCGCAACAAGGACATGTCTCGGTGCGGAAACATTTTTTGTAAGTGCAAGTTGCCAACTAAAAGCGCCAACAACATTATTTGTTGTTGTATCAGACCAGGACAATAATGATCTTCCTCTTTGATCCATAAAAGATAACAACCGAGTCTCAACAGTCAACGATGGAGTCATAATTGGCATCCATATTGCTAACTTTGTTAAATCTACATTACCATCTCTAACATGAGCAGCACCATGCCAAAGAGCATGATCGTCAGTTGATCTTTGCGCGAGTACTACAGTATGACTAGCACCAATGGAGTATTATCATGTTTTGTGGAATTATTTCCAGCTCGTTTTCTTCCAATGAGAACTTCTAACCGTGATATATCATCGAGAACACTTCTTGAACAAGGTATATTACCACCGTAATAACTCTCGCCGGTAAATTTTTCATGAGATTCTTCTTCAAGTTCTTCTTGGGGTTGAAGATCTTCCACAGGATCTTTTTGTTTTCATCCTCCTCGCCCTCGCCCTCGTCCTCTTCGTCCTCGTGGACTTGGTTATATACGTTTTCGTTCTTCTGCTCGTTCTTGTTTTAATCGTTCTCGTTCTTCTTTCTCTCGTTGTTTTTGTTCGGTTTATAATCGTTGTTGTTCAGATACTAATAAATCTCTTTTTTCCTGATTTTCGAGAATGTTTTGTTCAACAGCAGTTATATATGCCTGATACAGGGGATCTTCATTATCAATTTGTGGTAGTAGATATTTAATTTCGTAAACCGCTTTAGCCATATTAGTCATAATTTCCTTTAGTGTAATATCCCAGCGCAGCAAACTCTACTAAATTTTATCAATACGTGCTAAAGTTTCCTCGGTAAATTTATCTCGTAATTCTTGAACTCTATCATCGCTTTTTTTTGGAGGTTTTACCTCTAGTTGTGCAACCGCAGGTTGTGATTCTTTTATCGCGGTTACAACCTCTCCAGTTGCCGTAGTTATCGGCTTAAATAAATGTTCAGTATCAGCGGTAAAATCTAACTTTGCTTGTTGTCGAGCTTGCAAATTATCTCTGAAAGAATCTCTCACCGGGAAAAATTTCTTAATCGCAGCCAACCGTTCTCTAGTTAATCTAGTTATTTGTGCTTCTCCGACGTTTGCCATTTATATAAAAAATATATCCCTAATTCATCATTGTATCTATAGCTAATTCGGTTAACCCGTTAGCAGCAACGGGATGGTGACAACGACTATGGCGTCATTTTTTTTTAAAATTCTGTTTGCCCGTGGACGCCTTTTTAAAAAAATTTTCGAGGATGAGAAACCCCTACTTTGACAAATAGGGCTCTAAAATCGTTAAGGCTCCATTTGGCAAAAGGAGACTTAAAATGTTTTGCTTAAAATCCAACCCAATTAGAGACGTCCGATTCACCCCCCTCCGCTGCTCTTTGTCTAGGCCCAAACCCAAACGTACATTATTTGTCTCACCCAATATTTTCATATAAAGTATAAGGAACTTTGCACTAGTGTTCACGTTCAATGTTTATATGCGGCACAATAACATAAATATCTTAATGAGGGCTGTGGTATGACCCTTACGTCTGAAGTATCCAGTTTATACTCGTGAGCCAAGAAAAATAACAACATTACACGTAGCATGCTAATGAGGTATTATCACATTGAGTTGACAATAAATAATTAATATTTATTACAAGAAACTGTTTTATTTTCATCACTTCCAATTTTCGAAAGTTATATTGTAAATAATAAAACGATACTGGCTACTCAGCTCTACTGTAGTTATATTTAGTTCAAGCGGTAACGAAAAGTAACATTTTTTTTAGATTATTCATGGGTAATTAGAGATCTGTGTCACTATCGTATATAACTATTCTTTTCTTTGGAGGAGTTGAAGCTGTGTGTGACATGCTTGTGTTGTCCTTAATATTGATTGTAAAATTGCATCTATGTAAAATAGACCCTCCAAAAACGGACTCTAGCGGATAACCATGTGCTAAACTTTAAAGTTCACGGATTCTTTGAAGATTTATTTTTCTGTTCTGGAAATATGACAAGTGCTACAGTGAAATTTGCTGATGGAAGTATGTGCTGAATGTTGAGTGTAATATTTGTGATTAAATATTGAAGGCATATTTTTGATTCAACCGGTGCAAAATGGAGATACTTAACAAAATTTAAAAAAAAACAACATGTTTTATATAATACTTTTCTGGCTGTTAGTAAGTTTTCCGTAGTTGTTAAGAGAGTTGGGAGGCTGTGAAGTGTATAGGTCTATAGTCTAGATGCGTGGAGAAGTGTTTCTATTATATTGCTTATTTCACCCAGCATTGAGAATTTTATCCTATCTGTAGCACAGTACATTTTTAGGTCAGCATCATTAAATGTAGCTAACAGTATAAACTTTGTTTCACACGAAGTATTTAAAATTAGTTAGGTTACTTTAGCAACATTTAATGACGCTGATTTAAAATTGTATTGAGCAAGGACTGCATATAGGATAGGATCTCTGACCACGCTGTGTGGAACTAACAAGCATATTACCAAAGAGCTCGACATAAAATGCGTTTGTGATTGTCTCTCTCGAAATGTTTCTGTATGGTGTGTTCTCAAACATGGATTTAACTTAAGTTACTATGTTTCTGTTATATATTTGTTGCTGTTGTTGTTGTTGTTTGATTTTAGTACAACTAAGTCAGGCACAGCAGAAGACAACAAGGGTTCCTATTTTTAAAGTAGAGTTCTGAGCGCATGAACAAGGTTTGAGATGACTAGACCGAGACAGGAAAACTAAGGTTAGATTTTTTGTGGCATGGGTGAGAGAAGTGTTTGTCTGTTGTCTGTATTATATCAATCTAAGTCCCACTCATTTGCTCAGCACTGATGCTATACAAAACCCCCCTTTCCCTTGTCGCTATAAAAAGCCCAATAGCCCCATATTCAATTTCCCTTGACGCTATAGTGACCCAGGGTGTACTTAAAAGTCTTGTCGCTATAGTGGATATGGGGGTCTTTCAATGCTAATTCCCCTTGTCGCTATAAATGTTTTTGCTATAGTAGATATGGGGTGTTGTAATGCTAATTTCCATTGTCGCTATAATGTCCTCCTTCACTATTTTCAATAAGTCAACTGGCTTGACGAAAAATAGCAATCACGAAAACCATATCAGAGAAACAGTTTGCGCAAAACTAGATAAACATTTAAATGCAGACTGGCTCTCGGTACAGTCATATTAATTGCTATCAACTGAGCTAAACTACAGAAGAACTAAGAATGATCGTGATTATAAATACAAATCTTGGATATCACAGACAATAACACGTGTAGAATTTGCGTCTGTAACAGTGGTTAGATACAACTACAGACTTGTCACAGAATTAGGCGAAAATTAAATTTTGTTTTTCTTAATTGCAAGCGAATTTCACAATTTTCTTTGTTTCGTCGTACATGCATTACCTGGGGTGAATAAGTTGTTTTCTCCAAGGTAAGCGGCGTGTAACGATTTGCATGTACCTAATATTTATTTACATGAAATCCGGAACATTAGTTTCACGGGGTGCACGGTAATCTTGCCGTGATTTCTGCTCTCCTATTTTAGAGTATATAAGGCAGAATATTTCTCATAATAATTTTACGGGACCTAAAGTATCTAATCACAGGATAGATAAGCTCGTCTTTTCAATCTCCAGTCAAAGGGGTGAGTGTTAAATTTACATTTCGTTTTATTGTGAATTTTATTCAGTTTATCATTTCGTATAATGATGCCTTTATTGCAATGCAGATTTTAAACGTGGAATATTTGGAATTACTAGTCACTATTAGGCTTTAAATGCAATAGCGTAATCTACGGTTTAGATTATTTTTTGAGACAACTATTATTAGTCTGGTTTTGTTTATTGTAGCTGATATCGTAGCTGTTAATGCATCTGATACCGTAGCTGTTAATACATCTGATAACGTAGCTGATAACATCTGATAACGTAGCTGATAACGTCGGCTGATAGCATCTCTGAGAACATCTTTGATAACGTCTTTGATATCGTCTGATTTGTTGTGGAACATCTATGATTTGTTGCGGAACATCTCTGTATAATAGCTGAATGTGATTGATTGTGCCGTTTAATTGTGCAAACGGAATTGAAGTATCTGACTGTCTGTCTGTCGAACTGTCTGTTCGTCTACATCTGTCGTGACGTGTAAATATCCGGAAAGCTAGAAGTCCGAGTGTCGGAGCTGTCTATTGTTATAAACATCCGGGTCGACATCTAGGGTATTGAGGAACCGTTGGTTCTAGTAGATGTTGTATGCTGTCTGTACGTATAACTGTGGTGCATCCGTGAAGGGCAAGTGACCAACAAAAGTATTGAGTCAACCCTAGGTCTTCGGGGAAACTGGGCGGCGATTCAACTGTGGGTGAATCGTACGGTTATACAGGGTCGAGACACATATGTGTATTGAAATTGTAGTACAATTTAATACATTGTTGTATTTACATGCTTACGTCAAATCACATTAGTATTTGTAGGGATTGCATGAATATCAATAAAAGCTAGCAACTTGATTGAATACAAGTATATGTTCGTGCTAGTTGTCGCAATCCATACGTGCGATAGTATAGTTTAATGTTTTGTGTTTGTCATCGTAATATATACTTGTATTAATATAACTATCGTAAAGGTTCCTTGGATCTGTGTATAGTCCAAGAGATCCCTTTACATCTGAGTTTTATTTTGTATTGATATTTCAATTATTCATGTATTGTGAATGGTTGTGAGTGTAATTGTGGGTTGAACGCATGAGTTATTGTGTTGATACATCTTTATTTTTCATTAATAATTTATTTCATAAATTTACATTATTTTTCACACTTGTGTTTGTGTTGTTCATTTAATCCACCATCCACTCGGTAACAATTCTGTTACAAGACTATGGTCTCCTTTGTACATTTCAGTTTAAAAAAGATATATTTCAGGGGTCATCTAAACAATCGGAACTTAATATCCTATGGGATAGACCATTATTTCCAATACGGCAGCTGATTGAATGAGAGTGATACGAAGAAAAATCTTTCATGCCACACAGTCACTTATTTTATTACAAAGAGACGAAAACAGCTTGGTAAGTTTTTTTATTTATTTATTTAGTCATTATTGTGCATCTTTGTGGATTAACTGTGTGTATGTTTGTTTTATTGCAATATTTTTAAACGTCTCCTAACACATCAATTCCTAATTAGATTGTTTACTTTATTCTTAATATTTTTACTTTATTCAATAGTGAAAGTAATGTTAATGTTACAGAAGCAATTGCTAAACTGCAAAAAAGCCCACATATTTTTGTTCCTTCTATTTCTACTAGCTATTGCAATTTAGTTGAGTGGTAAATAAAGATAAAATCATTAACAATAAAGTTATTATTATAAGTAAATTAAAACGAAAAATCATTTGTGGCGGATATTTTCAACCTTATTATCACATAGTTAGTAGATTGTCACAGTGGCGTACTAAAATAATGTCGCCCGTGGGAGATTTTGTTCAAAACAGGTTTTGTTGCCCCAAGACCTCTGGCGCTCGAGATTATGGCGCCAGAAGATCCTGGCGCCCGAATCGACCGCCCCGTCCTACCTCCCTCTCGTTTTTACGCTACTGGATTGTCACTGGGCTCATTACAAATTAGGTGTGACCGGAGATGGGAATGTGCGCATGACACAGTTTGGTGAATTTCGTTTCCGAAATATTGTTTAATGACATGAATTAATACACTATTTAATCTCGTTAACTAAACAGTGTTGATTGGTCATTCGATTAAGACCTAATATCGCGTTTCCTTCAGCTGCCTCATACACTTGCCGTTGGTTAATAAAATGAGTGTACTCTTTTGTGGATTTCAGAAGGTATTGTACGATTTTCGAATGAAAGTGCTAACTTACATTGGAAATTATTTGAAATAATTCATGTTGGAATTTATTCCCAAGTAGATGAGAAAAAAATTTCATGCACAAAGGAATTCGATGGATACAAGTCTTAGCCGCAGCAGTATGAATAAGTATATGACCCTGTGACATTTTAACAAGCCACATGTACATGTTCTAGTAGAAGTCGTCTTTTCAGCTAAGATATAGTTATCACTTAGCTACTTTTTTAACATTATTACCTTTTACAGATTTAAACTTAATAATAATAAGCACACCTGGTTTCTCTTTCAGGTGAATATTTATTTGCAATAAATGAGAGGAATATCAACACAGACCAATTAATTTAACAATGTCCCCTCTAAAATAATGACTAATATATATATATATATATATATATATATATATATATATATATATATATATATATATATATATATATATATATATTCAAGTGATAATTTTTTATTCTGCTGTGACACTAGCATCATTGCAATTAATAGCTGTGTACTTATTTTTCTGAAGCACTCGCTACTGCTAACCTTCTAACCAGATATTTCTAGTACTAATTAACTCTTAAATAATACTGGCCATTTGGGCAATTATTTTACAAGCAAGGATATTCGTCGAGTATCGATTCCTCTTAAGAAATTGTGTTTTGTTGTTGATGTTTGATTTTTGACATTTTTTGTATTGCAAAGTCTTAAAAAACATATGTACAGATTAAAGACAGTAACGTTTAGTTACGATGCACATTTACAGATTGGGAGGTTCTTAGTTTGAACAATTTTACAACTTTATATTGTCATGGGGTCTGACAAAAGTGAATGTTAGGCTTGTTTTACACCTGATCAACAAAACACTTTTTTCTTAAATAAACAAGATGGATTTCATTACTATTCTGAGAGAAAACTTTGATTCAAGTCTATTGTAGAGGTCAATTACGCTACGTACAAATACGTTAAAAACCATAACAATAATCTTATTGCGCATGAATTAGATTACCTCTTTTCAGTTTGTGTTTAAAGTTGTATGTATACTAATTGATAAACTTTCAGTATTTGTCGTATGTACTATATGAGCTTATATAAGCTGATGAAAATACGTAATGGAAATTGAATTGCATTATTAATAATTTTTCTAAACTAGACTCATGCTAGGACAGTACATTGAAATGAAAGCGAAGATATAAAATATCTTGATTACCTTGGAACGTACGGTAGGTTAAACTTAAGGAAGCTGAGAAAATACTGCATACATGTAAACAGTGTGAAAAACATTATGTGACTGGAAGAGGGAAAGCACAAACTGTCATTTTGTTAGACGGTAGCAGTGCAAGCTGTTATGTAGTTTAAATTGATACCGACTAGGACATACCTCATTATGATCCCTATTGACCATGGGTTGCTAAGGACATACCTCATTATGATCCCTATTGACCATGGGTTGCTAAGGACATACCTCATTATGATCCCTATTGACCATGGGTTGCTAAGGACATTAGGATTACTAAGCTTAAAGAACATGGGTGTCCTTTTTTCGAACATGACTTCTTTCAAAGTTCCCACATAATCTACTTCTTCCTCTTTTTGATAGGAAAAACGTCAAGATATATTTATTTAATCCACAAAACTTATATTGATTAAATGCGGAGCCACCTGGTCGTAGAGTGATCTATGGCGCTAGTGAGTCAGAGACTCGTGCTCGTGAGAGCTTGCAAGTAGATTCTCGTGGGTCGGTGGTTCCATTCGAAGGATTTCTAAATCTTCTCTATACCAATTATGCTGGCGACCTGAAAACTGGCGTAAAGTCAACAAAAGAAACAACTAAATTAAATGCCAGTCATGAAGTAGCAAAATATATTTTTACCTTAACTCGAAAGAAAATGTCAAAAAAGGAAAGCGATCTCTTAAAATATATTTCCTTACAAAGGAACCGCGTTCCTTCGTATTATCTTTTGGATAATAGTCATATTCTCTTTTATTCTGTCTAGGATCAGAAACCTATGTAATGACCTTACAAATATCTGGACGACACCTGATTGATAATCATTGATGCAAATCTATCGTGTAAGCAGAATGTAAATAGCTTATTATTTGTATGTATCCTCAAGACATAATTCAAATGCAAAATCTAATATTTAGCCTTAAGGAATGTTGGTCCTCATTTCTACAAACACGTTTCTATTGCTGTTTTGACTGAACCCGAAACTTAATTTCGTGGAATATCTTTATTTTTTGTTGTAAAAAAGGATACGAGACTATTTAAGTAACGTTTCTTCTTTACATTCCAAATATAAAATGATTTTTTCCCCCAGAAAGTGCAATAACCAGTTGATAGTTGATGCATTACATACTAAATGCTATTCAATTCTCTATATGCCTTATATATATATATATATATATATATATATATATATATATATATATATATATATATATATATATATATATATATATATATATATACGTATTTTTTTCTGAACAGTTATTCATTAAATATCATTATATCTTATTTGTTATTGTTCTTTTGTATATTGTTCCTGCCTTTAAATTAATGTGTATCAATATGAATGTATGGTATGCTGAGACAAATTCTTGCCGACCCGTTTTAGATAAATTAGCATATACAATGTTTAACTAAAACAAATTTAATCAACAGTGATGTTATGTATTTGATCGACTACCTTTCGTTTATTTTTCAAAGAATTTCGAGCGGATCATTTTGAGAGTTCTGCTGTAATAGAAAGTTGAAAATGCTAAAAGAGGATTTCAGGTATGTTATTCACTCATATTACCTGCCTTATTTCATTCTGAAGATACTGCATCTGTATCTGTATTTATAACGTAGCTTTAAGAATAGTTCAGTCGTATTACTACGATGTATGCAGCTCAATAGTATATAGTGATGTCCAGTACTGGGGCATCATACCGCAGACATGTAGCATGATGTCCCACCCAGTCACATTATCCTGACACCAGGGCGACCAGTCCTAACACTAATCTGTTAATGCGGGACAGCTGTTAGTACCATTTTTGTATGACTCGGCAGGGGATCGAACACACGATATTCCGCTTCCGAGGCGGACGCTCTAACCACTAGGCCACAGAAGTGGTTCTAAGACACCTTATGATCGGATTCTACAACACGCTGAATAAGGATGTACGGACAGATTAACAAAATCATTGTACCATAGGAAATTCAAATTTCATGTACCCAAGTAAATGTGAAGGACTATTCTCTGTCCTCGATTATATGGGAAAAACAAATTCTTGTAAATATCACAACTCTGTTTTTCATAGCACAATTCTGCATTAAACATGAATATAATTTTTTCATACTTAAACACCTTTGAACATGGGCTCGCATGGGGAATTTCAGAAAATATACTACATTTGAGCTGATTGCAGCTCAAACAAGGTATTTACACCGATTGATAAATTTTTTCGAAACGTTTTGGATCCTCATGTTAACATCTGATTACATTTGTGCTAATCACTAAAAAAATTCTTGAATTTTGCTGTTTATGTGTCTTGCTTTCCTTGTTGCACGGTTGCTGTTTCTGTATATCTCTACGCTTTAGCAATTAGACAAGCATTTCTAGAGTGCGTAATATTATTTCCATCATTATTATATTAACACAATTCCGGGAATAATAACTATTCAGATATTTTAAAAACAATGTTATCTATTTATTTGGGGCATGTAGAACTATACGTAAACAAAGGCTACGTGGAGTATAGATTAAACGGAAGTGTATTGTTACGTTGCGCAATTTCTTTGCAAAAGCATCCTTTAAATAATAGGATAAGTACATGTATATAGTTTATTTTATACATAAATAACAGGAGGTTTTCTTCATTTCCATCACGAAACCATTTGCTACGTTAAATTCACTCACTATTACAGTGTAACGTCGTAAATGTAATTTTTGAATAAATCTGTCAATTTCCAGATGGAAATAACAATTATAACCAGCGTATTTTTCATTAAATTTTGTTAACGGGGTCTTTATTTATATAGTGACAATATTAATTCTTTAAAACTAAAGCATTAACTGGGCAAACAACAAAGGATCGTCTGCAGTTATATAAATCTGATTTGAACAACTGTTTCATTTGCATGATATAGAGATTGAACAACGCACGCTTCAGTACCTCAACTGGTATAGCATTATTGTCGCACCAAGTTGGAATTCCCCAAAACATCAGTGTTTCATTCCTTCTTTTTTCATTTTAAGAATTAATATCCATAATAGCAACAGCTGTTAATTCACGAGTTTGAAATCAAATTAGTAGTTTTCAAAACGAACCAACAAGCATCACACAATTTTAAAATCATTTCATTTATATGTCATGCAAGGCAACATTTTTATCACTATGCTATCCATCTAAAATGGAACTATACAAGGGTAGCTAATTATGGCTGCATAATAAGATAATAATGGTATTTGAATCATTGTTGTGAAGTGGTTATTCTTTCATAATTAGATAGAATAACTGTCATATTCAATTTTTCATCCTGAAGTTTTAATATTTTCCTGTGACTCTTCCACATGAAGAATAATTGGTTTTAGACTGACATAAAAATTATAAACTTCCTTACTACATTAATGATGTTTCTAACAATTACTGAAATTAGAATCATTTCCAAACAGTGGGAACCATGTCCACAGTAGCGATTGAAGTCAAGAAACTGATGTATGATGTTTTAATTGAAAATATTGTTCGCATTGCTTCTTCGCCACAACACCAGCAATTATATGAGTATGGGTATGGTATTCAAGGTAACTAGAGTAGAATGACTAAATATCTTTGCATCAGAAAGTTATTGTGGTGGAACCAGTGTTGTCAAGCGATTATTATTCCATTGTTATATAGTCTGATATTTGTATACTTGTTTGTTTATACTAAAAAAATAAAGATGTCATGTTTTATCTCATTTCTCTAATAATTCCTCCAATCAACAAAAACTGTTTGGACTGACATAATTTCATAATTGCCTACTAAATCAATGATTTTTTTCTAGCAATGACTGAAATGAGAAATTACACATTTCCAGTGAGAAACATATCCCAAGGTCAGGATGGAATCTAAAGTAACTGAATTGATTTATAGTTTGTTAATTTAAGAGGAAAATGGTATCATTCCTATCCGTTATCCAGCAAAAATAAAAATAAACCCAAACAAGTTTGTTAAATTTATTTATCTAGATACTACATATTTATTGCAATGGCATACTTTCTATTTTTCATTAAATGATAACCTCCAAACTTTATATACTTATAGTTTATAACAACAGAAAATCATAAATATCATAGCATTTACAGCTGAAAATCATTTATTCAAAGGACATCCTGCTTGAATATAAGTACCACTACTATAATTACTATGACTATTAAAAATACTACTACTACAAATCGTGCACGATGTAAAATCGCCATCTTTGAGACTCTAAGTGTTGGTAAATAGCATTTGCAACACGAATAATAACATGATTGTGTTTCTATTTGTTCATTATAGGTAGGCCTTCATGTTCTTTATAAACGTTAACATCCTCTAGTTTCACAGACAACTCATTTTGTTTATTAATTTTATGATTATAGATTGTAAGGGGGGGGGGGGATTAGGAGACAACATATTCAATACATACTGTTTTCTATTTTGTTCCTTGTGGGTTTGTACTTTGAGATGAGGATATTTCGTCTCAGTAAACATGGTTTTGTGCTCTTTTGATATTGGATGATGTAAAAGATAATGCTGTTTACGAATGTAATAGATCTGAGTTCAAATTATTGGTTTAGCCAAGGAAATTGTAGGCTCACCTGATGTACGATTTTGGCAGTTAAAGGACAAGACCTTGTTGCCGATATGGAAGATTTGTAGTAAATATTTGACAAATCATCCAGATTCTGAACCTGTGACGTAGTTTCTTTATAAATAAGGTAGAGAATAACAAAAGTATTATTCCTATCTTAAACATCGGTAGTAAGTTAGTCATTTAATTGTCTTCAGTTATTAATTGAGACGATTTATTTATTTCAATTATTTATTGCACTCACAAGGTTATCATAACCGCTTGAAGTATGTACAAATGATCATTTTAATGCAGACAAACACGTACGCCATATGTGCAAACTGTCCATTTTATCTTTGACCTACGTTTAAAATATTAGTATGGAAATCTTTGAAGTGATTGATTTGAGTGCAATTTGACAAACCTTGACATCTTTGCTGCCACCCAAATTAGCCAGATGGTTTTGCACTATTAATTAGTTTTGTTGACAAATTAAGCAATCCTGAAGAAAAGATAAGAAACAAATCTTTAAGAACTATGCAATATTCCAAAATTAGTGGTTAGATAAAAACAGAGTATACTGGCACATTACTCAAAGAACAGAAGGAGATTTTCTTAGAAAAGGGTTCATAGTAATTACTCGGATGTATAGTTCCATGCGAATATAGTTGATTGATTGAAAAGCAATTCATCGACATATATATATATATATATATATATATATATATATATATATATATATATATATATATATATATATATATTCTGACACTAATAGGCTGATTTCCAATATGAGCGTAGGCTAAGAGAGTTAAACAACGAAAAATAACCGTTCAGTGAAGGAAAGGAATTTCATGGTATAAAGGTTAAGGACATGTTGTACAAGAAAATAATGATTATTTTCCGAAAATCAATCAAGAACTCAAAAAAGAAATATAATCGAACTCTTTAGGCTAGAGTGCGAAAATATTTTTTCACGAAAATGAAATGGTAAAATAGTTATATATATATATATATATATATATATATATATATATATATATATATATATATATATATATATTTGAGAAGAATGTCGAAATATAAAAAATGTAAGTAAATACTTTTCTGACACCTTATGGTATATAAATTAGAAGACTTCAAAAAGCATGCTAAAAACTATTTACGTGGAGATGCTGTCTTTATAATACAAGAAAAGTCGTGCATTTAAGAATGAGAAATTTTAAAATGTGAAGAAAAAAGAAATACGAATGGCAAATGATGTGTATTGTAAAATTCAAAAGATTTTAAAATAACTCTTGATTGTTGGGATCCGGAAGTAAATGGCTCACTGACATAAAAAGAGCAAGGTGCACTCCCAACAGTCTTAAAGTACAGTTCATCATATTGTTATACTTACAGGGAGACATTTTGTATAGAATATACAATTATAAATATATAATTAGGTCTATAACTTCAAATATAAATGCAACAAAAAGCCCGACATGCAATATAAATTATTTTAAAACAAATTATCATTCGTAAATACCGCAAAATATATCCAAAACGAATATAAAGAATCGATTGATAAATGTTCAATGAATTTGAAAGATTAAGTAGATTATGAAAACCAATTTAATATATCAATGTATATGAATCAGTATATTGGTCGTTCGCCGAATCCGAAGAGGACGGATTCCATGCAATTACCTGTGGGCACGGAGATGGCTTCGCAGTCACAGGATTAACTTGCATATTCAATGACAGATGGGACATTGAAAGTCAATTATAAGTAAAGGGACAGGGGCTCACCTGTGGTAGCGTTCCTGAGCTACTTCCTTCTGACTTCAGCTGTCATTGTCAAGGTCAGTAGACGCTTTGCGGGTAATGGCACGCCAGCAAATTTAGTCCCATTTTATTCTTGTTATCTCAGATGGTTTGAGACCAGACCACTATATGCTAAACTTTCACAGAGTCTTTGCAGTGATTGTATGGTCGGCCGTGGTTTCTTCAGGCCACGCACCTGTTCGGCTAAAAAGATCTGTTCAGCAAGTGACTGCCATCCATTCTGATAGCATGGCTTGTTAATCGAACTTGGGATTGGCTTTGGCTATGATTTGAGGTTGGTAACCTTATCGTGCCGTCGGATCCCAATGATTGAGCCGACAGCCCGCAAAGATAATATTTCCAGCTGCTTGATGTATATGCGGCATACAGTCCCGGTCTCGCAGCCGTAGAATAAGGAGGTGAGGAGCACTATGTTACACATTCAACTTGTTGGATATGGTAACATTATGATGGTCGAGTAATCTGTTATGAAGCTTTCAGATTGACATGCTTGCTAAATGTATACGGTAAATTAGAATAACAGAATATAAAGAAACAGACACGTGTGTCTTTTAGTCCTGGAAAGAACCAAATACGCTGCACAAAGAGTTTTGTAAGATGTGCTTGAATTAGTATATTGTTCTGAATTAATATTACAAGTACACAACTGATTATACAAGGAAATATTTAACATAAAAACTGTAGTTCTGATAGATGGTTTCATCAATAAATTATGTTTGTTGATTTTAATAACAAAATAAACTAAAGGCACTATTTGTGATACTGAACATATCATTCATCCGATATGCAATAGGTCTGCAACGAGTAATGCAAACATTATTCCTACCCAAAACTCTTTATGGACAATAAAACCAGACAACACACTCCAGTGTTTTGCCTTTTGTGTAAGCAAGTGGTTCACAGAATAGTGAATTACATGAATATATTACTGTTTGATTTTATTAATTAGCAAGTTTATATGAACCCTTCGGAGTCTAGTTAGTCTTCTATTTTTAGTGAAACTGATATTTCAGCTCCATACAAGTTGACTTGTTTTATTTTACTACTCATCTATTTTCTCTATAATAATTGGTGATACCACATCATTACCATCCCGAAAGTTCATAACCTTTTACAATTTGTTTTTAGTCGATAGCGTATTTGCTTTCCTGGTAAACAAATCTTGAGTGTCTGAAATAAAGACCATGTAATTACCTATTTATTTGTGCAGTTATGTGAATATATTACTGTTGCAATATTCTAATACGTTGCTGTTCATTTGCTATTACAATGTTCTCTTGACTTTATTCTATCTATGAAATTAATTTTGTCTGGTCTCTAACGTATATGAGCGCCAAACACATCTTAGCACAAACTTTATTAGCCACATCATATTTCTCTATTATATCTGCTAAATGTGCGGTAAACATTTGATTAAAGTTTAAGCCATTGCTTCATGTTTGGCCCAATGATTGTCTTTTTAAACTTGCTTTATGAATTGAAAACTAAGATCACCATATTGTGTTGAATATATTGCTATCCTTTACTTAATATGGATCAGGAACTTATTGGGTGAGCTACGCCAAACAAATCAATTCGCCTCTTATATAGTAAAGACACATCTTCAGTTTGTATCCTTTGTCTATTGAAAGTACATCTACTTTGCTACATCGACAGGTAATATTATTCGTGATACAACCACCGTAAAATGCGTCTTTAAATGGTACGTCTATTCAGAGAGGAGAGTATGGTCATTATATTATTCGCATTCCGTGTTTAATCGATTGAAACAGGTTTTAAGCTAAACCAAAGCAGCTTTATCCAATCAATGGACGTGTTTACAAATATCACACTAATTTAAACTGTTTTGACATTTTAACATACATTTCCAGATAACATGAACAATCAATGTTATCAATGTTATAAAGGTTTGGTTTCGTTGTTATCTGTTATATACGTGTTGTAGGATATAGTCTTTTCGATTATTTCAATCATTGCAATTATCAGCTGCTCTAAACAGTCTATGCCATGATGTATGAAGTTTGTTTTTTCTTTAATCAATCGAAAACTGCAATGCTTAAGTAGACTCTCCGTTCACAGTAGTTTATAAATAGCACCTACAATCCAATTTTAACTAAATTCAAGCAATCCTAGGTATGTATATACTTTATTTGAATCCTTGGAATATAGCTCAATAGTTCCTACCACTGATTCGTTTCTGTGTATTTAAAATTTGTAAAGTACTTACACCCAAAGCAAACACTACACCAGTAATCGGGTACTGTATGTTCTAACTGCCATCCATGTCATAAGAAGGAGCCACATTCAAGAATATTCCTGATGTCCAAAGCAGTCTTGACCAATGCTATAACAACTACCAATATCACAACCAATATTCCTAAGCAGCATAACGCATCATATTGTAAATATTTGCTGCTTTTGGCTCTTTGGCATTCTTGCGATTCTTTTACAAAGCTTTTTACATATTTTAACTTTGCAATGCTCATTTAATTTTTTTTTGAAGATACGTTCTCTGGTAATTCGCAATGTTTAGTTTTTCCTAAGTTTTACATGCCCAAATGTGTTCACTTCCTTCCATGTATTTTAGAAGTACACTGGGTCAACAGATTTTCTAGATAAGTGCCCAGAGGAGTCGTAAAAATGAAAAGACGAGTGACCACACATGATCTCCAGGGGATAGATGGATCGGGTCTTTCTTTTTATAAATCATTCTCCGGCTCGGTAGTTTTAAAACTTAAAAATACACAACGAGTTCACTAACACTCACAATTTTATAAAATAGTTACGTTTCACATATTTAAGGTTAGAAATTGGATGAAATTGCTATAAAGTGATTTGTTTCTTGTTAAATGAAAAATCAGCGATAAAGTCTGTAAAATAAGGTAAAAAGTTCAGATTTTAGGGTCAATGTAAACTTTTAGACGCATATTATTTTTTAAATAGTGTTTCTGGTCTACGGTTACAAACACTAAAATGAAGAAATAATAACTGAAACAAGTAGTTACCTCACCGCGCACAAACGTTTTATCAGTTTCTTTGATTTGCTTTTTATTAATCAAATTATTGTCATCGGATGAAATGTGAATGTCCACTTAAAAACGTTGATGTTTATACTTTCAAGAATTGTGTGGATGAAAGGGGATTGGATTTGTCTCTGAATCAAATAATTATGTTTGATCAGCTTTGCCGCGCACATCTCATGTCGGCTGAAATTCTTATCTAACTGAATGGGATGAAAATGTATTGAAGTCGATGATTCTTCGTTCTCTACCGTTTCTTAAGTTCTCAAGGCAGCGTACATACCATCTATACACACTCACCATTGATGCCATATCGTTATTTTGATGTCTTTTTGAGGACAGAACCTAAACAAGTGTTGTAGAGAACTTACGTTATCATTTGAAGTTACACTGACAAGTATGGAGGGTTCAGATTATAACTCTATGGTACACACCGCGTCGTTATCATGTTGACACTACATGATACTCAATACTCCCTCTGTACTTTCTCAATTTCAAATTGTCAGGTCTTACAAAGATTTACGACGATATATTGTCCCAAGTATAAAAAGACGAATGAACAATCAAACAGTTAAATTTCAAAAACGGCAAAACAAAAACAAAATAAAAAATGAAACAAACCCTGTTTTTAACAATTTCTTGGTATCACTGGGATCAAGCTCGATTTGCTTTTTTGCAATCATGTCTTTGATCCCTGTTGCACGGATACATGTGTGTGGGTGGTTTTCTGTTTTTTGCTTTCTTCTATCTCATCAACCACATTTCAGTCTGATTTGAGATGTCGGAAATTGTTACGACCTCAAGAGAACATACATCTTTTGAGGCGCTTCAAGCAGGTACAAACGTTTCCGATTCAAATTAAGAACGACAAATGTTGGATGTATAAATGATAGAGATATAATTACACAAATGCTATTTTTACCCTAACCCTAACCATTTTACGAACAAATGGTTGTATGACTCTAAAGACAGCTAGGTTAAACTAATTAATAATTGCGGGACATTTCTCTGCGCCGAAGGTAACCAAAGTCCACTAATCTGTATTTAATCGAAATTTTATCGTCGGTGCTTTCTTTATGCAAAAAAGAATAAAAGTAAATATTTACTTTGAACGAGCTCTTTTAGTTTCGTGCTGTTATATGTCATACAATGTTTTCATGCTGTTTCATTTCATTTGTTAAATCACTCTACCTTTCCTAATCGTTTTAATGCTGACATTTATCTACATTGTTCACTAATTATAATATCGATCCGGTGGCCTAGTGGTTAGAGCGTCAGCCTCGGATGTGGGAGTTCGTCGGTTTGATCCCAGGCCGAGTCATACCAAAACTTATAAAAATGGTTCCAACAGCTGCCTCGCTTGGCGTTCAGTATTAAAGGTTATTGTTAGAACTGGTCGGTCTCGTGTCAGGATAATGTAACTGGGTCGAACATTACGCTACATGTCTGTGGCATGATGCCATAGTTTTAGACATCACTATAAACTGCCACATTGCATACATCATAGCGACATGACTGAAAAATTGTTAAAGCTACGTTACAAATCCAAATCACAAACATGCACACTAATTATTATACTCATAATTTCATCGACTTATTAAAGCTTTAAAGCTTTTAATGTTCACATGTTTTGTCATTTTATCCTACCGTTTCATCCATAAAACCATTTCATTCACCTTTCGAAATGACTGTGATGTTTCTGTAAACATCCCCAACTGATTCTTTTGTTGAACGTATTGCTTTGAAAACTTTGGCCCTTTTAGCTGCAACAAATAACCTTTTTCACTTTCATTAGTATAATTAGTTATCAAAACCTACGACTATGTATTTCTTTTTTCTTTCAGGAGAATTAGAAGACATTTTATAGTTTCCTCATGGTTGGACACTGCTTTACTTCTTACAGCAATGCAAGTTTCATCGGGTAAACAATAACTTTTATATAACTTCGTAGTTGTAAACAGTTGCTGTCTTTGTCATTTTTTATTACAAAATATATTTAAAAAGTGTTCACGTTTGTGTATGTATTCTAATTTGTAGTCAGCGCATATGCGCGAAGCTAAAGTCTGTTCACATCCTGATGAGTATTGCCTATTATGTCGTGAGTGCGTGTAAGGGCTGTGGCCCTCGTCTTATATTATGTGACCTATATTTCATATTTACTTATTACGTGCTGAACTTGTAAAGCACGGTTTGATTAAAGTTATTGTCTACGATGTCACCTTATTCTATTGCAAAGGACACAAAACCAAAAGCGCTATAATCAAATGTAATAAAATATATATTCTTCGCCAATCAAGGAAAACGAAAACAGAAAATTCCAGTATTAATTGGTTGTCCATGTGAAGCGGGCCGTTCCTTTAAATCACTTGGTGCCTCATTATACTATTCAGTTATTTTTGTTTCAAAACAATTTTCCATATGCGTGGGACATCAATTTCATTCTAATATTTATTTTATTTATAGATAGATAGATAGATAGATAGATAGATAGATAGATAGATAGATAGATAGATAGATAGATAGATAGATAGATAGATAGATAGATAGATAGATAGAAGTTGCCAATCACACAGCAAATAACAGACTTTCAATCTTCCCATCATCACTATACAAATAAGGTTATATTAGTTATTGTTCTAAGGGGGTTTAAGGACCCAACCCCTAAGATCAAGTATAATGTTAGAACGTTTTAGTAATTTTGATTCAGTCTATGATTCAAGCATATTCTGCAAGCTTATAGGAATGAAAATAACTAAAAAAGATTTTTTGTATTTGTCACAACTGAAAACAAATAAAACTGGTTGATTTTTGCCAGTTATATTCGTTAAACTAGAACTAAAGTTGTTTATCAAATCGCCGTTAAAATTGAAAATATGATTGATTCTAAATGTGTCTGAGAAGTTAGGAATAAATCCTTTTGTATTTGCTACTATGTCACCTATTGGTTGATTGATTTGGTAGCAATCTTTTTTTTTATGGTTATAGCAACTATTCGTTGTAGTCAAACACAGGTTCATTTTGTTTATCAAAAACAGCAGGTTCGTTTTCTTCATCAACAAAATAGGTTAATAATCATTCTCATCAGGTGGTTAATGTTTTCATTGAAGCTGATGACATCATAATCAAGATTGTCGACTGTTACTTCATTGATTTCCCCTGTCGTCTTGATCACCTTCGTACTTGCTGAAAAGTATTAGTGACGATCTTCTACAACAGCGCTGGGCTAGCACGTGTCTTTTCAACTTCATCAATTATTTCAATCACCTTTTCAGCTTCTTTTGCAAACTCAATCAAGTGATTTTCTACCTTACTCATTATATTGATGGTTGGATAAAATTGTCACCTGAATCAACAATCCAGATTTTAGTTGGTCTAGCTATCAATTAATACTCTCCATTAGATTTATAAAATGAGGGGTTAACTTCAGTGTTAATATTTATGCTCTTGTTAAATGCTTTCAGTACTTCATAATTTGTTATCCAATCGTTATATTCCTTATAAACGTTCGCTTTGTTCAAATCCAACATCAGGTTTGTGTATTTGTTTTGGGATATTGGATATTCAAATGCAATTATCCCATCAACTTACAACTCTCAAATGTATCAAACCGAGGATAGAAAAGGTCACCCTCATTAACACTGACCAGAGTCAGTTTTATTTTACTTGAGACATATTGAAGTATTGGAAAGTTATTTCATTACTAAATGTAAAAAACAAAAGTTTTCCAATATACTGCAGATTTTCTCGTCCACGAGCTTTCACACTTATCTCAAAACTTTATTGAATATTTCATCTAACACATCTTTCACGTCCATTATACTTAAGTTTAGATAAACTTCTTGTCATGTTTCTTTTCATATAACTTCTCATATATACAGTAATATCTTACCTTAATAAATACAACACGTCATTAAAACATGATTCCTCTAAGAAAAAGGGTATGGTTGGAATGAATCCCATTTTTGGAATGATTATTGCTTTGATAATAAAAGTAGTTTTTTTTTTAAATGTAGACTCATAACATGATACACCTTTATGGCTCCCGAAAGGAATAACATTAATAATCAAACAATGAAATGTATACTTTTATGGCTCCCATAAGGAATTACAATAATAATTAAACACTGAAATGTACACCAAAATGGCTTCCATAAGGGAATAATATAATTGGACAATGAAATGTACACCTTAATGGCTAACATAAGGGAATCATATAATTGAACTATAAAATATACACCTTAATGGCTCCCATAAGGGAATCATATAATTCGACTATGGAATGTAAAACCTTTATGACTAACATAAGGAATTACGTTAATAATTAGACAATGAAATGTACACCTTTATGGCTAACATAAGGGAATCATCTAATTGAACTATGAAATGTAAAACCTTAATGGCTAACATAAGTAATTACAATAAAAATTAGACAATGAAATGTACAACTTAATGGCTTCAATAAGGGACTCATATAATTGGACTATTAAATGTACATCTTTTTGGCTAACATAAGGAATTACATTAATAATTAGACAATTACACCTTAATCGATAAGATAAGAAATTACATTAATAATTAGACAATGAAATGTACACCTTAATGGCTAACATAAGGAATTACATTAATAATTAGACAATGAAATGTACACCTTAATCGCTAACATAAGAAATTACAACAATAATTAGACAATGAAATGTACACCTTTATGGTTAACATAAGGGAATCATATAATTGGATTATAAAATGTACATCTTAATGACTAACATAAGGAATTACATTATTAATTAGACAATGAAATGTACATCTTAATCGCTCCCATAAGGGAATCATATAATTGGACTATGAAATGTACACATTTATGGCTCCCATAAGGAATTAAATTAATAATTAGACAATGAAATGTACACCTTAATCGCTAACATAAGAAATTATATTAATAATTAGAGAACGAAATGTACACCTTAATGGCTAACATAAGGAATTATATTAATAATTAGACAATGAAATGTACACCTTAATCGCTAACATAAGAAATTACATTAACCATTAGACAATGAAATGTACACCCTTATGGCTCCCATAAGGAATTACATTAATAATTAGACAATGAAATGTACACATTAATCGCTAACATAAGAAATTACATTAATAATTAGACAATGAAATGCACACCTTTATGGCTCCCATAAGGAATTACATTAATAATTAGACAATGAAATGTACACCATAATCGCTAACATAAGAAATTACATTAATTATTAGACAATGAAATGTACACCTTAATGGCTAACATAAGGAATTACATTAATAATTAGACAATGAAATGTACACCTTAATGGCTAACATAAGATATTACATTAATAATTAGACAATGAAATGTACACCTTTATGGCTCCCATCAGGAATTACATTAATAATTAGCCAATGAAATGTACACCTTAATCGCTAACATAAGAAATTACATAATAATTAGACAAGGAAATGTACACCTTAATCGCCAACATAAGGAATTACATTAATAATCAGACAATGAAATGTAGACCTTAATCGATAACATAAGAAATTACATTAATAATTAGACAATGAAATGTACACCTTAATGGCTATCATAAGGAATTACATTAATAATCAGACAATGAAATGTACACCTTAATCGCTAACATAAGAAATTACATAAATAATTAGACAATGAAATGTGCACCTTTATGGCTAACATAAGGAATTACATTAATAATTAGACAATGAAATGTACACCTTAATGGCTCACATAAGGAATTACATTAATAATTAGACAATGAAATGTACACCTTAATGGCTAACATAAGGAATTACATTAATAATTAGACAATGAAATGTGCACCTTTATGGCTAACATAAGAAATTACATTAATAATTAGACAATGAAATGTACACCTTAATGGCTTCCATAAGGAATTACATTAATAATTAGACAATGAAATGTACACCTTAATGGCTAACATAAGGAATTACATTAATAATTAGACAATAAAATGTACACCTTTATGGCTAACATTAGGGAATGATATAATTGGATTATGAAATGTACACCTTTATGGCTAAAATAAGAAATTACATTAATGATTAGACAATGAAATGTAAACCTTAATGGCTAACACAAGGGAATCATATAATTGGATTATGAAATGTACACTTTTATGGCTAGCATAAGAAATTACATTAATGATTAGACAATGAAATGTACACCTTAATGGCTAACATAAGAGAATCATATAATTGGATTATGAAATGTACACCTTTATGGCTAGTATAAGAAATTACATTAATGATTAGACAATGAAATGTACACATTAATCGCTAACATAAGAAATTACATTAATAATTAGACAATGAAATGTACACCTTAATGGCTAACATAAGGAATTACATTAATAATTAGACAATGAAATGTACACCTTAATCGCTAACATAAGAAATTACATTAATAATTAGACAATGAAATGTACACCTTTATGGCTCCCATAAGAAATTACATTAATAATTAGAGAATGAAATGTACACTTTAATGGCTAACATAAGAAATTACATTAATAATTAGACAATGAAATGTACACCTTAATGGCTAACATAAGGAATTACATTAATAATTAGACAATGAAATGTACACCTTAATGGCTAACATAAGGAATTACATTAATAATTACACAATGAAATGTGCACCTTTACGGCTAACATAAGGAATTACATTAATAATTAGACAATGAAATGTACACCTTAATGGCTTCCATAAGGAATTACATAAATAATTAGACAATGAAATGTACACCTGAATGACTAACATAAGGAATTACATTAATAATTAGACAATGAAATGTACACCTTAATGGCTAACATATGGGAATCATATAATTCGACTACGAAACATACACCTTAATGGCTCCCATAAGGGAATCATATAATCAGACTATGAAATGTGCACCTTTATGGCTAACATAAGGAATTACATTAATAATTAGACAATGAAATGTACACCTTAATGGCTCACATAAGGGAATCATATAATTGGACTATGAAATGTACAACTTTATGGCAATCATAAGGAATTACATTAATAATTAGACAATGAAATGTTCACCTTAATGGCTAACATAAGGAATTACATTAATAATTAGACAATGAAATGTACACATTAATCGATAACATAAGAAATTACATTAATAATTAGACAATGAAATGTACACCTTAATGGCTAACATAAGGAAAAACATTAATAATTAGACAATGAAATGTACACCTTAATGGCTCCCATAAGGGAATCATATAATTGGACTATGAAATGTACACCTTAATCGCTAGCATAAGAAATTACATTAATAATTAGACAATGAAATGTACACCTTTATGGCTCCCATAAGGAATTACATTAATAATTAGACAATGAAATGTACACCTTAATGGCTAACATAAGGAATTACATTAATAATTAGACAATGTAATGGACACCTTTATGGCTCCAATAAGGAATTACATTAATAACTAGACAATGAAATGTACACCTTTATGGCTCCCATTAGAAATTACATTAATAATTAGAGAATGAAATGTACACCTTAATGGCTAACATAAGGAATTACTCAAATAATTAGACAATGAAATGTACACCTTAATGGCTAACATAAGGAATTACATTAATAATTAGACAATGAAATGTGCACCTTTACGGCTAACATAAGGAATTACATTAATAATTAGACAATGAAATGTACACCTTAATGGCTAACATAAGGAATTACATTAATAATTAGACAATGAAATGTACACCTTAATGGCTAACATAAGGAATTACATTAATAATTAGACAATGAAATGTGCACCTTTACGGCTAACATAAGGAATTACATTAATAATTAGACAATGAAATGTACACCTTAATGGCTTCCATAAGGAATTACATTAATAATTAGACAATGAAATGTACACCTGAATGACTAACATAAGGAATTACATTAATAATTAGACAATGAAATGTACACCTTAATGGCTAACATATGGGAATCATATAATTCGACTACGAAACATACACCTTAATGGCTCCCATAAGGGAATCATATAATCAGACTATGAAATGTGCACCTTTATGGCTAACATAAGGAATTACATTAATAATTAGACAATGAAATGTACACCTTAATGGCTCCCATAAGGGAATCATATAATTGGACTATGAAATGTACAACTTTATGGCTATCATAAGGAATTACATTAATAATTAGACAATGAAATGTACACCTTAATGGCTAACATAAGGAATTACATTAATAATTAGACAATGAAATGTACACATTAATCGATAACATAAGAAATTACATTAATAATTAGACAATGAAATGTACACCTTAATGGCTAACATAAGGAAAAACATTAATAATTAGACAATGAAATGTACACCTTAATGGCTCCCATAAGGGAATCATATAATTGGACTATGAAATGCACACCTTAATCGCTAGCATAAGAAATTACATTAATAATTAGACAATGAAATGTACACCTTTATGGCTCCCATAAGGAATTACATTAATAATTAGACAATGAAATGTACACCTTAATGGCTAACATAAGGAATTACATTAATAATTAGACAATGAAATGGACACCTTTATGGCTCCAATAAGGAATTACATTAATAACTAGACAATGAAAAGTACACCTTAATGGCTAACATAAGGGAATCATATAATTCGACTATGAAAAGTACACCTTAATGGCTAACATAAGGGAATCATATAATTGGACTATGAAATGTACACCTTTTTGGCTAACATAAGGAATTACATTAATAATTAGACAATGAAATGTACACCTTAATGGCTAACATAAGGGAATCATATAATTGGACTATGAAATGTACAACTTTATGGCTATCATAAGAAATTACATTAATAATTAGACAATGAAATGTACACCTTAATGGCTAACATAAGGAATTACATTAATAATTAGACAATGAAATGTACACCTTAATCGATAACATAAGAAATTACATTAATAATTAGACAATGAAATGTACACCTTAATGGCTAACATAAGGAATTACATTAATAATTAGACAATGAAATGTACACCTTAATGGCTCCCATAAGGGAATCATGTAATTGGACTATGAAATGTACACCTTAATCGCTAGCATAAGAAATTACATTAAACAGCTTCCGATTTCACTTGAGCTTTTCCATTTACTCAAATCAGGCCTCTGCTATGGGCTAAAATCTCTTAACCCAAAGCAGAAAAGGCACATAATGAGAATCTTTGAAGAGCTTTTGATCAATATATAGTACATAACTATTCAATGGCTTTACTGTCTGTGGAAGGAGCTAGGCAGGTTTTAAATTAGCCAAAATTTGGCTAAGGATTCCTGTTGCCATACTCAGTGATGCTGGTACTCAACTAATATCCTTTTAGCCCAATTTGGCTAATTCCTATAAAGCTGTTCTTCACACTCTTAGGCTGAAACCAAATCTTCGCTAAATGAATTCTTAGCCAAAATTTGGCTAAGGATTCCTGTTGCCATACTCAGTGAGGCTGGTACACAACTAATGTCCTTTTAACCCAATTTGGCTAATTCCTACAAAGCTGTTCTTCACACTCTTTGGTTGAGACCAAATCTTGGCTAAATGAATGCTACACATTTGCCTTTATTACGGATTTAACAAGTGGTTTTTATATGTACATAATAATGATGTTGGTGGGAAATAGACTCACCCATAGTATAAATAATAATAATAATAATAATAATAATAATAATACTAATAATAATAATGAGGACTTTGTATAGCACCTAATCTTTAGAAGCTTTAAGTATTTTACAACATCTATAATGATTTGACTACAAAAAAACACATGAAACTATAAAACAAAAAAAACATGCTGAAAATATTTAAGGTAGGAGACAACATTAAGTCTTTAAGTTTGATTTTGCAGTTGACATGTTTTTCAGAGTTTTAAGAGACTCTTAAAAGGGATTACAGTGTCTTTGTGTCTAATTTCATTTAGCAATTCATTCCAAGTTGTTGGGCCCTGGTAGCAAAAAAATGTTGTACATATGACTTCGTTTTCATAGTGGGAATAATGAGTATATGATTGCCAGAAGAAGATCATAAGTATCTTGCTGGTTTGTACACATGGGAGAGGCCAGATAGGTAATGCTGGACTGGAGTCCATCAGTGAAATGTAGCAGTCATTGTATGGTACAGAGCAGTGGGGAGGTTTGCTTTATTGAGATGTGTGTTCTGATCATGTTACTCTAACATGGCACAGTGTTAGTACATAATGTACATTAAGCATAAAACCCACATACAGTGACAGTGCTAGGGCCTTACTTGTTAGAGTTGGGTTAGAAATAAATCAGTGAATGAAATGACTGTATTTTTATCACACCAATGATTTTCATCATTGAAATTGATTTAATCAAACTAGAATTTCGGCAAAAATTATAAAACCTACAAACTTTATCAAGTATTTAACAGAGAGATGGACCAACAGGAAGATGGATGTGTTCAAAATCTAGAGAAAACCAAACTATTAAAACAAATATTTAAATATATAACAAATTTTATTATTAAAGAACATATGACTGAAATGGTGTACATTGTAACAACTTTTACTTTAACATAAAAGATCTCTTTTCAATAAGTCTTTTTATGCCTATCGGCAATTTTCTTTAAGCAGGAAATTCGAATCCCCCTGGTAAAATATTGCTGACTGATATTGTCAGCTGCTTACATGATGTCAGTGACACCTTAAATTGCTTTGTTCTGTATAATCTAATTGTAATCTCAGCAGGCGCAACTTCCATGACCTGACCGATTTGAATGATAGTTGCATCTGCAAGGTACAAAACATGTCTCCCAACATCATATCTTTTCTGTCTGCTCGTTCAGCTCGATGTCTGCCTGAGACTTGTTGGGTTATGTATACCTGAAAAATTTGGATCAGTAATTTTTGAATGAATTTTATTTATTTTAAACTAAACTAAGCAAGTCTTTTGAATGATTGTTTTACTGTCATAATAGATGAAATTAATATAAAAAATAATAAATAATGTTCAAATTTCATTGCAATTTAGTTGGAAAATTAACACTCAGATTCTTCTTTTTAAATATCATAATAGGTATCATCATTCTGTGAGATATAATTGAGAGTTGCACATTCAATTTTCATTAATTCTTGCTAAATCAACTTTCTAACTCATCATAAACCATTAGATGTTTACTGGCACATTTTATTTGAAACATTAACTCATTGTGTCTGTATTGTATCAATATTACATAATTGTTTGAATGTAACAGTCTTCAGAGGAAATATTTAAGTATTCACTCCGGTGCTTTTATAACTGGTATTTCCAAGTTTAACATGACATTTCATTTAAAAGGAGAAGTTGAACAAACTATTTATTTGCTTCTTATAAAATATCCATAAAACAATGCATGTCTTTCAGAGATAAATGTTTAGGTACTAAACCATGTTTATTTTGGAACAATTGCCCATTAAATTTGACTGTAGTGTTTCATGAGAACAGATATTTGTTTGGAAAATGTACTCTTCAGTTTGTCCAGATGACTAAGTAATGATTAAAATCTTTAAAAGAACAATATATATATATATATATATATATATATATATATATATATATATATATATATATATATATATATATATATATATATATATATATATATATATATATATATATATATATATATATATATATATAATTTGGCCATCTACATATCCATAAAAATAAGTGTTCTACATCTCCCTCCCGCACACAAGTAAATTCATATTTTTAAAATTGATTTGAATTGTATTAAAAATGGTCTGGTCATAAACACATGCCGAAAATCATACATGTTTATTTATATTTGTCCAAAATCTGATGAGCATCTATGACAACTAGATTTTGATATAAACTAAGTCTCAAATGTTAAAGGACTGATTTAACATTTAAATATGGCTTAAATTGTGTACAACTCTTTTTATCTGATTTCTGATGCATATAACATTCCTTCAGATTTAAATTTGTCAGATTTATGGTGTTATTGTAATGGTGCTGATGGATATGACAGTTTCAATGAAAACACTAATCTTGTTGTGTACAAGGAAGGTGTCTGAAAATAACAAATATGACTTTATATTCCATACATACCTGCATACAGTCTTGTCATTGACCTTGAAAGTCTGTGTTTTTGTATGTTTATATGTCACTGCACATTTTCGGATGATGCTAATGAGTACTGTCATCCGTTTAGGTCCTTCCGGTAGTATATGCAATTTTTGTCACCAGACTAAAATGTCCTCCATTGTAAAGTTGTCATTGCAATGACTATTGCATCCACATGCCACAGATTTTTCCTTTTCAATGAAAGTTAAATCTAATGCAGCTCTTCTTCTTTTCCCATTGAAATCTGCAACATATGGCATTTGAAATTGTCTTCAGATTTTAGTATGCAGACAGATTTTAAAACAAACATTAATGTTATGCATATGATGACGCTAGTAATTTTGTGATGTTTTCATACTAATGCATATATTTAAACTGCTTAATAATTTCTATCGTTCTGTTTTTTTTTTAATATAATTAAGCTACAGAGCTTTATTAAGATTCAAAGAAGATTTACTGAAAAAGTCAAATAAAATTAGAAGAATTAATTAATGATACTAAAATGATTTTAATGCAGTAAAATCAGGGCACTTAAATAATTAAGCATATAAACATCCATAACTAATTAGCCTCAAAGTTATTTTGGTGGAGTAGGTGAATAATGCATGACTGAAATGAAAATATGTTTCACTATACCATTTCAGTGCTTTATTTCCATGCTTTAAGTTTGTAATCTAAGTGGCAATTACTGTAGTAGTAGTTGTAGTAGTAGTAGTTGCTGTTCTTGCTGTGTAACAAATACAAATTGTAATTTACCTAAATTAGACATACAAGATGGCAACCGTTTCTGAACAAATCTTGTTGATGGGAGACCGATATCTGCAAGATAAAAAATTTAAGTCTCAATCTGTTAGTTCTTGCTGCAGTCTTTAATTCACCTAACATACCTTTTAAAAGTTACGCAACTATCATTCTGAGTTTTCTTTTCCTACTGCTGATTATAACTAAATATTTGAATGCATTTATGCCAATAGCATTTTACTTATAAAAATACTGATATCAAGAGTATATTCTCTATCATTTTAAAAGAAATACATAGTAATTATTCAAGTAGACATCTGGACCAGAGAACTGTTGATAGCCAGTAAGTGTCAGGCTCAATAATCAAAATGAATTCCATCAGTGGTCACCAGGCAGGAATTTTGTGATGGAAACTAAAATGCTATTCAATTTTTTTTTTAAATCTTTGCAGTGAACTGAAAGATAAATAATTCCCTTTTGTTATAGCATTTTCCATCAGAATCTGAATCAGATTTATGTTCAAAACTTGCTGTTATATTATAGTATGCAGAGAGAAAATATTACAGCGGGAAAAAAACATTTCAGTACTTGCAACATAAAGTTTATGAAAACAAAATAAAATCTACTAGTTTAGGAGTGAATATCTTTAGTCAAAATATGTAAATCTACTGGTCTGAAATATTTTACATGTAATGCTAAAAATATCTTTAGAAAATTTTACACTTAAATTTGATAAAATGTAATACATGCTCATAGGGTCAACTTCACAACATAAATTTACAAAACTATGCCAAATCTAATTCATACTGAGTATGCTCTGATTAGATGTGGGCTATGCTTACTGAATGGAATAAAAATCCCTGAATAGTTTAATAAAAGTGCCTAATACTAATAGATAATTTAACATAATATAACTATGTACTATTGTTTATATTATGTTTGTTTTATTAACCTATAGAATGTTTACAAATTAGCAATTTAAATCTATACACACCTTTGTTGAACTCATTTCCAAGAAGTTTTCTGTACAAGTCCTTGTCCATTGTCTTCACACTTTGGACATATCAGTTGAAGTCTCTAGTAGCAAGAAAACTAACCTTATTTATACTGCTGTAACTGGTTGAATGTCTTCTATCAGTTCTGCCTCTATCAAGGCTATTACATGCCCAGCAGGCAGCTTTTAAGCACTCAGCAAGATCAATGAAAACCTGTCATGATCAAAGGAATTTTACACCAAGAGCATGGCCTGGAGAGAGCCATACACTGACTCAAAAATAAGGCACTTGGTTTTATGAATTGTGTTACTTGTCCAGCTATCATAGTAGAGTATGCAAACTCCATGATAATACAAATTCAATAATGTTAGATGTTTAAATGCTGATGATCATACCTATATTTATAGGCATATCCTTAATGACAGCTTCTGTGTAGACTGAAAAGCCAAATGTTATGGCATTTTCTGTCATTCCAAGTGTTTGAAATGTTTTCAATATGGCACCAAAGAATCTGGTGCAAATTTCAGTAACCTTATTTTAAGTCTCTACTTTTTTCATTTGAAAAAAGGATCAGCTTTCTAAATATTTTGTAAAGTAAATTATTGCATCCACTATCAACTAATCCTAGCCAGCCAGACACACAGAGATATATCATATTCCACATATTTCCATCAAATTTGTGTATTGTGATTCTTTCATGATTAATTTAGATAAATGCTACTAAGTTCATGAATATATGTGGGAAATTATCACTGAGAATAACGTTAAACTAATCATCAATCAAGTTATCATGGATGGAATATCCTCAGATATTATATAGTAATCACAATAATGTAGATCAAGTATTATCTTAATAGTATAGTTTTACTGTTCCAGAATTTGTTTCATTACAGTCCATTCAAAACTTGGACATGATGTCTTTTTATAAATAAGCAAAACTGAAAAAAATGAAAATACTAGTAATCATGTAATTTACACAACTGCTGCTAGACAATACAAATATATGTGCTGCTCTTTAGCTTTGGAGGCAACACAGATAACAATAGCATGATCCTATTTCCATTCATGTTTTCAACCTTAAACAGTTAACCAACCCACCAATAAACATGTTCACATTTTAGATTGAAGTCTTCATAGATCTGATTATAATATTCTATGGTCCATCCTTGTATCCCACGAACTTGCATCAGCTAACTACTGCATTGTATGCTATCTGAATGTATCAGTTCCTTCACCTTTACTTGCTATTAAAAGACACCTCGATGTGATAAATAGAACCAAACTAATGCATGACATCCAAGCGAACCTAACAACTTGCTTACCTCCTACAGTAGAAGAACTCAATAACTGCCTGTGTTCATTGCTTGAAAACATCTCAGCCATCAAGTGCAGAGTATCAATTCAAAAGTGTTCTCCATGGTATAGCAGTGTTAGGGACCAACTTTGCACCATTAAAAAAGACCACTGTGAAGTGGAGAGGCTTTGACTTTCCAACAGACTCACTTTCATAAGCTAATCTATGAAGCTGCCAAGAAGAATGTCACAAACATAGTCCATTTAGCCAAATTATCCCACTACAGTATTTCAGCGACAACAATTAGCAGCACATGGATTAATTTCTGACAGTTGTGATGATGAGTGCACCAAAGTCATGTGAACTTGATCTAATTCCAACATCACTGCTGCTTGAGTGCTTTGATCCAATATTGCTTTTACTAACTGATGTTATTAAAACCTCTCTCTCATTAGAGGAATTCCCATTATTTTTCAAAACTGCCAGTATAAAACCTTCTGCTGAAGAAACTAACATTCAACTTTAATGCTTTAAAGAACTACTGACCAGTATCGAAACTCCCGTTCATATAAAAAAATCTTAGAAAAAGTTGTTCTGACCCAGCATATATCTCATCTGAATTCAAACAGTCTTTATAGCAATGTACAGTCTGCATATCTCCCCTGCCACAGTACTGAAACTACACTTCTGAAAGTAGTTAATGGCATTCTCTCTGCTTTGGATAGCGGAAAGATTACATTCCACACACTCCATGATTTGTCTTCAGCATTTTACACAACAGACCATGATATATTAATTCAATGTAAAAAGCATGTATTTGTCATTCACAACACAGCCGTTTTTTGGTTCAAGTCTTAACCTAGAAAGCAAGCAACCTATCTTCCCAGATGTGAAAATGCTTCGGGCCTTGTATTGTTTATATACTTGTAAGGTGCCCTGTTATAAAGTTCTGGTGTTTATATGATATGAACAATTCAACCTAATTTTTTTCACAACCCATATCAATGTTGAGTTTATAGTGTTTGCATTGTTATAGTTGAGATGAGCAGTTGAGAAAAAAAAATAAAGTCACACGTGTATTTATAAAAGGAATTAATTTTATAATTTATCTGCAATCAATATTTATCAACACATTGCATTGAAGACAGTAGTGCAGTGGATACTCAGCCATGGGTGTAAACATAATAACATATTTCTCTAACAGGTGTTGAAGTTAACTACAGATTGTACACACTTTTCAAAGTAATTTTTATACCAATTGATCTGATTGCTACACCTGCCTCTACTGGTAATTTCATAATGCCTAATTATCATACAGGATAATTTATTTTCTTATCATGTAAATATTAAAATAAGCCTATGATGCATTTGATAAGTAGATTATTAACATATAGTTCATAACATTATCAGACCCACTTTAAAATTACATTTGTTAATTGAATTTACATGTCAAGATTATTAAAATATACATCTACAGTCCTTTCAAATATTGTTCAATCAAGATTCAGTTAGTTTGTTTATTTACTCATTCAGCTACCAAAAAATTAGCCAATGAGAATTGTAGTGAATGTTATGTGCATACAAAATTTGCACCAAGATCTGTATAATCTTTTCCCTTGTGCTCAAATTTGATGAATTATGATTATGTCAGTGTACTGCTTTGTCCAATCATATGGATATATGAAAATCCATTTTAATATCTTGACTTTGTTGTGACATGCATATAAAGTTATATTTTAAAAATTGTAGAAATTTTCATCTAAACCAAATCCAAATAATGAAATAATCTAGGATCCATAACTTTGGTCAGAGACTGTTAGCTGCAAGCAAGTGGTTCATAGGGCATCATCAAAGGTTTGTTTGGCTATAAAGCCTTGCCATCATGATTAGATTATTCAAATGTGTAATTAACCATGCTCTCCCAAGTGATTTTGGCTGTGAAATTTGAATTAGAGATGGTGATAATCAGGATGAACCTTGTTACATGTCCAACTGTTAGTACTGGGCTACATGAAAAGAAAATCTAAATGAAACTTGAACAGTCAAATTTTGTTCTAAATTTCTTGTGTTCCAAGTACTTTTTGAGTCTCTTCAAAATAGTTATTGAAGAGCCACTATGGGTTAGATACTTAGTTAATAAATAAATGGTGGATTATTATACTGTCATAATACAAATTATAATACTCAATCTTTACTTATTTAAAAGATAGGTAGATAGATACGTAGGTAGGTGGGTAGACTAAATCAAGATAAAAAATTTAATATCTCGCATAGAAATACATGCAGAATGCAAATGATTTTCAAAGTTAACTTTTGGGTATTTATGTGCAATTAATGAAATTGTGAGACTCTGTCTTTAGCAAATTGTGGGAAGTAAAATCCCAAAATGATTCAATATGTGATTCTTTCTTATTGTACATTTTGCCCTCAATATGTTTGACCCATTAACATAGTTTTGAGAAAATTGGAATAGTGATGCATATTTCATGATATATTCTTATTTTCATCAGTTATATATTTCAAAATTCTAAAGTTTTTTTAATTTATCAAACGGTGTTAAAAAGAAGTTTTCATTTTAATATTTTGTCCTTTCCAAAACACACCAACAAATATAAGGAACAGTTATCATATGTTTACTTTTGTTCACATTGTTTTTCATTCACACATTCTCATACATTTTCAGTGATCTGTTGCTACATAATAAATTATATATACTGATAAAACACACATATTAATGAATAATTATTAACTTCACAAATTACTTTCATTAATTGTTCAATAAATGTCAAAGTTCAATTCACTATGTCAAAATGTATAAAGATCTGTACATTTCATGATGCAACAAGAAAAAAGAAACAAATGAATTTGAATTTCACATTCAAGCAGGCACTCACCAGTTATTATGTACTTTTGAGAGAGTAGTGTATATTAGGTGAAGTTGTTTGCATAGAAGCTACTTTGTGTATCGTGGCTGACATTTCATTGAAAAGAATATCTATTGGTAAGCCAAAAGCAACAAACCTTTCTCTAATATCAAGTAAACAACATGAAGTATACTAACAGGCCATATCATTTTAAGTACATAAGATATTTTAACTAAAAAGAAATTCTACAGAACAAAGTTCTTAAATCTGAAAAGGACAAGTTACCCAATTTTGTGTAAAAATAACAAGTATGACAGTTGCAAAATACTCTTATTTAATGACTGGATATTTGGTTTACTATTTCTTTAATATTTTTGCATTTCTATTTCTATCAACTTTATTAAATGACCTTTGATTGTTTAAGTTATTTTTTTTTCAGAAATGACCTTTGCTCTTTCTATTTATTTTTCTCTCTCTTAACGACAATATATGAACTTTCTTTTTTATATATATCATAAGCCTTAAAAATAAAATGTTCACTATCAAATAGAATATCTCAGCAAATCCTAGTAATGTAATGATCTATATCAGATATAAGAATTTTATAATAAAGGCAGCAGATGACTCATTGAGAATTGCCTCTATGAATAATAATAATAATAATAATAATAATAATAATAATAATGCTTTATTAATGGAGGGTGACTCATTAGTAAAGGACTATTCTCCCTTGAGGCCCTCTTAAGGAGAGTATGAAAATGCACATTATATGAAGATATCAATAATTAGTGAGGGGCCCAGATTGGCCGAGTGGTCTAAAGCGCTGTCTGTTATGGATCACTGCCATCTCACCTCTGTCTGCGTGTGTTCAGGTCTAAGATTTGGCTAATGTAGTTATGTGAGTAAGCTTGCCGGTAGCTTCTCGTGGGTCGGTGGTTCTTTCCGGGGGGTTTCCGGGTTCTTCCTCTACCATTAATACTGGCCGCCATGTATAGCCTATATTGTGCATAAAAATGGCGTTAAACCATACAAAACAAAACAAACAATAATTAGTGTCACAGTCTACACAGAAGCTGTCATTAAGGAAATACCTATAAATATAGGTATGATCATCATCTATAATAAACACATGCATGCTCATGATATCTCGTTTAAAGTACTCTAATATTTATTCCATACAACTGTACCAGAATATTGAAAACTCTTTTTCAATTGCTCTGTTCTTGGTTTTGGTACTAGAAGGTTTCCATGTGATATTATTCTCAACTGGTATTTTGTTGAAAAAGGCCTGAACAAGTCCTGAAGATATTCTAGTGCAGTTCCATGTAGACATTTATATAAAAGAACTGCCTTGTGAAAAATCTATCCTGTCATATTGCTATGGGTTGGAGATGTAATGAATTACCTGAAGAAAATGAGGAATACTCAATATATCTATTGCAAGAGACACATTTTACTAAATGACAGGAGACATATTAGATAATCTTGGGGTTACCAATATATAATTTCTTTTGCATTCAGATTCAAGGGGAGAAGCTATTGTATTGAGCAATAACTTTAAGTTGCCTATACACAGATGCAAAGTAGATGCAAACAGCAACAATATAGTTTTAGATACTTCAGTTCAAAATTACATGTTCAAACTTATGAACATTAATTGTCCTAATTGATGTTTATGATGAATGTATTCAAATTTATTTCTGATGAGAAAATAATATAGATTCAAAAAGATCCACTTGGAGAAAGAATAAACCTATCAAGCGGGCAAGGTTAGATTTCTTCCTAGTGTCAGAAACTCTTATTACAATGGTAATTGTTTAATTTTCAAAGATTGCTATTAAGGGAAAATATTATTTAAAATAATAGCAGAATTGAATTGCTTTCAAATGAGTAACAACAATAGTTACTTTATAAAATTTGTAATGAGTGAATGCTTAATGTGCATATTCTGTAATGAGTTTAGAATTAGAATATAATACTATATACTGATGTTAACAACTATTCTCTGTAAAGTTATGAACATTTATAATTAACTGTGAAGAAGTCATGGGTTGGATCCGAGCAACTGCTGGCGTTGCATGGGAAATAGTACAAAAACAAAAAAACAATGTCTACTGAATGAAATTAGACAAGTCATATATATATATATATATATATATATATATATATATATATATATATATATATATATATATATATATATATATATATATGCCATCTTTTATTGTGCTATTATTATTTCATTGATAATAAAATAGCACAATAAAAGATGGCATACATAGGCATGGTTTTGATTATGTATTAATTAATAAAACATTGATCAGTTTATGCACTGCTATAAATATCTTTATATTAATTACATCAAAGCCCATAGGATAGAGATAATAATGTCTTAAAGACAGTAATCTAAAGAGAACAATATGTCTTAAAGTTGTAGATTTTTCATATTCGAACATTATTTCAGCTTTTATATTTTCTATTTTTCGAAACATTAACACATTTAATTTTTATTTAATCATCTGCAATTTGTTCTCAGTCGCTTATGATAAGATTTGTTAACCCAATCATCAACATAATTATTCAAAGGAATATTATGTTTTTCCCAATTCTTGGATGGGTTACATATTTTTCTAATTGGTAACATATTGCACAGTTTATGTGTGGAAGCAGAAATGATTTTTGATACCATATAGTACTGCATAGAGGGAACTTAATCAGTGTCACATAATATCCCATGGTTAAGTAACACTATAAGACATGCCTCCAAATTTGACTGCACCCAACATTTTAGAATGATACAAAAATAGTACTAATATGCTATAAAAATGGGACACTAATGGTGCTTTAAAAATAGGATAACCATATTTGATTTGACAGTTTAGGAACCTTAACATCGTGGTTTTATTGAAAAAGGTCTCAAAATATCCATGATTTTATACATGCTGGATGACAAGCTGGTGTTCATTATACATAAATCTTGCCTGTATCATAAAGACCTAATCCCCCTCCCCTCCTAACAATTTCCTTGGTAACAATTTAGCCAGGTGATTTTCTTCCTGCAGGAAAATAATCAGCCCTGACATCCTCACTCTCTCTCTCTCTCTCTCTCTCTCTCTCTCTCTCTCTCTCTCTCTCTCTTTACGCCTCTCTTTCCTTCATAAAACTGCCCTTTTTCTTAATATTTCTCTATTTATCTTCTTGTATCTTTCTTCCTCTCTCTCTCTCTCTCATCTTTGTCTTTATGTTTTTTTTTCTGTATTCCTCTTTTTCTTTTCTGTCTTCCTCTTGTGTTCCTCTCACTTCCACTGTTTTTATGGCTCTCATCTGTCTTACGCTCTTCTTCCTATATCAGTCTTTCTCTATTGCTTAATCTCTCTCTCTTCTCACTTCTTTCATCCACTGCAAATTGTATGAGGTGAGGGTAATTGTATGTTTTAAGCTACAAGTGAAGACAGCTTCAAAATTTCCTGAAATAGTATTGTCAGACATGTGCTCCACAATGATTACTAAATCACTTAGAAATTACCACAAAAAAACAATGTAAATAAGTATTTACAGGACAGGAATAAGTAAAGAAATAATGTGTGGGCAGAAGATGCCAAGATTATGAGTGCAACATCATTGATCTCTACTGACATTTATGTGTATAGTATCTGTTGATCCAATTCCCAAGGAGTTACCCAGTATTATTTGTTGAGGTACCCATCATATATTTCCTTGGACACTTTCACTCACTTTAGATTTTTTTTACAAAACCTTGCAAATGACCATGTGTGTGTGTGTGTGTGTGTGTGTGTGTGTATTTTGGATTTTTATATTTAGTTTAAAGTGATGTACACCACTCATGCATAGCCCTGCAGACATGTAACATCATGTCCCACCCAGTCACATTATCCTGGCACTAGGCCGACCATTCTCAGAACTAACCTCTTAATGGTGAGCACCAAGTGAGGCAGATGCTAGCACCATTTGTATAAGTCTTTGATATAACTCAGCTGGGGTTTGACCCACAACCTCCCACATCACAAGTGGATGCTCTAACCACTTAGGTCATCAGAATGGTCCCCATTTTAATGCATTGTAAGTTTGCTAAGAAGAACCAGGAAGATTCTTTAACAGTTGTGTCTTATACTATGCAAGTGACTGTTGAAAATCTATTAGTCCGAAATTGTAACGTCTTTTAACTGTAAAGGTTCATTTGAAATCATCCATATATGAGATTTTGTAAAGTAAACATATACCTGCATTATATATCAAATGTGGAAAAGGAAAAGAAACTAATTGCAGTTAGGAGAAATAATCAGCTAATTGATCATGTACTCCCATGCACAATATATTGTATGACCTGTTACATGCATGGTATTTCCATATGTTTAATACTAAATAGATTATGTATACGGAACTAATTCATAATAGTGGGGGAGGGGAAATCAGCTAGATAGATCTGCCCCCCCCCCCCATTTGTTAAAGGATCCATTATGTTGTGATATCTCACTTATATGCTTTAAGTGTATTACCAAAGGGCGCATTAATAAAAATAAATGAATTGGTTGAATGGGGAAAAGAATGTGATAGCTGAATCTACCCAATTTCCAATTGCTAGCAGACTCATTACATATATACCGGTACATGTTGCATTCAGCTTATTACCAAAGTGTCCATGATTGAAAAGAAATTAATTACTTTAGGCAAGGGAGTAGAAGTTAGAACTAGAAGGGGAAACTAATGAGTTGTAAGGGAGGTGGAAATAAATAATTAGGGGGTTGGGGTGGAAGATCTTGATGTTACACTGTCTATAAAAATTGCTGGTTAAGAAAAGGAAAGTGGAATAAGCTATACAATTTTTTAGATTGATGTTGCATTATAATTAAAGGATTTTAAAAACAATGATTTGTACATGGTTATAATTTGTGCAAATTGTGAGATCAGCACTTTGACTATGGGCATTTCAGTATTATATAATTTGTTTATCTTGCACATAGCAAGATATCATCCAACAAATCATCACTGATAATCCAATCAGCATAGCTTCAACAGCTCCAGTTCATGACCATTAATATCAAAGACCAGACTAATAAGCCATGTGATCCAACTCCAAGATCAAAAGTCAGAAGTTCTATACAGACATTGGACTAAGGCATGTCTTTGAGAGGTTAAATATTGTATGCCCACCTAGAAATGCCAGTAGTAGCAGCACACACTTGAGCCAGGAAGTAACACAGTTTAAGAATGTCATCAGTTTATGATTTTCATGAAGAAGATGAAACAGAGAAGGGGCATGAAACAGTAGAGGCTGGTGTGACAGGAAAGAGTAAGTACAGTTAATATTGTTTTTAATGAACGCTATATACAACAGAATTTCTTAAAATATATCAATTGAGACACTTCATGATTAAAAGCCTTTACACAGAAAATAGAAATTACTGAACTATATTTCTACCTGAAACAATTTTAAAATAAAGATTTGTTTCTGTATACAGTGTCATATAAACAAGCAAATTAAAGAAAGCATGATCTTTCATTTTGAAATTTCAATGAAAGGTTTAATTTTCAGTAAATAATAATAATTAGTTCAGGATAGATACACAAGGAAACAATGCAACAATCAAACAACCAGCCAGCATTTTTTGCACTGTAATAAGCTGTTTCAGCTCCTTAAATACTTTTCTAATTGATTTAAAATCCGCAATATGTTAGTACAATGTTCAGGTTTTTTCCAAGAAACTGACAAGGTTATGTATTAAGTATGTTTTTATTCATTTTATCTTCTTCTTCAAATAATAATAATAATAATAATAATAATAATAATAATAATAATAATTATAATAATAATTGTACTGTAAAGAGAAAGGAACATTCCTAATGCTGTTATTAATTGACACATAAAATATCTCATTTTTTTGTAGGGTCTGATAGCCGTTATATCTACACTAAGGATATGCTCTCCTTCAGCACATGGTCTTTGACTCTCAGCAGACAAGGAAAGATTTGCATAAATCTTAATGACACAGATATTGATAATTATGTAAAAGTGAAATGTAAGTATATTTCTATATTTTACCAGACAATATTACCAAAATGTTTTTCTTCTCCAGATTCTAGAAAGGGAGATAGAAAAATATTGTGTAATGTTATTGAATTTTGCGGACCAAAAACAGTTTTTCTATGGATATGTATTGCTGTTAAAACTGCAGATTAACTGGAAATGGTATTAATTTTTAACATGACAGAAAATATTCAAAATGTCTATACAGACATGCAATAATGACAGAATTATATTATGTTATTTATTGACGGGTTGTATGCAGCAGTTCTGATCTCTGCTGAATACTTTTTCAAACCATATTATTAAGTTTTGACCAAATCTCATATATATATATATAGATGTATGATATATTTTTACACCAATATGCAATTTTGCGAGCCAGAAAAAATCAGAATTCAAATTGATTCATTGCTGAGTAGTGACTGAGAATCCAATCTCTGAAATTAATTACACCACTGTTCACTAGAGAATCAAGTTGCTGTTCACTTGCTGACTGTGACTAGGTACATTCCAAAGAGTCAGGTTATAACAGTCTTAGTTGCTGAGACCTATATTGATAGTCACACAAACACCCTCCAAATATTGTGTGAACATGATCACCTTTGAAGTTCACATTGTTAAGATAATTAATTTTTGATACACATGTACAAAAATAGAAACACTAATCAAAACTAATTTAATACTAGTATTAGAAGATTTAAATATTCTATAATTGATTATCAGTTGCCAACATTATGTGTTTGTCAAAAACTTGATCTGTCATTCACATCAATCTAATATATTGCATTCAAATTTCTCATCTCAAATGTGACCATACAACACAATTAATTATGAATTCAGATTTGTACAAGGAACATTTTGACAAACATAAAAATATAAAAGTTATGCATGTCAGGTTAAAGAAGTCTTTGGTTTTAAATTTGACTTAAAATAAATCATGTTCATTTTAGTTGGACTTTGCAGAATTGTCAATATTCTAGTTTTAACAGTCAATCTCCTGATTTATCACATGAAATATATGCATGAAAGAGATTAAGAGAGGGTGATTTAAGAGAAGTTGGTTTCAGATAGTGTATGTATAAGTTTAGAATTGAAGATGCTATTAAATCTTTTCTTACAGATCCAGATATAAATTACAAGTTTGGAACAGTTGAAGAATGTGGACTAATAGTAGTGATGAAACATGTATAAAGGTAATTAACAAAAGCATATTAAATTCTCTTTTGCTCATATACATTGCAAACTCTCTTGTTTAAAATGGTCCATACATTAAAACCGCTCCGGTGGCCTAGTGGTTAGAGCGTCCGCCGCGGAAGCGGGAGGTCGTGGGTTCGATTCCTGGCCGAGTCATACCAAAGACTTACAAAAATGGTACTAACAGCTGCCTCGCTTGACGTTCAGCATTAAGAGGTTAGTGTTAGGACTGGTCGGCCTGGTGTCAGGATAATGTGACTGGGTGGGACATCATGCTACATGTCTGCGGCATGATGCCCCAGTGGTAGACATCACTATAAACTGCCTCACTGCAGACATCGTAGCGATATGACTGAAAAATTGTTAAAGCTACGTTAAAAATCCTAATCAGACAAACAAACCATACATTAAAACAGTTTGAACTAGACAATTTATGATCAGTACATATATATTATATTGTATACTTGATGTGAAGAAGCTGCACACCTCTTTTCATGGGTTGAGCCATTTGCATGTCTCCAAATTCCATTGAATTATTCATTTTTACATTTCATCAATGATATAATTTTTATTTGTAACCTGATAGCAAAAATGCCAGTAATGAAGAATAATTATTTATAACAGATAATGAAATTTAAGTAATAAAAATATAGATCAAATTTGTATATTTTTTTAATGTTTTCCTTTATATTGATGTATTAGTTGGAAACAGAATAATGAAATTAGTTAATGGTGGACTTGCTGGTGGATACATTTATAATCTGGGAAAGCTTTGTCACAAATGTATATGGACACAAACTGACCATTTTACATCAGTTTATTAATAAATTTTATACAATTAAGATCTGTAATAACAGTTTTCAAGGTGTGCATTTTTGGAAACTAAAATGTGTGGCAAGCAAAACTGAACTGTAATTAATCTAATCTGCAAGTAGCTAATTCAATAACTACTTAGTGTGTGATTATCAGTAGGTCATTGATTCCTGAGAATATATAGAGAACATGTGCAGAAAAATATGACTCAGTCAAAATTGTATTAAAAACCAGTATTAACATTCATTTTCCATGTTGCCATAATTTGATTTTGTGCAGCATTTATAATACCCATGTTATGTTTATTTTTCTAATTCAGTGGATAATAAAGGATTGTTAATATGGAATACTTTGTGTATATGCTTTTTGTGGATTTCATTGTCAGTATGCAAACAAACAAAAAAATTATAAATTGGCTCTTATGTGCATTGATCTTTTTATAGTGTATTGGGGGTGCTGGATTTACAGTGGAATTGCTTTGGACAGATCATGTCATGAGTACTACGCTGTTTTACAAACAGTTGGACTGCAACAGTGTCACATATTTCTGTGAAAGTCGGAGCACATTTTTGAAGGTAATATGCTTTTTCATCAGTAAATACAGTGTCTTTACATTTGATTTCTGTAATTATAAAGGAAAGTAGTCACAATGAACTCAAGAGTCTTCCAAACCTGATCTCTATAAGTATCACACCCACTGAAAAGTCTGGAATACAAAATCGGTTCCATCCACCAATAGCTTAACTCATCTGTACATCAATAAGAGTACCATATTTTGCTAATATTTTTAACTTTATAAACATTGATAAATATTTTTGAGGTTGCCATGAAAACAAGTTCCAAATTTTTCAAAATCTATTTGTGGCTTTTATTTCAGTCTGATCTTGTTAACTTATTAAAGTTATTATGCGGTTTGTCACACACACACACACACACACATGCATTAAAACTGTATTAAAGTTCTAGTACAGAGATTACCCCTGTGTGACAAAATCACAATGAAACTTTCAACAAATTTATCCGACATGCTTTGTTACAAGCTAACATTCTTGTTAGCATTGGAGTTCCAACTGAACCAGTGGCCTTGTGGTTAGAGCATCTGCCTTGGATGTGGGAGGTTGTGGTTTTGAACCCTTGCTGAGTTATACCAAAGACTTATAACAATGATACTAACAGCTGCATTGCTATTGCCCAGCATTAAGACATTAGTGTTAGAATTCATTGGCCTGGTGTCAGGATAATGTAAATGGGTGGGACAGCATGCCACATGATGGCCCAATAATAGAAATCACTATAAACTGTCACACACCAGACAATTCGTAATGATATGACTGAACAATTATTAAAGATATGTAAAGCATTAAAATCACGCAAACACTCTTTGGAATTCCTATTCACTTATTTTTTTAGTTCCCACCCACCCCTCCAACAACCATCCCTGAAGATTAACTGGTTTGTCCCTAACATATATTAAGTTTTGACTAAGATTATCCAAACTTAATGAGTGCACTGTACTTTTGTAAATAACTTAACATTTTACAAAGGGAATTCAGCTCTATGTGATGTTTGCGCTATATAACCTTTCAGCAACATCGACAAAAATAGTAAAAGTCTCTTTCTCAGACTATTTTACATTGCCTTTCTGCATGAAGCCTTGGTAGCATTTTTATAGGACTTCTAACTCTAGTCAGATGAGATTTATCATGAATATTCATGCACATTTATAGAAGACGATAATTCATTGATGTATTGACTACAGTAAATGCTTCTCTGAAAAGCTTTATAATGTTTTCTATTGGTAGGAATTTGAGTTTCTTTCAAAATACCAAGAAAGGCATTTTAATCAAATTATGATTGCTTAGCATGTTTTTTATTATCTCCAATATGATTATGTTTTTCAGAATGAGTAGAATGTTTTCATGCATGCGGCTCAGTCAAAGTTTCTTGGAACATTTGAGGTTGATATACAGACCCTGCATTGTTCATCAAGCAAAGCTGCTGTCAGAAGCATTGATCATAATTATGTCTGCAGGTTGTATATCAATGCAGAAGTTCTGATACAAAATGGAAACTTCAAGGAATTTCCTCCTGCAATTGGAACTGTAGATGTTGGTGATGACTCATTAGAATTGAATTTCAAGTCTGAAGGTATCGTTGATATTGTTGATGGCAATCATACCTTAATTACTCAAAACAGACTCTGCGGAGAGTTCAAAGACATACAGAACCTGAGCAAAGTTTTACACAATTATTAATATGTGCATTTGAACTTGAAACAAAAAACCTTATGCCTGTGTTTACTGTTATATTTAAAGCTTCAGTCACTTGTCTTATATGATGTCAGATTTAAACATAATTGGATTACCAGGATATATACTTGATAATATGCTTTTTATTAGTCTATCTGACCTAATTAACATAATCCAATATGTGCTTCCCATCTCTTTTTATGAAATATTCAAATAAAGACATAATACCAATTACAAGCGTTTCATTTATTCATTTACATTCTTATTGCATAGACAATTTGATGGTTGAAGAGATTATATATTTTAGCTGAACTTTATTTTTGTGCTGAAAATGTTTATGGTTCACTGAATGTCAAAGCCAATTAAGCTATTTGTTACAAAGATTTATATATACAGGAAACACATTGGCCAAAGCGTACTGAATTTTAAAGTTCCACATGTAATGTCATGACATCATTTTATGGCAAAACTTAACCAAGCACAGATTGATATAATACATTTCAGAAAGACTAGTTCTAAATTTACATTTATAATAAGAATTTCTAAATGCCATGTGATATTATCATTACAAATTTGGGTATTTAAAAGCATTGTGGTACAGTTTTCAAAGACCACCCCTTCTGCCAAAAGAAATGGTCTCTCAAAACAGGTCACAATCCTACATAATCAATAAGTCTGTGTATGGAAATTATGGTCTCTCATAACAGTGGTATCAAGACAGGTTTTACTGTATTATTATTTTGATTCTCTATTCATTTCCTTGGGATTACAGCTCAGTAAAGGTGTATTTACTAGACTATTCTGATTCTCTAACCTTATAAGAATCATTGGAATGGTTTGGTAGTCTCCCATTCATTAAATTTGAATGTTACACTCTACGTTCAATGCTCAATTATGTACATTTTCAAATTACATGTAACATTAGTAGCCCAACAGATGACCTTATATGCTGGATCAGTGCAATGTGCAAGGATTTAAGATATAGGCATGAAACAATATAATGAGAGAGGAAATGTGAGAGGATTGCAGCAAATAGAGAGAAAGAGCAGAAATAATAGTTGGTCAAGTACATATAAGAAGATGGATATTTAGAAGGATTGATAACATATAAGGAAAACAAAGTACATTGCAAGATTGCAATTAACTGAACCATATACATGTAATTATAGACAGTTGTTGAAATCAGTTAGGCAGTTGAGATTGCAAATATTTTGTATTAAGTGTGACTGATTAGTCCCATGATGGAGAAAGAAACATGCTTAGATAATCACTTACACAGTACACAAGGATCCATGGGAGAAAAACTGGTCATTGATTAGGTGGTCAACATCTGCAGGCAAACTTGAAAGAAACTAGAGCAAGGAAAGGATGGAGTTTTGAAGTAGGTGGCCACTAAACTAGGTTTTGAATGCTACTCCATGTGCAATTAAACATTTGCCATACAGCATGAGTCTACTGTATAAACACTTGTTCTGAAAGAAGGAAAGATTATTTTTCTATTTTCCAAGCTTTGATTTTAATTTTTCCAAATGCTGGCTGATCATCCATTTGCAAAACATATTTCTCCAAAACTTTTGTTTTTGCCTAGAGGTCATAAATGTACATTATGGTATGAGACATTGAGGTGAATAGCCAAATGTTGCTAATTAATTGCTTTTACGTTTTTTGATTATAACAGCCATACATGCAGCTTGTACTAAATGCTGTTTTTCACACTAGCTAAATTTTGGCTAAGGATACATTTATTCAAAATCTGGTCTTTGCCTAAAAGTCATACAGTACATTATGGAAAGTGACAATATTGCAGTTAGCCAAATTTTGGCTAAGCATTCATTTAGCCAAGATTTGGTTTCAACCTAAAAGTGTGAAGAACAGCTTTGTAGGAATTAGCCAAATTGGGCTAAAAGGACATCAGTTGTGTACCAGCCTCACTGAGTATGGCAACAGGAATCCTTAGCCAAATTTTGGCTAAGCATTCATTTAGCCAAGATTTGGTTTCAGCCTAAGAGTGTGAAGAACAGCTTTGTAGGAATTAGCCAAATTGGGCTAAAAGGACATTAGTTGTGTACCAGCCTCACTGAGTATGGCAACATGAATCCTTAGCCAAATTTTGGCTCCTTACACAGACAGTAAAGCCATTGAATAGTTATGTACTGTATATTGATCAAAAGCTATTCAAAGATTCTCATTATGTGCCTTTTCTACTTTGGGTTAAGAGATTTTAGCCCATAGCAGAGGCCTGATTTGAGTAAATGGAAAAGCTCAAGTGAAATCGGAAGCTGTTATTAATAATTAGAAAATGAAATGTACACCTTTATGGCTCCCATAAGGAATTACATTAATAATTAGACAATGAAATGTACACCTTAATGGCTAACATAAGGAATTACATTAATAATTAGACAATGAAATGGACACCTTTATGGCTCCAATAAGGAATTACATTAATAACTAGACAATGAAAAGTACACCTTAATGGCTAACATAAGGGAATCATATAATTCGACTATGAAAAGTACACCTTAATGGCTAACATAAGGGAATCATATAATTGGACTATGAAATGTACACCTTTTTGGCTAACATAGGGAATTACATTAATAATTAGACAATGAAATGTACACCTTAATGGCTAACATAAGGGAATCATATAATTGGACTATGAAATGTACAACTTTATGGCTATCATAAGAAATTACATTAATAATTAGACAATGAAATGTACACCTTAATGGCTAACATAAGGAATTACATTAATAATTAGACAATGAAATGTACACCGTAATGGCTCCAATAAGGAATTACATTAATAGTTAGACAATGAAAAGTGCACCTTAATGGCTAACATAAGGGAATCATATAATTCGACTATGAAAAGTTCACCTTAATGGCTAACATAAGGGAATCATATAATTGGACTATGAAATGTACACCTTAATGGCTAACATAAGGAATTACATTAATAATTAGACAATGAAATGTACACCGTAATGGCTAACATAAGGGAATCATATAATTGGATTATGAAATGTACACCATTATGGCTAGCATAAGAAATTACATTAATGATTAGACAATAAAATGTACACCTTAATCGCTTACATAAGAAATTACATTAATAATTAGACAATGAAAGGTACACCTTAATGGCTAACATAAGGAATTACATTAATAATTAGACAATGAAATGTACACCTTAATCGCTAACATAAGAAATTACATTAATAATTAGACAATGAAATGTACACCTTTATGGCTTCCATAAGAAATTACATTAATAATTAGACAATGAAATGTACACCTTAATGGCTAACATAAGGAATTACTCAAATAATTAGACAATGAAATGTACACCTTAATGGCTAACATAAGGAATTACATTAATAATTAGACAATGAAATGTGCACTTTTATGGCTAACATAAGGAATTACATTAATAATTGGACAATGAAATGTACACCTTAATGGCTTACATAAGGAATTACAATAATAATTAGACAATGAAATGTACACGTTAATGACTAACATAAGGAATTACATTAATAATAAGACAATGAAATGTACACCTTAATGGCTAACATAAGTTAATCGTATAATTCGTCTGCGAAACGTACAACTTAATGGCTCCCATAAGGGAATCATATAATTAGACTATGAAATGTATACCTTTATGGCTAAGATAAGGAATTACATTAATAATTAGACAATGAAATATACACCTTAATGGCTAACATGAGGGAATCATATAATTGAACTATGAAATGTAAAACCTTAATGGCTAACATACGGAAAAACATTAATAATTAGACAATGAAATGTACACCTTAATGGCTCCCATAAGGAATTACATTAATAATTAGACAATGAAATGTACACCTTAATCGCTAACATAAGAAATTACATTAATAATTAGACAATGAAATGTACACCTTTATGGCTTCCATAAGAAATTACATTAATAATTAGACAATGAAATGTACACCTTAATGGCTAACATAAGGAATTACTCAAATAATTAGACAATGAAATGTACACCTTAATGGCTAACATAAGGAATTACATTAATAATTAGACAATGAAATGTGCACCTTTATGGCTAACATAAGGAATTACATTAATAATTGGACAATGAAATGTACACCTTAATGGCTTACATAAGGAATTACAATAATAATTAGACAATGAAATGTACACCTTAATGACTAACATAAGGAATTACATTAATAATTAGACAATGAAATGTACACCTTAATGGCTAACATAAGGAATTACATTAATAATTAGACAATGAAATGTACACCTTAATCGCTAACATAAGAAATTACATTAATAATTAGACAATGAAATGTACACCTTTATGGCTTCCATAAGAAATTACATTAATAATTAGACAATGAAATGTACACCTTAATGGCTAACATAAGGAATTACTCAAATAATTAGACAATGAAATGTACACCTCAATGGCTAACATAAGGAATTACATTAATAATTAGACAATGAAATGTGCACCTTTATGGCTAACATAAGGAATTACATTAATAATTGGACAATGAAATGTACACCTTAATGGCTTACATAAGGAATTACAATAATAATTAGACAATGAAATGTACACCTTAATGACTAACATAAGGAATTACATTAATAATAAGACAATGAAATGTACACCTTAATGGCTAACATAAGTTAATCGTATAATTCGTCTGCGAAACGTACAACTTAATGGCTCCCATAAGGGAATCATATAATTAGACTATGAAATGTACACCTTTATGGCTAAGATAAGGAATTACATTAATAATTAGACAATGAAATATACACCTTAATGGCTAACATGAGGGAATCATATAATTGAACTATGAAATGTAAAACCTTAATGGCTAACATACGGAAAAACATTAATAATTAGACAATGAAATGTACACCTTAATGGCTCCCATAAGGGAATCATATAATTGGACTATGAAATGTACAACTTTATGGCTATCATAAGGAATTACATTAATGATTTGACAATGAAACGTACACCTTAATGGCTAACATAAGGAATTACATTAATAATTCGACAATGAAATGTACACCTTAATCGATAACATAAGAAATTACATTAATAATTAGACAATGAAATGCACACCTTAATGGCTAACATAAGGAATTACATTAATAATTGGACAATGAAATGAACACCTTAATGGCTTCCATAAGGAATTACATTAATAATTAGACAATGAAATGTACACCTTTATGGCTCCAATAAGGAATTACATTAATAATTAGACAATGAAAAGTACACCTTAATGGCTAACATAAGGGAATCATATAATTCGACTATGAAAAGTACACCTTAATGGCTAACATAAGGGAATCATATAATTGTACGATGAAATGTACACCTTAATGGCTAACATAAGGAATTACATTAATAATTAGACAATGAAATGTACACCATAATGGCTAACATAAGGAATTACATTAATAATTAGACAATGAAATGTACACCTTAATGGCTCCCATAAGGGACTCATATAATTGGACTATTAAATGAACATCTTTTTGGCTAACATAAGGAATTACATTAATAATTATACAATGAAATGTACACCTTAATGGCTAACATAAGGAATTACATTAGTAATTAGGCAATGAAATGTACGCCTTAATCGCTAACATAAGAAATTACATTAATAATTAAACAATGAAATGTACACCTTTATGACTAACATAAGGGAATTATATAATTGGATTATGAAATGTACACCCTAATGACTAACATAAGGAATTACATTATTAATAAGACAATGAAATGTACATCTTAATAGCTCCCATAAGGGAATCATATAATTGGACTATGAAATGTACACCTTTATGGCTCCCAAAAGGATTTACATTAATAATTAGACAATGAAATGTACACCTTAATCGCTCACATAAGAAATTACATTAATAATTAGACAATGAAATGTACACCTTTATGGCTCCGATAAGGAATTACATTAATAATTAGACAACGAAATGTTCATCTTAATCGCTAACATAAGAAATTACGTTAATAATTAGACAATGAAATGTACACCTTTATGGCTCCCATAAGGAATTACATTAATAATTAGAAAATGAAATGTACACCATAATCGCTAACATATGAAATTATATTAATAACTAGACAATGAAATGTACACCTTAATGGCTAACATAAGGAATTACATTAATAATTAGACAATGAAATGTACACCTTAATCGCTAACATAAGAAATTACATTAATAATTAGACAATGAAATGTACACCTTAATGGCAAACATAAGGAATTACATTAATAATTAAACAATGAAATTTACACCTTAATCGCTAACATAAGAAATTACATTAATAATTAAACAATGAAATGTACACCTTTATGGCTAACATAAGAGAATCATATAATTGGATTATAAAATGTACAGCCTAATGAGTAACATAAGGAATTACATTATTAATTAGACAATGAAATGTACATCTTAATCGCTCCCATAAGGGAATCATATTATTGGACTTTGAAATATACACCTTTATGGCTCCCATGAGGAATTACATTAATAATTGGACAATGAAATGTACACCTAAATCGCGAACATAAGAAAGTATATTAATAATTAGACCATGAAATGTACACCTTAATGGCTAACATAAGGAATTACATTAATAATTAGACAATGAAATGTACACCTTAATCGATAACATAAGAAATTACATTAATAATTAGACAATGAAATGTAAAGCTATGTGGCTCCCATAAGGAATTACATTAATAATTAGACAACGAAATGTTCATCTTAATCGCTAACATAAGAAATTACATTAATAATTAGACAATGAAATGTACACCTTTATGGCTCCCATAAGGAATTACATTAATAATTAGACAATGAAATGTACACCGTAATCGCTAACATAAGAAATTACATTAATAATTAGTCAATGAAATGTACACCTTAATGGCTAACATAAGGAATTACATTAATAATTAGACAATGAAATGTACACCTTAATGGCTTACAGAAGAAATTACATTAATAATTAGACAATGAAATGTACACCTTAATGGATAACATAATTAATTACATTAATAATTAAACAATGAAATGTACAACTTAATCGCTATTATAAGAAATTACATTAATAATTAGGCAATGAAATGTACACCCTTATGGCTCCCATAAGGAATTACATAAATAATTAGACAATGAAATGTACACCTTAATCGCTAACATAAGAAATTACATTAATAATTAGACAATGAAATGTACACCCTAATGGCTAACATAAGGAATTACATTAATAATTAGACAATGAAATGTACACCTTAATCGATAACATAAGAAATTACATTAATAATTAGACAATGAAATGCACACCTTAATGGCTAACATAAGGAATTACATTAATAATTAGACAATGAAATGTACACCTCCTTTATGGCTCCCATAAGGAATTACATTAATAATTATACAAGGAAATGTACATCTTAATGGCTAACATAAGAAATTACATTAATAATTAGACAATGAAATGTACACCTTAATGGCTAACATAAGGAATTACATTAATAATTAGACAATGAAATGTACACCTTAATGACTATCATAAGGAATTACATTAATAATTAGACAATGAAATGTACACCATAATGGCTAACATAAGGAATTACATTAATAATTAGACAATGAAATGTACACCTCCTTTATGGCTCCCATAATTAATTACATTAATAATTATACAAGGAAATATACATCTTAATGGCTAACATAAGAAATTACATTAATAATTAGACAATGAAATGTACACCTTTATGGCTAACATAAGGGAATCATATAATTGAATTATGAAATGTACACCTTTATGGCTAGCATAAGAAATTACATTAATGATTAGACAATGAAATGTACACCCTAATGGCTAACATAAGGGAATTATATAATTGGATTATGAAATGTACACCTTTATGGCTAGCATAAGAAATTACATTAATGATTAGACAATGAAATGTACACCTTAATCGCTTACATAAGAAATTACATTAATAATTAGACAATGAAATGTACACCTTAATGGCTAACATAAGGAATTACATTAATAATTAGACAATGAAATGTACACCTTAATCGCTAACATAAGAAATTACATTAATAATTAGACAATGAAATGTACACCTTTATGGCTTCCATAAGAAATTACATTAATAATTAGACAATGAAATGTACACCTTAATGGCTAACATAAGGAATTACATAAATAATTAGACAATGAAATGTACACCTTAATGGCTAACATAAGGAATTACATTAATAATTAGACAATGTAATGTGCACCTTTATGGCTAACATAAGGAATTACATTAATAATTGGACAATGAAATGTACACCTTAATGGCTTCCATAAGGAATTACATTAATAATTACACAATGAAATGTACACCTTAATGACTAACATAAGGAATTTCATTAATAATTAGACAATGAAATGTACACCTTAATGGCTAACATAAGTTAATCGTATAATTCGTCTGCGAAACGTACAACTTAATGGCTCCCATAAGGGAATCATATAATTAGACTATGAAATGTACACCTTTATGGCTAACATAAGGAATTACATTAATAATTAGACAATGAAATATACACCTTAATGGCTAACATGAGGGAATCATATAATTGAACTATGAAATGTAAAACCTTAATCGCTAACATACCGAAAAACATTAATAATTAGACAATGAAATGTACACCTTAATGGCTCCCATAAGGGAATCATATAATTGGACTATGAAATGTACAACTTTATGGCTAACATAAGGAATTACATTAATAATTAGACAATGAAATGTACACCTTAATGGCTAACACAAGGAATTACATTAATAATTAGACAATGAAATGTACACCTTAATCGATAACATTAGAAATTACATTAATAATTAGACAATGAAATGTACATCTTTATGGCTCTGATAAGGAATTACATTAATAATTAGACAACGAAATGTTCATCTTAATCTCTAACATAAGAAATTACATTAATAATTAGACAATGAAATGTACACCATAATCGCTAACATATGAAATTACATTAATAACTAGACAATGAAATGTACACCTTAATGGCTAACATAAGGAATTACATTAATAATTAGACAATGAAATGTACACCTTAATCACTAACATAAGAAATTACATTAATAATTAGACAATGAAATGTACACCTTAACGCCAAACATAAGGAATTACATTAATAATTAAACAATGAAATTTACACCTTAATCGCTAACATAAGAAATTACATTAATAATTAAACAATGAAATGTACACCTTTATGGCTAACATAAGGGAATCATATAATTGGATTACGAAATGTACACCCTAATGAGTAACATAAGGAATTACATTATTAATTAGACAATGAAATATACATCTTAATCGCTCCCATAAGGGAATCATATTATTGGACTATGAAATGTACACCTTTATGGCTCCCATAAGGAATTACATTAATAATTGGACAATGAAATGTACACATAAATCGCTAACATAAGAAATTATATTAATAATTAGACAATGAAATGTACACCTTAATGGCTAACATAAGGAATTACATTAATTATTAGACAATGAAATGTACACCTTAATCGCTAACATAAGAAATTACATTAATAATTTTAATATGAAATGTACAGCTATGTGGCTCCCATAAGGAATTACATTAATAATTAGACAACGAAATGTTCATCTTAATCGCTAACATAAGAAATTACATTAATAATTAGACAATGAAATGTACACCTTTATGGCTCCCATAAGGAATTACATTAATAATTAGACAATGAAATGTACACTGTAATCGCTAACATAAGAAATAACATTAATAATTAGTCAATCAAATGTACACCTTAATGGCTAACATAAGGAATTACATTAATAATTAGACAATGAAATGTACACCATAATGGCTTACAGAAGAAATTACATTAATAATTAGACAATGAAATGTACACCTTAATGGATAACATAATTAATTACATTAATAATTGAACAATGAAATGTACACCTTAATCGCTAATATAAGAAATTACATTTATAATTAGGCAATGATATGTACACCCTTATGGCTCCCATAAGGAATTACATAAATAATTAGACAATGAAATGTACACCTTAATCGCTAACATAAGAAATTACATTAATAATTAGACAATGAAATGTACACCCAAATGGCTAACATAAGGAATTACATTAATAATTAGACGATGAAATGTACACCTTAATCGAAAACATAAGAAATTACATTAATAATTAGACCATGAAATGTACATCTTAATGGCTAACATAAGGAATTACATTAATAATTAGACAATGAAATGTACACCTCCTTTATGCATCCCATAAGGAATTACATTAATAATTATACAAGGAAATGTACACCTTAATGGCTAACATAAGAAATTACATTAATAATTAGACAATGAAATGTACACCTTAATGGCTAACATAAGGAATTACATTAATAATTAGACAATGAAATGTACAACTTAATGGCTAACATAAGGAATTACAATAATAATTACACAATGAAATGTGCACCTTTATGGCTAACATAAGGAATTACATTAATAATTAAAAATGAAATGTACACCTTAATGGCTTCAATAAGGAATTACATTAATAATTAGACAATGAAATGTGCACCTTAATGGCTAACATAAGGAATTACATTAATAATTAGACATTAAAATGTACACCTTTATGGATAACATAAGGGAATCATATAATTGGATTATGAAATGTACACCTGTATGGCTAGCATAAGAAATTACATTAATGATTAGACAATGAAATGTACACCTTAATGGCTAACATAAGGGAATCATATAATTGGATTATGAAATGTACACCTTTATGGCTATCATAAGAAATTACATTAAGGATTACACAATGAAATGTACACCTTAATCGCTAACATAAGAAATTACATTAATAATTAGACAATGAAATGTACAGAATAATGGCTAACATAAGGAATTACATTAATAATTAGACAATGAAATGTACACCTTAATCGCTAACATAAGAAATTACATTAATAATTAGACAATGAAATGTACACCTTTATGGCTTCCATCAGATATTACATTAATAATTAGACAATGAAATGTACACCTTTATGGCTTCCATAAGAAATTACATTAATAATTAGACAATGAAATGTACACCTGAATGTCTAACATAAGGAATTACATAAATAATTAGACAATGAAATGTACACCTTAATGGCCAACATAAGAAATTACATTAATAATTAGACAATGAAATGTGCACCTTTATGGCTAACATAAGGAATTACATTAATAATTGGTCAATGAAATGTACACCTTAATGGCTTCCATAAGGAATTACATTAATAATTAGACAATGAAATGTACACCTTAATGACTAACATAAGGAATTACATTAATAAGTAGACACTGAAATGTACACCTTAATGGTTAACATAAGGGAATCGTATAATTCAACTACGAAACGTACACCTTAATGGCTCCCATAAGGGAATCATATAATTAGACTATGAAATGTACACCTTTATTGCTAACATAAGGAATTACATTAATAATTAGACAATGAAATATACACCTTAATGGCTAACATGAGGGAATCATATAATTGAACTATGAAATGTAAAACTTTAATAGCTAACATACGGAAAAACATTAATAATTAGACAATTAAATGTACACCTTAATGGATAACATAAGGAATTACATTAATAATTAGACAATGAAATGTACACCTTAATCGATAACATAAGAAATTACATTAATAATTAGACAATGAAATGCACACCTTAATGGCTACCATAAGGAATTACATTAATAATTAGACAATGAAATGTACACCTTAATCGCTAGCATATGAAATAACATTAATAATTAGACAATGAAATGTACACCTTTATTGCTCCCATAAGGATTTACATTAATAATTAGACAATGAAATGTACACCTTAATGGCTAACATAAGGAATTACATTAATAATTAGACAATGAAATGTACACCTTTATGGCTCCCATAAGGAATTACATTAATAATTAGACTATGAAAAGTACACCTTAATGGCTAACATAAGGGAATCATATAATTCGACTATGAAGAGTACACCTTAATGGCTAACATAAGGGACTCATATAATTGGACTAATAAATGTACAACTTTTTGGCTAACATAAGGAATTACATTAATAATTAGACAAAGAAATGTACATCTTAATCGCTAAGATAAGAAATTACATTAATAATTAGACAAGGAAATGTACACCTTTATGGCTTCCATAAGAAATTACATTAATAATTAGACAACGAAATGTACACCTTAATGGCTAACATAAGGAATTACATAAATAATTAGACAATGAAATGTACACCTTAATGGCTAACATAAGGAATTACATTAATAATTAGACAATGAAATGTGCACCTTTATATCTAACATAAGGAATTACATTAATAATTGGACAATGAAATGTACACCTTAATGACTAACATAAGGAATTTCATTAATAATTAGACAATGAAATGTACACCTTAATGGCTAACATAAGTTAATCGTATAATTCGTCTGCGAACCGTACAACTTAATGGCTCCCATAAGGGAATCATATAATTAGACTATGAAATGTACACCTTTATGGCTAACATAAGGAATTACATTAATAATTAGACAATGAAATATACACCTTAATGGCTAACATGAGGGAATCATATAATTGAACTATGAAATGTAAAACCTTAATCGCTAACATACGGAAAAACAATATTAATTAGACAATGAAATGTACACCTTAATGGCTCCCATAAGGGAATCATTTAATTGGACTATGAAATGTACAACTTTATGGATAACATAAGGAATTACATTAATAATTAGACAATGAAATGTACACCTTAATGGCTAACAAAAGGAATTACATTAATAATTAGACAATGAATTGTACACCTTAATGGCTAACATAAGGAATTACATTAATAATTAGACAATGAAATGTACACCTTAATCGATAACATTAGAAATTACATTAATAATTAGAAAATGAAATGCACACCTTAATGGCTAACATAAGGAATTACATTAATAATTAGACAATGAAATGTACACCTTAATCGCTAACATAAGAAATTACATTAATAATTAGACAATGAAATGTACACCTTTATGGCTTCCATAAGTAATTACATTAATAATTAGACAATGAAATGTACACCTTAATATCTAACATAAGAAATTACATTAATAATTAGACAATGAAATGTACACCTTAATGGCTAACATAAGGAATTACATTAATAATTAGACAATGAAATGTACACCTCCTTTATGGCTCCCATAATGAATTACATTAATAATTAGACAATGAAATATACACCTTAATGGCTAACATAAGGATTTACATAAATAATTAGACAAGGAAATGTACACCTTAATGGCTGACATAAGGAATTAAATTAATAATTAGACAATGAAATGTGCCCCTTTTTGGCTAACATAAGGAATTACATTAATAATTGGACAATGAAATGTACACCTTAATGGCTTCCATAAGGAATTACATTAATAATTAGACAATGAAATGTACACCTTTATGGCTCCAATAAGGAATTACATTAATAATTAGACAATGAAAAGTACACTTTAATGGCTAACATAAGGGAATTATATAATTCGACTATGTAAAGTACACCTTAATGGCTAACATAAGGGAATCATATAATTGGACTATGAAATGTACACCTTATTGGCTAACATAAGGAATTGCATTAATAATTAGACAATGAAATGTACACCGTAATGGCTAACATAAGGAATTACATTAATAATTAGACAATGAAATATACACCTTAATGGCTCCGATAAGGGATTCATATAATTGGCCAATGAAATGTACACCTTTATGGCTAACATAAGGGAATCGTATAATTGGACTATGAATTGTACACCTAAATGGCTAACATAAGTAATTACAATAATAATTAGACAATGAAATGTACACCTTAATGGCTCCCATAAGGGACTCATATAATTGGACTATTAAATGTACATCTTTTTGGCTAACATAAGGAATTACATTAATAATTAGACAATGAAATGTAGACCTTAATCACTAAGATAAGAAATTACATTAATAATTAAACAATGAAATGTACACCTTAATGGCTAACATAAGGAATTACCTTAGTAATTAGACAATGAAATGTACACCTTAATCGCTAACATAAGAAATTACATTAATAATTAAACAATGAAATGTACTCCTTTATGGCTAACATAAGGGAATCATATAAATGGATTATGAAATGTACACCCTAATGACTAACATAAGGAATTACATTATTAATTAGACAATGAAATGTACATCTTAATAGCTCCCATAAGGGAATCATATAATTGGACTATGAAATGTACACCTTTATGGCTCGCATAAGGAATTACATTAATAATTAGACAATGAAATGTACACCTTAATCGCTCACATAAGAAATTACATTGATAATTAGACAATGAAATGTACACCTTTATGGCTCCGATAAGGAATTACATTAATAATTAGACAACGAAATGTTCATCTTAATCGCTAACATAAGAAATTACATTAATAATTAGACAATGAAATGTACACCATAATCGCTAACATATGAAATTACATTAATAACTAGACAATGAAATGTACACCTTAATGGCTAACATAAGGAATTACATTAATAATTAGACAATGAAATGTACACCTTAATGGCTAACATAAGAAATTACATTAATAATTAGACAATGAAATGTACACCTTAATGGCAAACATAAGGAATTACATTAATAATTAAACAATGAAATGTACACCTTAATCGCTAACATAAGAAATTACATTAATAATTAAACAATGAAATGTACACCCTTATGGCTAACATAAGGGAATCATATAATTGGATTACGAAATGTACACCCTAATGAGTAACATAAGGAATTACATTTTTAATTAGACAATGAAATGTACATCTTAATCGCTCCCATAAGGGAATCATATTATTGGACTATGAAATGTACACCTTTTTGGCTCCCATAAGGAATTACATTAATAATTGGACAATGAAATGTACACCTAAATCGCTAACATAAGAAATTATATTAATAATTAGACAATGAAATGTACACCTTAATCGCTCACATAAGAAATTACATTGATAATTAGACAATGAAGTGTACACCTTTATGGCTCCGATAAGGAATTACATTAATAATTAGACAACGAAATGTTCATCTTAATCGCTAACGTAAGAAATTACATTAATAATTAGACAATGAAATGTACACCATAATCGCTAACATATGAAATTACATTAATAACTAGACAATGAAATGTACACCTTTATGGCTAACATAAGGGAATCATATAATTGGATTATGAAATGTACACCCTAATGACTAACATAAGGAATTACATTATTAATTAGACAATGAAATGTACATCTTATTCGCTCCCATAAGTGAATCATATAATTGGACTATGAAATGTACACCTTTATGGCTCCTATAAGGAATTACATTAATAATTAGACAATGAAATGTACACCTTAATGGCTAACATAAGGAATTACATTAATAATTAGACAATGAAATGTACACCTTAATGGCTAACATAAGAAATTACATTAATAACTAGACTATGAAATGTACACCTTAATGGCAAACATAAGGAATTACATTAATAATTAAACAATGAAATGCACACCTTAATCGCTAACATAAGAAATTACATTAATAATTAAACAATGAAATGTACACCTTTATAGCTAATATAAGGGAATCATATAATTGGATTACGAAATGTACACCCTAATGAGTAACATAAGGAATTACATTATTAATTAGACAATGAAATGTACATCTTAATCCCTCCCATAAGAGAATCATATTATTGGACTATGAAATGTACACCTTTATGGCTCCCATAAGGAATTACATTAATAATTGGACAATGAAATGTTCACCTAAATCGCTAACATAAGAAATTACATTAATAATTAAACAATGAAATGTACACCTTTATGGCTAACATAAGGGAATCATATAATTGGATTATGAAATGTACACCATAATGACTAACATAATGAATTACATTATTAATTAGACAATGAAATGTACATCTTAATCCCTCCCATAAGAGAATCATATTATTGGACTATGAAATGTACACCTTTATGGCTCCCATAAGGAATTACATTAATAATTGGACAATGAAATGTTCACCCAAATCGCTAACATAAGAAATTATATTAATAATTAGACAATGAAATGTACACCTTAATGGCTAACATAAGGAATTACATTAATAATTAGACAATAAAATGTACACCTTAATCGCTAACATAAGAAATTACATTAATAATTTTACAATGAAATGTACAGCTATGTGGCTCCCATAAGGAATTACATTAATAATTAGACAACGAAATGTTCATCTTAATCGCTAACATAAGAAATTACATTAATAATTAGACAATGAAATGTACACCTTTATGGCTCCCATAAGGAATTACATTAATAATTAGACAATGAAATGTACACCGTAATCGCTAACATAAGAAATAACATTAATAATTAGTCAATGAAATGTACACCTTAATGGCTAACATAAGGAATTACATTAATAATTTGACAATGAAATGTACACCTTAATGGCTTACAGAAGAAATTACATTAATAATTAGACAATGAAATGTACACCTTAATGGATAACATAATTAATTACATTAATAATTAAACAATGAAATGTACACCTTAATCGCTAATATAAGAAATTACGTTAATAATTAGGCAATGAAATGTACACCCTTATGGCTCCCATAAGGAATTACATAAATAATTAGACAAGGAAATGTACACCTTAATCGCTAACATAAGAAATTACATTAATAATTAGACAATGAAATGTACACCCAAATGGCTAACATAAGGGAATCATATAATTCGACAATGAAGAGTACACCTTAATGGCTAACATAAGGGACTCATATAATTGGACTAATAAATGTACAACTTTTTGGCAAACATAAGGAATTACATTAATAATTAGACAAAGAAATGTACATCTTAATCGCTAAGATAAGAAATTACATTAATAATTAAACAATGAAATGTACACCTTAATGGCTATCATAAGGAATTACATTAATAATTAAACAATGAAATGTACACCTTTATGGCTAACATAAGGGAATCATATAATTGGATTATGAAATGTACACCATAATGACTAACATAATGAATTACATTAATTAGACAATGAAATGTACATCTTAATCGCTCCCATAAGGGAATCATATAATTGGACTATGAAATGTACACCTTTATGGCTCCCATAAGGAATTACATTAATAATTAGACAATGAAATGTACACCTTAATCGCTAACATAAGAAATTATATTAATGATTAGACAATGAAATGTACACTTTAATGGCTAACATAAGGAATTACATTAATAATTAGACAATGAAATGTACACCTTAATCGCTCACATAAGAAATTACATTAATAATTAGACACTGAAATGTACACCTTTATGGCTCCGATAAGGAGTTACATTTATAATTAGACAACGAAATGTTCATCTTAATCGCTAACATAAGAAATTACATTAATAAATTGACAATGAAATGTACACCTTTATGGCTCCCATCAGGAATTACATTAATAATTAGACAATGAAATGTACACCATAATCGCTAACAGATGAAATTACATTAATAACTGGACAATGAAATGTACACCTTAATGGCTAACATAAGGAATTACATTAATAATTAGACAATGAAATGTACACCTTAATCGCTAAAATAAGAAATTAAATTAATAATTAGACAATGAAATGTACACCTTAATGGCAAACATAAGGAATTACATCAATAATTAAACAATGAAATGTACACCTTTATGGCTAACATAAGGGAATCATATAATTGGATTATGAAATGTACGCCCTAATGAGTAACATAAGGAACTACATTATTAATAAGACAATGAAATGTACATCTTAATCGCTCCCATAAGGGAATCATATTATTGGACTATGAAATGTACACCTTTATGGCTCCAATAAGGAATTACATTAATAATTACACAATGAAATATACACCTAAATAGCTAACATAAGAAATTATATTAATAATTAGACAATGAAATGTACACCTTAATGGCTAACATAAGGAATTACATTAATAATTAGACAATGAAATGTACACCTTAATGGCTAACATAAGGAAAAACATTAATAATTAGACAATGAAATGTACACCTTAATGGCTCCCATAAGGGACTTGTATAATTGGACAATGAAATGAACACCTTTATGGCTAACATAAGAAAATCATATAATTCGACTATGAATTGTACACCTTAATGGCTAACATAAGTAATTATAATAATAATTAGACAATGAAATGTACACCTTAATGGATCCCATAAGGGACTCATATAATTGGACTATTAAATGTACATCTTTTTGGCTAACATAAGAAATTACATTAATAATTAGACAATGAAATGTACACCTTAATCGCTAAGAAAAGAAATTACATTAATAATTAAACAATGAAATGTACACCTTAATGGCTAACATAAGGAATTACATTAATAATTACACAATGAAATGTACACCTTAATCACTAACATAAGATATTACATTAATAATTAAACAATGAAATGTACACCTTTATGGCTAACATAAGGGAATCATAGAATTTGATTATGAAATGTACACCCTAATGACTAACATAAGGAATTACATTATTAATTAGGCAATGAAATGTACATCTTAATAGGTCCCATAAGGGATTCATATAATTGGAATATGAAATGTACACCTTTATGGCTCCCATAAGGAATTACATTAATAATTAGACAATGAAATGTACACCTTAATCGCTAACATAAGAAATTATATTAATGATTAGACAATGAAATGTACACTTTAATTGCTAACATAAGGAATTACATTATTAATTAGACAATGAAATGTACACCTTAATCGCTAACATAAGAAATTACATTAATAATTAGACAATGAAATGTACACGTTTATGGCTCCGATAAGGAATTACATTAATAAATAGACAACGAAATGTTCATCTTAATCGCTAACATAAGAAATTGCATTAATAATTGGACAATGAAATGTACACCCTTATGGCTCCCATAAGGAATTACATAAATAATTAGACAATGAAATGTACACCTTAATCGCTAACATAGGAAATTACATTAATAATTAGACAATGAAATGTACACCTTAATTGCTAACATAACGAATTACATTAATAATTAGACAATGAAATGTACACCTTAATCGATAACATAAGAAATTACATTTATAATTAGACAATGAAATGTACACCTTAATGGCTAACATAAGGAATTACATTAATAATTAGACAATGAAATGTACACCTTAATCGCTAACATAAGAAATTACATTAATAATTAGACAATGAAATGTACACATTATGGCTAACATAAGGAATTACATTAATAATTAGACAAGGAAATGTACACCTTAATCACTAACATAAGAAATTACATTAATAATTAGACAATGAAATGTACACCTTAATGGCTAACATAAGGAATTACATTAATAATTAGACAATGAAATGTACACCTTATAATCGCTAACATAAGAAATTACATTAATAATTAGACAATGAAATGTACACCTTTATGGCTCCCATAAGAAATTACATTAATAATTAGACAATGAAATGTACACCTTAATGGCTAACATAAGAAATTACATTAATATTTAGACAATGAAATGTACACCTTAATGGCTAACATAAGGGAATCATATAATTCGACTACGAAACGTACACCTTAAAGACTCCCATAAGCGAATCATATAATTAGACAATGAAATGTACACCTTTATTCCTAACATAAGGAATTACATTAATAATTAGACAATGAAATGTACACCTTAATGGCTAACATAAGGAATTACATTAATAATTAGACAAAGAAATGTACACCTTAATGGCTAACATAAGGAATTACATTAATAATTAGACAATGAAATGTACACCTTAATCAATAACATAAGAAATTAGATTAATAATTAGACAATGAAATGCACACCTTAATGGCTAACATAAGGAATTACATTAATAATTAGACAATGAAATGTACACCTTAATCGCTAGGATAAGAAATTACATTAATAATTTGACAATGAAATGTACACCTTTATGGCTCCCATAAGGAATTACATTAATAATTAGACAATGAAATGTACACCTTAATGTCTAACATAAGGAATTACACTAATAATTAGACAATGAAATGTACACCGTAATGGCTAACATAAGGAATTACATTAATAATTAGACAATGAAATGTACACCTTAATGGCTTACATAAGAAAATCATATAATTGGACTATGAATTGTACACCTTAATGGCTAACATATGTTAATAAAAAAATAATTAGACAATGAAAAGTACACCTTTATGGCTAACATAAGGGATTCATATAATTGAATTATGAAATGTACACCCTAATGAGTAACAGAAGGAATGAACTTTTTAATTAGACAATGAAATGTACATCTTAATCGCTCCCATAAGGGAATCATATAATTGGACTATGAAATGTACATCTTTATTCCTCCCATAAGGAATTACATTAATAATTAGACAATGAAATGTACACCTAAATCGCTAACATAAGAAATTATATTAATAATTAGACAATGAAATGTACAACTTAATGGCTAACATAAGGAATTACATTAATAATTAGACAATGAAATGTACACCTTAATCGCTAACATAAGGAAATACATTAATAATTAGACAATGAAATCTACACCTTTGTGGCTCTCATAAGGATGTACATTAATAATTAGACAACGAAATGTTCATCTTAATCGCTAACATAAGAAATTACATTAATAATTAGACAATGAAATGTACACCTTTATGGCTCCTATAAGGAATTACATTAATAATTAGACAATGAAATGTACACCATAATCGCCAACATGAGAAATTACATTAATAACTAGACAATGAAATGTACACCTTAATGGCTAACATAAGGAAATACATTAATAATTAGACAATGAAATGTACCCCTTAATCGCTAACATAAGAAATTACATTAATAATTAGACAATGAAATGAACAGCTTAATGGCTAACATAAGGAATTACATTAATAATTAAACAATGAAATGTACACCTTAATCGCTAATATAAGAACTTACATTAATAATTAGACAATGAAATGTACACCTTTATGGCTCCCATAAGGAATTACATCAAAAATTAGACAATGAAATGTACACCTTAATCGCTAACATACGAAATTGCATTAATAATTAGACAATGAAATGTACACCTTAATGGATAACATAAGGAATTAAGTTAATAATTAGACAATGAAATGTACACCTTAATCCTTAACATAAGAAATTACATTAATATTTAGAGAATGAAATGTACACGTTAATTGCTAACATAAGGAATTACATTAATAATTAGACGTTAACACCTTAATGGCTTCCATTAGGAATTACATTAATAATTAGACAATGAAATGTACACCTTAATGGCTAACATAAGGAATTACATTAATAATTAGACAATAAAATGTACACCTTTATGGCTAACATAAGTGAATCATATAATTGGATTATGAAATGTACACCTTTATGGCTAGCATAAGAAATTACGTTAATGATTAGACAATGAAATGTACACCTTAATGGCAAACATAAGTGAATCATATAATTGGATTATGAAATTTACACCTTAATGGCTAGCATAAGAAATTACATTAATGATTAGACAATGAAATGTACACCTTAATCGCTAACATAAGAAATTACATTAGTAATTAGACAATAAAATGTACACCTTCATGGCTAACACAAGGGTATCATGAAATTGAATTATGCAATGTACACCTTTATGGCTAGCATCAGAAATTACATTAATGATTAGACAATGAAATGTACACTTTAATGGCTAACATAAGGAATTACATTAATAATTAGACAATGAAATGTACACCTTAATCGCTCCCATAAGGGAATCATATAATTCGACTATGAAACGTACACCTTAATGGCTCCCATAATGGAATCATATAATTGGACTATGAAATTTACACCTTTATGGCTAATATAAGGAATTACATTAATAATTAGACAATGAAATGTACACCTAAATGGCTAACATAAAGGAATCATATAATTGAACTATGAAATGTAAAACTTTAATGGCTAAGATAAGGAAAAACATTTATGATTAGACAATGAAATGTACACCTTAATTGCTCCCATAAGGGAATCATATAATTGGACTATGAAATGTACAACTTTATGGCTAACATAAGGAATTACATTAATAATTAGACAATGAAATGTACACCTTAATGGCTAACATAAGAAATTACATTAATAATTAGACAACGAAATGTACATCTTAATGGCTAACATAAGGAATTACATTAATAATTAGACAATGAAATGTACACCTTACTCGATAACATAAGATATTACATTAATAATTAGACAATGAAATGTACACCTTAATGGCTAACATAAGAAATTACATTAATAATTAGACAATGAAATGTACACCTTAATCGCTAGCATAAGAAATTACATTAATAATTAGACAATGAAATGTACACCTTTATGGCTCCCATAAGGAATTACATCAATAATTACACAATGAAATGTACAACTTAATGGCTAACATAAGGAATTACATTAATAATTAGACAATGAAATGTAAACCTTTATGGCTCCCATAAGGAATTACATTAATAATAAGACAATGAAAAGTACACCTTAATGGCTAACATAAGGGAATCATATAATTGGACAATGATATGTACACCTTAATGGCTAAGATAAGGAATTACATTAATAATTAGACAATGAAATTTACACCGTAATGGCTAACATAAGGAAAAGCATTAATAATTAGACAATGAAATGTACACCTTAATGGCTCCCATAACGGACTCATATAATTGGACAATGAAATGTACACCTTTATGGCTAACATTAGGGAATCATATAATTGGACTATGAATTGTACACCTTAATGGCTAACATAAGTAATTAAAATAATAATTAGACAATGAAATGTACACCTTAACGGCTCCCATAAGGGACTCATATAATTGGACTATTAAATGTACATCTTTTTGGCTAACATAAGGAATTACATTAATAATTAGACAATGAAATGTACACCTTAATCGCTAAGATAAGAAATTACATTAATAATTAAACAATGAAATGTACACCTTAATGGCTAACAAGGAATTACATTAATAATTAGACAATGAAATGTACACCTTAATCGCAAACATAAGAAATTACATTAATAATTAAACAATGAAATGTACACCTTTATGGCTAACATAAGGGAATCATATAAGTGAATTAAGAAATGTACACCCTAATGACTAACATAAGGAATTACATTATTAATTTGACAATGAAATGTACATCTTAATCGCTCCCATAAGTGAATCATATAATTGGACTATGAAATGTACACCTTTTTGGCTCCTATAAGGAATTACATTAATAATTAGACAATGAAATGTACACCTGAATCGCTAACATAAGAAATTATATTAATGATTAGACAATGAAATGTACACCTTAATGGATAACATAAGGAATTACATTAATAATTAGACAATGAAATGTACACCTTAATCGCTAACATAATAAATTACATTAATAATTAGACAATGAAATGTACACCTTTATGGCTCCGATAAGGAATTACATTAATAATTAGACAACGAAATGTTCATCTTAATCGCTAACATAAGAAATTACATTAATAATTAGACGATGAAATGTACACCTTTATGGCTTCCATAAGGAATTACATTAATAATTAGACAATGAAATGTACACCATAATCGCTAACATATGAAATTACATTAATAACTAGACAATGAAATGTACACCTTAATGGCTAACATAAGGAATTACATTAATAATTAGACAATGAAATGAACACCTTAATCGCTAACATAAGAAATTACATTAATAATTAGACAATGAAATGTACACCTTAATGGCTAACTTAAGGAATTACATTAATAATTAGACAATGAAATGTACACCTTAATTGCTAACATAAGAAATTACATTGATAATTAAACAATGAAATGTACACCTTTATGGCTAACATAAGGGATTCATATAATTGAATTATGAAATGTACACCCTAATGAGTAACAGAAGGAATTAACTTATTAATTAGACAATGAAATGTACATCTTAATCGCTCCCATAAGGGAATCATATAATTGGACTATGAAATGTACACCTTTATGGCTCGCATAAGGAATTACATTAATAATTAGACAATGAAATGTACACCTAAATCGCTAACATAAGAAATTATATTAATAATTAGACAATGAAATGTACAACTTAATGGCTAACATAAGGAATTACATTAATAATTAGACAATGAAATGTACACATTTGTGGCTCTCATAAGGAATGACATTAATAATTAGACAACGAAATGTTCATCTTAATCGCTAACATAAGAAATTACATTAATAATTAAACAATGAAATGTACACCTTTATGGCTCCTATAAGGAATTACATTAATAATTAGACAATGAAATGTACACCATAATCGCTAACATGAGAAATTACATTAATAACTAGACATTGAAATGTACACCTTAATGGCTAACATAAGGAAATACATTAATAATTAGACAATGAAATGTTCACCTTAATCGCTAACATAAGAAATTACATTAATAATTATACAATGAAATGATCACCTTAATGGCTAACATAAGGAATTACATTAATAATTAAACAATGAAATGTACACCTTAATCGCTAATATAAGAAATTACATTAATAATTAGACAATGAAATGTACACCTTTATGGCTCCCATAAGGAATTACATTAAAAATTAGACAATGAAATGTACACCTTAATCGCTAACATACGAAATTACATTAATAATTAGACAATGAAATGTACACCTTAATGAATAACATAAGGAATTACATTAATAATTAGACAATGAAATGTACACCTTAATCCTTAACATAAGAAATTACATTAATATTTAGAGAATGAAATGTACACGTTAATTGCTAACATAAGGAATTACATTAATAATTAGACGTTAACACCTTAATGGCTTCCATTAGGAATTACATTAATAATTAGACAATGAAATGTACACCTTAATGGCTAACATAAGGAATTACATTAATAATTAGACAATAAAATGTACATCTTTATGGCTAACATAAGTGAATCATATAATTGGATTATGAAATGTACACCTTTATGGCTAGGATAAGAAATTACATTAATTATTAGACAATGAAATGTACACCTTAATGGCTAACATAAGTGAATCATATAATTGGATTATGAAATTTACACCTTAATGGCTAGCATAAGAAATTACATTAATGATTAGACAATGAAATGTACACTTTAATGGCTAACATAAGGAATTACATTAATAATTAGACAATGAAATGTACACCTTAATCGCTCCCATAAGGGAATCATATAATTCGACTATGAAACGTACACCTTAATGGCTCCCATAATGGAATCATATAATTGGACTATGAAATGTACACCTTTATGGCTCCTATAAGGAATTACATTAATAATTAGACAATGAAATGTACACCATAATCGCTAACATGAGAAATTACATTAATAACTAGACAATGAAATGTACACCTTAATGGCTAACATAAGGAAATACATTAATAATTAGACAATGAAATGTACACCTTAATCGCTAACATAAGAAATTACATTAATAATTAGACAATGAAATGAACACCTTAATGGCTAACATAAGGAATTACATTAATAATTAAACAATGAAATGTACACCTTAATCGCTAATATAAGAAATTACATTAAGAATTAGACAATGAAATGTACACCTTTATGGCTCCCATAAGGAATTACATTAAAAATTAGACAATGAAATGTACACCTTAATCGCTAACATAAGAAATTACATTAATAATTAGACAATGAAATGTACACCTTAATGGATAACATAAGGAATTACATTAATAATTAGACAATGAAATGTTCACCTTAATTCTTAACATAAGAAATTACATTAATATTTAGAGAATGAAGTGTACACGTTAATTGCTAACATAAGGAATTACATTAATAATTAGACGTTAACACCTTAATGGCTTCCATTAGGAATTACATTAATAATTAGACAATGAAATGTACACCTTAATGGCTAACATAAGGAATTACATTAATAATTAGACAATGAAATGTACACCTTAATGGCTAACATAAGAAATTACATTAATAATTAGACAATGAAATGTACACCTTAATGTCTAACATAAGGAATTACATTAATAATTAGACAATGAAATGTACACCTTTATGGCTAGGATAAGAAATTACATTAATGATTAGACAATGAAATGTACACCTTAATGGCTGACATAAGTGAATCATATAATTGGATTATGAAATTTACACCTTAATGGCTAGCATAAGAAATTAAATTAATGATTAGACAATGAAATGTACACCTTAATCGCTAACATAAGAAATTACATTAATAATTAGACAATAAAATGTACACCTTTATGTCTAACACAAGGGAATCATGTAGTTGAATTATGCAATGTACACCTTTATGGCTAGCATCAGAAATTACATTAATAATTAGACAATGAAATGTACACCTAAATGGCTAACATAAAGGAATCATATAATTGAACTATGTAATGTAAAACTTTAATGGCTAACATAAGGAAAAACATTTATTATTAGACAATGAAATGTACACCTTAATTGCTCCCATAAGGGAATCATATAATTGGACTATGAAATGTACAACTTTATGGCTAACATAAGGAATTACATTAATAATTAGACAATGAAATGTACACCTTAATGGCTAACATAAGAAATTACATTAATAATTAGTCAATGAAATGTACATCCTAGTCGCTAACATAAGAAATTACATTAATAATTAGTCAATGAAATGTACATCCTAGTCGCTAACATAAGAAATTACATTAATAATTAGACAATGAAATGTACACCTTTATGGCTCCCATAAGAAATTACATTAATAATTAGACAATGAAATGTACACCTTAATGGCTAACATAAGAAATTACATTAATAATTAGACAATGAAATGTACACCTTAATGGCTCCCATAAGGATTTACATTAATAATTAGACAATGAAATGTACACCTTTATGGCTCCCATAAGGAATTACATTAATAATTAGACAATGAAAATTACATCTTAATGGCTAACATAAGGGAATCATATAATTCGACTATGAAAAGTACGCCTTAATGGCTAACATAAGGGTATCATATAATTCGACTATGAAATGTACACCCTAATGGCTAACATAAGGAATTACATTAATAATTAGACAATGAAATGTACACTTTAATGGCTAACATAAGAAATTACATTAATAATTAGACAATGAAATGTACACCTTAATGTCTAACATAAGGAATTACATTAATAATTAGACAATGAAATGTACACCTTAGTTGATAACATAAGGAATTACATTAATAATTAGACAATGAAAAGTACACCTTAATGGCTAACATAAGGAATTAAATTATTAATTAGACAATTAAATGTACACCTTAATGCCTAACATAAGAAATTAATTTTAATAAGACAATGAAATGTACACCTTAATTACTAACATAATGAATTACATTAATAATTAGACAATGAAATGTACACCTTAATGGCTAACATAAGGAATTACATTATTAATTAGACAATGAAATGTACACCGTAATGGCTAACATAAGGAATTAATTTTAATAAGACAATGAAATGTACACCTTAATTACTAACATAAAGAATTACATTAATAATTAGACAATGAAATGTACACCTTAATGGCTCCGATAAGGAAATCATATAATTGGACTATGAAATGTACAACTTTATGGCTAACATAAGGAATTACATTAATAATTAGACAATGAAATGTACACCTTAATGGCTAACATAAGGAATTACATTAATAATTAGACAATGAAATGTACACCTTTATGGCTAACATAAGGAATTACATTAATAATTAGACAATGAAATGTACACCTTAATGGCTCCCATAAGGAATTACATTAATAATTAGACATTGAAATGTACACCTTTATTTCTAACATTAGAAATTACATTAATAATTAGACAATGAAATGTACACCTTAATGGCTAATATAAGAAATTACATTAATAATTAGACAATGCAATGTACACCTTAATGGCTCCCATAATGGAATCATATAATTCGACTATGAAATGTACACCTTAATGACTAACATAAGGAATTACATTAATAATTAGACAATGAAATGTACACCTTAATGGCTCCCATAAGGGAATCATATAATTGGACTATGAAATGTATACCTTTATGGCAAACATAAGGAATTACATTAATAATTAGACAATGAAATGTACACCTTAATGGCTTCCATAAGAATAATGAGAACTTTGTATAGCGCCTAATCTTTCGGAGCTGTAAGCGCTTTACACCATCAATAATGATATGACTACGCTACAGAACAACAAATGACACAAACAATGAAGTTTGACAACATAAAAACATAGAGTAACGCCTAGGTTCCGTACTGAATGTGTGAACTTAATGTTGGTGTTGCTGATATTTATTGTTTGAGGTAAAGGATGTGAATGAGAAAGTCTTTGTGTTGTGATCAGAATAGCCTCAGTTTTATCATAATTCATCTGCAGCTTGTTACATAATTGTAAACAACATTGAACGAAGAAATAAACTGGTGTCGAGTGATTCGTTCGTGAGTATGAAAATATTTTTGAGAACCTTGTAGCAATACAATTTTTATAAAAAATAGTTCCTGACAAATTAATGTTTGTTTGCGCTGCTGTTCCTTTATTTATTAAAGATGTTGATGTACAATTTTCATAATAGCATGATGAAAAAGAAATACGTTAACAGAGCACCATTGCTGTTCACTGACTTAGATTGTTTAGTGTATCGGCGTGAGACAAATGATATTTACTACGACATAAGAAAGAGCAAGAAGTTGTTTGATCAATCAGATTACCTAGTTGAGTCTAAGTTTCATGATGATACGTAAAATGTGATTGGCATGTTCAAAGATGAGTCAAATTTAGTAGCAATTTATAAATATATTGGATTAAGATCTAAAATATATTGTTTGTTGTCCAGTAATAAGGGTCAAAAGAAAATTGGTAAAGGAATTTTAAAAAATCTGTTCTAAAATCCAACAAAGGTTTATCATCAAGTGGTTACACGAGTTATTGTTCGGATAATATTCACACACTAGCTTATGATCATTACAAAATTGCATCAAGTAGTTCACATAAATGTTAGACACAAAAGATCATGTATCTAAATTCATAATACAAGTTTGAGAAGTAACTGAATTAAGAAACAATGTATTGTCCGCAAATGCTAAATTAGCTCTGCTGAAAAAAGTATCAATGATTTTTTGGACAGAGCAGCAAAGAATGAAAATTCTATCATAGAACATGATTAGAAATAAAAGGAACTGATTGATCGTGTAAATAAGATGACAGTGGTGGTCTGATCAGTCAACAAGAAATGTGCCCTAGTAGTAATACAAAGGACTCTCTGACCATACTCCTCAGGCAAATTTATAATCAAGATTTTTTTAAAATTCAGATGGTAGATTCTAGTAATTTTATTTCTAGTTTAGCTAACAAATAAGTACAAAAATCAATATTTTATCAAGTACAAAATTATTTGAGTTTTTTTTTCTTCTTATACTTATCTACTGGCAGAATATACTTGACTCACAAAATGAGCCTGAAATAATTGAAAATTAAACTAAAAAAACAACAGTGCAAAGCTGATGCTAAACCAGCAAAAGCGCATTCGAAATCTACCGAGACCTTTTACAAAGGCACCAAGAAACAAAAGACTAGCGAAATCATAACAAAACACCAAAACAATCTGAATACTATGCAAAGTCCATATAATGTTGTGTTAAAACTTAATCATGGTTGAACGAATTTGAGTGTCAATATGTTTTAGTGCTAGCAAAGCTGGACTGACTAAAACAATCGACCCCAGTTGATGGTATCATTTCGTCAGTATGTGATGTTTGCGCAAATTTTTCATCCAGGATCTAATCATTTTTTTACATGGATGTTTTCTTAAAATTTGCACGACATTATGTTCTAAATTTATATTACATCATTGAGTTGGTAATATTAAATAGCTTAATAAACTCTTTTTAATAAAATTACAAATGCCTTTTATCTATAACTGACATCTTTGCATAATAATGATATCAAGATTAAGGGTTTGAGAAAGCGATATAAATGGCATAAAAGCGTGATTTGGCAACCTGTAAATTCCTTGTTGCCAATGCATTGACAAATACCCAGTTGGACATTGAGTGCTGCATACCTTGCATGTGGTGTGGTAGATACAATTTTATGTCATGCTTGTTATAACATGTTTGTAACTATTAAGCTTCTCGCATACAACTATGCAGAAAGTGTACTTGTTTTCTTCATGTATGTCAAATTTTGAGGTCTCCGAAATGCCAAAGTTCAGAGAATTAAGCACACTTTCCAGTCACATGTATTCCCTCATCAGATATCATTGAATATCGTACCCTTGAAAATCCGAGAGCAGGGAGATTATTTCTGCTAGCCAAACTGCAGACAACAGGAAAAGCCGGCGGGACAATTATCTCTTGTAACGGTCACCCAATCAGAGAAAACATCTCGGAATATTTAGACTATTTGATTGAGGCACCGCGTCCAAACACTACCCTCCCACCTTCCGGACACATCGAACTATGGCCAGTAATGGGAATTAATATTACGGTGAAATATGTAAATATATATTGGTTTGGCAACCTTTGTGACCTTAACGCTACTGGAAAAAAATGTGTTAGTATGGTCATCAATGAGAATTAACATTAAGTGAAAAGTTTGGGTCAGTATGGTAGTGGGAATTTAACATTATAGAGGGCCGTATTATTACCTTATGTGGTCTTTTTATTCTCTTTACATGTCTGTGTAATGTAATTTTGTTCACTAGGAATTTGAATTTTCCAAACAATTCAGTTTGACCTGTGTTTTCCTTAGGTACATAATAATATAAAAAATTTACATATATTTTTGACTTAGTTCCTGATCTTGATTGCGGGTCAAGTAAACAACTTTTCAAGGAGTACATTGATTGGTTATTATCAGAGACATACAGGAGCTATGTGATTGTAACATGTAAACATGATCACGTCATCCTCGCTTTTGCATTTAGGCATAGTATTAATATTGATGCGTAGAGAGAGGGATAGAGTGGTCTCAGAGTCCGGGCTTTTAAGCGATTGATGTCAAGTTGTTTCCTTCTGTTGTGAACAGTATCGAAGTATTGAAGTTGAGGTTTTGAGTTCTATGTTAATTTTTCTTCAGGTTGTTTTTTGGGCTCAGGAAGATTAATTAGGTTTCTGGAAACATTACTTATTCATACAGAACCCTTGAACAAGGACTATTCTTGAAATTTTATTTGGATTTCCAAGACCGGAGCATTAATTATTATGTTTCTATAAGGAACAATAGACGTCAACACAGTACAGCTACAGCATATGTCATTGCTCTCCATTGTGGATTCTTCATCTGGAATCGAACCTCAAATCATTAGAACATTTCAATATTATGACTTGAAAGATTTTATTCGTAGATTAATCTTGTAGTAGTTTGGATTTGATTCTGGAAACCGTAATTTCTCATATTTTTTCTTCTTCATTTTCACGGTATTATTACATGGAAATAAATTATTTGTTATATTTTGAAAAGCTTATTGCTTTCACTCTGTCTTGTGTTACTGTTTATCCGAGCCTAAGCAAGTAACAATGCAATTATAGCGACTTTTAGTTAGTTGTTATCTGTCATTTGTCGTATATATTCTGTATCTCTCTATGCTGTTACAATATCCACATAGGCCAATATTGATATCAGCATTGCTACATAGTGTGCCATTCATATTCTAGAATTGTTACAAGCTCCATAATTATTTGAAGTAAAGAATAAAGAACGCCAACACATAATCACCATAATGTCATAAGTTAATGTTCGAATTATGAAATATTATTGTCGAAGTTATATTAGGTCCAAAGCGTCCTAAACGTAATGTCAAAATTGGGGTCATTGTGCCATCCGTAATTTTAAACTTCCAAAGGGATAATAGCGACAGAGTAATGTTAAGTCACAGAGGAGAAATAAATTGCCGCCATTAAGCTAAATTTCATTATGTGGCCACATGCCGTAATAATGAATTCCCATAGTTGGCGATATTCACCCAAATATTTACTTTAATATCATTTACTGTTGCAGGTGATCCTGACCCAAATTGCTGCAGTAATGTTAGTTCGCAAATCTGACCATACTAACCCGTAATTTTCATTAACTTTAATTTGCTTCTAATGGTTACCACATCCAATTATTAAGCCGCAATTTTACATTTCTAGTGTGGACATACCACATACAATTACCTTTATCCTAATTCCTGAAGGGGAACAATCTAACCCACGTGTTGTACCCAAATGTTAAGTGCGAGAAGTGGCCACATCCATGCACACATTTGCTGTAATCTTAAATCCCATAGAGGACAATACCAACCCAAAATGTTTCATGTAATGATCATTCTCATGGGTAATCACACTAACCTCGTCTACTACCAATATAAAACTGAAGCAATTGATATTATGGACTTTACCTAGCTGAGGTATCTGTCTGGTTTATGGTAAATATATCCGTTGATGGGTATTTAATTCATAAAGGCTTGGAAAGGAGGCAAGGGAAAATTTAATCAATTTGATACATGTTTCTTTTGGGGTCCTTCCATATATGACTATTTCACCAACTTTCTTTCGGTAAAGTATATTATGCACAGAAATATAGCTTTTCTCATGCAATGTAATAAATTTTTATCAGCAGCAAAGGAAGATATGGGTGTCACTTTTGAACAGCATGATTAGCGTGTGCGTTATTGTTTTACAGGAGTTCCTTCTTTCCTATCTTATCTTTATTCGTAATCATCAGCTAACCCAATGAATGCAAGTCAGTACTGATATTATTATGCCCAATGTCTATGATTACATTAAGTTCCTATTTCTTTCTTTAGACGCTATGGCCTGCTCAGCAACAATCCAACTATACATTTAAGTATTACACTACATCGAGCAGAAACAATTGTACATTTAGCTCACTAGTCTACAACAATTCAAATCGACTTTAATCATGTATATGATATCCCCCAGCGAGTAAGCCATGATTTGTATATGATATGGGCCATACAAGAAGGCAAAATGTGTCAGTGTGTTGAATTCTTTTTAAAATTTCTACTTTAATATTTCCTTACAACTATTATAATATTTATTCATTCAACGAGACATATTTTTGTTGAATTACAGGTACAGTAACGCTAACCAAAAGTCCAACTTTACCCGAGAAGAATTGCATGGCTACAATTTCGTGTTATTCGACTTTGGATAAACAAGTTTATATTTTCCTGAATGAAAAAATCTTGACATCTTGTAACAATGCGAGTTGTTTACCTCAACAAAGCCAAGACGGTAGCCGTGTATACAGTGTAACCAATCGTGAAGCTAAAGTAACCATTACATCCCTTAATAGAGACAGAGATCAAGGAAAATGGAAATGTTCGTCAGGGGAAGCAGATAGCATTGACATATTGGTTTATAATCAGTACACACATTTTGTAATGACAATTTCCAACTTTATTAATGTTTGAAAGTGCAAATATGACTGTTAATCAATTATCAATGTGGTTCCTACAGAAAAGGTTTTACACTATATATAATCGACATTCATTATTCATAATATGTAATGTGACTGTCATGAACTATTGAAACAAAATTATGAAACAATTCTACCAATATACCAGTTCCCATTCAACTATGGGACAGCAGTATTGCAATAATTAAAAAAACTGATTCCAAAGCCTATATGTGCCATATTTAACCTCCCCTATCTTCCTGATGAATGTTAACCGTTGTCAGTGATATAAACATACCGAGATGTAGTGACAAGAGCCTCATGTGTGTCCACTTGTAAAATGTGCGTCACCTACTCTTTTTCATACTAGTTTAGATAAAATTAAATAGGCCAGAACTGGATAAAGTACTTTTGATTGCCATTGGCATCTTCAGTTTACATCTAAATTCACACCCGAGCTAGTTGTACTTCATTTTAATCGAAACTGTATTGTCTCAGTTGAAACTAATAGAAAATGGAGGACGTTTAATTTAGTGCAACGAAAACCAAAATTTTCTAGAAATGGGAAGTTGTAAGTCTCGAAATTGTACTGATGCAATCAAAACAGAAATAATGTCATACGATCAAAACAGAAATAATGTCATACGACCGCATCACTTAAACGTCAAAAGCTCATTATTCCAGTAAGTTAAAGCGAGAATGTATGCTTAATGACCTTTCAGTTTAGGTTTTATGACTTTTCATTAATTAGTTAATTTTAATCAGGCATTACTAACATCAATACATTGTACATATTATGTCATGAAGTTCTTAGTTAATAGTGTACAACTGAAACATCAGACTTGATTTGTCTCTTGTGAGTAACGTTAGTCAAATAAAACAATGTACAATTATGTTAAACGTTATTGTTAATAAAATCTTTGACTAAATTTAACCCCTAATTGCTAGAAGCACTGACTCAATATTCATTGATTTAAGGATGGTCTATATATTTGGTTAACCAGTCTTTGCTTATTAACATGCTAACGACCTTCAATGTTTATTCAGACTCAGTTGCTTGGCATACGTCGTAACTTACTAAGAGACCCTATATTTTGTACGGGTAAATATAGTGTATATTCAAGACATAATTCAAGTATTATTCCTCAGGGCTCTATATTATATCGTCTTCTCTTTCTTCTTTGTATCAATGACGTAGACTTGTATCTAGTGTACTCTAATCCTATCACTAATGATTATAAAGACAACTCGTACATCCATCGACTCCATTAAAAATAAACTTCAAATCGACCTCAACAATTTATCCGTTTTGGTATAAACAAAAGAGATTACATCTCAATGGATCTAAACCGAAATGTATTACAATTCAAACAAGGCAGCTATGTACTAACATATATTTACCTCTGACATTACACGATTTAAACTTGTTTTTTTTTATAAAACAGTTAAATCATCGTGGCATCTGTATGGATCAACATTTGAGATGGATTTTACATATCGATGCGTAATGTTTGTCAGAAGAGGTATTTTCTACCTCTGCATTCGCCTGAAATTAATATATATATATATATATATATATATATATATATATATATATATATATATATATATATATATATATATATATATATATATATATACCAGTCGTTGTATAAATTTTTAACTGAAAGGAAATCTGGAAAGCCCAGTTTCTTGTTGTGACAAATTCGTACTTCACTTATCTGGAACGTTACTACGTACACAATAGTTTTAATCAGTGTGTAATAACATTACTTGTCTCAAGGTTCCAAAGAAATATAGGTCCTTTATTACAAAGACACTGCTTCATCTCTGCATACAAAATTTCAAGAAATGTAATGTTGTGTTAGACTGAGAGTCCAAACAATGGAATTGTGTTAAACTACATTACACAACAGTTACTGCCAATCAAACGCTTTGTATGCTTTATCTCTTTTATTCAAAGCATTCCCAAGCAACCTGTGTCTCACTTACGGAGGGAACACAGATTTCGACCTTGCCAGATCCAGTGTTACCCTGCAATGTCGAACGGATACGTGCACATATCCTGCTCCAAGTGTGAAATGGTATTCCTCTGTAAGTACATTGTTTGATACTAAGTGAACATAAAGATTATCATGGCTCGGTGTTTGGTGCAAAACGTTGCTACACAAAATGCTGTAGATTCCAAAAATCAAATGTTGGTACCTTTTTTATCGTTTTGGTAATATTTCTCATGTTAAAGGTTTTCATCAATAACGAAAATTATTTATGGTATTGCTGTTGAAAAACACCTCATTACGAATGTAGTATTCATATTTCCAAATGTCAAAACACACGTAGTCTCAAAAGACTTTGTTGACAATATTTTCATCATTCAACCTTTTGAGTACAAGATTTATATATTAAATAGTTGCGTAAAACTGTTTAGGTTTTTATATTTAGAAATTTATGTTCATATGCAGAGACCGAAGTTCCTCGTTTTCCCGCAAAGTTAATCATGACTGTAATAACGCAAAGCCAGAAAATTTCACCTTTTAAGAAACTATAGATTTACAAACCAAGTTATTGATCTAGACGTTCACTGTAGAAACTAGCTGAAAAGATGTTATCATATGAAAAAGTCGTTATATGAAAAGTCAATGAGATAAGCATATACATAAAGAAATACATGCCCCCCCCCCAATTTCTGACGAGCAGTAAGCAAAACTACTATAACATGGTAAATGTAAGTGCATTTAAAGTAACAAATAATGACTGTTTTGAGTATGTTCGTTCCTATTCAGTCTAACAGATTCTAATAGATATGAAAAATATGGATGACAGAGAGAGTACTTCAAGAAACGAGAATGTCAATTGTTATGCATATTTGATTTAACTTATATTTGATTCAATTTAATTGTTGTTTGTTAGTTTTAAATTTCTTTTTCCATTACATTCTATTGTAATGTAACTTTGTTTACTGGATTTGATTTTGTCCAAAATGGAGTTCAGTTCTGATTCATTTTTTAAAATATATTTTTGACGTAAACAGCTAATATTAGAGACATTTTATCTAATGAAGACCTACGTCCTGACCTTGATTCACAAACAGTAGCAGTTCTGGTAAAGAACCGTTTTCTAATTTTTATTTTGTATTCTTTCCCAGAGTAACAACCATTGATTTCAGTTAAGGCCATGCTGGGAGTACGTGAGGTTAGGCATGTAAAAATCTTCTATTTTGTTCTAGAATGATGACCATGTGACTCTAAAATGATGACCTTGTGACCCTCATCCGGGCATATGTTTTGTGTTGTAGTTAAACTTATTATTGATGTTTTGAGTAAGAATAGTCAATCGTGCCTTAACACTTGAGAAGTTTGGGATTTTATGTTATGTCCAGTTTGGGGTTATTTTTTTTCCTTGAAATGTTTGGGGATTCAAGTGAACATTTATCGAAATTTATACAGAATTAAAAAAGCTGGAATAATACTTTATGTGATTCAACAAGAGACTGTTGACACTGCAGCACGTCATAGGTTATAACAGACGTCATCGTCTTCCATTTTGAATTTCATCGGGATTCGAACTCAGTTTCATTCAGGACTTTGTATTACTATGATTTCTATTTTATTTATTCTTGGATTATTTTTGGATTAGATTCGTTAAACCATAAGTCCTTTTCCTCATTTTGTCTTGCTTTTCTAGGGAAATAAATTATTTGTTAAATTTTACAAAGATAGTTGTCTTCATTCTTTTCTATTACGTTTTGTAAGAGCGTAAACACGTAACACAGTCTCGAAATGAATTTACCAATTACAAATCGAGATATTGTTTGAAAACTATAAATCGGTGTCCCGGCAAGATTCCTGTTGTTTGTTACCAGTCGACTGTACCATGGATTATTTTATTTTTAATGAGCTCATCAACAGAATTTTTTTAGTTGCTGTATTTTCCAAAGTAGGGTCAAAAGGTATGATACGTCTGATATTTAAGAATTGGAGTATAAATGACCCAAGCAGCTACAGGAGAATGTCTAATAAATACACTCTGCACTGCAAACTATTTACATTGATCTGGAACAAACGGTTGTATATCCTAATAAACATGTAATAGACGATATTGCTGGATATGTTTTATAGGTTTGAAAAATATGTATTCGTGTTCGAAAATATGTTTAAAAACACCAAAAGGACTTACCAGAAATAGGAACTGCAATGCGGGAACAATACAATAATGTTTTCTAACCTCAATTTAATTTTAACGGTTCTTTTTCTTGGTTTAGTTCAAACATTACTAAGTAAGTGTGATGCGGGTATTTTCTTCACAGCTAATATGCATTGCCTTATTGTGTCCATATGATCTGACTAATTTTGTTGAAACTGTTCGATTATTGAAGCAACAAATTAATACCACAGATGAATTTTGTACATGTATTGCAACACGAATAAAAGTTAATATAGCAATATAATTGTCTTTCAAAATGGTGGTTTTCTAAGGCATTATGAACATTACTAGTATAAGGTCAAACCCTTTAAAACGGTATCATTTTTTAACAATATGCTGGGTTGCTTTCTGCATTGAGTTTGATATAGACTAAAGGGAAATATATGTTGGCATCACAAGAGTTAAAAGCAATATCTAGATGTTTCAGGCTTCAACTATTTTTTGGGAAGATTACATTTACAGGATATGTTTACAATATGTGATGCTATGGTGAAACCAATATTTTATTACGGTTCAGAAATAGGAGGTTTGCGTATTCAACAGTAATATAATATTACGACTCTTTGGTCAAAAATGAAGTAAGCGAAAAGCACAAAAACAAACAAGATTTGTATATTTCAACAATAATGTATTTCCTTAGAATACAAAGTGAAATTTTAAAGAAAGGATTTACAGTAATGCAGACTAAATCCCAAATAATCCTAAGAGATGTATCACATGTCCAAAAGTATAAAGTTCCAACTGAATTCCTCTGGTATTACAAATAAATTCAAATATTGAATGTGTTGAAGTACCTACAGTTCATAGTGTGCTAATGTGTCAACGACCATGAATGTGTAGCGATGTGATAACAATATCTTGATGTATAACAGTAATATAATCTAAACATTGTTTTGTCTAATATCAAACAATTACAAATTAAAGCTCCAGTCCAAGAATATTATAGATGAGCAATTGGTATTTCCAGTAGAAATTAATTAGAAAAAATATTTCCACCCAAATGAAACACTGAACACAACAGCAAGACTGATTCTTCATCAGATGTTAAATGCAAGAATGTTTAATTGCTCAAGTAAATATCATTACATAAAAGCCAAGACACAAACCTAGAACCAGGATAAGGGTCAAAAGTTCCAATCTAGAACTTTTAAGTTTTAAACACGATAAGATCTATTGCTAGAATAATAATAAAGACCATGAGAAACAATATATGTATCAGCGGGAAATTGCAATGTCCCAGACCCAGACCCAGTTGATCATATTTACGTTTATTATAAATGATCAAAACATTTAATCTACACTCAGAGATAAATATTAGCTATGTATTATTTGTTTAAAAATAAGGTTGCTGGTCAGGTACACATTGAAACTAATTTTGGACAAAATCAAGTCCAAAATACAATTACACACAACATATAATTATGGAGAAGAAACTCACAAATGCAACTTAAATATGCATAAAAAAAATGAATTCATCGACAATTATGTAAATAATATCTTAATGTGACATATACTGCGAATAATTATGTTAGTCGTGGTGAATGTGGACAATACCCTTTGAAAACAAATATATGTTCATTTATGAAAAATATTGGATCAAAGTATCCATATGCCAACAAGCAGATATCCCTTCTAATATTATATCATGGTAAAATCTGATGATGCTGGCAAAAACGTATCAGCCGGTAAAATCAAGAGCATTCCTTTTGCTCATGTGTTTGGCCATGCATGGCAACGCATGTAAAACAATTTTCTAACTATTTCTCAAAATATATTTAGTCTGGTCAGTACAAGTCGTTTTTATAAACTTGGGGACTATTTAATATTAGATGTTCTGTTCATTCTCTGGAACTATTTTGCATCTTTTCGACGTTCTAAATATGATTTAATAAGTGAACGACAATATCCACTAATATTGAAGGAGATCGAACAGGATGCAAACTATTGTGTTTCTTAAAGAAAATATAAAATGTGTAGAGCGTATGAGATGAGTCTTATATTGTTTGTATATGAAGCTCTTATACAAAATGAAGAGGGAAATATCCCCACGTGATATATTACAACCCCTCAGATGATTTATTTACAATTCTAATATCCACAAAGAAAATAATCCTTAGAAAAATGTTTCAAAAGTTTACTATTTTGTTTTTAAACAAAGAAATATGAAATATGTTAATAATATCAATATTAACACTTAAACAAGTACATTTTACTATACTGTTTATGGCCATACTCTGTTTGATATGTTATGCTTTATGGCATACAGTCCTATAATACTGAAGAAATATTGTTTTCTGTTCTAAAAACATTTTCATGATTTTTACAAGGTACTTGTTATACTGGATACATTAGATTCATTGGTGCGTGTGGTTTGTGTCTTTGAAATTCTCCGCACTATGGCCTAATGGTTAGTGCGTCCGCCTAAGATACGAAATGTTGCGGGTTCGAACCCGGCCGAGTCATCCTAAAGACATAAAATGGGTACATATAACTGCCTCGTTAGGCGCTCAGCATTAAGAGGTTAGTTTTACAACTAGTTGGCCTCTTGTTAGAATAATGTGACTGGGTAGGACATGATGTTAAATGTCTGAGACATTATGCCACAGTGCTAGACGTCACCATAAATATCCACACTTCAGCTGCAACATTGAAACCAAGTGTGTTCATTATACACTTTAAAACATTTCGTTCAGATATATATATATATATATATATATATATATATATATATATATATATATATATATATATATATATATATGAATTTAAGTACCATGATCACGGTAAATCCAATACACATTCAAGTTTCCAAAACAAAAATGTATTTAAAAATAATATAAAAATCAAAGAATTAAAAACAAAACTTACAGTATATGATTTCATAGTATTTAATTCTGTAATAGCAATATCTTCAAATTTTCTGCCAGTTTCACACTAATTCGAAAACTATTATAAAGTAATCCGAATGTATCGCGTAATAATGTTCATGCGTTAAAGTGATAACACTTGAATATAATCACTTAATCCCGTGATAATGACTGTTTTAATCAACTATTTTTCTGTTCTGTTATATCCAACAAATATACATTTGAAAATCACTATATTCCTCTCATTTCACTTACACGAAAAATGTGTATAACTGAGAGAATAAGCGTGGTTCAAGGTATGTTTATTATATGGTATGATAAAAACTCTCTAATCCAAAAACAGTTTCTAAATGCTTAATTCCTATCATTTCAAAATGATTCAAACTTTTTTTTAAATACAAAAACAATCTTATTATCACTATCAAATCTATCTGAATCAGAGTGCTTGCGTCAGGGCAATTGTATTTTAAATTCCCATGCTTGTTTACGAGATTCACAGTCAACATTCGCTTGTCATTATGACCATGAAAGGTGTTGATTTAATTATTACGGATTCTGAATGTACTTACAGGACGATACTAGCCATTGAACTAAACAATAAGTTACAAGTTTGGAAAGGTTTGAAGTTTTACTTAGCGGCAGTTGTATGAAGGGACAATTAATACACTTATTTCTGAAATCATTGACAGTCATTTCTAGTCTCTTGCCTATATAAGAATTATAGACTTCTCAATTAAGAAAGTACACAAAACACTGTTTTGACTTATACAATGAATCAGATATCAGATACTATAGTTTAAGTGCCCGTCTTTGCGCATTCCTGTTTCTATAGAGTGTATATAGTATAATCTTCGCTCAGATGTATCGTACTGAGGTATTCGTGTGTTCTTGGATTCACGTAGATAGTCTGTGACAATAAGGATAATGTGACGTTGATTTGTATGGTCTGACTAGCTGACTGTTGCAGAAAGTTATTCCAAACACGGAATTTTTCCATACAACTGTTTATCATTAAGAGATAGAACAGTATCCAAAATTATACTGTATTTCTTTAAACCGGGGCAACTACATTCCTATTCAAAACACAATCAAATGGAACACGATGCATTTTATATTTTATATTCTAGAATGTTCAAGGCAAGGAAGCTCAATTGTACAACGCAATAAGTGCAACGATGGAAGGAGTGGGAGGAAATTGTTCATTCCCTGAAAATATCTTTGCAAGCAGTCTCATTCTCCCCATTTACACCACGTGGCACAATAACAGCGACAAGACTGTCAAATTATTTTGTTGGATAGAATATTTAGATTCTTCGAGAAACATAAATTCTTCGACATCGAAGGGAATAGCATTTGCAGGTTATGTATATATAATTAGTGTAATGCGGTCGCAGCATGAGCTCACGAGTCTAACTTCAAGAGGTTTATGTATTATTCCGCTACGAAAGCATGTGTTGTACTCTTAAATATGTAGGTTTGACCATTACAACCTCTATGGTACTGGGTATACAAAATACACCATATGCGATCTGTACATTTAACTATAACGCAAAGTACCCTATCACCTTTCGCACAATTCGAACAATTGTTTTATTTAAGCACAAAATGTAAGTATATATCTAATTTCTTCGGCAACAATTTTCATTATGCAATGACAACAGACAATTGCACAGCTGCCAATGGGAAAATATGTGATGATTAATACGATGTCCCCGGAATTACGTTACTTTAATATTTCAAATACACTTGCAGGTCTTAATATAAACATAATTCAAGTCTCTAAGGTATACTTGTCAATCCGTTGAATGAAATTTTCCAACTTGTGACAGTAGAAGTTGATACAGTGGAGCCTCTTTAATCTGGACTACGTTAATCGGACATAATTCAACGGGAACGGAATTCCTAAACGTTAATTTGCTCCGTTAAGCCAGAAATCCGCGTTCCGGATCCGGAAATCAAAATCGGGGACCAAAGTGTAAAATTACATTAAAACTTGTCTCGATAATCCGGAAAAAAATCTGTCCAAAAAATAAGAAAATTCGAAAAATCGTATATGAAAATACATTCAGTAGAATAATAAATAAAACACAATAGTGAAGCCCTTGAGAATCTATGGCCACTCTCAATAACTAAGTAGCGTTACCATATTGTAACCAGCGATTGTATAAACAATGTCTGTTTTAGCTAGTCAGCGACGGGGGTGTTAATAATTATATAACACACTGGGATCAAATCGTTCATGCTTTTTGACATAACATATGGTAAATAGATCAAAAGTGTCATTAAGCATCTTTGCTGTTTACCAATTGTATGCAACAAAATCACAGTTTATTGATGGCTGTACAAACACAGTTGACTGATTTAAGGTGTGGACAGTATAGGGCTTCTTTTCCAAATAAAAAAATCATTCTTGGCCATGAATCGTGACAATAAATATTGAGCTCCACTTTGAATACACGTGTCCATAAAGATAAAAGTTCAAAATCACGGTAGCAGTGTTCAAATTCCATACATAGGCTTCCATTGAATCAAGGACTGGTATTATGATGACCTATTACGATCAGTCAGGACAACCCCAAGTGCTATAAAATTTCAATTATAAGAGTTTAACGTTGTTTTTACTGCGTTTATCATGGTACAAACTGTCAGTTGCCAACTCACACAGGTTACATAACGCCCTTCGGGCGTTATTTGCAGTGTGAGTCGGCAAATGACAGTTTATACCACGATAAACACAGTAAAGACAACTTTAAACTCTTCATTGTAATAGCTGTAAAATACGACTTATAAAAATGACTGCATTTTCTTAGTTTACCATAACACATTAAACTGCGAGATAACAATTTGTATTCGTTGTACTTTTTACAGTACATTACATTTAGCGCTAGCATGTACATGTACGTATATACGGTGTGATGATATCGTAAAATACAAAAAAAAATTGCATGATTCAATTATCCGGAAAACTCGTTATTCCGGACATCCACTGGGAACGAATGTGTCGGGATTAACGAAGATCCACTGTATATTCATATTTAGAAGAAGTAACAACAAAAGAAAACACATTTTGTCCAAGATATTCTTTTCATATTAGGAATCGTTTTGTTCTTATTATAGATATCACTTCCTTGACATTGAGAATTTGAGAGTGTCATGACTATATACGATAATACGACGCATGCTTATTACCATGAGGTATCTGTCCTAAATTATCAAAGTGACTCTTCAAATAACCTTGGTAATTCGTCCGTATCTATGAAAATCACCATATGTTTAGGTATCATATGTGTTATGCAAACAGTTGACAGCTAACGACTGTTTACAGCAGTCAAACAATGTTTGCAGTGCTACAAGTCATAATTTGGCAATTAAATGTCATTAACCTCTAACAACGATCGATAACCACAGTCAGCTATAGAAACATTTTCCTAACAAATTAATCAAAATTGTTATTGTCATACATTTGATTTCATATCGCTTATCTAAAATAAATGTTGTAAGAAATAATCTATAAATACTAATGTGATATTTTCCCTATATTCCTTGGCACCATTCGTTTAATACCGGAGTTACAAACATGGTAGTCAATGACCCACATAAAACGTGCAACATGACAGAAGGGTTATATTTATTATAGCCACGCTAAAACACGGGTATGCTTTCTAAAAATAAATACTTTATGAAAGCTAAAGGACAATATTTATTGCATTAAACAAATAATTCGTCTCAAGCATGTTGTGTATTTTTACATTTCTTTTTTTAAAATGGTTTGTTATACTTTATTCATTGCACGTAGTACGTAGGAGTTATAATTTATATAATTTCCAAACACAATAGAAATTAAGTCTTAATATATATATATATATATATATATATATATATATATATATATATATATATATATATATACATATATATTGAAATACTTCAGTATCAAATATTCAAGTGACACTTAATTTCGGTTTGCAACCAGTGCTAATTGTCAACGAAGGACAAATTTGTCTATTGTATTCTAAAACACTATTGTGATGCGAGTTAACGTTGCTGCTTCAAAACTGATATACTTCTTTTAACTACAAGTTTTGTTTCTTCTAAACTCTGTGTACTGTTTGTCGTAAAGTATTACAGGTATACAATATTATATGGATGACAAATAAAGACGGGTGATGTAAGTTCACATTAATGACTCATGTAAAAATCTAATTATATAAAGGTAGTGCTTGAAGTCCTTTTACTGCTTGGAATTAAATTGTAGTGTCACTTTTATTGATGGCACCTCATTGATTGCATAAATGTACACTAGTTGGTCTACAGATGGCATATTTTACGAACGGTATATCATTACTGGAGGGAGAGAAAAATGAATGGAGGAGAGAGAGAGAGAGAGAGAGAGAGAAGCAGCTGAAAACGAAGACAAAGAAAGAAGCATGGATGAGGAAATGCAAGTTTCAACGATATATAGTAGGAAAACTATATTACCTTAACGGAAAAACAGAATTTCCAAAATTGATATCGCTCCTGTGGTGATACAATTTTCAGCCGCTGACATATTTCAATATCTTACTATATATATATATATATATATATATATATATATATATATATATATATATATATATATATATGAGCATCACTCTCTATATGTCTTTAATTACTTTATTAGTGCGAGTTTCAGAGTTTGAATTAGAACATAACAGTCAGTCTTTGCGAAACGTATCTAACCTGAATGTTACAAGTGGGGAGACAGTGACCTTGAAATGTGTTTCCGGAATCAGCCGACCTGTCCCCACAATAGACTGGTACATTGGCGTAGAGAATAAGGGCTCAGGAATCAATGACACCTTTACTTTCATCCCTAGAAGTATGGATCATGATAAGGAGATATTTTGCCGAGCGTACAACGTTGACCCTAAAATAACAGTGGACTCGAGGGGATGTAGGCTGTATGTTCGAGGTATTGTATTAGTGTTTTGTGTCAAGATATAACAGGAATATTTTCTTAATTGTTGTGTTGTCTTAATTGGATATATTAAGTTTATGCACAAACAATACCAGTAATATTGATGATTTGGACTCATTAGTACATATTTTACAAATAGGCAGTAATTCGAGCAAACATAATTGCTTTGAACAAAAACGCATCTGGAGATGATTGTTGCTTGTTTTGTTTTTAATTTCTAGGCTTCTGACTAATTGAAAAACTGCTCAGTAATATAACAACAAAATAAACAAATGGTTAAAAATCATCTTTGTATCTTTACTTCCAACGTTGAACATTACATTATTTTTCTTAAATATGCAGAGACATACGTTATCATTTAAGAAAAGAAAAGAAAAATGCCGCTTGTTAAAAAAAATTCTTGATTAAAAAAGGAGGGCTTCTTGTTGTGATGAATGTAAATGTTTTATTAAGAAGACTTTTGAAAAAACAGTAGGATTTCGTTTTTATATTTTAGAGTTAAGTCTAAGACACTTCTCTATATTCCAACGGTCATAATATTTAATAAAGGGTAATTTATTCCTGTGCATAAGGGTTTAAAAAATTAGTTAAGGACTTTGACGTCGAATAACAAAGTTCTATACTATGTATCATTGATATTTGTTTACAGGCTGCACATCCAAAATAAACATTTCAATTAAAATACCACTTTTACTAATCGAATACGTTTGCGTACGGTCCAACATAGCAATCGGATGAAGGCGTTTTATTCATGTCACAATTAGAAAAGGATACAATACTGGACTTTAGAGAACCCAGCAATTTCATCCCTCCTGCCATCAATTATTGATTCTAGAATAAATACTTTTCATCAAATTACCAGGGTCGCAATCAACTATCTAGGTCACATACGCATCATCCAGATTGTTTTTGGGCGACACTTTTGGTATTGTTGATGTTTCAGAAGTTTTTGTGATATACTCTGTAAATGTTTTAGAGATTATGTTTACCTATTTAGAGATATTTCTCTTTTGCCGTGTCTGAAGCTGTTCAGTAACTATATGAACAGATAATATAGCAGACTGATTGGCGATCTTTCTGAAACCAATGTGTTGTATGCTTAATTATTGTGCTATAATGATTGGCCTTTTAAACCTTTTATTAGGTTGATGTTCGCGTCATTATTTGCCCACTATAACAGACAAACTAAATTGGGACCTTTACGGTTCTCCATTCAATACTTATGATGATTTATTTTATATAGTACAGGTAACTGAGATAAAACTATACATCAACGGGCAACCTGTTTCAGATGAATTTATTTTGCACGTGCAATCAAACAAAAACGGTGTCCATAAGCTGTATTCCTGGAGAGAGTCTACCAGACCCAGTTATAGAATGGTGCGTTGGATCAGAAATCAGGAGTTTTAGTACCAAGCAGTTTACCTTCACCCCTAGTAACGAGGATCATGATAAACCGATCTACTGTCGGACTTACACCCTTCAACCCTCTACAGCAGTCGAGTCGTATAAACCAAAGCTCAGAAAAATTAAATACATTCAACTTATGGATCATGAATTGCTATTGAAGGCATTAGAGCAACAACTCCAAAAGTTTACAAAAAAATTATGAATGCGCATAAATTTATAAATCATTGAAAGAAAGCTTATCGTTTTAAATAACTTTGAATTGTCAGTGTTTGCTTCATAGATGGTGATCTGAATGTCTTCAATAAACAGAATTTATACTATATTGGAGTTGGCAAGAAAAACCGATTATATAGGTATGAGAAAATTTTAATTAAAAATCAATAATAAAATTAAGTTAGAATATCATTTTTTTTCTGCAGCCTTTTAATTTAGTCGATGCTGAGAGTTTATTAATATCTGATCACGATACGAAATTGCATGAAATGTTATTTTAATGAGATTAAACATTATTCTTAATAGCTTTGAGCAATTATTGCCTAGCTCTTGTCATTATCATCCAGAGGTATATTTCTGCAGATTTTAATATCTTAAAGTATTTACTGTACTTATTTGTATTGTCTGCAGGCAGATTGTTTTAATGTCATATTATACGATCAAAAGTGACGAGAACACGCTGCTAAATAGGGCCGGTTTGGAATCATCTTCCTTATTGTTTGCGATTAGCATTATATTCAATCCAACCGAACGCACTAGTTATAGATCTTTATGTCAAGAATGAAATATATACATAAAATATTGTTTAGATATTCATAATACAAAAAACTGATTTCCAGTTTTGTATACGATTAATCAGAATAATTATCCATCATTCAAAGTGTCTAGAATTTCTCAATAATTTGTGTTTATTATCAATGTTATTGATTTACATGTCGTTTAAAAAGCGACAAGAATATCAGGACACTAACTAGCTGATATACGACTTTGCTGAACATTTTTTTTACAATGAAAGAGAAGCATTGTATAACATTAAAATCTTTTGTTTTTGTTACAAACGCTTAAATTAATTGAAACTAATATGAATTAAAACAACGAATGCTGTATACATATACGTTCATTCAAAAACAATTATAACCTACAACCATTTGAAGAATTACTTTATGTATATACTGGCTGTAAAAACGTGTTTGTGGTGCCATGACATTTACTGATGCAATTTATTTGACTGGTTATATTTACATGACGTTTACTTGACTTGTTATATTTACTGGAATTTACTAGGTGATCAGTATAACCATTGGAATCATACGGAGAAAAAATAATGCGATCTTTTTTCATTTTAAATTGACCAGACATATGTTATAGAATGCTACAGGTGCTCCAGAGGTATATCGTTAATTTTGAAGAGTCGAAAAGTTCGCTAATGCTTACAAAATTGCACTATACTCGTCCAGTATGTGATCAGGTCAAGTATTGAAGTGTACATAGATTTTACTTTATTCCATTTCAACACATAAATAATTGCCTTAACATATATCTGAATTTAACAGACATGAGAGTTTCACCTTCCATTTGTTTTCATTATTTCCTGACGGTTATATTGAGAACGTGTATTTGTAATTCAAAACATGCAGATCTTCATGTTGAACTTATTGTAAAACAGTTGAAATACCCAGGGATGTCTGTCTAAATCAATACTTAGGCAAAGATATAAAATTAGTATAGGGATCTGATCAGTTTTTAATGGGTTGTGAAAGCAAAAACGGAGGTAAGGCAAGAAAGATTTACCAATACTGTTTAAAATTATTATGTGGTATATCCATTATCAAAACGTGTGTAAATGCGGTTATATGGTGTATATATCAAACGCGTTCAAGACATGACACATGGGCTGGGTTTAATTATACTTATTTGTTAGAAACGTTTTCATATTTATCAACATAGTCTTTTTGTTGCCTATATCAGAAATTAAGCACGTAATATATATATATATATATATATATATATATATATATATATATATATATATACATATATATTTTTTTTATTTATATTTATTTATATGTGTGTGTGTCATAAAAGCATTTTAAAATGATTAATAGTTTAGATTTATATTATATAAAACAACATCTAAGAGTGATAAAATGATTGAAATAGTTATCATTTCTACGAACATTTATGAACCTATTTGCTATGTTCATGGATAGCCAACAGTGACTACAAGGATTCTTGGAAATATCTAATATTAAATTTGCGGCCTTAATATTACAAAATATCTCTTTATAACCATGTTATACCTTCACGGATTATGTCGGTAAGAGACACTTCGAACCATTTTCGTTTTTGGCCATGTTATGTTTACAATTATTTCTCTGCATTTTGGTCAATTATTTAAAATTGATAAGTGTGAAGAAGAAATCAATTGCCAGAATAAGTTATCTATTCAAGTTTTCGAAAGGGTACTTCATACAGAAAATAATACTATTTCGTCTTATGTACTGTCGATTGAGTGGAGGAATATTTTGTGCGCTGAGTAGATTGATATTTGTCTTTGCAATGTAAGAAGAATAGCATTTCAGACAGAAGAAGAAATATTTTGAAACAGCATATATAATGGCCTGTTTTAACTGATTCACATTAATATTATGATATCAGTGGAACAAACAAGCTTAAAATCGACACGTATTGTAGCCTCGTTTCAGTCAAACTTAAGAATTAGAGTATAGTTTATATGAAAATGCTATGACATACGTGTGTAAGTAGCTCTCCGAAAATAAATTATATCATAGCATATTCAATTGCAGACTATCCAGTCATCATATATAATGTCAGTAGTCCCCAAACTTTAAATGAGACCCAGTCAGTATCAGTCATATGTGAAGCCAAAGGAAATCCAACGCCCAACGTCATTCGATGGAAAGATAGACAAGAGGGCAATGTGTTGCGGTTTAACAACCTCAAAAGGCAGGATACAGGGACCTACACGTGTGAGGCCACAGCGCAGTCAAGGAGCTCTGGTACTGGTACACTAAGAAGTGAGAAGCAGCTGGATATAGTTGTACAGTGTGAGTATATATATATATATATATATATATATATATATATATATATATATATATATATATATATATATATATATATATTTAATTTTTTTGTCTTTGTATTACGACTCGTTGGTCCTTGGTCTTAACTAAAGTAACAGAAAAGACTGAAAACCATCACGTTTTGTAAAATTCAACAAATAATTTACTCCCTATAATACAAGATGATAACGTAAAAATAACATCGGGAATTGCGAATTTGTAACACCGTTTTGAACATAGTATTGTGGTATTCAAACATAAATTCAACCCTGGAAGTGTTTATGTGCCTACGGTAGACTGTGGTATGGCGATGTGCCTGCAGTCATTTAGTGAATCCCAATAATACACTCGAATAATATATCCTTATTTGAATTTCACTATCATTCACAGTTATTATCTCTTTCTAAGAATATTGATTTAGATAAGCATGTTGTATTTCCGATGAATAAATAATTTCAACAAATGGCAGCTACTGGACACAACAATAGTACTGACCTCTTTGTAAGATGCTATTCAAGGTTAAAATAATTTTATTTTCATTAAAAATGACTTTAAAGTTTACTACTAGAGCTAGGTCTCAACTGGCATTTTCAAGAAATAACATTACTTAATAGAACCTTTCATTATAGAATGTGAAATAATATTACTTAATGGAACCTTTCATTATAGAATGTGAAATAATATTACCTAATGGAACCTTTCATTATAGAATGTGAAATAATATTACTTAATGGAACCTTTCATTATAGAATGTGAAATAATATTACCTAATGGAACCTTACATTATAGAATGTGAAATAATATTACTTAATGGAACCTTTCATTATAGAATGTGAAATAATATTACCTAATGGAACCTTTCATTATAGAATGTGAAATAATATTACTTAATGGAACATTTCATTATAGAATGTGAAATAATATTACCTAATGGAACCTTTCATTATAGAATGTGAAATAATATTACCTAATGGAACCTTTCATTATAGAATGTGAAATAATATTACTTAATGGAATCTTTCATTATAGAATGTGAAATAATATTACTTAATGGAATCTTTCATTATAGAATGTGAAATAATATTACTTAATGGAATCTTTCATTATAGAATGTGAAATAACATTACTTAATGGAACCTTTCATTATAGAATGTGAAATAATATTACTTAATGGAATCTTTCATTATAGAATGTGAAATAATATTACTTAATTAAACCTTTCATTATAGAATGTGAAATAATATTACTTAATGGAATCTTTCATTATAGAATGTGAAATAATATTACTTAATGGAACCTTTCATTATAGAATGTGAAATAATATTACTTAATGGAATCTTTCATTATAGAATGTGAAATAATATTACTTAATGGAACCTTTTATTATACAATGTGAAATAATATTACTTAATGGAACCTTTCATTATAGAATGTGAAATAATATTACTTAATGGAACCTTTCATTATAGAATGTGAAATAATATTACTAAATGGAACCTTTCATTATAGAATGTGAAATAATATTACTTAATAGAACCTTTTATTATAAAATGTGAAATAATATTACTTAATGGAACCTTTCATTATAGAATGTGAAATAATATTACCTAATGGAACCTTTCATTATAGAATGTGAAATAATATTACTTAATTGAACCTTTCATTATAGAATGTGAAATAATATTACTTAATGGAACCTTTTATTACAGAATGTGAAATAATATTACTTAATGGAACCTTTCATTATAGAATGTGAAATAATATTACCTAATGGAACCTTTCATTATAGAATGTGAAATAATATTACTTAATGGAATCTTTCATTATAGAATGTGAAATAATATTACTTAATGGAACCTTTCATTATAGAATGTGAAATAATATTACTTAATGGAATCTTTCATTATAGAATGTGAAATAATATTACTTAATGGAATCTTTCATTATAGAATGTGAAATAATATTACCTAATGGAATCTTTCATTATAGAATGTGAAATAACATTACTTAATGGAACCTTTCATCATAGAATGTGAAATAATATTACTTAATGGAATCTTTCATTATAGAATGTGAAATAATATTACTTAATTAAACCTTTCATTATAGAATGTGAAATAATATTACTTAATGGAATCTTTCATTATAGAATGTGAAATAATATTACTTAATGGAACCTTTCATTATAGAATGTGAAATAATATTACTTAATGGAATCTTTCATTATAGAATGTGAAATAATATTACTTAATGGAACCTTTCATTATAGAATGTGAAATAATATTACTTAATGGAACCTTTCATTATAGAATGTGAAATAATATTACTTAATGGAACCTTTCATTATAGAATGTGAAATAATATTACTTAATGGAACCTTTCATTATAGAATGTGAAATAATATTACTTAATGGAACCTTTTATTATAGAATGTGAATTATATTACTTAATGGAACCTTTCATTATAGAATGTGAAATAATATTACCTAATGGAACCTTTCATTATAGAATGTGAAATAATATTACTTAATGGAACCTTTCATTATAGAATGTGAAATAATATTATTTAATGGAACCTTTCATTATATAATGTGAAATAATATTACTTAATGGAACCTTTCATTATAGAATGTGAAATAATATTACCTAATGGAACCTTTCATTATAGAATGTGAAATAATATTACTTAATGGAACCTTTCATTATAGAATGTGAAATAATATTACTTAATGGAATCTTTCATTATAGAATGTGAAATAATATTACTTAATGGAATCTTTCATTATAGAATGTGAAATAATATTACTTAATGGAACCTTTCATTATAGAATGTGAAATAATATTACTTAATGGAACCTTTCATTATAGAATGTGAAATAATATTACTTAATGGAATCTTTCATTATAGAATGTGAAATAATATTACTTAATGGAATCTTTCATTATAGAATGTGAAATAATATTACTTAATGGAATCTTTCATTATAGAATGTGAAATAATATTACATAATGGAATCTTTCATTATAGAATGTGAAATAATATTACTTAATGGAACCTTTCATTATAGAATGTGAAATAATATTACTTAATGGAATCTTTCATTATAGAATGTGAAATAACATTACTTAATGGAACCTTTCATCATAGAATGTGAAATAATATTACTTAATGGAATCTTTCATTATAGAATGTGAAATAATATTACTTAATTAAACCTTTCATTATAGAATGTGAAATAATATTACTTAATGGAATCTTTCATTATAGAATGTGAAATAATATTACTTAATGGAACCTTTCATTATAGAATGTGAAATAATATTACTTAATGGAATCTTTCATTATAGAATGTGAAATAATATTACTTAATGGAACCTTTCATTATAGAATGTGAAATAATATTACTTAATGGAACCTTTCATTATAGAATGTGAGATAATATTACTTAATGAAACCTTTCATTATAGAATGTGAAATAATATTACTTAATGGAACCTTTCATTATAGAATGTGAAATAATATTACTTAATGGAACCTTTTATTATAGAATGTGAATTATATTACTTAATGGAACCTTTCATTATTGAATGTGAAATAATATTACCTAATGGAACCTTTCATTATAGAATGTGAAATAATATTACTTAATGGAACCTTTCATTATAGAATGTGAAATAATATTATTTAATGGAACCTTTCATTATATAATGTGAAATAATATTACTTAATGGAACCTTTCATTATAGAATGTGAAATAATATTACTTAATGGAATCTTTCATTATAGAATGTGAAATAATATTACTTAATGGAATCTTTCATTATAGAATGTGAAATAATATTACTTAATGGAACCTTTCATTATAGAATGTGAAATAATATTACTTAATGGAATCTTTCTTTATAGAATGTGAAATAATATTACTAAATGGAATCTTTCATTATCGAATGTGAAATAATATTACTTAATGGAACCTTTCATTATAGAATGTGAAATAATATTACTTAATGGAATCTTTCATTATTGAATGTGAAATGATATAACTTAATGGAACCTTTCATTATAGAATGTGAAATAATATTACTTAATGGAACCTTTCATTATAGAATGTGAAATAATATTACTTAATGGAATCTTTCATTATAGAAGGTGAAATAATATTACTTAATGGAATCTTTCATTATAGAATGTGAAATAATATTACTTAATGGAATCTTTCATTATATAATGTGAAATAATATTACTTAATGGAATCTTTCATTATATAATGTGAAATAATATTACTTAATGGAATCTTTCATTATATAATGTGAAATAATAATACTTAATGGAATCTTTCATTATAGTAGGTGAAATAATATTACTTAATGGAACCTTTCATTATAGAATGTGAACTAATATTACTTAATGGAATCTTTCATTATAGAAGGTGAAATAATATAACTTAATGGAATCTTTCATTATAGAAGGTGAAATAATATTACTTAATGGAACCTTTCATTATAGAATGTGATATAATATAACTTAATGGAACCTTTCATTATAGAATGTGAAATAATATTACTTAATGGAATCTTTCATTATAGAATGTGAAATAATATTACTTAATGGAATCTTTCATTATAGAATGTGAAATAATATTACTTAATGGAATCTTTGATTATTGAATGTGAAATAATATTACTTAATGGAATCTTTCATTATAGAATGTGAAATAATATTACCTAATGGAACCTTTCATTATAGAATGTGAAATAATATTACTTAATGGAATCTTTCATTATTAATGTGAAATAATATTACTTAATGGAACCTTTCATTATAGAATGTGAAATAATATTACTTAATGGAACCTTTCATTATAGAATGTGAAATAATATTACTTAATGGAATCTTTCATTATAGAAGGTGAAATAATATTACTTAATGGAATCTTTCATTATAGAAGGTGAAATAATATTACTTAATGGAATCTTTCATTATAGAATGTGAAATAATATTACCTAATGGAACCTTTCATTATAGAATGTGAAATAATATTACTTAATGGAATCTTTCATTATAGAATGTGAAATAATATTACTTAATGGAATCTTTCATTATAGAATGTGAAATAATATTACTTAATGGAATCTTTCATTATAGAAGATGAAATAATATTACTTAATGGAATCTTTCATTATAGAATGTGAAATAATATTACTTAATGGAATCTTTCATTATAGAAGGTGAAATAATATTACTTAATGGAATCTTTCATTATAGAATGTGAAATAATATTACCTAATGGAACCTTTCATTATATAATGTGAAATAATATTACTTAATGGAATCTTTCTTTATAGAATGTGAAATAATATTACTAAATGGAATCTTTCATTATAGAATGTGAAATAATATTACTTAATGGAACCTTTCATTATAGAATGTGAAATAATATTACTTAATGGAATCTTTCATTATAGAATGTGAAATGATATAACTTAATGGAACCTTTCATTATAGAATGTGAAATAATATTACTTAATGGAACCTTTCATTATAGAATGTGAAATAATATTACTTAATGGAATCTTTCATTATAGAAGGTGAAATAATATTACTTAATGGAATCTTTCATTATAGAATGTGAAATAATATTACTTAATGGAATCTTTCATTATATAATGTGAAATAATATTACTTAATGGAATCTTTCATTATATAATGTCAAATAATATTACTTAATGGAATCTTTCATTATATAATGTGAAATAATAATACTTAATGGAATCTTTCATTATAGAAGGTGAAATAATATTACTTAATGGAACCTTTAATTATAGAATGTGAACTAATATTACTTAATGGAATCTTTCATTATAGAAGGTGAAATAATATAACTTAATGGAATCTTTCATTATAGAAGGTGAAATAATATTACTTAATGGAACCTTTCATTATAGAATGTGATATAATATAACTTAATGGAACCTTTCATTATAGAATGTGAAATAATATTACCTAATGGAACCTTTCATTATAGAATGTGAAATAATATTACTTAATGGAATCTTTCATTATAGAATGTGAAATAATATTACTTAATGGAATCTTTCATTATAGAATTTGAAATAATATTACTTAATGGAATCTTTCATTATAGAAGGTGAAATAATATTACTTAATGGAATCTTCCATTATAGAATGTGAAATAATATTACCTAATGGAACCTTTCATTATAGAATGTGAAATAATATTACTTAATGGAATCTTTCTTTATAGAATGTGAAATAATATTACTAAATGGAATCTTCCATTATAGAATGTGAAATAATATTACTTAATGGAACCTTTCATTATAGAATGTGAAATAATATTACTTAATGGAATCTTTCATTATAGAATGTGAAATGATATAACTTAATGGAACCTTTCATTATAGAATGTGAAATAATATTACTTAATGGAACCTTTCATTATAGAATGTGAAATAATATTACTTAATGGAATCTTTCATTATAGAAGGTGAAATAATATTACTTAATGGAATCTTTCATTATAGAATGTGAAATAATATTACTTAATGGAATCTTTCATTATATAATGTGAAATAATATTACTTAATGGAATCTTTCATTATATAATGTGAAATAATATTACTTAATGGAATCTTTCATTATATAATGTGAAATAATAATACTTAATGGAATCTTTCATTATAGAAGGTGAAATAATATTACTTAATGGAACCTTTCATTATAGAATGTGAACTAATATTACTTAATGGAATCTTTCATTATAGAAGGTGAAATAATATAACTTAATGGAATCTTTCATTATAGAAGGTGAAATAATATTAATTAATGGAACCTTTCATTATAGAATGTGATATAATATAACTTAATGGAACCTTTCATTATAGAATGTGAAATAATATTACTTAATGGAATCTTTCATTATAGAATGTGAAATAATATTACTTAATGGAATCTTTCATTATAGAATGTGAAATAATATTACTTAATGGAATCTTTGATTATTGAATGTGAAATAATATTACTTAATGGAATCTTTCATTATAGAATGTGAAATAATATTACCTAATGGAACCTTTCATTATAGAATGTGAAATAATATTACTTAATGGAATCTTTCATTATTAATGTGAAATAATATTACTTAATGGAACCTTTCATTATAGAATGTGAAATAATATTACTTAATGGAACCTTTCATTATAGAATGTGAAATAATATTACTTAATGGAATCTTTCATTATAGAAGGTGAAATAATATTACTTAATGGAATCTTTCATTATAGAATGTGAAATAATATTACGTAATGGAACCTTTCATTATAGAATGTGAAATAATATTACTTAATGGAATCTTTCATAATAGAATGTGAAATAATATAACTTAATGGAGCCTTTCATTATAGAATGTGAAATAATATTACTTAATGGAATCTTTCATTATAGAAGGTGAAATAATATAACTTAATGGAATCTTTTATTATAGAAGGTGAAATAATATTACTTAATGGAACCTTTCATTATAGAATGTGAAATAATATTACTTAATGGAATCTTTCATTATATAATGTGAAATAATATTACTTAATGGAATCTTTCATTATAGAATGTGAAATAATATTACTTAATGGAATCTTTTATTATAGAAGGTGAAATAATATTACTTAATGGAATCTTTCATTATAGAATGTGAAATAATATTACTTAATGGAATCTTTCATTATTGAATGTGAAATAATATAACTTAATGGAACCTTTCATTATAGAATGTGAAATAATATTACTTAATATAATCTTTCATTATAGAAGGTGAAATAATATAACTTAATGGAATCTTTCATTATAGAATGTGAAATAATATTACTTAATGGAATCTTTTATTATAGAAGGTGAAATAATATTACTTAATGGAATCTTTCATTATATAATGTGAAATAATATTACTTAATGGAATCTTTCATTATAGAATGTGAAATAATATTACTTAATGGAATCTTTCATTATAGAAGGTGAAATAATATTGCTTAATGGAACCTTTCATTATAGAATGTGAAATAATATTACTTAATGGAATCTTTCATTATATAATGTGAAATAATATTACTTAATGGAATCTTTCATTATAGAATGTGAAAAAATATTAATTAAACCTTTCATTATAGAATGTGAAATAATATTACTTAATGGAATATTTCATTATAGAATGTTCCCAATGTTAACAAGATAAAATCTTAGTTATACTTATAAGATCTATCAATACAATTATATTATGAAAAGTGGTAAATAACCTGTTGACCAGACATTTCATGGGAAATTTTCAATGGTCTTGGCTCAGATTGAGATAAGCACGTTGTTTACGAAACAAAAATCAATTATACAGGTCAGGAACAAACTAAACTTGAATTTTGACAAGGTCATCTTATTAAATACAGTTTTACATAGCTCATGGCATATAATCAAATAGAAAAGCATAAAAACTAACAAATAAATAAAACTATATATATATATATATATATATATATATATATTCGTTCTTATCAGACTTAAAAATAACTTGTAGTAGGTATTTTGAATAAAACCTTGGATGCACTTTTTCTCATTAAAATAGTTCCTATATGTTAGTCACAAAAGACTGACTTTAAAATGTAATGTCAACAAATGCATAATTTAATTATTATCATATTCAATGCAGATTCTCTTATAAAATTGTATTATATTTAGTTTAATTGTCGAATACATCGAAATTCGGGTTTAGTTTTCAGTTTTCAACAATCTTAGGATTACTTTCTATTCTGTGTTACTCGAAACTTATTATGTTCACGTTTCACTGCTTTGTGATTTAAATACATATAAACGATTATATATGTATAGCGAAAATGACTCCAATGAATCTTTCACAGTGTGTAATAGTTCAGGATATCTATAATTGAGGTAGGAAACTAAATATAAATTTCGCAATTAGCATGTAATATCAATCTTATATTCAAATACATTCAGCATAAAAAGAGATAATTTTTTTATACATGTGTAATTTTAAGACCGATGGAGAGAAATTATTGTTGATAATTCTAACGTTTAATTTTGTTCAATATTTTGATGTAAATGCTTTATAAAAAGAATTGAAAACTTCCATATTCAAAATATTCAGATTTTGAAGTTCAGCAATATTTTTAATATTTTAATCTGATTTTCTGCAAAACAATGTTTTAAAAGAGTGATCAAGTAGGGTCTTGGCGGAAAACGGATGAAATTTAACGGTGCGTTTTTGAACCTTTAACTTACTAAACATTTTAAACGACGAGCACTTCTGACAAAATAAAAAAATGACAAAATGGAATAGTTCCACAATCAAATCGGCATGCCACTGTCAGATTGTATTGCATTGGATATTAATAAACTTAACCACATAATCATCGCGACGAAATTCGTCCGTTCATATAGGATGACAGTCTGCGGTATACAAAGGAGCATTGGACTTATATTTATGCGTATATTTATCTGCTGAGAGTCAAACTTGGGCAAAAACTATTGTAACATGTGATTGGCTATCAAGGGACCCTAACCGGTTGAGTTACTTTTAAGACACAACAACTTCTGTCGGTAATTTCCAAACGTTACATTTGTCTTGTAAGAATTGCGAGCTTGATCAAGATTTAAAATACTCACTTACCAGGAATAAACGATAACATCATGTTACATTGTGATAATTTGTAGATGCGCCAGATATTAAGGTAACTGTATCAGGCACTACCATGCAGAACGAGACGGTTTTGCTTATTTGTGAGACTCGATGTGTCCCTGCCAATTACACTTTCGGCCCCTGGAGACACACGTGGATGGACGATGTGATCAGAACTGGGCTAGAGGGTAACTAATTCGAAACACACAATCCTACTCATTGAAAGGCTGTCTCTAGAAAATAGTGGGACATACATATGCTCCGCCACCAATGGTATACCAGGGAATAAGGGAACATTCGAGCAAAGGGGTTCAAATGTCATAAATGTTAGAGGTACGGTTCCCGTTTTTACACGTGAATAGCAAATCGCACTCACCTGTATCATGTGCGGTCTCAATTTGCTACGAACAGATCACACTTTCTTTATGTTCACCACCCTATACAGATCCGCTTGAACACTGTATTTTATACCTATCTATGTATCAACAACAGTACTTATATTCTTTATTAAGCCGGAGAAACGGCATAGGTTCTACTGTTATACCTACGTTTGCACTCGTTAGCAATTTTCTCGACTTTGCTCGTTGTTTTCAATACCAAAATATATTTTTCTTTATCTTTTAGGTATTGAATGATAATAATTTGTTTCAACTTTCGATCAGTATCGTCATGCCTGGTTTAATGTGGATACAAGTTAATGTCACAAAAATACTACATTGCTTTGGAAAATACTTCAAATTGTCCTTTACAGGGGTTAAACCATTATACATTACCGTCATACAAATATATTATATCATAACATTCACAATTGTCACGTACATCAGCTTAAGGAAATGTCATATCCGAAAGGATGCATTCAATTCTGGTTTATTATGCAAATATCCTGGAGGAATGTAATCTTTCTCCATTTCTACTAATCCCTCCACGATCTATTTAGAAGTATATTATGAACAGGCTGTGAAGAGAATGAAAATGTTCCATTGTCGTTTGAACACGCTAAACTTTAATAATGATATAGAATGGTATTATCCAACAACATTTGTATCTAACGCAGATGTTTGACAGTACATTTTAATTTGATTAAACTCAACTTGAATCTCTATATTTGGAAACTTTAACATGAATATACGCGATTACTGCATATCTAACGTTTGTATATCACGTTTGTGTTCGTCCTTGACTTACCCTTAAACCTCGCATCGCTGTCGTGTAGGCTATACATGCAATATATCAAGAACAGAAAGATATGATACACTAATCAAAGAAGATGCATCAATATGAGGGGCAACTGATCGTTGCTAAAGAGAGAGTAATAATAAAAACTTACTGGCAAGTTGTCTTAAATGCATTAGCAATAAGCAAACGTTCGTAAAGGCAATATATATTGTTATTATACTTAATTTATATTGTGTAATTGACTTTTGTCTATAACTGAGGATATGAGTTGTGGGTAGATTACTAATTTCTTTTTTTATAATGAACAACTTAATGTATAGCTAATATTGAGTGTCAATTATATCACAAGATCATTATAACTTCCCGTTAAACATGTTTTCTTTAGATGTTAATTCAAGTTCAAGTATACATCAAGAAATTAAAGCCAGATGATTGGGATAATAATGATTGGGAAATGACTCTAATCCTGGCTCAGATATTCTGTCCTTGCTTTATATATACATGTTTCTTTTTCTTCAGGATTACTTGTTCCATGCCCTTAACATCAGTTAGTGGAAAATTTTGTAGCTGGGTTCAGTTTTTAATTTAGAAGATTATTTCAATATTAATTAAATATTATATATATATATATATATATATATATATATATATATATATATATATATATATATATATATATATATATATATATATATATATATATATACTGTTTATTTTATTTTTTATGACAAAGATTCTGCTTTTCCTCTTGTTTTTATTCAATTTTATTTCAGATAGAAAATAAATGTATGATTGACTTAGAAGGATTAACACATTTCCTACTGCTGACACCATATTTTTATATGTGCTGATATATCACATGTGAATCACAATCTAATATCGCCATATTTAACTTTATTTTATACAGATGAGTCAAATACTTAAAAAACCATTTTCTCTTTTCCAGGGAACCCCACAATTCAGTCTCGAAACTCTATATTCACTGGCGAAATAGGTCAGGATGTTAACATATCAATACCATTCTACAGTAATCCAGCTATTGAATGTTCATACATCCATAAAAATGGCACACTTCTGTCAAACGCAAGCAATATCACAACGTATTTACTCCCTGAAGACATTGACGTCCAGATGCATGGCAAAACGGTTCAGTTGGAGGCTCAAGTGGCTCACATCGTCGTTCAGAATTTATCACAGAATGATTTTGACAACTACACACTTATGCTGAGGAATCCTATTGGCCAGACAGAATTTACATTTCAGCTGAAGTCGGATGGTAAGATGTTTAATATATTTCTTACAAATTCGCTGTTGAACTTTTTCATGTAAGTAGTGGCGATGTGGAGTCAGGTTGTAGCTCATTGATATTAAACACTGTTATGGCATCTGTCACATTTTTAAAATTCGGCTTTGTTAGACATGACTATACTTCTAATATCGTCATGCAATATATTGATTTACGATACATAATTAGCACGGGCAGTTCGAGTGGTACATCGTATTATGGATCGAATTTCGTGATAAATCGAGAAAATGAGGTCTTCTTTATATTATGGTAGACAATACTTGTAGTTCATTATTTTTCATGAATTTAATTTAGAAATAAACCAACTATTATGTATTAGACTGCACAGTTTACAATGTAATGCATAAATAATGATAAATATCTTACTTGATCTGTGCAGTAGTGCTTTATGATTATATGCATTAGATCGTGCGTAAAGTTCAACCCTACGTAATACTTCATACATCGAACATAATATAAGAGTATTAGGAGCCAATTTTTAAAACTTTTGCTTGATATTTAGAAGTCCACTTTTCATATGATTCGCATGTGCATTCGGTTTTAATGAGATGGATGAGAAACTGTATAGTTCAAATGCAATCTATGTTTAGTTGTGATGTACACGATTTTTCATCTGCACAAAGATAGATAATATCTTGCATGAAACCAGATTTCAATGCGGATAAATATCCTTTCTTGCTGGTTTTCGTTAATAAAATTATAGAAATATACAATAATTAAAGACTTACCATATTTAAATGAGAATTGTAGCTCTTGTAAGTGTCACAAAAGACTTTTGTGATATTTAATTGCTCTTTTATCTCCGGAAAACGACACAAGAATACGTTTGAAACCAGCTATGAAAGGCATGTGACTAGTAAATAAAAAAAAATAACTGTAAAATGTATCGCTGTTGTGCCATTACTAGCTACATTTTAGCTTTGACGGTTATCCAATGTGGGTCCACTGATGCAGCATAGCGTAACGACCTACTTATGGAGGTAGTAACCGCACTGACTAGATGGTTAGAGTTCTTAAGTAGCAACTGAAACGTTTTTGATTTGAATCTAACCATAGCATAAAACTTTACTCGGTTCTGGCAAAAGGTACAGTACTCTAATTGCCTTGACATTAAATATTTTATTTATGATGCTGGGTCTAAAGACAGGAAAGCAAGCCAGATCCGTAAATGCCACGCAGTCTTTTAATTGTCTTTGATAAAGTTACAACCTACAATGTAACTGCCATTGTATTTCAGATAACAAAACTATTTAAGAAGATGTCTTAATCACATATGAATCATTTGAAGAGAGAAACATCTAAACAGCAAGCAGTTCAAACAGACAGACAGACAGACACACACATGCATACATACATACATACATACATGCATGCATGCATACATACATACATACATACATACATACATACATACATACATACATACATACATACATACATACATACATACATACATACATACATACATACATACATACATACATACATACATACATGAAGCCCTCTATTGTTTTCTCGTCTAACCATTTATGTTACAACAATTTAATTGTTTTCATAGTTTTGTTGTAATCTCATTTACGTATGTAGTGTGGACATATATTCAGTTAGTATGACCTGTGTAATCGGAATGCCACTGTTATGACTCTGGGTTTCAAAATATTAACAGAAAGGATGTAATGCTAACAATTCAATCAAAATGAACAAGCAATTTGGTTTCCTAGAATACAAAGTAGAATTCAAAAGACACCGTAATGTGAATGAAACTCATAATAATTGTACATATGTTGTATCATAAAAGACACCGTAATGTGAATTAATCTCAGAATAATTGTACATATGTTATATCATAAAAGACACCGTAATGTGAATTAAACTCAGAATAATTGTACATATGTTGCATCATAAAAGACACCGTAATGTGAATTAAACTCAGAATAATTGTTCATATGTAACATCATAAAAGACACCGTAATGTGAATTAAACTCAGAATAATTGTACATACGTTGCATCATAAAAGACACCGTAATGTGAATTAAACTCAGAATAATTGTACATATGTTGTATCATAAAAGATACCGTAATGTGAATTAATCTCAGAATAATTGTACATATGTTATATCATAAAAGACACCGTAATGTGAATGAAACTCAGAATAATTGTACATATGTTACATCATAAAAGACACCGTAATGTGAATTAAACTCAGAATAATTGTACATATGTTACATCATAAAAGACACCGTAATGTGAATTAAACTCAGAATAATTGTACATATGTTACATCATAGGTCCAAGATGTAGAATACCGATAGTCTTTAATATCTTGATATAACAATGATGTAATCCACAATGTTTATGAATGGATTCACAAATAACAATTAGTAATGTGCTAATTCAGAATGTCAATGAACACTTTAGTAATTTTAAGGAATAATTTAAATAAATACAAATTATTATTACGATTTCTCCTAATGAGTCTAATGCTAATAGTGTATTATGACATCCATTAACCTGTTTTCTACGATCACTGATATTTATTTTTCATTTTGTTCATGAATGCGAGGTGACTATGATCAGTGAATATAACAATAACTGGAGAAAGGTCGGAACTGATATACATTTCAAAATCGTGCAAAACTAATATTAGAGCCAACCATTCGTTTTTAATTGTGGACTAATTTGTATGGTGCTTGATTATTTTGCTTGGTTCTTTTATATAGTAAAATATCATATTGGATGCTCTACAATTTTTTTTTCTTATTGAATAAATATCCAGCAACTCCTACATCTCTTTTTGCAATATACGTATTAAACAATTGACAGGAATTGTGTGTTTAATGAACTTCTTTAAAATATGGCATTTAAAGTTTTATTAGATCCTTTACGTTTATCAAACGAATGAAACTTACATTTCCTATTCATCACATTTGTCAGAGACTAAACAGTTATGTAAAATGTTAGCAAAACATTAGATAATATGCAGTCCTACCCATACATCGGACCAGATGCTTTTCACTGAGAGACATTGAGAATTCATAAATAGCCTTGATCTTCACTTCTACAGTTTATCTTAGCCTGTATGGATGCATCCTTATAGATGGAAAATCTAGTTTCTTGTGCTGTAACACTAGATATGTAATCTTGGTTTTAGGTTAGCCTTTACAAGGTATTGCAGGTATCAAAAGGTATAATCCAGATTGTTTAATATGTCTGAATTACGACGTTTGGTTAAATCAGAAACTACAGTCAGATTTCAGCTATTCGTTTATATCGTCACTGAGTGCTATAAATACATTTAAATTGAAAGAATAATTAACATTATGTATCTCTATCAAAATACTATATCAATAATTTAAGATCTCGCGATAAGTCTTGTTGACTCCTACATCGCCAGCCAAGGACGTTTCGTTTGACTAAGAAATTCCTGTCAATAGTTTGACATCTCACTGACAACCATCACCAGCAGGTACCTCAGGTGGCCAAGAACCTGTTAACAAAAGACTGAGAAGCTCTTGTGCCGCTTAATGGTTTAAAAGGGGAAGGCTTGGTAGAATCACCAATACATAAACAGATAACCTTCTAATACGAATGGTTCACAAGTGTTCACATAGAAGCAGACACACAAACAACTACTTGGATTCAATACTCGACTGTTACCTTGATCTCTTTGTAAGAAACCTATTTGCAATTGCTCTGACTTTATTTTTGCATGTATTTAAACATGAAACAATCAGATATTATTGGCATTGAACTCAAGTACAGTAAACGATTTACTTGCAAATTATAATATAATCATGGACAAATGTTAGCTATGTAAACATTCGTTCTACCACTTACAATAATGTACATAAAATTAAGCACCCAATATAAATAAACTTTTCATAACACTATGCAAACATATGCAAATATAGAATATATTACAGTCAATTAAACCATTTGCACACATAATAATGATATTTTGTAAAATTCGGTCATTGCAGAGATGAACAGAGTCGACTTCAACGGCTATGAAATAATATGATTCAGCAGAGACGTATCTAATTATTTCAATTATAATGATAAAGCAAAGAGAGGAGAAAAAGAAACACGCTTGCTTCATAATTAACCCTGAATAATCGAAAACACCGAAAACGATAATGATTCAGTGGTGACCCGCTGTAACCAATCAAGTGCGTTTAAGTTTCTTCAGTATGTTAAATACAAACTTTTGTCATACTGAAACTTCATCACCTATATCTCATACACTTTTCTCTTTTTACAGGCCCTCCGTGTCGGGTTGAAATATTCAACATCAGCAGATTTTTGGCGGAGCAGATTGAGCTACATTTTCATCCTGGATTCAATGGAGGTTCAGAACAGACGTTTGTAATAGAGTATTCGTCCTGGACTGGTCATGACAATGTCTGGCATAATACTAGCGTTACAAATCTGAAAGAAAAGAGCAGCCCTTATAAACTTCCGAAAGAAACATTTTCTGTCAACGTCAGTAAATTACCTCCAGGAGATTATCTATACAGAATGTATTCCTGGAATGTTAGGGGCAAGAGCCCATATTCCGAGAGCATCAGATTGATCATCCCAAGTCCATATTTGAAGAAAGGTATGTCACTGTTCACCCTATGTTATGGTGCAAATTCGTGTGCATCGCTAATTAGGTACAATCATCACGTCTTTCTTATCTTATAATTATTTCATAGCCAGAAAATGGCTGCTACATTTCTATTTTTTATGAAAGGTATGCAATTATCTACCCTATGTTATGGTGCACTTTGATTTGCATCGCTAATTAGGTACAATCATCACGTCTTTCTTATCGTACGATTCATCCATAGCCAGAAATGTTCAATGCAGGTTCTCTTCTAAACTTTTATTATATTTAGTTTAATACTCGAATACATCGAAATTCGGGCTTAGGTTTCAGTTTTCAACATTATTATAATTACTTTCGATTCGATGTTACTCAAATCTCATGTTTCCGTTCGTACGTTTTGTGATTTGAATACATACAAACGATTATATAAGTATAGCGAAAATGACTCCAATGAATCTTTCATAGTATGTAATAGTTCAAGATATATATAAATCAGGATGGAAACTAAATATAAATTTTGCAATTGGCATGTAATGTCAATCTTATATTTAAATACATTCAGCATAAAATAGAGATAAAGTTTTTTTTATACACGTTAATTTTAGGACACGATGGCGGGCAATTATTGTTGATTAGTTCCAAAGTTATTATAATAGTTTAATTTTTTTCTAATATTTTCATGTAAATGCTAAATAAATTTTGTTAAAACTTCCATATTCAAAATATTCTGATTTTGAAGTTGAGCAAAACATGTTTAATATTTAAATCTGATTTTCTGCTAAAAAATGTTTTCAAAGAGCAGATCGACGAATTATATCTGTGATTAAGTAGGCTCTTGGCGGAAAACGGACGATCTAAAGTTAACGGTACGCTTGTCAAACCATTAACTTACTGACCTTGTTAACCGACGAACACGTCTGACAAAATAAACAAATCACTAAATGGAATAGTTTGATGGCCATTGTGTATTTGTTTCTTTATGTGTTTGAATCGGTTACATCTACTTAAAGAAATACAATGCGTGGATGAAGATTGAGTGTAAGCAAGATTTGAATGGAACAAAATTATAAGACCCTAAGTAATCATAACTTTAAAAAAAAAATGCTTGATTCTAGGAATCAAATGTGACTAGTACCAAAACTACGTTCTACAAGATACACACATCTCCAAGTAAATTCGCAGTTTCCATTGATACTCTATACTGCAACGCGAAAACAGCATTCGTGCCATTTTCAAAATATATTAATAAACTTGAACACAAAAACATCGCGACGAAATTCGTCCGTTCATATAGGATGACAGTCTTCGGTATAAATTGGAGCATCAGATTTATGCGATTTGTATATTTATCTGCTGAGACTCAATCTTGGGCAAAATCTATGGTAACATTTGAAGTGACTGGGCTGTTAAAGGATCCTTACTGATGAGTTACTTTTAAGAGACAACATTTTCGGTCGGTAAAATCCAAACGTTACCTTTGTCTTGTAAGAAATACGAGCTTGATAAAGATGGAATATAGTCACTTTCAATAAATGATAACATTACGTTACATGCTGATAATTTGTAGTTGCACCAGATATCAGCGATACCATAGTTCTAGGATGGATAAATGCTATACAGTTGGAAGACCTTTAACAATGTGGCTTCCTTTTTGTTAATTTAACCATTGCAAAAAATAAATATTAAAACGTCACCTCACTTTGTGAATGTATTTTAGTTTTTCTTGGTGATGAATGTCAGCGACATCAGTTAGGACTATATATGTAATGGTTGTAATTTACTGTAAATACCTAGTTGTTGTTATCTCTCTTCCACATCTGCTGTCAGTTTTATAAGCAGCATATAAATGTGGCAGCACGCGCCTTCTACACTCATAATAGAAAAAACAAGCTCATATTTGTTCTAACGAATAGGCTTTATTGTCCATGCAGCTGGTTAACAGAGATAACTACATTTTTCCTGATTACATACACCCTCAAATACAATAAAAATAAATTTACTACAACTATAAATAATACCGACACCAGTGGAATATTGTTATGCATGCATGCATCTACTCTATTCACAGTACATTCAATACGAATGACTTATTACCTGATATATTTATTAATTATCCATCTAGGGAGATAGTGGGCAAACTAAACCTAAACACAAAACAGCGTGTATAGCAAGAGTATAAAGCAGACAGACAGACAAACAAGCATATGTATATAATGATATACTCAGAAAGGATTATGCATTATAATCAAGTATATATAAACCATGAGAGACAAATAGCATTTAACACTCAAGGAGATAATAACGTACAAGGTATACTGGAACACGATATAGTGCTTATCAGCATTTACGATAACCGGCTTAGTTATGTATATATATATATTACTAAGCCGGTTATCATAAATGCTGATAAGCACTATATATATATATATATATATATATATATATATATATATATATATATATATATATATATAATATAATAAAATAGACAGTCATTAATAGTATTGTATTGATATAAAGGATATAGAATATATCAAAATAAAAATAAATAAAAGGAATTATACGGTTTTATACTGTGCATTGGCATTATGGCTATTATGATACAAATATCAAACTTATGAATCCAATAAGTTATTTTATGAGTCCATTCATGTCACCATGCACAATATATCTTGGTATGAAAGAAAATTCGAATATTTATTGGTGTCTATCAAAACGTTACGTGAAAAATTAGCTTTAAAAACATTTCGTGTCGCCTGAAGATGCATAAATGCCAAATTAGTTGCAGAGAATTTTCTGCTTTTGTTATATATCTAATTGGTATATATATATATATATATATATATATATATATATATATATATATATATATATATATATATATATATATATATATATATTTCAGTTCAATAGAATGACAACGAACAGTTCAAATCTGGTCTCTAACTGACATGAGCGCTTTCGATTCTAAATGACTCTAAATGAGTATTTTTAAAAAGTAAACACAAAGACAATACAAACAAAGAAACAAACAAAAAAAAATCCTTGAATGAAAGCTTGAAATGATTTAAGTTTCATCTAGTTGACTTCACCTTAATGCAGATGCTTAAAAATCTTTGCACAGTGACACATAAATCAATGAGCCTTATTGCTTCTGTTTTTATGTAAATTATTGGTAACGCAAATAATGTCATTATTTTATGTCATAGTTATAGTAGTAATTATTGGTTATTGCACCGCTCCTGTGGCCAAGTGGTTAGAGGCTTCTGCCTCGGATGCTGGAAGTCGTGGGTTCGAAACCCGGTCGAGTGATACCAAAGACTTTTAAAATTGGTATTAAAACCTGCCTCGCTTGGCGCTCAGCATTAAGAGGTTTTTGTTAGAACTGGTAGGTCTGATGTCAGGATAATGGGACTGGGTGTTTCATTATGCTACATGTCTGCAGCATGATGTCCCAGTGCTAGACATCACTATAAGCTGCAACACTGCAGACATCGTAGCTAAATTGTCAAAGCTATGTTACAAATCCAAATCACACACAGACACACACAGACACACACACACACATACCCTGAGGTTATTAACAAAAAGATAAAATTTTGTGTGCAAGGCTGTATATTTATATTATTCTCGATTTAAACGGATTGGTTTCAATGTTTTAAGGCGGCTGATCCAGTAAGATTCCTTTTCTTTCCTGGTTTCGGAACTCCAGTTATGGTCTGAGCAATTGCAACAATTCTTCTATCACTGAATGTGTTACTATGTGAGGTGAAGTGTTCTGCGACTGGACTTATGTACAGCTTCCTTCTCGTCCAGTCGTATCTGTGGAGGCTGATCTTTTTGTGTAGCGTTTTAGTTTCTCCGACATACTGAAGGCTATAGATCTTACCTGTGATGAGATAAATTACAAACTCTGGTTTGCACTTTTTGTTTGGACCATGTATGTTATGTTTCTCGGTAGTAGCAGTGCTTGAAAATGTTGTTCTTGTCTCTATCATACGTTGACAAGTACCAAATTTACTAGGGTGATCATTGTTAGTGATTCGTATTAGCTTTGCTTTGAGAAGGATATCTGTGAGGTTGTTTTGGTCTCCGGTGGGATACTACTGGTTTGCTCGGGAGGATTAACTTTAGTGTGTCACACAATCCTCCAGTGTTTATTAAAGATTTTACCTTTTGGGGATTGTCTGGATAGTAGATCATGATGAATGGTATCCCGTCAGTATTTTCCTTCTCCCCGTTTTTTAGTAGGTCACTGCGGCTCGTTAGATTATCCCTTTGGGTTGCCTCTGATTTCATATCTTTGTCGTAGTATCTGTTAATCAAATTTTGAGATAACTATTCATATCTTTTTTGGACTGTTTCATGGTAGGAGCATATTATCAATATTCTTAGTGCTGGTATAACAGATGGTCCGAATGCAGTGGTTTTGATGACTTCTGGTTGGGAGATTATACTGATGTTTATTACATGGTTTTCAGCAGACATCTTAAAGGTGTTTTTTTCTATCAGTCTGATTGTTGTGTCCAGGAAGATTTGGTTTGATTTGGAGACTTTTGCCGTGAATTGTATTGAAGGATGTGAGTTGTTTGCTTTTGATATGAAATCATCAAGATTTTGTCTTCCATTCTGCCACATTGTTATATCTCCTCCTACGTGCTCTTATTGCAAGATAAAATTGGGACAGTTATTTCCTGTTTGCTTTAAGTCTGAAAAAAGCAGCAGACTAAACACAGGGCAGTTCCAAATGCATTTGTTTCTCATAGGTCAACGCCATGGTCATGTGTTGGAAACATTACACCTGTGAGGTCATAAAAACCACAGTCTTTTTCTATTATGCTGATTTATGAAATTTTCATGTCTAAGGGGTCTATATAAGGTATCGATGATTCGTCCAATCCTATGCTTATTAAAATATTAAGGTACACCGGAGGTTTTCAGAGTTATTTATTATCAGGTACTTTGCTTTTGTCTAAGAAGTCGTCTTCTTCTGAAATTGTTCTTGTTCAGTGAATAGACTGCGGATTTATTAAAATTTCTCCTTAGAATGTTAACTTGTCAATAGATTTAAGGTCTGGATTAGTAACTGTTTGCTCTGTGAATTCTTGATCCAATTATGATGTTCCATTATTGATAGACAATGAATTAGTTGTATTTACCTTTGTAGTTAATTTACTTTTAACATACAAGTTTTGTTTGGATCAAAAGGTTGGTCGTATTGAAAATTAAATCTATACACCGCTTTTCGAATAACTGGTGTTATGGCATAAGGAGCTCTTGAGGATGAATACGCTATTACATTGGCTGATACATGTAATGGTCAGGCTTTTTCACTTTTGCACCTGGAACTGATTAATCAAAACATATAGATCATTATGGTCCTCATGTTGTTGCGTATAATCAGGGTGACAAGTGACACTCACTTGCCGTCGAACAGGACACAAATCCTGAGATCTGCTATTTGGAGTTTTTTTTAGTGACGCTGACTCCGAGGACGAACTGACTTGCTATGATTGAAGAATGTTGTCCTTGTGAGAAAATAGAGTCCACCTGACAAGTGGTGAGAATGTCATATATAAAGGAAATTGTACTGCCCAATCATTACTAGGGATGTTTTTAACTAATGTGAATCTAATTTTATGTCAGGGATCGTCCAGCCATTTATGAATAAATTAGATATTCAACAGTTTAAGTCCTCTGTATATCACACTGAAAGCCATATGTTCGTTAGAAAGACTTCATCAGACTTCAAAGAATTTTATAAGTTCATATTGCATTTTTACTATAAACGATTGTGACGACGTTTTCCGTTTCTTTTCTTGTTGTTGTGCTGTTTGGGAGTTGGTCCAAGAGTCATTTGGACTTAGTCATTTGAGCATGTTTTCGGACATACTGTGGAACATTGTCGTTGTTGAATGAAATATTGCCTTATAAGAAGAATTATAAATGAATTTACTTGATTATATCTCCGATTCTATGTATATAGTATCAAAAGCTTGTGAAACGGGAAGAAATAATTTTAAGTCTACTCAATCATAACTGAAACCTCGGCGTGATAAACTACAACGAAAAGAACATTTCAACCTGATGATAAGGATCAGGCTATCTTTCATACTTTAAAGTCCCCTTCAAGAGTGGAATGATGGTCCCTATTCAGTTAAAACAAAGTAAGAAACTTAAATTATATCAGCGATAATCCTGGATGGCCGAAGCAAAAACAACTCCGCCATATCGGGATGACTCTTTAAATCATTCAATATATTTAGTTGTTTCTGCCCCACACAACAACAATTCAAATGATGATGTTCAACCGGAATGTTATCATTTGGTTTAAATCAGTCTTCAAATTTTTGAAATATCAAAGAATATGGAGAGTAAACTTTCACATCTACAGTCACAATAAAATAATGAGTTAAAACATCTAATATGTGAATATTAGTACTTGTTACTATATTTTCGAACTCGATGAAACATAATCTACTATCATGTTGAAATTGTAGGTTCTAAACCTGTAAAACAACCGCATTTCACGATGAATCTTCTCAGGGATGAATGTTTGAATAAGAAAAATGAATTGTCGATGCACTCTACCTCCGTAGGAGTTTTGTATTGTTTTATTTCGTACACAGTGTGGAACATTCATTATACCTCTGCTCTGTATATCTGCATTTTTTGTAACTTCTAGTACATGATACTATCAAGTTTGTATATATGTTATTCATGGATGTGATGTGTACCGATTATCTTTAGTTCGATAAGGCCATTGTGACTTGAATATATTATTACATGGAATTTACTTGTGTGTAGACAATTAGTAATAAGATATAAAATGTCGCATATGGCGTATTTATTAAGTAACTGATGGGATGTGTATAGTTGAGAATAATTCAGTGACTTCCGATTGGTTGAGATTGATCATGTGAATATGTTTAATTCCTTGGAAAAGTTAACAGTATATGCTGTCACGTGTATTCTATTCCGAAGTACCGTCGCAATATACGTTACGGTGTATATAAGAGAAAGTTAAGCAATAAGATTCATTTCTAATTTCGGAATCATTCACACTTATTGTGTTCCTCTTGTAAGGCTGCCGACGTGTTTTATATTTTACTTTGATATTATTCGAGAGGTAATACATTTGTTGGGACTGTCCAGTGAAAATAGAAAGTGTTCATTTTTTGGAATACTATTCTGGAACTGTTGTTAATTACTCAAAGGAATTCTTAACAACGCCATTTTGACGAAGACACGGTTCTTGGAGGACCGATACATTTCCGGTATTGAAGTTTATAAGTAACGTTTCTATGATTTAAGACTTGCATAGGCCATTATATGAACTAGCATGGATTCACTTAAAAATACCGTAATACATTCCTCTCGCATTTTGTATTTATAAGGTTGATATTTAAACTCTTTGTTAAGCTTTATGAAGCTTGTTGGTTATGCTTCTCACATTACCAAGAAATATATCGATAATACTAATTCATTTAGTTGGAAGTGGTATACCATCAGAAAACGTGAGTATTCCTTCCATTTAATGTAACCTTGTTTTTTTTCCATCCAAATTGCTTCACATACCTGATATGACAATAATAGCTGCAGCTCTACAACAAAGATTTGTATATGTACTGATAATTTAATGATTGAATATGTACTTCTGCTACGAATCTCCTTCTGGTTTATGTTACCTGAACTGTTCAGTCATATTTGTGTTTTGAACGGAACTCTCATTCGTCTCAGACTAGTGTATCATTGCTTTTGACAAGTATATCATTATTTTGTTTGGAATTTCCTTTTGCGCTTGTTTTGCAGGCTTTCAATCTTCTTTTTACTCTGCCAGAATTCCTCACTGAGTTTACGTACGTTATATCATCACTATGTACATCCTCTTACTCTTTACGATCTATTTCCCGTACTCATTAGATTTTGTACCTAATTTCTTATTTATCAATTTCGTCTAAAATCTAAAGCCTCGAGAAAAAACATTCTTTAGAACGGGCATCTCACACTTCTTATTTCGAGCTGATGGGTACGCTTAAGATAACACATGCCTTATCAACTGTCCAAGACAACAGCGGTACTCCTCTGTGAAATTCAGATTCATGTAATCCCTCTATAATCAACTGCTCGAATTGTTTGCCAAGTGTGTCAAATAAGTAACTGTATTTTGCCGTCATGCCACCATGCATACAAGCTATCATTTGCTGTGCCATTTTTGTCAGGCTTACAGCAAGGAAAGAGCATTCTATCCCATCCTTTAGCTCGATACAGTAATAACAATGATCTGGAATCATATACACTTATCTGCTTGCATCTATGACATGGAATACAAACATTTATGAATATTGTGTGCCATTTTGGCACAAAGTGTGCAGTACGTTTGGTGTTTATCTGTGTAAAATAATACTAGGTCAGTGTACAGAACTGGCTTCCAGGGTTTGATGAATTTTTGGATTTGTTAGGCAGCGTTGCCCATTCTTCATCTTTATCTGTACTGTCAGAAGATAATTTGATTTTACAGTCACAGTAAGATTCTTTGGACACCATTCCTTCAAAATGGCTTGTCACATTCAAACTTGCATCTAATTTGATATATTTTCATATCAAATTCAGTTTGACATTCCCTCAATCGATTATTCATATGCTATATTAAGAACATAAAGATCACGCATGTTTAATACATGTGTTTACAGTTTTAATTAGAGCACAATAATACTTCATTTATGCTGGGATCATCCTAGTTCTATTTCACTAATCTGGGATCAACCCAAAATACAGTATGATGCGGGCATCAACCCTGCATAGAACTGGTTGAGATGGAATCAGCCAAGAATACATTAGCATGTTGGGATCAGCCTAGCACATAGTCTGTGTAATGTGGGATCAGCCCAGAATACATTTTAATGTTGTGAGCAACCTATCACATAGTCTGTTTCAGCTGGGATCAGCCTAGCACCAATTATACTTGAGCTGGGATCCGCCCAGAATACCAGAATACACTATAATGCTGGGATTACCCTAGTATAGTTTTCCTCGAAGATGGATTCAGCTCACCAGAACACACTATTATGCTGAGATCAGCGTAGCGCATAGCATACTTTAAGCTGGGGTCAGCCAATAATACAATCAATTGCTCGGATCAACAAAGCACCTATTGCGAATCAATCTTGTACATTCAAATTCTAGTCCATGGGAAGCTCCCAGAGAGAGAGAGAGAGAGAGAGAGAGAGAGAGAGAGAGACAGAGACAGAGAGAGAGACAGAGAGAGAGAGAGAGAGAGAGACAGAGAGAGAGAGAGAGAGAGAGAGACCAATATTTTAATTAAGTATTGATGTAATTTTAGTTATTATGTTGATGTTGTATAATTTATGGATGTTGCTCATGTCAAAGTATGCTCTCTGTATTATGTACTACAGTTTTTGACACATATATTAATTACATGCGTTAATAAAATAATGTAAACATGTATGCATCCCATACAAAGGAAATATTATCCTTGAAAAGGCCCTCTCCTTCCTCTTCATACGTTTTACAGGCCCTCTCCTTCCTCTTCATACGTTTTACAGGCCCTCTCCTTCCTCTTCATACGTTTTACTTCAACAGATTTATAGAGGACCAAATTGTGTTTAACATTGATCCCTATTTCAATGCAGGTCACGACCATACATTTTAAATTGAATACAAAGCTGCGGTTGGTCCTAATAGTACGTTGCAAAGTACTGTAATTAAAGACTCTCAAGAGAGAGAGAATGTCAGTACAGGCTTCCTAATGGTACCTTTGCCAACCTCCGCCTGGTTTCTACCTTTATAAAATGTATGTATGAAACGTCAAGGGCAAAAGAGCTTTCTCAGACTGCATTCCGATCATCATACCTAATGGTACGATTGCAGTTTGTGTGTTGTTTATTGATGTGTTATACTCTGCACATAACTGTTTGCCAAAGGTTTTAATACTTATATGTTTGGATGAAGACCTGTTAAAAACATTACTAATCATTTTGGTGTATGCTGGGTGTGGTACAATCCATGATAATTCAAACTGAGCACGAGATACATGTAAAGTGTTATTCATTTTATATGCGAAATGTTGATGATTGCTTGTACATTATTTACATTTTAAGAAGAACATAACGAATTCCAGCACGATATTCCTTGTCCAACTTCTACACAAGCAAACATACTTGGTATCTTAAAAAGGGTATCAGATAATTTCATATAATTATAACATAAAGATAATATCTAGTTGTATTGGCGTCTGGTGGTACATAATTTATATAATACCTTCTTGATATTCCTTAAAAGTATACCATGTTATCCTCATTTCACTAATGCAAACAGTACTAATGAAGGTAACATGTACTTGCTTTTCACCATCGTATGTATGTATGTATGTATGTATGTATGTATGTATGTATGTATGTATGTGTGTATGTGTGTATGTATTTGTATGTGTGTGTGTGCAAGCGTGCGTGCGTGCTTGCGTATGTATGTATGTATGTCGTTAAGGCATTACGTGGATCATAAGTGTCTGTAAAGGTGATTTAAATGCAAATGACAATTTGCCATTTCATTTTATTAAAACTCTTTTGTCAGCAATTTGTTAAAAAGTGTGTACGAAACGTTATATGACAGTAATTACAAATAAAATCTTTGTGCTATTTGTTACAATATTCCAGCTTTTGTACGTTCTTTGTTTCATGGTCTGATGTAAGCTCTATTTAAGACATAACGATTTTTTTAAACATCTTAGAAACTGGAGATGACAAGTGTAATGCGGGTCATCAGCATGCAGTGATTGTTGGAAATGGCACTGGAACAAGTGTTTTAGTTGTCACAATTATCGCTCTGGTGATCTTCATCCTGAGGAATAGATCAAAACAAAAGAAATCACAGCTGGGTACGTTGTAATACATTTAATAAAGTATGCTCCCTTTAAATATTCATTAGTAATAAATACCAGATTATTTAGTGTCTTGCAGGCTTCGAAAGAAGTTTAAAAATCAATTTTGATCTACTCTGCCTCACCATGTTGACTCCTTGCTCTTCTTTCGCCAATTTATCGCATTCTAATTAGTTGTATTCTAATTATACATATCATGTATAAACTATTAGACAAGATTTCTGTGCAGTAAAGCCAGTAAATGATATTACATTAAATAATGCGAATAATACTCTCGATCGATGGAATTATTACCATGTAAATCGAATATTCGGGATGTTCATTAGAATGCACTAGTTTAGGTGTGCAATAATATTTCGTTCATCTTCGATCAATACAGATAATTTTGTAACATGCCTTTGTAAAGTTTTACTTATGTAAATGAATTTTCTTCGTATGACGACGCAATATGAATTATATTCTCTAATGTGTATTCACAAGACCTTTTCTATTTAAATCACAGAAATGCCGGCTGACCAAAAACGAAGTTAACAGGTAACACGAATTTCCTATTTTTAAAAACATACATTTTCAGCCAGTCTTGCACCTTGAGTAAGGTAGAAGGATATTTGCACATGCTGTAGATCCGAATATAACATAAATACACATTGAGAAGAATATCACAATTAGTGGATACAGTAAATCCAAAAAACATGTTGCTTTGGCATTTAGTCAATTATTTTTTTTAATTTGATACTTTTGTTCGCATAATACAAGCAATGGCACTGTTGGAGATATGAAGCATAAGTTGTTTCTAATACCCTTTAAAGGTTCTACTCAATACCTGATGTGACAATTTATCCTCGTACATGGATGTGTTTAAGAAAAACTTTCTAGTCATACACTGGTGAAAGACAAGTCACATTTTCTTGTTATTTTTACAGTTTGATGTTGGTGTTTCTATGCCGCTGTACCACTGATTTCAAATACAAATACATCAGAACAAACTGATACTGACAGTGACAAAATAATAGCTAATATCTATGTACAGTTGTTAGTGAGAGAATGAAAAAATATATTAAAAGGTTTGTAGACATTTAACATAAAGGTGTTTGAAATTCCATAATTCATCAGGGTTCCTATTAACGTCATCTCCGATATTTATGTCCACATACATTATGATGACCTATAACGTTAATTGACATATTTGCCGCAGAGCTCATGTATATAGGCATTATGTACAATAAATTTGCACACAGTCTAGCTTCTATCCGATACGTCAGGAGCAATTAATGGACACATTTATTTTTGAAAGCAATAGCTATGGAATTATTTGCCGAAAGGTTTAAGCATATGTACTATTTTCCTTTCTTACATTTTAGACATGAAGTAGGAACAAGCCTAATTTCAGCAGGAAGGAATACCGACATTTATAATGTGTATGAGATACTGCAGAATGGAGGGCAGGTCGATAATCCCTATCTAGAATTACAAAGTACGTAATTCTTCCACTGAGGATCAATATTTTGTATAAACCTTTTTCATTTAGATTCATTCACAAGTAGAAGAACAATGTGTCTAAATTCAGTATTATATGTATAGTGAGTGTTCAGTAACAATATCGAGTCAACAACAAGAAGCAAAACATTTACCGTACAATCCTCCTTTCTAACACATTTATTCTCATCACTAACAAATTATCATTAAGGAGTAAAATCTCTAAAAGACACAAAATTATTGGTTGAAATGAATTGAGACTTACATTTCTAATTTACGTATATCCTAATAGCATTTTGCTTATATAGCATGACATACGGGGAAGATCACAATCTATCCAATAATGTACTCTATCAATTAATGTACTCTATCAATTAATGACATATATCAATTAATGACATATCAATTAATGACATATCAATTAATGACATCTATCAATTAATGTACTCTATCAATTAATGACATATATCAATTAATGACATATCAATTAATGACATATCAATTAATGACATCTATCAATTAATGTACTCTAGTTTGCACCATATATCATCATCATCATCATCATTGGCGTCTTAGTCTCGGGAGACCATGTGGAATGCGCCCTTGGGGTGTCGTCTGTCTCTGGGTTGTTGGCATCGTCTGTTGTGGCTGTGGAGACCTATGCGCGAGTGGCAGTCCCTCTTGCAGTTTGTCCAGACATGCTGGGTAGCCCTAGTTGCTGTGGTTGCTGTCACGTGGCCCTTTCTGTCACGTTTCTCTGCTGCCAACTGACTTCTCCTCGTATCAGCGACTGACCTTTACTTACTGTCAGTCGCCAGGTGCCTCGGTCCTCGGCCAGCACTTCCCAGCCATCAGGTGCGATGTCATATGCCTTCAGGTCCCTCTTGCATGCATCCTTGAAACGGAGTGAGGGGCGGCCGACTCTTCTTGTGCCAGAGGCCAGCTGCTCATATATAATGTCCTTTGGTAGACTCCCATCCTCCATTCGTCAGACGTGTCCCAGCCATCGAAGGCGACGTTTGCTCAGAAGGGAGAACATGCTCTGGGTGTTTGCACGCTGCAGGATTTCTCTGTTTGGGACACGGTCTTGCCAGCTGATTTTCAAGATGCGTTTAAGGCACCGTATATGGAAGGAGTTGAGCAGGCGCTCTTGCCTCATGTTTGTATTCCAGGTCTCACTTCCATATAGAAGGGTGCTGAAAATGCAGGCTTGGTAAACTTTGACTTTGGTTTGCACTGTCAGCGCGTTGTTTTCCCACACCTTCTTGGTCAGTCGTAACATGATGGTGTTTGCCTTTCCAAGCCTTCTGTCCAGCTCCTTATCGATCGAGAGAGTGAGAGAGTGCCGCTGATGGTTTACCCCAGGTAGGTAAAGTTGTTGATTGCTTCCAAGGTGACACCGTTGATTTTGATTGCAGGGGCAATGGTGGTATCTTGCACGCTGACCTTTGTTTTTTCCAGGCTGATGTTGAGTCCAAACTGCATGCAGGCATCAGCAAAACGGTCTTCCAGTCTCTGAAGAGCTTTTTCAGTGTGTGCCACAAGAGCCGCGTCATCTGCAAAAAGCATCTCCCTGATGAGCACAGCCCTCACTTTCGTCTTTGAGCGCATTCGTGCCAGGTTGAACAGCCTCCCATTGGACCTGGTGTGTATATATATGCCATCAGTGGACGAGTCAAAGGCGTAGGACAGAAGCAAGGAGAAGAAGATCCCGAATATGGTTATTGCCAAAACGCAGCCCTGCTTCACACCGATGTTAACTGGGAAGGAGGTTGAAGAAGATCCATCATACAGGACTGTTCCCTTCATATCTGCATGGAAAGAGATTATCATGTTGCGAAGTTTTGAAGGGCAACCGATCTTACTGAGAACTTCAAAAAGGCCCTTTCTGCTGACTAAGTCAAAGGCCTTGGTGAGGTCGATGAACATCATGTAGAGTGGTTGACCTTGCTCTCTGCTCTTCTCTTGGAGTTGTCGTAAAGAGAAGATCATGTCTGTTGTCGACCTGCCTGCTCTTAATCCGCACTGGGATTCTGGGTACACACGGTCTGACAGCAACTGCAGCCTGTTTAGTATGATGCGGGCATACACTTTACCAACGATATTTAGAAGCGAGATCCCTCGGTAATTATTGCAGTCACTGCGGTCGCCCTTGTTTTTGTAAAGGGTCACAATTGTGGCATCACGCATGTCTTGGGGGACTGCTCCTTCCTCCCAGCAAAGGCAAAGTAGTTCGTGCAGTGGTTGGAGCAGTGTTGGTTTCCCACATTTGATAGCTTCGGGCGGGATGCTGTCACTACCTGGTGCTTTGTCATTTGGGAGGGAGTCAATTGCTTTGCTGAGCTCTTCTAAGGTTGGCACTTCGTCGATCTCCTCCATGATGGGAAAATTCTTTATACTGCTAAAGTCTGCTTCAGTGACTACCATTTCACGGGATTATAGCTCTGAGTAATGATCCACCCATCTGGCCATCTGGTGCCCACGGTCTATGATCCCATCATGGATTTCAGGGGAGCGACCCCTTTCACTGAATTTCCTAGAGCCGTATTAATGCCACTGTACATACTGTTTATGTTTCCGGTCTCGGCACTGCGCTGGATTCCTTCACACAGTTGTTGCCAGTACTCGTTCGCGCACTGTGTAGCGATGCGTTGGGTGTTGCTTCGAGCACGTTTAAGAGCAGCATGCGTCCGTTCATTGGGGCAATTTTTGTACACTATAAAGGCTTTTCGTTTCTCCTCGATTAGTGGTTCCATCCTTGTTAGGTGTAAGTTGAACCAGTCCTGACTGGATCGTTCCTATTTGCTAAACATGGACATGGTTGTTTTGTAGATGGTACCCTTCATGGCGTTCCATTTGGCTGTGGCGTCGTGCTCTGGCAGGTCCTGGAGAGCCTTGTCCAGGGCGGACACATACTCCTGTACCTTGGAAGGGACCGACATCTGTGCGGTGTTTATGCGTGGGTGTCCTTTTGGTTTTGAACGGTGTAGTGTCTTTGGCTGTAGTCTCACCCTGCTGCTCACGAGGGCATGGTCGGAGTCGTAGTCTGCACTGTGGTAGGTTCTGGTGGAGAGGACGCTGTTAAGGGCAGAGCGCCTGGTGATAACCAAGTCAAGTTGGTGCCAGTGATGGGACCTGGGGTGTTTCCATGACACTTTGTGGTGTGGCTTACCCTTGAAAAAAGTGTTTGTTATGCCCAGTCCATTGTAGGTGCACAGCTCCAATAGTCTCTGACCGTTTTCGTTGGTCTTTACAGTACCATGATATCCGAGGCAGGTAGGCCATGATTCGTGATCCTCACCTACTCTGGCATTGAAGTCGCCAAGGAGAAAAAGTGATTCGTGTTTGGGGCATCTTTTAATCTGTTCATCCTGCTGCCCATAGTACTGATCCTTGGTGTCTTCTAAAGACGAGAGGGTGGGGGCGTAGACACTAATGATGTTGACAGGACCTGCAGTAGTGGTGAGGCGGATGGACGAGAGACGCTCAGTGCCCCCTGCGAGAGAGGTTCAACCAAGCCCAAAAGATTGTTTTTGATGGCGAAGCCCACTCCATGCTGACGGGGCTCCTCAGGTTCGTGACCCTTCCAGAAGAAAGTGTAGTTTTCCTCTCTGAGGGAGCCATTAGAGGCCAGTCTAGTTTCCTGGAGGGCAGCTATGCTGATATTCAGCTTGGTGAGTTCTCTATCGATGATGGCCGTTTTCCGGGTGTCATCCACTTCTCTGAGGTCATCGGAGATGCCTGTACACATAGTAAGCACATTCCAGCTTGCAAATTGAAGAGTTAGAGTATTCTTTTTTCGTTTCTTTTTCCTTTTGTCTGGTGTGGAATTTTCGTCTGCTTGTCATGTTAAGCAACACACTGAGCTCCAGACACCCACTGGAACAAGCAGACGATGGCGAGTCAACACCTTATTGACCGGGGCCTGCCCGGCTTTGAGGCGGGCGTTAGTTGGCCAGTGGGACACGATGATCCCTCCCACCGTTAAAGCTGACCCGTGACGCCCCTTCCCTACGCCAATCGGGTGGGGCTTATAACCCGTAAACTGTGAGCTTCCGTGTTGTTTCCTCACTTAGTAGCGAAACTGGAGAGACCTCTCCAGGGCACAAGCCTGGACGGGGAATATGGAGATCCTGGGTTGCCCAGGCTTGAGGATCCCCCTCTCGTCCTTTCTGGTTCGGTCCAAAAGAATGCTGAGCATGACATTTGGCACCAGTTTGGATGCAGGAGCTGCCGGAAGGCAGTCGTAGTCGACATCCAGCCGCCTTGGGGGCTCCACTCCGGATTTTCTGTCTGGGTTTACTCACGTAGCCTTTCCTTCTCCCGAAGATATCCACAAGGCAGTGGAACCATTGGTTTTCAATCAGAGTTTCCTTCTCCTAGAAAAATTGCCTTGACCAGGCTAACGAGTTTTATCTACCCGGGTTTGCAGTCAAAGTTTCCCTTCTCTTAGACTGGCTGCCTGCCAAGGCTAATGAGCCCAGTCTGCCCTCCCAGTTATACCGCCGAGCACTCGGTCGCGCCACACAACAGGCTTTGTGAAAACAAGGGTGAAGGTGCTGTTGTGGACACAATAGTGTAGGAGAGGCTATATGCAAGTAACCTCCTGTCCATCAGAGCAAGACAGTGGTCCTGTAGCGATCACTACACCTGGAAAGGAGAGGCTATGAGAGACGCTTCACTTCCCTTTGGCAAGCGGGACGTCAGGCCCAGACCTTGCACCCCCTCACTATATTAACCTCTTTCCAGGAATTTCTGCAGGAACGAGGGAAATGGATTCAAGGTAAGATGATTTTAAATAAAGGTTGATGAAACGAATTGTAACAAGAAAACGAGAGAGAGAGAGAGAGAGAGAGAGAGAGAGAGAGAGAGAGAGAGAGAGAGAGAGAGTATTATTATGGATTGGCAAATTGTACTAGTGTACTATATTTTCAATCAATTTATGCCAGATGTTGATTTTAATCAATATTTGAATTAAGGACTAAGGGACTTCGAGGACGAATAAATCAGTTAGTTTTTGGTGGAGTGTGAGCGTACATACCTCCCAACTTTAAAATAGGAGTAATATGAAAGCAACGTTCCACATTGCATTTACAGCTTTATCAATCTTTATTTCTAAACTATCATAATATTTATTATTTTCATTTTCTTTAGGTTAATTTGACAATATGGGATTAAGGAGGGGACAGTTTGTTTTTATTACGACAATTTTAAATATGTTGCGTGAAACTCACAAATAACTTTACTATCGTCACAGTTTGTAATAAAATAGAATTGGGCTTTCAGATGTAATTAGCAATGATAATGATTAAATGGCTGCAAGAGAGGAAATCGTATCTAAACAGACATTATTTCACTCTGTAGTCATTAATAACACTTTTTGTTATTGTACTTAATTTAAAGGATTGAAGATGAAAGATTTCGTCTCCATACTTCTAAGACCAGTTCCACTTCTCATGAGCAGGAAAGTCCAACAAGTAGCAATTTTGAGGTTCATTCCTACTTAGAAGTTGCAGGTGCGTCCCATCTACCTCCTCTCCACTCATATATATATATACTGGAAAATTAAAAATATTTTCAACTTGATCTTAATAAATGGATACCTACACTTGACACATTTGATTTCAAATTTGATAATTTCAGTTATGATCTCATTGATATTTTCAGAGTTCATTTATATAATTATATATATTTCTAATACAAAAAGCCCCCAAAATTTGGGGGTCAATTTTGACCCGTTTTTTAGACAGCACAATGCCTTTACACCGTTTTGTTAGGGGGTTTTCTAGGCACACACATACTTAATTAAGGACAGCACAATGCCGTTACCCTGTTTTGTTAGGGGGTTTCTAGGCACAATTGTTTACAATTAAAACCCCATTTGGAAACGCCTCAGGTGTATATTCATCGGAGGTGCCCAGAGGTTACATATATAAGACAATGATATCACGAAACATAGTCTCCGATAAGATTTCTAACTTGCCAAATAGCGGGATAGGAATCTAAGAAAGTATGTTTGGCGAAAAACGTCACATTTACATGTATATACAATTACAACTCCATTCGAGTTTTATAGCAGTTGTACAATGAATGGACTGCACATTTACATGTATATACAATTACAACTCCATTCGAGTTTTATTGCAGTTGTACAATGAATGGACGGTACATTTACATGTATATACAAATTACAACCCCATTCGAGTTTTATAGCAGTTGTACAATGAATGGACAGCACATTTACATGTATATACAATTACAACTCCATTCGAGTTTTGTGGCAGTTGTACAATGAATGGACGGCACAAACTATACAACATATAACAATAAATGAATGGATGATAAATGACAATGGATGACGCGCACCCTACATTCAAGCGTGAAATCAAAACAAACCTACAAAATCAACCAGGTTTGAATGAAAAATTCGAACCACGTGACGATGTGGTTTGTTTTGATTTCACGATTTGAATTTCGGGTGCTCAACCGCACCCCCCAATTATTAAAAACCATCTATCGGTACCGTCGACAATAATGCCTGTTACGGGGTTTGAACCATGGGGTTCAGGACGAAACCGCAACGCGTTACGAATGAGCTGTTCTTGTTACAGATATATGCTTTTGAATATAATATATAGTTAAGTTTACAGATTGGCAGGGGTATTTATATACACAATGAATGACGTCAATGGCGATTGACAACCGAATACTTGAAAAACACACAAAAAAGGAATACAATTGTTTGTAAATACCACGTATTTGATTCGTTTTCTTACAAAATAGACTATATTTCCGCTGAGAATCATGACAGTTAAAAATCGACAACGGAATAAAATCGGAAAAACCCATTGAGATCCATAACTCTTTCATAAGCCGTACACATACCCGTACGAGTTATCTCCCTTTGATGTTATATACTATAGTATAAAATGAAATTCAAACATAAATAAACTTAATTTTGTTTTTAAAACACTTTGAAAAAGAAAATCGATAAATTCCTTCTGCTACTTTTCGTACTGAGGGTATACAAATATCAAAATATTTTCCGGCTTCATACATTGATTGAAATATCATTTGCTCATTAATGTCCACATTAAATGATTTTACAGGTCTCGCATTTTTCAAGGATTTGCCAGTTCCTCCTCGTTTTAAATTCTCACTCTGTGTAACAGCTTGTAGATTACTCAAAGAATTATCAGTCTTAATACCATTTAAGTGATGAATAACAAAACCATCCTTGATCAATCCATGAAAACACTTGTATGCGATTCTGTGATTATAATTAATTTTCCTTCCAGCGGTAAATTTCAAATACCCCTGATTAGTCACAGCACCAATTGATTTCTTCAGTCTACTGTTTCTGACAATACCATCACGGGATGCCTCATAGTTGCTGATCACAGGATGCTGACGAAATTCTTGGTCCATTTATATACAATAACATTGTTGGCTAATTTATAATTTGCTTGAAGTATCATTTTGGAATCTTCCAATGTAGTCTTGAGGAGTTCTTATAATTTTATCCTTGTCAGAGTCATTGATGGAATTCTTAATGGAATCTTTGTTTCTCTTATCATAATAACGCTTCAACTCTCTGTATCTCTTACCACCACAACCGAAACACAACTGTGATATTCCTCTAACCCCTACCCCGCATCGTATGCAAGGGATCGGGCCAAGACTTCCACGTTGTACACTTTGTAAATGATACCGACTGAATTCCTTTCGGCATTATTTGTTACATGGGGTCACTGATCCAAACATGAGCCATTTGCAATGATTCATTATATATAAATTCTTTATTTAAATACTTGTTTTAATTATAGCATGAAAAAGTTCGATTGATTACCAAAAATTACGCCTTGGAAAAATGCTAAATTCAATCTCGATAGAGTCTACGATACACCAAAGAGTCTAATAGGTGATAGAACCATGTTGGGTAAAATTCGTGATTGTTTTAATGAAATCAAACTCGGTGGAGCATCTCACTGTTGGTCAACATTTCGAATTGATGGTAGCGTTGATGCTACCATGATTGACGAAAAAGCTACCGAGATAATCTCACATCTTGGGCGAAAAAAATATTTTTTTAGAGTGAAATTCATTATCCGCTCGGAAAACTGAGATTGGATTATCAAGGATAAATTTGAACCCATCTTGAAGGATAAAAAAACTGTAACTGTGAGTCGAGATTCCAAACCAGGAATTCTGACTGGAATTGACAAAAATAACGACGGCGGATTATGGAATACAAAATACGAGAGATCTTATCCTGTAACAGCAGTTGTTTATGGGAGATATCCGTTAAATGATAAACCGAGTATTGAAAAACTAAAACCCATGAAACTGTCATCGCTGATTTTATCAACGAGAATGAATTGTGCAGCAGAACGAATAATAGAACACTTCACAAATGCGTTGCATGGAAACAAATTGACTGATCTAAGACACAAAAAAATAAATGAATGGGGACTAACAGTGAAAGAGTGCGGAGCAACAATTCAAAATGTGGCAGAGTTAGAACGAATACTAAAATTCCCAATATCGGTAACGACAATAAGAGGAGAAGTATTATACGAACCGAAATAAAAGCGAGAGGAGCCCCAATCAAAACAATTGATCATAACGAACACGCATGAACATCTGCGGTAACAATACTTCCGCGAGAACGAACAATAAAATATATACCCGCGGAGTTCTCCCCGGAATTCTCTGAGGAGAAATTATTTGATTTTATTCACCAGTTGAGTAAAAACGACCCTGTGTCAGTCTGGTTACTTCATAGTTTTGAAAACTCCGAGGGCAGATTCGATCAATTTGTAAGACCAAATGGCGAATTATACCGCACTGAGCCTCTCCATGATGAAATGAAAAAACTAGCTAGTAGTTTTTCAACAGAACACTACGAACAATTACTAACAAATTGTTTTACAATTCCGTCGGTTGCAGCTCATTTGTGAGAAAGAGAAACACGTGAAAACCAACAAAGAGCTGAATTTCTATCAGATATCAAATCAAGTTGTGTGGAAAATAACGACGGCGGATTATGGAATACAAAATATGACCACGAAAATATTATTTCAGTTGATATGGTTGCGTGTTATCCCAGGAGTTTTCTCGGGAACAGAGAATGCGCTGAGTACTTGAAACGATTTGGACATCCCACACACGAGATGGCCCGTGTTGCGATGAATGGGCCACTACTTGATTTTGATTTAACCAGATTCGCTCGTGTGGTATCATTTGAATTGGCTACAGGACTTCATCCGTGTTGTTATGTTTGGATTGGTAGACACTTCTCTGAAAAACACTGGATGCCAATAGTGCTATTAAGGTATATGATTGATTAAAAAATGCTGATATCGTTGATTGTCAGTGAAGCAATTCTATCATATCAAGTGCAGACTGAAGTCTGGTTACCACAACCTAATCTAGATAGTATAATCAGCGAAAATAAAAAACAATTCCCATCCCTAAACGAAGAATATATCATGAAATGGTCCAAACAGCTATTTGAAATTGAAAATAGACAAGCAAAAGAACTCGGTAGAAGAATAATCGGTAAATTCACTCAGGGTGGAAAATACGACAATAACATATTCTTCACGGTTGATTAGAGATAGCGTTGAATATGATTTTATAATCGTGGATGTAACATCTAAGGTATATACGTCAGTCGTAAAGAAGCTTTCTTGTCCGATGGAACCAAATTGGGTACAATTGTTACTTACAATGACGGATACAGTCTTTAGTATACACATTTGAGGGCATCTATGCTGGCTTATGCTTCTATCAATTTATTTTCAATGATAAATAAATTTCCTGACACCGCAGTTAGAGTAGCCACTGATTCATTTTATATAAACGCAAAACACAACAAAGCAATGCTGAATTCACAAATTCTGACGAGAGTTGGGGGTCATGGAGAATTAAGCGGGAAATGGTTCGTGATTATTCCAAAAATCAGCAGATGTTACGATTAAAAACAATTGCTTGAAAAATAATCAGATATCAGAACTATCTAATGCACCGCCGATATCTGATCCAATATGCAGATATAAAACCGTTTATTTAACGGTTGTGGTGGGTCAGGAAAGACGACTCGTGTGATTGAATTATTTCGTAGAAATGCTAGCGTTTCCAAATCAAACATGATTGTGCTAAAATCAACACACAGACTTGCAAGAGAGATGAAACAGCGACGGATTAATGCTTGCACTTATCATAGCTTTTTTCGATGGAAAGGTGACGAATTGACTCCTGACTGAATGGGCGAGAAATTTATTCCTGAAGTCATTATTTGGGACAAGATATGCATGGTTTCATTAGGTGTATTACAAAAGTTTCTCGAGTGGTTATTGCTATCGAATACAAAAGTGATAATGTGCGGCGATCATGGCCAACCACCACCATTTGTCGGTTTATCCCTACATGATTGGCTAAAGAATTTTGTAGACTATTATGAAGAAATTATTACCGACCACAGAGCACTTGATGAACAATTACGCGAGTTCAAGAAACTAATTAGATTACAACTATATAGAATCCAATGTGAAATAGCCCATGAAATAATTCCGGAAACCCAATTAAATGATTTCTGGGAAACGTGGAGACCAAATGATTTGATAGTAGCAAGTAGAAAGATAGTCAGAGACACACTTCAAATGAAGTTATTTGAATTGCATAAAGAAAAATTTGCAACACTTCCAATGCCGCTGTGTTATAGACCCAAGGAAACACGAAAACAGAATACTGAAGTTGATATTCCTGGGCAAAGTGAGAAGCAGATTTTGGTGTTAAATGATATTGTGTTGGTTGATATCAGCGTCGTCGAAGATGCATTACGCGCTGATAAATCCCCATGGACACTAGGATACACAGTGACGATACATTCTTCACAGGGATTAACTGTATCCGATACAGTTGTTTGGATAGTAGATAATCACATCGAGTGGTCAAATTTAGTTTATCTTGTAGTGTCCAGATTACGAAGAATAAATCAACTTCGAAGAGTTGTTTTAGATGCTAATGACACCACAATAAGTGATATTGTCAGCATTGACATAATTAGAAAAAAAAACTATCTGGTTATAAACAACAGAACAAAGAAAATAAACGAGAATTTGACATTGATGCTGAATTAATAACCACGCTGAAGCAACAACTGAATAATCACTGCGCGAGTTGCAATTGTATAATGAGTTGGTGTTGTTCGGATAAAGACTCTCGACAATTTACCTTAGACAGAAAAAAGAGCAGCGTTGGTCATACCAGATATAATGTGATGCTGACTTGTCTTGAATGCAACAGGCGCAGAGGTGCTAGTTAAGACCACGCGGCGGTAATTGAGTATCCTTGGGTATCACTTGCAGTTGTTCATGAGTAAACCCTCGCTGAGGAGCAGTTGAATCCAATCTATAGGTTGCTGGCCTACTCGTAGATCGTGTTATGCTAGATATTTTATGCGTAGTGACACTCCAAATAGGATCAGTAGCTCTTTTTGTACCGACTTCAAGCTCTCCTGGTTCATATAAATATCTCACAGTGACATGAGTAAATCCTCGCTGAGAATAAGTTGAATCCAGTCTATAGACTGGTGGTCTACCCGTAGATCGTGTTATACTCGATATCTTATGCGCGGTGACACTCCAAATAGGATCAGTAGCTCTTTTTTTGCCACCTTCAAGCTCTCCTGGTTCGTATAAATACCATACAGATATATACTTTTTCTTGATTGCGTTGTTAGGTTTCATGTTGATTGTTCGAGTAATCTCATTATTCAGCGCGGTAATCTCGTGACCCATTCACGGGATCGTTTATCCTGGATGAATTCTTTCACGTATTGATATCCAAATAATCGCTCAGCAAGCGTCCGATTAAATCGTTCAACAATTGCCTGATCAAAATGCAGTGCAGTATGTCCTCGTCGTAACGCAGTATTATGATTCTTCATTATTGATAGAACCACACCCTTAAATTCCTTGCCAGGATCAACTTGTAATAGATCTGGCCAATGCAGAGTACCCCTTCGATAAATCCTTTCAAACGCAGAAGCAACTTCAGTTGATGATTTTGTTTTTAGCGGCTCTGCTTGTTTGTATTGACTCGCAACATCAACTACGGTTAGCGCATACTTGTAGAAACCATCATGCGGCAGAAATAATATATCAGCTTGATGAACTTCATTAGGAACGGTCACATCAAAATGCGAATAGTTAATTTGTTTAGGCAGCGGTAAATAAATTTGCCATATCGCCTGTTTAGATAACCAATCCGCTGCAGTGGTATTTTTCACCTTTGTGGCGCTAGCGAGTTTACCAATTGCTGCTTTACTACTCCAGTATCCTTTTGGAGAATACTAAATAGATTCCATGTTGTTAATAATTACCAGCACCTAACATTATTTTACCCTTCATCGCCGATTTTACTAACCATGAATACAATTTTCTTTGAAGTATTTATCAGTAATAGAATTCAACGCATGAATCAATTTTACGTCTGCGATATGTCTATGTTGCAGACTGCTGCTTTTATAAGACACGCCTTATCAATGGCGTTTATTGGTTCTTCACCACGTCGAGGTTGGCTTTGATCATCGAGTCTGATATCAAGTCTAGTCCCAGGCCGACAAAAACTATACCCTGGAAGATGTTTTTCTCCTGGATATTTTGCCCATGGTGTTCCTGGGAGCTATTCTAACTTGGCTGCAATATCACCTCCTCGTTTTTTTTAAAATCCTAAGAAACAAATCTAAATTTCTTTGTACTGCATTGTACACACTTGCCAGAAAGTGCTGATCGGTTATTGCTAGTTGTAATCGTCGTCAAGTAATCTGTGCCAGTACGCTTCCTACATTTCACACAATATAGATCCATAATATATTTATAATAACATGAATGTAATTGATTATTCGGCGACAAAAACAAGAGAACCAGTTAAGCATCATGCAGCACTACCGAATTATATTCGTATGGTTATAATCAGACCATCTGGAAGCGGCAAGACACAACTGCTACTCAATTTAATAACGATATGGATGAAATGGGATAAGTTGTATTTGATTGCTCCTAGTGTAGACGATCAGAGATGTTACGAGGTGTTAAAGGATTACAACGAGAGAGCAAAATTGAAAACCAATGAAGATGTTATTGAGTTTATAACCGATATCGAGGACGCACCAAGCATTGATGATATTGATGAAGATATTTACAATTTGGTCGTCTATGATGATGTCATGTTAGACAATAAAAAAAATCCTACTAGGATATTTTCCAGAGGCAGGCGTAAAAACACAGATGTGATATATGTCACTCAACGATACACTCAAATACCAAAAGTGATCAGAGATAACTGCAATATTCTTGCTGTATTCAACGGAGTCGATACACATACGCTACGAAATATTCACCAGACTTGGTGCAACGGAGACATGGATTATAATCTCTTTATAAATTGCTTTAGTCACGCTCAATCAATCCCACATAGATTTGTAACAATAACTTTACATGATCCTAGATCAAGATATCGTATTGGACTTGATAAAATATTCGGTTAACTCATAGCAACAAAGGGGTGAATGCCAACGACATTGGTTTCTTTTTTTTTTTATTCTGTTTTGCCAAATGGACGCCTTTTTTTACGATTTTCGAGGAAGCCTTAGTTTGCCGAATCGACGCCAATAAAATTTGGTCTGTTCGCCCCTCTGCTGCTATTTATTCTCTAGAGGTATTACATTTTGGGTAAGAAACCATTTTTTGTGCAGCAGAATGTATTTCTTTGATAATATTTTTCAAAATACAGATTCACCATTCCAAGTAGTAACTGTAGTATTGACATAATTTTGCACTAAATTCTGTATCCAAGAGGAGGTGACTCATATATGTAAGCAGAGTCGTTTTGCTTTGCATAGCCAATTTTTAAACTGAGTGGGCTGGATTTGTGAGGTAGTAATCCTAAAGTAGTTTGCTGAACTATTATATAAGAACTGTCTTTTAATTTTAAATTCCTTCGTACAGTTTTAAAAGGCTAGAGTCAATTGTAAAATGTTCAGACCCAAAAACTGTTTCATTATTCCATTGATTACCATTCTGCTGTATGGTCATGCTTACTAAAAATAGAATTTAAGGAAAATAACAACTCATTTCTCAGAAACTACTGAGCGGAATTTCGTATTTGGCAAGACATCCTGGCTTGAAGAACAGTTTTAAATGTATACAAAGTTTGCCAATTCACCTTGAAATCTAGTTGCTATTAGAGACTAAGAACAATTTATAATCTTCAAAAGCTGATGACGATATAAGACAGTAATTTGACATAGAGGACTTGCAGTTTTATCAAATATTGCTTTTCTTACTAAAAACCAAAAACAAATTAAACTTTTCCTCCATCACTATTGAACAGAATGTGATCATATTAGAGAAAAAGCATCCTGGCATAGAGACCTTTTCAAATTTATACAAAAAATACTGATTTTCTCAAGGTACTCATTTTGAAATGCAATGTAAAAGACAAATCAACTTTTATATTGTTTACCTTGACAGCTATAGTTGAAGGAAACATTAATTAGCTGCCTTCTACCTGTTAACACTATATCACAACATATATTAAACTTGCATCCACATCGTGGTCCCTTAGAAAATGCCCTCCTTAGATTTCAGTGTATATCTCTACTGGTCATAGACTAGAAGAGCTTATGAGATGACCTGTTGTCCATTGGTACAAATTATTTCTATTATGTCTAGACTTCTAGTAGGATTGCAGTGAAACTTTACATGCAATATCATTTCAATATCAGTTTGGTCCTAAATGGACATTTTGCCATTCTTGCTTTCAATATGACCACCACCTGACCATGCTGTCCGTCTCAATAATCTTGTTGTCAGTCCTTCGTGACATAATATTTTCAGAAAGCTTCTTATGAAGTTTAGTTGGTCCTAAATAAAAACTATTGCTATCATGACAGAAATCCTGAAATTTTTATAATTCTTGCTCCCAAGCAGAATGCCAATTTTATAGTGCCATCATGGTAGCCATCTTGAAACTATTGTTAGCAATTCCTCCTAAAGCAAATGTTATGTCGTCATGGGTTGTTCCTGAATGAAAATGATGCAGAAGTGCCAGCCAGTATTGTAACCATGGCAACAATCTTGAAAACATTATCTTCATTACTTTCTTCAGCATTTGATGGTCATATCAATTCCCAAATGAGTTCCAAGATCTAATTTGTCCTCAGTGCAAATGGTGCCCATCTTGGATCAAATATGACTGCTATGGCGGTCATCTTGAAAATCATATCACTACTAGCCCAAAATGGATGGGCATATGGGTATGGAGATTTCACCAATTTCCTTCTAATTGTCACAGAAATAGAAAAAAAAGAAAAACATTTGTTTTGCCTGAGAAATATTTGATTATTTGTATTGTGCACGCTTATAGCGCTATCTGGGATGAATACTTGTTTCTTTTTCTTTTCAGACGAGCGACGGAACAAACATGTCTCACTGGCGTAAACCACTTGCGGCTATGGACATCATAATCACGATATGCACGAATATTTTACTCTGAATATTACTCGCTGTCCTATGATTTAAGCAAGATTAAGATATAATCGGCAGTGATCTTTTCGATCTAGAGAGAAGTGCACGTATTTTCACCTGGTATTTCAAAAAGCCATAGGAGTGAGTGTTAAATTTATATTTTATTTGATATGCAAAGTTAATTGAGTTTGTATTGTCATATCGTGTAATGATTCATTTATTACAAAGCATATTTGAAATGTTGTGAATTGTGAATTTCAAGTTGTTTTTAAAGAGTTTAATGTATTAGTATTTTCCAGAATTTTCATTATTAATACCAGTTTTGGTTTTATTGTAGCTTACGAGGTGGTTATGACACTAAGGGGTGGTTTTGAGGATACGTGGTTACAAGATGATATAACAAGCTATCTCGATGTCTATATTTATGTACGTATGTCTTCTGTACATGTGGTGGAACCACAACTGTAGACGTAGCTAATACAAGAGTGCTGTATGCTGTCTGTATGTGTATACTTGTGACTGACTGTACATGTAGTGGATCCATGAAGGGGTGAGCGGCCGATACAAAAGAGGGGGTCAACCCGAGGAATGTGATGAAACTGCAGTTTATCGGTGGATGAATCGTGTGACTGTACAAGGGTCAAGAAGCATATGTTTATTCCAATTGTTGTTTAAATTGGTATATTTGTATTTACATCAGATTATTTGAATCTTAGATGAATTCCAGGAGGTTTGTGACTCTTACTGACAGTGCAGAACATTTTTTTACGTATTTGAAAACTTGAGATTGTTTGAATTCTAAGTCTAGTCTATCCGTGAAACTATATAAATATCTATGTGTATACTTTTATTTGAAACTGTGATTTCGTGAAGCTGAATATCATAGAGATATTATTGGTTTATTATCAATGTTTGATAGTATAGAGTGATTGAATTAATTGTATATTGAGAGTGTGTGAGAATCATTGTATTTTTACGTCATAAATTTTTCTTTACTAATTAAGTTAATACATTTTCATCTTTCACACATTGTGTTGAGTTATTCATTTAATCCAATACCCACTCGGTTACAATTTTGCGACATTAATGATGTCTGATTTTTCTAAAATGAAGACAGTTTAATGTTACATCCACAACGGCCACTGATACTGCTAACTTTGAAATTGTATGATGTAAGAAAATCAAGAATCATTTCATCACCGAGAAGATAATTTGTAATTTAAATAGTCCAAAGATGTTAAGATTATCCAAATGTTGCCAAAGGACTAGTCAAGATACAACAGGATCAGAACCCAGCAGTTAATTTGTTGTTTCAGCAGTGCAAAGGTTATCCCAATATTGACAAAGGACTAGTAAAGATACAACAGGATCAGAAAATTTCTCAATCTTCTGGTCTTTGGCTACAAAGAAATTAAACTAAACTTTTATTACTGTGCAAGAGCAGTTTGGATTAAGACTTCAGACAAAAAACTTTTGAGCACTATTTGGATTCTTATTAAGAAAACCTGCTTATGGTGTCTGGTCATAAAAGCAATTATGAATTTGTTTACACATCATGGAGTAAAAGTCACCTGACTTAAAAATGTTACTTTTGGGGGACCAACACCTTGTTTTCATTATTAAGCCAAAGTCAGTCAAGTTTAACATGTATACATTCTGCGGGTGGAGGGACCAAAACCTTGTTAGAATTACTGACTAAAATTCACATGAGTTAGCTATGAATACCTTTTGAGGGCCAAAACCATGTGATCACGAAGTAAACACATCTTGAGTTAGACATACATGTCACATAATTAGGCGAAAATTAAATTTATTTTCTTCTTGATTTACAAACTAATCTCACCATTTTCTTTGTTTCGTCGTACATGCATTGCCTGGGGTGAATAAGTGGTTTTCTCCAAGGTAAGCGGCGTGTAACGATTTGCATGTGTCTGACTTCGTATCACTTGAAGTCAGGGAACACCAAGAATCACGGGGTGCACGGTAATTTTTGCCGTGATTTCTGCTCACCTATTTGAGAGCATATAAGGCAGAATATTTCTCATAATAATTACGGGACCAAAAGTATCTAATCACAGGATAGATAGCTCGTCTTTCAATCTCCAGCTAAAGGGGTGAGTGTTAAATTTATATTTCGTTTTATTGTGAATTTTATTCAGTTTATCATTTCATATAATGATGCCTTTATTGCAATGCAGATTTTACACGTGGAATATTTGGAATTACTAGTCACCATTAGACTTTCAATGCAATAGCGTGATCTAAGGTTTAGATTATTTTTTGAGACAACTGTTATTAGTCTGGTTTCTTTATTGTAGCTGATAACATCTGATAACATCTGATAATGTCGGCTGATAGCATCTCTGAGAACATCTTTGATAACATCACTGAGAACATCTCTGAATTATAGCTGATTTATTGCGGAACATCTCTGATAACATCTGTTATCGTAGCTGAAATTGTTGCTGATTTATTGTGCAATCGAATTGAAGTATCTGACTGTCTGTCTGTCGAACTGTCTGTTCGTCTACGTCTGTCGTGACGTGTAAATATCCGGAAAGCTAGAAGTCCGAGTGTCGGAGTTGTCTAGAGTTATAAACATCCGGGGCGACATCTAGGGTATTGAGAAACGTTGGTTCTAGTAGATGTTGTATGCTGTCTGTACGTATAACTGTGGTGGATCCGTGAAGGGCAAACGGCCGATAAAAGTATTGGTCAACCCTAGGTCTTCGGGGAAACTGGACGGGGATTCAACTGTGGGTGAATCGTACGGTTATACAGGGTCGAGACACATGTGTGTGTTGCAATTGTAGTACAATTGAATACATTGTTGTATTTACATGGTTATTTCAGAACACAATAGTATTTCAAGGCATTGCATGATTCTCAATAAAAGCTAGCAGCTTGATTGAATACCTGTATATGTTCGTGCTAGTTGTCGCAATCCATACGTGCGATAGTATAGTTTGATGTTTGTGTTTATTATCGTGATTTATACTTGCGTTAATATAACTTTTGTAAAGGTTCTTTGGATCTGTGTATAGTCCAAGAGATTCTTTTGTATCTGTGTTTTATTTTGTATTAATATTTCATTTATTCATGTATTGTGAATGGTTGTGAGTGTAATTGTGGGTTGAACGCATGAGTTATTGTGTTGATACATCATTATTTTTCATTAATAATTTATTTCATAAATTTACATTATCTTTCACACTTGTGTTTGTGTTGTTCATTTAATCCACCATCCACTCGGTAACAATTCTGTTACAATAAATACCATTTGGGGACCAAAGCCTTGTTGAGATCCTTGACTACAATCCACTTTAGTTAGGCATTTATACTGGCATAGTGATGTTTCTGTCCATATGTAAATGATTGGTAAAAATGTTATGACCATTAAAACACTTTGTCAACTTTTGTATATATGTCATGACATCTTGGACATGTAACTGTTTGTTAAAAATCCTTGTTATTGCAATTTTTGCAGACACTATACTGAAGTGTTGTGAAACACGTTTTGTTAAAATATTGGTGTTTACATGTAAATAACCTGATTAGATTTTCATGCTACTATGTTAATTTGTTTAATACTACTGATTGTTTAGAAAGCTTTTGTCAGAAAAATTTTAGCTGATGGTAACAAGTACAGCTTGATATGAACAAATGCTATTAGAAGGTATGCATGTATCTGAATTCATTTCTTAAAATTGCTTTATATAAATATTTATTACATTACAGCTTGTAGTCTGCTCTTGATTCCTCTTCAGTGATTATAGAACCAAGATATTTGAATTGGCCCACTGTTTCTATTTCCTGTCATCTGACTTTAATCTTGGTTGAGATTTGTTTGCCACTATTTGTCATTAGCTTTGTCATCTCAGCACTTATCTCTATGTCAAATCTGGAAGATGTTTCATCAAGGTTCTTCACTAAGGTAGCAAGCTCATCTTCACTGCCAGCCAGCCCTTCAATGTTGTCTGCAAAGTGGAGGTTGGTGAGGTTACATCCTCCAATGCTGACTGTCCCACAATAGTATTCCAGGGCTTCACTCATGATGCGCTCTAAGTAGATGTTGAATAGTGTGGGTTACAGGAGACAGCCTTGTCGTACTCCAACTGTAGTCTTGAACCAGTCCAACACAGAACCTTGAGCAATTACTGCACTGGTAGTCTTGGCTTACAGCTGCTTGACTGTGTTGGTCAACCATTGACCCATGTTGTACATCTTCATTGTGGCCCACAATGCCTCATGCCACACTCTGTTGAAAGACTTTTTGAAATCTATGAACACATTATAGATGTTTTGTTAATGTTGTGAGTACTTTTCACACAGAACCCTAAGATTGAATATTTGTTCTGTTGTGCTTCTTCCACTCCGGAACCCTGCCTGTTCTTCAGTGATTATTTCTTCTGCGTGTGGGTTCAGTCTATGGAAGGTGATATTCAGCATCACTACTAGAGTCCAAATTCACAATGTAGAGTATATTCTTATTACGGGTGTCCAAATTCACAATGTAAAAAATATTTTAATTACTGGTTTGGATACATTTGCAAAGAATATTGTCACCACTAGTGTCCAGATTTACAATATAAAGAATATTGTTACTACAGGTTTCCAGATTTTACAATGTAAAAGATGATATCATTACTGGTGTCCAGATTAACAATGTAATGAACATTATCACTACTGGTGTCCTGATTCACATTGTGGGGAATGCATGTTACAAGCTGCCAGGTATGCATGCCAAAGATATATACATGTACATTTGAATGTAACAATGGATATATTTCCACCCCACCCACAAAATATTTGTATGTAACTTTAAATATAATTTTGCCACTGTGCCTTAGGTTCTATTGATTCAATGATTTACATACCATTTTATCATAATGTATTACAATTTGTCAACTTATTCATGTGAGTTGGGGGGAATAGTTTAATGTGAAGGTAACTGACAGCATTGCTGCCATTAATTTACCTTCATTAGTGTCACAGAGAGAGAGAGAGAGAGAGAGAGAGAGAGAGAGAGAGAGAGAGAGAGAGAGAGAGAGAGAGAGAGAGAGAGATCCAAAGAAACTAATGAATATCAAAAATAATAAAGAAAATGATTGTATAAAATGAATCTTACTTTCTAATTTTTGTCTAGAAGTGATACATTGGACCCTATTGGAAGCCTTCAACCAGGCAGAATCTGTTCCAATAGCCACAGAAGAATTGGATTTATTTCTTAAATTTCAAAGCGACATTGGCACAATCCTTTACTTCAGGTAAGATTGGGATTGTTTCCCTTTGTGCTTATGTTCTTGCCCTGATTCACAAGTATCTATTTAAGTGACTGTGGAGATGATAATTGCAGATAATTACCTTTTTGGAGACTGTGATGTAAGTATAACATTCTTTAAGTGACAATCTTTATGTGATAATGAAGATGATAAATGCAGATAATTTTCTTTCTCTGAGAATGTAATGTAAGCATATCATTATTTAAGTGACAGTGGAGATGATAAATGCAGATAATTACTTTTGTAGAGACTGTAATGTAAGCATACCATGTTTTAAGTGACTGTGGAGTTGATTGTTAGAGATAATTAGTTTCATGTATACCATAAAAAAGCATACCATTCTCTAAGTGGCAATGTAAATAATTATAATTAGTTATATGTATAAAATTTGGAATAATGTATTCTGAAGTAATCATTTTCAGTATCTGATATCAAAGGCCAGTAGAATACCTTAGATATTTTGGGAGAAGTTGTGTCAGTAAACAGCAACAAATGGTCATTAAAAATGAACATTTACTTGAAACAGATATCAAATTCCTCTCATCTCAGACATTATCATTTTACAAAAAAGAATTTATTCTGACATTTTGTCTTGAGTGTTACATTTTTAGAGTACATTTAAGCTTAATTAAGTTGTAATATCTTTTACTTCAATGACAGAGTTAGCTCTAAATGGAAGAACAATAGTTTTTTTCTAGATTAGTAATTGTTAAATTTTTTCAGTTTTTTTAAAAATACATTATGGGAAATGACAATAATAATCTCAGTAAACTTTAACATGTGATAATAATGTCACACTTGCCAACCCTTATAATTTCACCTTATATTTCACTGATCTGCACATGTTTGATCTGAATATGTGTTTCATATTAGATTTGATGGGGTTGGTCAAGGAACCAATTTGTTACAATAGTACCTTATTAGAATTAGTAGAGTTGTTCAAGGAACCAATCTAGCTTTTACAGTAGTGGGAACCAAACTACCTTTTAAAATAGTACCACATACGTGTAGTAGGTCTAGTGAAGTTGGTTATTTAACCAGACTAGCTTTAACAATAGTACCTCATGTTAAATTTATTGGAGATGGTCGGGGAACCAATCTAGATTTTATAAAATAGTACATGTGCTTCAGATACTTTAAACTGCTCATATTTTCTATGCCAAATGCCTGTATGATCAAAGTGGTGGTTTTATCATTTTCTAACAATGGCATCCAGCACACAAAAACACTTTGAAGTTAAAAAGGACAATATGATTCTTAACATGTTTAAAGTCAGCACAGGAGCATAGAAAAGAATATTCAGATTCTTGGGGTAGGAATGGCAAGATACATGTTTCATGGACATGATGTCCTGTTAATGGGGTCTGTGCCAAGGTAAGAGATGATTGCTGAAAAATGCAACAAAACAAAATTAAAGATGTGACACTGATAGATCTAGCAAGATGTCTTTGAGCTCCATTGGGTTTGGACGAGAATTCTGAAATTGTACTTGAGATAATTAGGGTCTAAGTGTTATTTACAAGCATGTTTAATTCAACATAATTTCAGTTTCTTAGTTGAACATTATTCTTTGACTTCATTGTATTAGTCTCAATTTTAGACCTTTAGATGACAATGGATAGTAACAGTATATATGATGTTTCATTTTGCCTAATGCAGTCTAATACTCTATCACTATTACAAAACTATACAAATATTTAATAACCTTACTTTCAAACATTTAAAAAAATAATTTGATCAATTTGAGGTAAAAGATCTTTGCCATGAAGACAATTAAAGATGGCACAGATGGTATTCATTTGATGTCCAATACTGTTATATACACCTTGACCATGGTACTGTTATAAAAATAATTTACTGTTATATATGCCTTGACCATGGTACTGTTATAAAAGTCATTTGATTACCAATGCTGTTATATATACCTTGACCATGGTACTGTTATAAAAGTCATTTGATTACCAATACTGTTATATATACCTTGACCATGGTACTGTTATAAAATCATTTGATTACCAATACTGTTATATATACCTTGATCATGGTACTGTGATCAAAATCATTTGATGTCCAATACTGTTATATATACCTTGACCATGGTACTGTTATAAAACTCATTTGATTTCCAATACTGTTATATACACCTTGACCATGGTACTGTTATACAAATCATTTGATGTCCAATACTTTTATATACACCTTGACCATGGCACTGTTATAACTGTTACTGTTCCGGATAGATGGCCGCCATCGTTTAACTGCTGGAGATAGGCTTTTCCAATTTCTGTCATATTTATAATATTTGTGCTTGTTCTCTGTCATCGTCTACATTATTGTATTTCATCACGCATTGGCTGTTCAGTTCATATGTGTTAATTCATCTCCTTGTTTTGGAAACAAGAACAATTAGAATTTTTCTCAGCTGTTTTGTCCCAATGTTAACACGTCATTTGTTTTTTAATAAACCGCCGTCACGTGACCGCTTACAATACGATGGACTAATTGGATTAAATGACCACACCTTGGTTCTAGATACTACATTGTGCTCAAGACTAAACAAACTGGGAATACATTCATCATTTCTTAAATGTAAGTGGAAGCGAAAAATAAAACGTTCTTTCAAAGCTGGCCAGCGTTGAACAGGAAGAAGAATTCCAGTTATCTCCGTTTCGCCTGTAATGGATAAACAACTTAAAAATTCTGCCGTTAATTTAAAAAACCTGGTTCAAATTCCTTTTAAATCGTCAACCGTTGTGTCAGCTGTCCCAAGGATACCACTACGTATTGCATTATTCAATGCTCAATAAGTAGGATCACCAGAAAAGCGCACAGAAATTGTTAATTTTGTCAATGACCAGAATATTGATGTTTTCTTCCTGACAGAAACTTGGTTACATTCTGCAGGTGATGAATCTAAGTGCGGATTTAACACCCAGCGATTACTCCATCATGTCGTTCCCCCGCAACTCTCACGGAGGTGGAATTGCTGTAATTACAAAGAATTCCATGATCAAATGCCTTAAGAAAAACACAACCTTCAATTTCTGCCACACATCATTTGAACTAGTCCAAACAGCACTCAAACTGGAACAAAGGTCAGTCCATTTTTTCTATCTCTACCATCCTCCTCCTAGTAGAAAAAACAAGCTGACTGAATCTCTCTTTTTGGAGCAGTTTCCAAATCTTCTAGAGTACGGAAATTCGATAGGTGGCAACCTAATTATTCTTGGAGATTTCAACTTTCACTTTGACTGTTCTGGTAAACCATACATGTCAAAACTCCTAGATTCCATTCATGTTTTCAATCTTAAACAGTCAGTTAACCAACCTACCCATAAACTTGGTCACATTTTAGACTGCTTTATTTATAGACCTGATGATAATATTCTGCAATCCACCCTTGTATCCCACGAACTTGCATTGGATCACCTCTGCATTGTATGCCATCTCAACGTATCAGTCCCTAACCCTCCACCTCTATTTGCTACTAAGAGAAACCTCTGTATGATAAATAGAACCAAATTCATACATGACATCCAAGAAAACCTAACAACTTTCTTACATCCAACAGCGGAACAACTTGATAACTGCCTGTGTTCATTGCTTGAAAAACATGCCCCAGCCACCAAATGCAGAGTATCAATAAAAATGTGTTCTCCGTGTTATAGCAGTGTTATGGACCAGCTTCGCACTGCTAAAAGACTTCGCTGAAAAGCTTTCCACCAGACTCACTATTCATAAACAAATCTACAAAGCCGCTAAGAAGAACATCACAAACATAGTCCATTTAGCGAAATCATCACACTACAGTACTAAGATCACGGAGAGTTTCAGCTGCAAAGAGCTCTTCGAGATAACTAACAAACTAATGTCAAGGAACAAATGTACACCACTTCCAACTACCTTCTCTCCACTAGACCTACCAGACCAATTTTCAAATTTATACCTGTTTCTATTGATGTAGTACTGACAATCGTGATGAAAAGTGCACCAAAGTCTTGCGAACTTGATCCAATTCTGACATCACTGCTGCTTGAGTACTTAGACCCAATATTGCCTTCACTAACTGATGTTATTAATATCTCTTTCTCATCAGGGAAATTCCCATCATTTTTCAAAACTGCCATCGTAAAACCACTGCTGAAGTAGCCAACACTGGACCATAATGATTTAAAGAACTACTGCCCAGTTTCTAATCTCCCATTCATATCAAAAGTCTTAGAAAAGGTTGTTCTAACTCAGCTTGTATCTCATTTGAATTCAAACAGTCTTTTTAGCATATTGCCCTTGCCACAGTACGGAAACTACTCTTCTGAAAGTATTTAGTGACATTCTCTCTGCTTTGGATAGTGGAAAGATTACAGTCCTCACTCTCCTGGAGTTATCTGCAGCATTGGACACAATAGACCATGATATATTACTTCACCGTCTTCAGCATGTATTTGGCATTCAGAATATAGCCTTACAGTGGTTCAAATCCTACGTAGTGAACAGGACAGAAATTATATCTGCAAATGGAATACACTCCAGCCCAGTTGACGTATGTTGTGGTGTTCCACAGGGATCTGTTCTTTGACCTATTCTCTTCGTCTGTAGACTCAGCCGCTCTCAAGTGTCATAGATCATCACCCAGTATCACACCAATTGTATGCTGATGACACCCAAATATACAAGTCTAGCCACCCAACTGAAGTTGATGCTACCATCCATGGAGTAGAGAAGTGCATTTCTGATGTGAAATCATGGATGACATGTAACAAGCTGCAGATGAATGATGATAAAACTGAGGCTATTCTGATCACAACACAAAGACTTTCTCATTCACATCCTTTACCTCAGACAATAAATATGTGCAACACCAACATTATATTCTCACAGTCAGTATGAAATATAGGTGTTACTCTGGACAGTACTCTAACCCTAGCACCAACATGTCATGAACATATCCAAGGCTGCATATCTTGAATTGAGATGCATCAGTTCCATTCGTAAATATCTTTCAGTTGATGCCACTAAAACACTTGTGTGTTCATTAGTACTTTCAAGACTGGACTATTGTAACTCAATTCTGTCTGGTTCATCACAATATTTACTCCAGAAACTTCAAAAAGTTCAAAACACAGCTGCACGGATCATCTTTAGAGTACCTCGATCAGAGCACACCTCACCACTGCTCTATACCCTACACTGGCTATCAGTTCGATACTGAATCAAACACAAAATTTGTTCTCTGTGCTATGTTTCAATGACAGACTCCAGTCCAACATACCTATAAAGTTTCACCCATGTGTATACAACAGCTAGATCCCTATGCTCTTCTTCTGATAATCGTATACTCATTGTTCCCAAGGTGAATACAAAGTCATATGGACAACGTTCATTTGCACACCAGGGCCCGGCGATGTGGAATGAATTGCCCATTGAAATTAGACACAAAGACACAGTGGTCCCTTTAAGAGTGCTCTTAAGACTCACCTATTTCGACTGCAGGGACAAACTTAGTGACCTAATCATGTTTTGTATCTTATATGTTTTCAGCATGTTTTTATGTTTTCCAATTTCATTGTTTTTGTCATTTGTTGTTCTGTAGTGTGGTCATATCATTATTGATGGTGTAAAGCGCTTAGAGCTTCGAAAGATTAGGCGCTATACAAAGTCCTCATAATTATTATTATTATTATTAGTATTATTATTATTATGTACCATGACCATGGTACTGTTATTAACATCATTTGATGTCCAATACTGTTATATATACCTTGACCATGTTACTGTTATTAAAATCATTTGATGTCCAATACTGTTATATATACCTTTACCATGGTACTGTTATACAAACATTTGATATCCAGTTTAGACACCATTACCGTTATAAAAATAGAAATCCATTCACGCAAATGATACCCATTTACTACATACATAAACCTTTAAATACTTTGTGGAAAGGGTCTGAACAATCTTTGACCAAATATGCATTATCATTTAAATTTTGAAACTTCATTTGAATGTTCCTTTAGTTTTAGCCATATATAAAATTTTATAAAGTAACAAAATGTGTTTTGATTACTTATGTTACAACAGCACTCACCAGCATGTTATCCAACTGTACAGAAGAGTTTGTGGCAAAAAGCCCTTTTCAATTTTTACAAATGATATTAATCAGGCTACCAATGTGGCCATTTCAAACAACTTCCCAAAAGTAGATCAGCAGGATTCACAAAGGTCTTATAAACTGATACATTAACAGTGATTAACTAATAAATATTGCTGCCATTACATCACAAAGGTCTTCCAAACTGACACAATGATTATGATTAATTAATAAATATTGTTGCCATTACAAAGATAGATAAATCTTGAAATGATTCATGAAAATGTTATAAGTTTGCAAAGGTATTTAAATCTTAAAACTTCATTTTGATCACCAATCAAATAAAGCCACATTGAACAACTTTACAGAAACTAATGTCTTTAGATTACTCATTCTAAAAATAACCTACTCACTAGAATTCTCTCAAACTGTACAGAAACATTTGTGGCAAGAAGCCCTTGCAAATGTTTTAAATGATCTTAATCATGCAAACAATAAGACCACTGTTGAAAACTATGAAATGATTCTTATTATTTAAGTAAAGCTGTAGAGAGTTTAATTTTTTTTCACAAAATTATGAGTTTTTTTATTATATTATTATAACAAATGATGATTATATATTGTCTGATAGGGTTATTTATTGACTAATAGGATTATATATTGTCTGATAGGGTTACCTATTGACTAATAGGATTATATATTGTCTGATAGGGTTATCTATTGTCTGGTATATGGTTATCTATTGTCTGGTATTGTTAACTATTGTCTTATATGGTTATCTTTTGTCTGGTATGGTTACCTATTTTTTGATATCATCATGGTTATCTATTGTATTGTCTTGTATGGTTATCAGTTGTCTTATATGGTTATCTATTGTCTGATATATGGTTATCTATTGTCTGATATATGGTTATCTATTGTCTGATATATGGTTACTTATTGCCTAATATTGTTACTTATTGTCCTATATGGTGATCTATTATATTGTCTGATAGGGTTATATAATGTTCGGTATGGTTATCTATTGTCTGATAGGGTTATATAATGTTTGGTATGGTTATCTATTGTCTGATAGGGTTATATAATGTTTGGTATGGTTACCTATTGTCTCATATGCTTATATATTGTCTCATTTGGTTATATATTCTCTCATGTGGTTATCAATTGTCTGATATGGTTAACGATTGTATGATATGGTTATTTATTGTCTAATATGTGTATCAATTGTCTGATATGGTTATATATTGTCTAAAATGGGTATATACTGTCTAATATGTGTATAAATTCTCTGAGAAGGTATAATATGGTTATATATTGTCTGATATGGTTAACTATTTATGATATGGTTATATAATGTCTGGTATGGTTATCTTTTGTATAATATGGTAATCTGTTGTCCAATATGGTTATCTATTGTCTGATATGGTAATCTATTGTTTGGTATGGTTAACTATTGTCTTATATGGTTATATAATGTATTGTCTGATATGGTTATATAATGTATTGTCTGAATTGGTTATCTATTGTCTGATTTGGTTATATATTGTCTGGAAGGGTCCCGCGTGGCTGATTGGTCTAAAGCGCTGTCCATTACAGATGTCTGCCATCTCATATCTGTCTGCATGGGTTCGTGTCTTGGATTCGGCCAATGTGGGTATGTGAGAATGTTCGCCAGTTGCTTCTTTTGTGTCGATGGTTCTTTCTGGAGTTTACAGGGTTCTTCCTCTACCATTAATACTGGCGCCATGTATAGCCTTTCTTGTGCTGAAAAATGACATTAAACCCTAAAAACAAAAACAAATAACATATTGTCTGGTATGGTTAACTATTGTCTGATATGGTTATATATTGTCTGATATGGTAACATTTTGTATAATATTATTATATATTGTCTGATATGGTTACCTATTGTCTGATATTGTTATCTATTTTCTGATGGCTATCTATTGTCTGATATTGTTATCTATTTTCTGATATTGTTATCTATTGTCTGATATGGTTATCAATTGTCTGATATGGCAACTATTTTCAATAACATTAAGCTATTAAGTACACAATGTTTTTCAAAATTATCACCAAGGGAAAGGGCTTGTGTTTGCTCTGTGAGCATTATGTGTACGCAAAAATGGCTTTCAGACACGAAAACTGAATGTATAAATTTGGGGGTAAGGTTCCTGAACTTTTCATTCTATGTATTTCCACGGACTTGTCAGGTCAAGTGAATTTGTATTCTTTTGTGTTGCTTTATTGTATCTGTCTAAATAAATGGACCTGTTTGACCTCACTCATGTATTTTATTTCTTATAGTGTTTTTTTACATTATGTAGTTATATGCAACATTAAATTTGTACATAAAAACTGTACCTTGCAACCTAAGGAAAATCATACAGGGGACTATTAATGCCATCAGATGTGAAGAGCTTACTAAATGGCATCAACATCCTAAACATATCGAATATCATTGATTGCAGAAAAAAAAAGTGAGACTCTATCTCTTACAAGATGGCTATTAAGCAAAATAATGGACGTACAGATGAAAGTTTTACACATTTTGCATTTAATAAAACTGTCACAAACAGTATTTGTTCCTTTAAGCAAACACCTTATCTGTTTTCAGTTTACCTCCAGCTAATAGGTGGTTCAGGCCACTGAGTGACCATTTTACTGTTTTCAATGAGTATAAAAGAAACATGAAAGTTGAAACACTTGGTATCACTTATACTTTTTGTTTTCATATTCAGCATTGAAGTATTGAAAGACAAGATTGTCTTGGTACCACAATGGATGATTGATGCTCTCAAGTCACTCATCACTGCTGAGATGTTTGTCCTGAGAAATGCCCCAGTTGTCGCTGAGAAGTGGGATATGTTTAACAAGAGTGGAAAACTTTCTCCGGATCTGATTGGTTTGTACATTTCTTGTGGTGTACAAGATTTTCAAATGTGGTTTGTGCATTATATTTGATATTAATTTAACTAAATACCAAATGGGTATTTTCTAATACAAAGTTTGTCCTCATATTTTGAAAAGTAAGCATAAAAATTGTTATCCATATTTGTGTGTTTTTGCTACTTAATACATGTTGCTATCTACCACATTTTTAGCTGAATTGGCTAAGGCAATGCAATCTTATGACATGGCAGTGCAACCTTATGACGTGGCAGTGCAATCTTATGACATGGCAGTGCAATCTTATGACATGGCAGTGCAATCTTATGACATGGCAGTGCAACCTTATGCTTTGGCCCAACATCTATTTTGTTTTCCACCCATCAGCATTTCTTAATAATTGTTATGTCCCTTGGATGTCCAAATACTGGGCCTGTTGATTAAACTTGTTATGAAGGTTTCCACACTTTGAGCAAAAATCATTTTAGAGATAGCCTTGTTATAGCTGGTGATGGTTCCGTAACAAGATGTTGATGTTAACTTCTTTCTAAGGGTCATTTTTACTTAGTGGCATTTCAGCCCAATGCTTTATTGAGCTTGGCATGAATCCCTAATGTGTTAAAGAGCTTGGCTTAAATCCCTATTGTTTCATAGAGCTTAGCATGAATCCCTTATGTTTTATAGAGCTTGGTACAAATTCCTAATGTTTTTAGAGCTTGGCATGAATTCTTAATGTTTTATAGAGCTTGGCATGAATCCCAAATGGTTTAAAGAGCTTGGCATGAATACCGAATGTTTTATAGCGCTTAGCATGAATTTCTATTGTTTTATTGAGCTTGGCATGAATCCCTATTGTTTCATAGAGCTAGCACGAATCCCTTATGTTTATAGAGAATGTCATGAATCCCTAAGCTTCTATTGAGCTTGGCATGAATCCTTAATCTTGCAACCCAAGTGTATAGTTTACACAATAGCCCATAATTACATTTTACATCGTAAGCAAAGCTTGGAGTTTCCACAGTACTCAAAGTGTAAAGTTTCCACAGTAAACTAAGTGTAGTTTCCACTTTAACCCAAGTGTAGAGTATCCATAGTAATCCAACAGTAAAGTTTATACAGTAATATAAAGTGGATATTGTCCCATCAGAAAAACAACTGTAGAGTTTCCATAAGTAACCCAAGTGTATTCTTTCCCCATTAACCCAAGTGTACATTTTTTACACTAATCCGAGTGAAGAGTATAGAAAACAACTGGGACTAAACCATATTTTTGAATATTCATTAATTAACAAATTACTTTAAAGAAAAACAATTTAAAATTTGTTTACCTTAAGAATGATTTTAAACTTGAGTACCTGTTGATGACACAGAAGCAGAGGTAAGAAGGTATTGCAGTTAGCTCGGCCAGGACAAATAATGTACATAAAATAGACTGAGTGGGATATTGTGATTTTATCTGGCTAAAGTGCAGCCTGACTTCAAAAAGCATATTTTTATTTATGAATAAAAAATATCTATATATCTACACATTATATTCATAATAATTCATTGGTTAGTTAAACACATTTCATTTAACACTTGTTTCTGAATGACATAATGCATGTGGTGACATCAGATATGATTATATAAATGAGCATGTTCAACATATTGGAAACAAAATGCATAAAACTCCTGAAACTATTCAGTACATCAAACCCATCAGAGATAGTGACAATAGGGAACTTTACCTAAGCTAGTTAGTTAGTGAACCAGTCTGTATTTCCCAAAATATTATATCCAGTATTAAATGAAATTCTTTATGATGTGAGGTGTTGTTGTTATATGATGGAAAATGTTAGAGCAGATGGAACATTTCAAATGTCCTAGCATATCAGAGTAGAAAATGGGACAAATCAACACAACAAACTTTAAAGGAAGAAAATGAGAGTAACATAATACCTCACTCTGAGCAAATGACCAAACATTGCAGGATTCCATTCATGATCAATCGGCAAAGTTAAACATGTAGACTAGTTGATGAGAGTGCTGAAGTAAATACATTTTTTCAGTAAATTTTTTGTTTGTATTCTGATTGTAATCTAAATGGATTTGGCCCTTTGTGACAAGAATTTTGACCATCTTCAGAACTTAGTAAAAATGTATTGTTACGTGCTTAGGCTCGAATAAACAGTAACCTAGAAAGAGTGAGAATAACAAGCTTGTAAAAACTTAATAAACAATTTATTGAGCACAAATATTTTCCAGAAAAGAAACAAATAAACTTACTGTTTTAAGAATCAATTCCAAAATTAATCAAAAAAAAATTCAAAATATAATCCACTAGTGGAATTGCAAATGTCCTGGTAATAAAATGTCCAAATAATTCCAAGTTAAAATCTTGGTGAAGCATCCAAGATGGAAGATGATGTCATGTGATGAAGTCAGTTCTTGGTAATGAAATTCAATGAGCACAATTATTTTCCAGATAAATAACAAAATAAATCCTCTTGATCCAAATGAATTGAAATAATTTCCAATACAAGGTAATTTAAAATAACTCAAAACTACACAACTTAATATTCTAACAGCCCAAGTTCTACTTCATAGTTCGGTCCCAAAACATAATTTATATACCTGTTTTTATGTAAACAAGAAAGGGGTCACATGATCTTCTAGAATCTTTTAGAACAAATTTACGTTCAAAAAATCTCGTACACAACGTATGACCCAACTAAAAATAGAAAGATGTTTATAACAAAGCTCCATAATGTCCTTGGAATCAACCAATCATCTTGAAAGCTTGTTTACAACTCTGAAGCCAGGTCAGAAATGAGGTCAACACCTGGTGTTTATTTGTAAAGTACAGGTCATCTCCCAGTGATTGAATCTTAAACTTAAAATGTCAAATTTGAATCTGACAAACAAACAATTAAAATAAACTTAATTGTGGCATGAAATGTATATACTACACTTTCTATACCCAAATTAAGCATTTTCGCTACTTATAATAGAGTTGGTTGTGGGTTATCATGATCTTTTCATCAATCAACATTCTATCAGTGACAGTGTATTGTTTTATATGTGCTGTTATTTATGGTTGCATTTTTAGTATGTAAATTATAGACAGGAATAGTCCTATCTGTTCATATACCATTCTTATCCTTCACAGGATATTAGAAAACAATTGATTTCAAACAGACTACCTCGTAGTTGTTAATGATTTTAATTGAACCTTTTGATCTGAGGCTGAACTCCTCTTGGTCATCATGCCGTTTGTTTGACGCTGGAAAATTTCTTTAAAATATCTTGCTGTATTTCATGTCTTTACATAAATTTGGAAGGTAATTTGATCTTGTCTTCAAAGCAATGGAGAGGGTGCAGTTTTCTCATATATGAAAATCTTATGTTGAACAAAAAACATATGCATCACAATATTGCAGATGCAAAACCAACTGCCGCAGCTACAGGCACTTGTTTCTGTCAGTGAGAAAGGTAATTGTTGACAACACAAACTTCCCTTCTAGTAATTCAAAAGGTGATTAGAACTCATGCGATTTAGAATCTACTCCCTTGCCATGATTGTGCTAATGTTTTGGGGTTAGGTTTTATTCCTGTCAGCATTCATTCATTGATTAATTATATCAGCATGAAAGGTGACATTCCAAACTAACTCCCCATGTACAACCTGAGTACTTTACAGATTATATGCCAACAACTTTTGTGTGAAACTTTTGCTTTGTATGTTATTTCTGTTTAGTTTTGATGCGATGCTTCTTGTGCATCACTAAGTCATAATTAGTTCTGATTGGTGTATCACTCAGTCAGTTAGCGATAATTATTTCTTTTTGGTGTATCACTCAGGTAATAAGCTATAATTAGCTGTTTGGTGTATCACTCAGTCAATAAGCTATAACTAGCTCTGTTTGGTGTATCACTCAGTCAATAAGCTATAATTAGTTTTGAATGATGTATCAATCTAGTCAGTAAGCTATAATGGTTCTGATTGGTATATCACCCAGTCAATAAGCTACAGTTCGTTCTGACTGGTATATCACCCAGTCAATAAGCTATTATTAGCTCTGTTTGGTGTATTACTCATGTCAATAAGGTATAATTAGCTTTGAATAGTGCATCACTCAATGAAAAAAGCTACAATTAGTTCTGATTAGCAGTTATTATTTTGTTTTACCTAGGACCTGCAAAAATTATAACCATGAACCATAAGTGAATGTAATGTTTTACTGGATGTGTAGCAATCAAATTCAATACAAGCAAACAAGATACAAAGCAACAAAAAAGCTTCACTTAAACAGTTATTAAATAATCAGTCAATTAGTTTGATCATAAATGAAGAACAAGTCTGGCATGTCTCCTTTACATTGTCAGTGGCTCAAGATGCTGATTAGTGAGATGCAGAAGTTGGAATGGCATTGCCATGGGATAGATTTCCAACAATCTGAGTTAGTCACCTTGCATTGATTTGTAGAGGGCATGTGAAAGTTGTAATATTTTTTTTAATCTGACATAAATATGTGAATACGCCTATGACCGCTATTTCAGATTAATTCTTGGTTTGAAAAATGAATGCCAAATAGCTAATAAATATTCACACTTGCTGAAGATTAAAATATTAATTATTCACAACTTGCATCAAAAAAGATATTGTATGGAAAAAAGTAATGATACATTGATTTATAAATCAGTCACTTCACTCATATGTAATACATTCCTATCACTGTTGGAAATTAACTTCCTGCCTTGTTCTGATGCCCTTCATTAGTTAATGTCCTTGAAAAGAATGAAAATACCCTATTGGACGTACACCGCTCCCTCGATAACTCGCGCACAACGGGGTCCAAAAACATCGACCGCACTATAAGCGAGGGCGCGAGTTACCGAGGGACCTATAAAAAAAAAATAATAAAGAGATGGGAGATCGACAGATAGGCGAAAGAGGGGAGGGGGTGCATTGTTAAATACTCGTTTTATAATCGTGCTGAAAATAACTGTGAATAAATATTTCTTTATAAAGGTGTTGTTCGTTTTTCTTTATAAATTACCTTTAATTTCTGGATAAAATATCTTGAAAAGAGCGTAAAAACAAACATTATTCCACGAGGTATCAGTACTCTTAACATGTGTATCGCTAAACACATTGTGTATTACGTCACTGCTTTTTGTATTGATTTGGATACATTCTAGTTTTATTGTTTGTTCAAAATGAATCAAGATTTATTTTATCAAAAAAGATTACATTCATATCGAAAAACGACAACGTCGAAACTTGTGTTGATCTAAAACGTAAAATTCTGCTATCACTAAATAGATACATAGATAGATTGATTAGATAGATAGATAGAGTAAAATGTAAAAAAAAAAAAAACATTACAAAGATAAACCATTACCAACCATGAATTTAATGGGTCTAAACGTCAGACATGTAAAAAAAAATATATAAAAAATATTTAAATCATCAGATAGCATAGACCAGCCTCATCACAATTATAAACTTGGTCGTCTGTATATCCATCACGGGTCAGTATCTCTCGGAGTTGGTTGGGATAACTAGATGCGGCCGCCTGATTTGCTGAGCGTATCTCTCCCAACAAAGAATTTTGTTTTATTCCATGTCGGCGCTGGAATCTCCAAAGCCATCCATGGCTTGCCATGAAATCTGATTCAGTATCCATAGTTTTTGCCATTTTCTCTGCCTGGACCTTGAGAATTGTTCCCGAAATCTGAACACTTTGTTTACGTTGTTGTGTGAACAAGGTGTACACAGCATCATCTAATTCTGTGTCGTTTGCAGTGCGTGCCCGTTTCCGTTTAAATCCATCATCAGAATCAACTTCATGCAAATAATCCCGAAATTTCTGCTCATCCTTGAGCCAACCTCTGAGTGTCGACTCGGCAAGTTTAAGATCACTACAAACTTTTGATCTTGATTCACCATTACGAACCCTCTCTATGACAGTAAGCTTTTCATTCACCGAGTACGCCTTTCGCTTGATTCCCTAGCTCTCCATGATCACATTTACAAATGATTAGGATAAATTACTGATTAATATATACTTTAATGACAATAAGTACATACTATTTGAAACCATGTTCGATTGGTCCAACTAATTTGATCGATGTTGAGACACGATATTGACCACAAGAGTTTATGCATGCAGGATTTGCATTCCTTTGAACTTTTGTATTTTGCGTCTTTTACCTGAGTTGATACAAAAGACCGCCTTATAAAACAAAGCAGGTCTATTTTAATTGAGTTTTACAATGCAACAAACACTTCCCCAAGTCGTCGATCAAAACGCAGCCGGCAGTTAATTAGGTTCTCACAGATGTGCTCGCGGGCATCGATGTGACGGTCAATTGACTCTTTTCATGTTTGAATAGAAGAGAACATGCCACGATTATACTGCTTACACTGTAACACAATGAAAAGATTAAAATACTAATTTCCCGTATACATAAACAGTATTATTATTTACAGTGAACTGAGAAAATATTTTTTCCGATAAAATCTAACAAGATATGTGATTCCTTATTAAAACCTAAAAATTTCACGATTTTAATTCTAACTTTTCGGGCACTAACCGTCATTTTCGACGATAAAACGGGCGATATATCAAGGTTTCATTCACCAGTTCTAATCACGATTTTCTTCATTTTTAAAAAATATTTTCTTTATAAAAAAAAACGGGATCCACGCCGGACACCGCGTTATAAGCGGGTTCGTGAGTTATCAGGGCGCGAGTTATCGAGGGAGCGGTGTACGTTGAAGGCTGGTAACCAGACTGGGCAAATCTTGCATGAACACGGTTTTCCCATTATGGAAACTGTTCACACAAAAAATGAATTTAAGAGAATGATTATTTTCCCATTATGGAAACTGTTCACACAAAAAATGAATTTAAGAGAATGATTATTGTCCCAACATTTTTCAAAGACCTTCCTCAAACCAAATATATTTATTTGGAAAGAATTGATTTTTTGTCATTAATTGTCAAGAGTTATATTTCCTCACAATTATCTAAAAATGCAGTTATGTGAAAAATAAAGACTCTAATATAATAATTATTCTCTTCTCATTTTAAGATGCTATCTGGATAAAAGAAAATAAACCAGATCTCCATGACAACAAGGAACATATTTTGCTACTCATGGAACATCTTAACATCATTGTCAGGCCAAGATGTTTCAGTGAAGATGGATCTGAAATCAAGGTTAGTTGACTCTTTAACGTCTGGATTGTATCTTGTCTTCTCTTATTATATATCCTTTCATCACAGAACATTGCTTTGGAAACAATTATTCTGCCTTCTCCATTATAACTTTAAATCATGGACAACCCCTGAGACTACTAAAAAAATCTATCCCCCTAAAAGAAAATGTTCCCCAAAACATTTCTGAGTGACAACCAATTCTGGGAACAAAGCTGCACCAGGAAACGAACCCTTAGACTCACAAATAGGTAAATATGTTTTTAGTTTATATTTATGTACAAGTACATCCAAAATGGTATTTGTTTTTAGAAACACCCAAAAATAGCAAGAAATGCATTGCTTGCTTAATTACAATTTAGCTGTGGCTAATGGATTGATGATGTCGATCCATCTGTCTGTACATCAAGTACTACAGATGTCATTGGAAAGAACTTACATTAAGTTGTGTTCTTTTGGTGACAGTTTACATTTAGGTAATTTATCTGACATTGTTGCTTGGGTGAAACAATACAGTGAAGTGTGCATGTTTTGATATTTTTGCCAAAATGTTATATCCAAAACAAAATTTTCCTACATAAGGGAATAACACTATTTCATATATTTTTAAGATAATGCTGTAATGTGTTACAAATTTAAATGAAGACCTAAAATGCAGTAATACATTTAAAACCCATTCATGCAATGTAAAACAATTTGCATGGTGACCAAATGATTCCAGTATCTAATCAAATGGAGCCGTCTAGAATGACAGAAAAGCTTGAATTAGAACTACTGATGATACATTTAAAATGATCTACCTATAAAATTTTAGATCTCAATTGGGTGAGCTTGCATCATAAAATGTTTTCAAAGATATGTATTAACATCACCAAGGTGAAGAAATAAAAAATCTAATTAATATTAAAAAAATGCATATATTCACTTCATACTCTTTATTTCCCTAAATTATAATATGATCTAATTCCAAAACACATTAGTCTTTGACCTTGAATAAACTGATGCTATTCAAGTTATATTTATTCCAAATGTTAAAACCAAAAAAGTAGTTTTAAGTTCATCTGTGGCAGTTATGTAGACTGTGGAAATAGATGACTGAGGTTCATTGCTTTAATCTGCAATTATGACCAATACAAGACTGACATTGTCCTATAGCAGAGTTCTATCTTAAATTGATGATGTAATACATTCCAGTTGCAATCTAGTTGTCAATTGAAGGATAAATACTTCAAATCTACAACAACCAAAAAAGTGAAGATAAACATCATTGCTCCTGTTCTTGTTTGGACAGAGACAGGTGAAACTCTTAAGATAGACAGATGAGTGAAATTCTTAAGATAGACAAGTGAAATTCTTAAGATAGACAAGTGAAACTATTAAGACAGACAAGTGAAACTCTTAAGATAGACAGATGAGTGAAATTCTTAAGATAGACAAGTGAAATTCTTAAGATAGAAAGTGAAATTCGTAAGATAGAAAAATGAAATTATCTCGATAGATATAGAAGTAAAATTCTTAAAATAGACAAGTGAAACTATTATGATAGACAAGTGAAACTCTTAAGATAAACAAGTGAAACTCTTAAGATAGACAAGTGAAATTCGTAAGATAGACAAGTGAAACTCTTATGACAGACAAGTGAAACTCTTAAGATAGGCAAGTGAAACTCTTAAGATAGACAAGTGAAATCCTTAAGATAGACAAATGAAATTCTTAAGATAGACAAGTGAAATTCTTAAGATAGAAAAATGAAATTCTTAGATAGACAAGTAAAATTCTTACGATAAACAAGTGAAATAGTTAAGATAGACAAGTAAAACTCTTGAGATAGACAAGTGAAATTCTTACGATAGACAAGTGAAGCTATTAAGATAGACAAATGAAATTCTTAAGTTAGGCAAGTGAAACTGACAAGTAAAACTCTTAAGATAGACAGATGAGTGAAATTCTTAAGATAGACAGTGAAATTCTTAAGATAGAAAATGAAATTCTCTCGATAGATATAGAAGTGAAATTCTTAAAATAGACAAGTGAAACTATTAAGATGGACAAGTGAAATTCTTAAGATAGACAAGTGAAACTCTTAAGATAGACAAGTGAATCTCTTAAGATAGACAGATGAGTGAAATTCTTAAGATAGACAAGTGAAGCTCTTAAGATAGACAGATGGGTGAAATTCTTAAGATAGGTGAAATTCTTAAGAAAGACAGTGAAATTCTTCGGATAAATGAAATTCTCTCAATAGATATAAAAGTGAAATTCTTAAAATAGACAGGTGAAACTATTAAAATAGACAAGTGTAAGGTCATACCTGGAAATGTGAGAAAGATTCTCGGTGTAATGTCATACCTTGTAAGGTGAGAAAGATTCTCAGTGTAATGTCATACCTTGTAATGTGTGAAAGATTCTCAGTGTTATGTCATACCTTGGAAGGTGAGAAAGATTCTCAGTGTAATGTCATACCTTGTAAGGTGGGAAAGATTTTCATTGTAATGTCATATCTTTGTGAGTCTAAGGGTTCGTTTCCTGGTGCAGCTCTATTTCTATATGCATGTATGATATTAAATCTAGAATTTTTGCTTGCTGTTAGTTATCGCTCCATCAATCCATTTAGTACAGATTTTTCATTATGCATCCTATTATGTTTTTGCTATCGAATTATAAATCTCTGGAAGGCTTTATCCTCTAAATTTATGAGATTCAAGTTTTCATCTTTAAATTTAATCATATGTTGTCATTGTATAGTCAATTTTGTGTGGAGATGCAGTAAAGAACTATATATATTCATACAAACATCCAAACATACATACATACTGTTACGTATATTTGATTTAAATAATTTATATATTTTTGTCAGATTCAAATTTGACACTTTGGATTAAAAATTCATTCATTTGGAAATTTTCTAGACATTTTCACTCAACATGTAAACGAAAGATGTTAACTCCATTTTCTGACCTTGCTTCAGAGTGTAAACAAGCTTCTAAAATGATTGGTTGATTCCAAAGACATTAGAGCTTTACTTTAAAAATGATTGATTGATTCCAAGGACAAAATGGAGTAAAGTATAAACATCTTTCTAATTTAGTTGGGTCATACGATGTTTGCGTGATTTCTTGAACGTGAGATTGTTCTGAGAGATTCTGGAAGGTTGTGACCCCTTTCATGTTTACGTAAATACAGGTATTTTAATTATTGTTTGAAAGAGAACATTTCAGTAGTTAGTCTGGGCTTTGGAATACAAGTACATGTTTTATTGTTTGAGTGTAAATCATTTTAATTCGTTTGGGATTGAGAGGAATTTATTGTGCTATTTATAGAAATTACTTGTGCTCATTTGGATTATTATAAAACTAAAACTGACTTCATCACGTGACATCGTCGTCCATATTGGATTACATCATCAAGATTCGAACTGGGAACTATTAGGACATTTTATTATCAGGACTCATGCAATTCCACTAGTGGATTATATTGTGAATTCTTTTTGGATTAATTTTTGGACTTGATTCTCTAAAACCGTAAGTTTATTTTTTTTCTTTTATGAAAATATTTGTACTCAATAAATTGTTTGTTAAATTTTACAAGCTTGTTATTTTCACTTCTTTCTATGTTGCTGATTATTCGAGCCTAAGCACGTAACATAGAAATTAGGAGCTATCGTCCGAGATTGAGATAAATTCGAATTTAGCTAGAATTTTTCTCAAAAACTTTTGTTTTAGATTTGAATTCCCCTAGTTTTTGAAAATTTTAAATCTTTAGTGAGACTGACAGGCTTGTATTAAAATGACATCTAAAGTAGAAATATTTCTTTCTAATCCTACCCAGGAGCAATTAGATCTTTTCAAAAAAGATGAGTTGATTCAACTTGCCAGAAAATATGATGTTTCTGAAGTCAAGGCTTCTTTAACGAAACAAGATATCAAAAAAATTTGGTTCAATATTTCGTAGAAAAGGATGTTTTGGAACAAAGTGCTTTGATTTCGGTCAGTAAGTCTGCATCAGACTCTGACATTAAACTAAAGGAATAAGAATTAAAATTCAAGATGGAATTAGAGTTGAAGAAGCTGGAATTTCAGGAAAAGGAGAAAGAAAGACAATATGATAGAGAGGGGAAAAAAAAGGCAAATTGATTTTAAAACAGAGCAGATGAGGATTGATAGAGAGAGAAGGAAGAAAGGGAATATCAAATTAAAATGAAAGAAATAGAGCTGGCAAGTGAAAATCACCATCATACTTCAAATCCAAATTTAAATTTTGATTTAGCAAGGAATATTAGATTAGTGCCCCCTCTCAGAGAAAAAGAAGTAGACAAATACTTCATTCGTTTTGAAAAAGTTGCAGAAAATTTAAAGTGGCCAATAGAGAATTGGACTCAGTTATTACAATGTGTACTTACTGGTAAGGTTAGTGAGATTTACACTTCACTGTGCGTTCAGCAAAGTAGTGACTATGATGTGGTTAAAAAATGCATTCTAAAGGGTTATGAGTTAGTCCCAGAAGCTTATCGGCAAAAATTCAGAAATTACAGAAAAGAAGCTGGACAAACTCATGTCAAATTTGCTAGAGAAAAGGAGCAGCTGTTTGTTAGATGGTGCTTAGCCAAGAAAGTCGAACAAGATTATCAAAATCTCAAGCAAATGATATTAATTGAAGAGTTCAAAAACTGTGTCCATAGTGATGTTAAGTCTTATCTTGATGAGCATAAGATTGAAACCTTGGAAAATGCAGCTCGAGCTGCTGACGAATATTCTTTGACACATAAAGTTCCTTTTGTTAACAAGACTAATACTCAACAGTCTTCTGGCAGAACATTATTTCCGCCTAATACAAGCTCTTTTAAAATTCAAACTAGCACAACTTTCAAAAATCAAACTTCAGAGAAGCTTGATTCTAGATCCTTGTCGCTTCCGACGTGTACTTATTGCAAGAAAAAAGGACACGTTATTTCTGATTGCTACAAAATGAAAAATAGGCATCAGAATCAAGACAGACCTGTTCCAAATGCTCTTATTTCTAAGAAGTCAAGGTCACGGTCATGTATTGAAAGAAATACATTTGTTGGGTCTAATAAATCCCAGTATGATTTTATTATGGAAAATTATGAACCATTCATATCGAAGGGTTCTATATCACTCTTGGGTGATTCAGCCAATCCCACCCCTATTAAAATTTTAAGCGACACAGGAGCTTCTCGGAGTCTTTTATTGTAAGGTACTTTACCTATTTCTGAGAAGTCTTCTTCTAATGAAAGTGTTCGTGTTCAGGGAGTAGCATGCGCCATTGTTTATGTTCCTCTCCATTGTGTACATTTGTCATCAGGCTTAGTGACAGGACCTGTGACAATCGGAACAGCCTCGGTTTTACCCGTAGAGAGCATTCATTTATTGCTAGGCAACGACTTAGCTGGAGACAAGGTTGTGGTTAATCCACTTGTAACTGACAAGCCTAATTTGGATCAGAAAGTTGATCCAATTGAAAAAGAATTTCCTGATATATTTCAAGCTTGTGCAGTTACCAGAGCTATGGCAAAGAAAGCTCTTGAGAATGAAGTTGATGGAGGCAGTATTCCTTTAGCTGACACGTGTATAGGTCAGGCTTTTAATGAGGTCACTTTTACTCCTTGTTTGGATCAATCAGAAGGTATTGATCATAGTGATCCTCTTTTAACAACTCATTCTCTTTATTCTAATCAGGGTGATAAACGAGTCACTTGTTGTCGAACAGGAAAAAGTTCCTGAGATCCTCTGTTTGTTTCAAAGGGCCATAAGCAAGACTGAAGCCATTGAAGTTCCTGTCTGTTATTTCATTAAAAATGGAATTCTTATGAGAAAATGGAGACCTCCCGAGGTACCTGCTAGTGATGAGTGGTGGATGAACTATCAAATAGTAGTTCCAAAACCTTACAGACAGGAAATACTTAATCTGGCCCATGAAACTCCTTTGGCTGGTCATTTATAGGGATTAATAAAACTTATCACAAGATATTGACTCGCTTCTGTTGGCCAAAAACCAAAAGTGATGTTACCAAATACTGTAGATCTTGTCATACTTGTCAAATGGTAGGTAAACCCAATCAGAAGATACCTAAGGCTCATCTACAACCTATTCCTGCCTTTGACGAACCATTTAGTAGAATTATGGTAGGTTGTGTAGGTCCCTTACCCAAGACCAAGTCAAGTAACTAGTACCTGTTCACCATTATGTGTGTGTCAACTAGGTTTCCAGAGGCAATTCCGTTGAGGAAAATAAAATCTAAAACAATAGTAAAAGCTTTGATAAAGTTTTTTTACTCAGTATGGCCTTCCCAAATCTGTTCAGTCTGATCAAGGTTCAAACTTCATGTCTAGAATTTTCCAGCAAGTTATGTATGAATTGGGCATTCAGCAATTCAAGATAAAAAAGTAAATAAAGGTTTGAAAAAACTACAATGGAGAGAACTTTTGACTCTGATAATGGAGTTGTGTCACTCTTGTTCATTCTTCATACTTTTCTTCAGATTAGATATTACTGCCCTTACAAAGTAAAGAAGAAACTGAATTAGTTAAATTATAGTATTAGTGCTCCTGAGATCTAAATAAATTATAGGAGTACCAGTATATTGAAAGAGATAGCCATGTTAAACATGTAATTATTTTAGTTGTACCTGTCCCACTCAGTGAAGAAATATCAGATTCTATTGATATTGAAATGACGAATCTTTGTAATTCAGAAATTATGAAAAATCTAGACCAGAAACTTTAACATTTACAAGTGCAAGAACGAAATGAACTGAAACAGTTATTATTTGAATATGAGCACTTATTTCCAGATATTCCTACAAGGACAAATCAAATTTTCATGACGTTGAAATTAAAAATTCCAAACCTGTTAAACAACATCCATACAGGATGAATCCACTCAAAGAGGAATACTTTAAAAAAAGCAAATTCAGTATTTGCTGGAGAATGATTTTATCGAGCCCAGTAAAAGTGATTGGAGTTCACAATGTATACTTGTTCCAAAACCAGATAAAACTTTTCGTATGTGCACTGATTATGGGAAGGTGAACAGTGTGACAAAAACAAATTCATTCCCATTACCAAGAATTGACGATTGTATTGGTAAAATAGGGAATGCCAAGTATGTCACCAAATTTGACCTTCTGAAAGGATTTTGGCAGATTCCACTGACGAAAAGAGCAAAGGAAATCTCGGCATTTGTGACTCCAGGTGGACTTTATCAATATAAAGAAAGTACATTTCAACGTCTCATGAATATGATCACATCTGGTCTAGAAAATTGTGATGCCTACATATATGACGTCATCATCTACAACGACACCTGGATAGAACATCTAGCAACAATTCGAAAATTCTTTGACAGACTCACTGATGCATGTTTGACAATTAATTTATCAAAAAGTGAGTTCTGCCGTGTTAGTGTTACTTTCTTAGGACATTTTGTGGGACACGGACAAGTTAAATAAATAGATGCTAAGGTTGAGGCTATTTCTAAATTCCCTGTGCCTGAAAATAGTAATTTAATTGTAGATGCTCTTTCCCGTGTATAAATATATTATATCATATACACTGTATAATTTATACGAGTTTTTTAAATCTCAGATGTTAATTGGTTTGTTATAAAAAGAAAGTTTTAACATATAAACCTTTCTTTTTATTTTATGGGGGAAGATGTTACGTATATTTGATTTAAATAATATATTTATTTTTGTTAGATTCAAATTTGACATTTTGGATTAAAAATTCATTCATTGGGAAATTTTTCTAGAAACTTTCACTCTACATATAAACAAAAGATGTTAACTTCATTTTCTGACCTTGCTTCAGAGTGTAAACAAGCTTCTAAAATGATTGGTTGATTTCAAGGACACTAGAGCTTTACTTTAAAAATGATTGGTTGATTCCAAGGACAAAATGGAGTAAGCTATAAACATCTTTCTAATTTAGTTGGGTCATACGATTTTTGCGTGATTTCTTGAACGTGAGATTGTTCTAAGAGATTCTGGAAGGTTGTGACCCCTTTCCTGTTTACGTAAAAACAGGTATTTTAATTATTGTTTGAAAGAGAACAGTTCAATAGTTAGTCTGGGCTTTGGAATACAAGTATGTGTTTTATTGTTTGAATGTAAATCATTTTAATTCGTTTGGGATCGAGAGGAATTTATTGTGTTATTTATAGAAATTACTTGTGCTCATTTGGACTATTATAAAACTAAAACTGACTTCATCACGTGACATCGTCGTCCATATTGGATTACATCGTCAAGATTTGAACTGGGAACTATTAGGACATTTTATTATCAGGACTCATGCAATTCCACTAGTGGATTATATTGTGAATTCTTTTTGGATTAATTTTTGGACTTGATTCTCTAAAACCGTAAGTTTATTTTTTTTCTTTTATGAAAATATTTGTACTCAATAAATTGTTTGTTAAATTTTACAAGCTTGTTATTTTCACTTCTTTATATGTTGTTGCTTATTCGAGCCTAAGCACGTAACAATACATACATACACACACACACACACACACACACACACACAGACACATACATACATACATACATACATACATACATACATACATACATACATACATACATACATACATACATACATACATACATACATACATACATACATACATACATACATACATACATACATACATACATACATACATACATACATACATACATACATACATACCGGACTTGGAAACTTATTCAATACTTCTTTTAAAGTATCATGGAAACTCTAAAGGAATCAAATTAGTTTTAGTTCTTTGGATTTGAAAAACTTGTTTAGTAATTCTAGCTAAGTATATTCAAGATATGGACTCTGGAATGGAAATGGACAAGGACCTAAGAATTTGGATAAAATATATGGAACTCAAGATGTAGACCATACCTACCATAGTGGACCAAATGCTGGCCTGTATAAATTCCAGTTCGGGTTTATCTTGATTTCCCTACATTGGTCATCTAACCAGCTTTCCTTTGTTCTTGTATCCTATTGTTAATGTACACATATTCTCCTGCTTCATTAAAATCTCCCCATATCCAACTCATTTTATTCCATGCATCACAATGGTATATGATATCTGCTGTGACCCATAGCTTCTTTATCATATAATACTTGCCAAGGATCTCGTTATTACTCCCATGTTGAACATGGTGATCAAAGATTCCGAGTTTATTTCTTCAGGACTAGAATTATGTGTTGCACAAAGTGTGATGCTTTATTCTTGTGACAGCTAATGATAAGTTATGTGTTGTGACAATGTTGACACTAATGACTGGAAGCATTTCCTCAACAAGACGTCGTCAATCTGGTTGTGATATTTTTCTTCTGTATTATGCCAAGTCCATCTTCTTAATGGTTAATGGGGGCAAAGGATATTTGTTTGCTCTAGGATTTAGTACGTGGTGAAGTCCAGGAGTTTCAGTCCCTTCTTACTGGTCTGTTCATTACAGTCTGGACCTAACATTTCTTGCCAGTCTGCCCATGTGTCTTTTCTACCTTGACTTTACGTTATCCTTGTATAACTAGAATATCCTTCCTGGGTGTCTGGCCTGAGAGTTTAAAGCTGGTCATAGAATGCATCTATTTACTTATCATCTCGAAAACATTTTCAAGCTGCTTCCTTTGTCTCAAGAGAAAAGTCTACAGATGGTTTTCTTTGTCAATCTGCTCCCCAGGTGCAGTTTCACATCTCAGCAGTTTCTAACCATCTCATGTTGCACAATTATGAAACGTGGTGACCAATATGCAGTGTTTTCCTAAATCCTCATTTGATTTGTGCATCAGAAATCCGCAATTTATTTAACTTGATACCCAATTCCAACACCAAGGAGATTCCCCCCCCCCCAGTAAATACTGATTTTCTTTGGTATAAAATCTCACAACATGAAAAAGTAAAAAGTCTGCCAATATTCATCACTTTAAAAATTATTACCTAGGCATGAATTTCAAATCATCATTCAAATCTGTTTTTTTTTCTTAATAAGTTTTCCAAACTGACCACAGTGCACGTGAATTTAGTCAACTAAATAACTTGGGAGAGATCATCAAATGCAAACAAAGAGTTTTAATGGACTAACAATTACCAGTAAGAACACCAGAGCTTGAAAATTTGGAAATTTATACGCAAGAGTCAAGTCCGTGAGTGAAATCTAAAAACGTCATGACATTTTTAAGGCAATTAATTTATGATTTGGACTTGGAAAAAAGTTGGCTTTAGTTTGACATTATGAAGTGGCAGATTATGCATCACATAGACAAAAAAATAAAAACAGCAAAGAACATTGGAACCACTTTTTGGCTTCAGACAGCATTCAACTATTTCAAATAAAAAACATTCTCTTAAATGTAAGACACTTATACATGAGCTTTGAAAATTTTCTCAATGTTTAAAAAATCAACTTTCTTAGAGTTCAATAACTTGTTATTAAAAATCAATTATCATATTAATCGAACTTTAAAAAAATATTGATGTGTACGATTCCCTTGATATCTTGAAAAGCAGCAAGCTGGGGTCACCTCCAAGTTTTTCTGGCCATACAGGTATCAGATTTTGCATTTGATCTTGACAAAGTTTAGCAAGTATGTAATTTTAAGTATGGTCCCAAAATTGGACAAAATCTTAACAATTATCCAACTTTAAATTATTGTATCTACAAGACTATAAGACATACACTGATGTTGTTTTGATCATAATGTAGATATATTAAAAGGCAATACAAAGAACAAGAAACATATGTAAACCAAATGTGAGAAAGTTATGAGCAATGGCAACATTACTTAGTGACATGAAGTTTTCAATCAGGGATCTAGATTTTCTTGTACATTCCAGCGAGGACAAGATGCTAAGGTTTTTTTAAAAAAATAAAACATTCATCACAAATATTTGTCAAATATGTGAACTAAAATAAACAGAGAAAACTTTGAACTAATCGGCTAGTGAGAAAAGATCCAAATACAATGCAACTGCTATGTTAGATTGAGTAAATTCCATGCAAATAACTTAGGCTGTATAGGATACCATCTTGTCAAGCCTACTTCATGCTACATTTGTATATATGTAAGGCTTTAAAAAGATAGAGATTCCACATGCTAATACAGAACAATTTGAATAAACACAGTAATATTAAGTACAAAATAAGCTTTTACACAATATACAAATAGTAAATCAAATATGGAAAATCGCTAAACAATTTCAGTTATGTAATTTTTAATCACTTACTCTTTGGATTTCTTTTTTTAACCTCTTAAATAAATTTTATACCAAATATATGTTGCTTATTCTTCTGTAAAACAAGACTACAAATAACTATTTGGTTAATACCAAACTATATCCCCATGCATTCTTGTAATGCATGATAAACATGTTGAATGATCAGTTGTGTGCCACTTAGCCACAAAATGTTAATATGTGTTCTTTGTATAGGTGTTCTTTTTAAATACTATTTTTTAAGGTTTAAATCTTTGAAATGTATGACAAATCATGTTTCATAAGAAAAGAAAACAATGTTGCTTTGTCAAAATTTATTCAAAATAACTAACACTAATTTGAAATACAGTAAATTTAAGATGTATCTGTCATATAGATTTTCAAAGGCTGCGATGGATGCATTTGAAATACCTACAGAAAGAAATACACATGATATGTACAAGAGGTCATAATAAACTTAAAATGTAGTCTTGGACCTGTTATATAAACCATTTTATTGGAAAGTTTACCGTTGCACTCAGTTTCTGTACACAATCTCCCACTGTAGCAATTAGTTACTGGATCTCTGACAGCATAGCAAATTGTTTCAGTTGGAATAGTATCAATTTACCTGCAATTAATCAGTTTGTTAGTGATCAGGCCACATGGAGTCAATACACATGATCAACAGGACTCAAAATCTGTATGTATGTTTGTTTTTGCTTAAATACAATAATAAATACGTAAACGAAGCCAATGCTGAGTAAACCTCCAATGGCAGCACTAGTACCACATTCACGTCAACCTCTCATACCAGTACCAAGGTCTGTGATCACACAGACGGAAAACTGGGAGGAATTGCGAGAGCAAGCACGAGAACCACAGCATCCACAAATCTGGCACACGCGAAGACAGATGGAAGTCTTCAAGGTGCCGCAAACGGGAGCTTGGGATGATGAGGCAAAACAAGCTCCTTCCGCACTCCCAGCAGCTACAGTCGACTTGAACAATGACTTGAGTGTGTGTGTGTGTGTGTGTGTGTGTGTGTGTGTGTGTGTGTGTGTGTGTATGAGCTTACGTAAGTTTGTGTGGATAGTAGATTGTTGTTATTTTACCTTCCCGTGTGTGTATCGTATATTTTGGTGTGTTTTTGCTCCTCACATCTCCGTTGGTAGTATATTTTGGTTTCGTGGATGGTATATTAAAGGTTTGTTTTTTCTCCATCTTGTGTGTGGATAGTATATTTTGGTTTGTTTTTGCTCCTCGTTTCTGTTTTGATAATATAATTGTGATTGTTTTCTCCTTTTCATGTGTGGATAGTATATTCTGGTTTTTTTGATAGTATATTAAAGGTTTTTTTTCTTCCCCTGTGTGAATAGTAGATATTGTGGTTATTGATAGTACAATATGGGATTGTTTATCTCCTTCTTCAGCGTGGAGAGTAGATAATATGTGAAGTGAGCGTAAGAGATGTTTTCCTTCATGTCCTTTCTTGCCAAATATCAAGTCAAAGCGTTCGTCGTTCGCGCCATTCTACACAGAATAAACGAAGATAACCATTTAGTTGTTTAACAAGTTAAAGGACAGTTGGTACTGGATGGTGGAAGGCATTTATGTGGTGGAAAGACTACAACATGAATGGAAGTATCCAATTACTAAAGACTTTGTGACAAGTCAAAGTAGACCAGCCTAAAATAAGCCAGGTATCGGGTCCATGGAATGGTAGAAAAGGAAGTCGAAAAGTTACGAGGCTTCATTCGACTTTCGTATGTAAGAGTGGGCAGCTTGAAGGATGCCCTTGATAATGTGATAAGAATAAGATGTTTTTTGGAAGAAATATTTCATTGGACAGAGGGATATTTTTACGTGGGGGCTTGAACAACTAAAGAAAGCAGAAAAACTAATGAAAAAGTGCTGGATGAAGTATTGAAGAAGATAAAAGACAGGTAGTCTAAAGATAAAAATGACAATGAAAACATAAAAAAGAGGAGTTTAGCAGATTAAATGAAAACTGGATGAATGTGTAGGATACATTTAGATCGATGGGATATCCTGTTTGGATACCAGAGAAAGAGAAAGAGAAAAAGAAGAAGGAAGGAATGATTGACAAAATGAGGAAATGGTGGAAAAAATGGAGAAAATAGAAGAAACCAAAGGACATTTTCAGGGCCACTTATATATCTATATCGAGAGATTAGCTTTCTTACCTAAAGTGTTTTTAGGCGATTGTATAGCTGTAGATATGCCTCTAAAAGTTTTGTTTTCTTGCCTAAATATTTTATTTGTCGTATAGTTGTTTGTATGTTGTTTGTTGTAGATATGTCTCAAAAAGATTTGCTTTTGTGCCTAAACGTTTTTTAGTTGTATAGTTGTTTGTATAATGCATATTGTCTCTGTTATCTCTGTCTCTGTTCCGTCAGTCCCGTTCCCGCCAAGAGTTCTTGGTTTTTTCAACCGCTCTTTGGTTTGATTGAGATCAGCCCTGGCTACATTGTTGCTAATCGTCAGTACCGTTACGTCACCTTACCTGCTCCATTCCTATTGTATCTAGACAGTCCCAATACTTTTTTGTCCCTCTATAATCCCACTCATGTTAAAATTTCCCATGTTAAATTCCCATTGTCCCTATATCATCACGGGAAGGGAGGGGGGGGGGGCGGGGTATTTTAATGGTAGGTCCCATAGTCCCTGTATCATCCAGATTCACTCCTCATGTAAAATGGGATAGAAGTTATATGCAATTTAGTTTTCATTTAGAAGATATTCATAGTTCACCCCTCATTTTATAGCCTGCCCTTTGTGTGTATTAGTGTATGTGTTGATCAAAATGTATGTGTTCCTTTCAGTAGATTTCTGCTTTAGCCAGTAGAGCATGAATCGGTATAAGTTGGTGTTGGCCTGGTGAAACAATGACACTATAATCTCACAATATTAAATTCCTTTGAGGCTGCCATAAAGTCATATCTGAGGCTATTGTGAAACAACATTTTCTCTAGTCTTTATAGCCAAGTGTTGCTGATTCTCATTGAGGTTATACAGGTTGTTTGGGGGTCATAGTGACACATTACTACTACCACTCTGCAAAACATTAGAATATATTTGTATTTGTAGAGAATACGGTATGAATAATACGACTTATTAAAATAAAGAAACGTGTGCATCATTCTAATAATATGCATATATTGTAAGTCCTAACATTGCACGAAAACAGCAATGGGTGGGTGGTTGTAAAGAAGGGAATGTGAAATCTCTAACTCTTTTTCCATGCATGCGCATGCACAGTTCTGTGGTCTGCTCTTTGGTAGTTTTTGTATCTTTGGTGGAAAAAGGAGCATTAGTTGCCGATTTATGTGGCGCTTAACTATAATATTTTTTTTATTATGTATCTTGATACTGGTAACTTTGTTTCATCTTGTAATACGTTACAGAAATATTTAGTTGGAAATAATGTGTCTTCGCAATCTATTTAGTGAAAAGCTTCATATTTACAGTTTTGGAACAGTACTTTTAATGTTCCTAATAATCGTCTGCGAAAACCAATATATGTTAGATTAAGAAAGATATTTGCTGATCATTATAAAATAACCGAAGAAGAAATACCAAAATTTGTAATAGCAGAATTGAGAGCTGACAAACTAACACAACCACTCAAGGATCTTACCTACGAAAACTTTCCTAAAATATTTGAGTCATGGAGTAAAATAGCCCCTGCTCCAGGTATTCTGAAAAACAATAATAATCCGTACGGTGAAGGTCGTCATATTTCACCAGGAATCGTTAATATAACTTATGTCATTGCAGTCAATCTTATATGTGACGTAATTGAGGCTCAACAAGGATATATTCTTTATAAATTCTTTATAAATTTACTCCTATTAGTCCTGATTAGTTACGATGTCATAATCCATTATTATCAAGAAGAAATTGCAAACTTACTGACCAATCCGGACACTTAATTGATTTAAGAAATGAAAATTTAAATTTAAATTTGTTCGTAAAATCTTGACGATTTTTTGCATTTAATTAAATCAAGAAATACATTATTTAGTGTACCAACACGACAAGGGGGAGGTACTTGAAAACGGCATCAGAACAATAATGACACAGTCTCCAGTAACCACTGAACAATTTAGTGTTGATATACTTATTGATAAATACGTAAACGAAGACTTTTTTTTTTAACGCAGGAACAATTAAATCAACATATTTCTATGATAACGCGTGATAGAGATCAGATTTCAAATTTTGCACATTCCTGCATTAAACTAGATCAATCAAAAAATATTGTCTAGTTTTGAATAATTTGTTATATTTTTTTTTTAAAATATACATATAACAATTATTATTTTTACTGAATTTTGCTAATCACTCTCACTAGTTTTCTCTCTCACTAGTGACAGTATTTTAATTTCCAATATCAGATATAATTTTTTTTTAAATTGTCTCACGCGTGTCATCATTTTTTTGTTTTGTATTCGTCCGAAAATTTTGATTTGATGTTGTCAATTGCGATATAAAGAGATACGAATTTTTTTGCTTCCAGATCTTTCACTGTTAATAAAGATTGTAACACAATTTCGTGTATATTTTTCATCAATCGATCGTCAGATGATAGTGCGTATCCACCCTGAAATTTACGATTTTATAATGATTCACAATCAGACATGATATTTTCAGGATCAAATTGAATCTGTACGCCGTCTTTTATTAATATTTTGAAAGTTCATTATATATATATATATATATATATATATATATATATATATATATATATATATATATATATATATATATATATATTGTATTTTCAAAAAAAAAAAGTAGCATGGTGAGTTGTTATCATTCATGGATTCCCTTCATAGGCCTTTGTGCCTTCGATAGGGTCCTCTCTTGAGACCTTTCTTATGGCCTTTGAGGCTTTCTTTTTGGCCGACATTCTTTATGAATGTCCTCGTGGAGTAAACTTCAGTGAGATTTAGAATTCACATCACGTTACGATTTACTTTTGGGGGCGTCACAAATTCTTTCTTAGAAATTCCCCGAGTGATCTTTTTAAACAAAACGAAATTTTAGAGTGTTCAGAAGGTTGTCTATGCCTTTCAATTTCATGTACACTCCAAATATCAAACCCCGGGGAGAGTGCAAAACGGCACTCACCATGTTGTTGGACGTTGTGAGGGGTGTACATGAAATGATGGCGTCCCCATCCTTATATAGAAAAACCGCTATAATCGGTACCTTCGACAGTATGCCGGTCACTAGATACGAACCCTGTCCTTCGAGATTACTGGTATATCTTTCAGAAGTTATTATAAAATTACCTATGCTACATTACTGAGAATTGCAGCGTTTAAAAATATATACTTCTGTGGAATAGCTTTGTTGTATATGTCCATGTTTACTGTACATGTAACCACGTGTTCTACCTTGTTTCTTCGCTTGTAAATTAGAAACTATAATATCCCTTTACTAATTTAAACTATTTACACAATCATGTTACTTCACTAATATTAATTATGACATTGATGGTTAATTAACCACCATTGACAAAACAAATTGCGATTTACCAACAAACATGTGCTACAAAATTATTTCCCTACCATCATGACACTGGCCTTAAGGAAGGAGTAGTAGTATATAAATAAAGGTTCTGAGCGCATCTTCATACCCAAGGTCTCAGAGTAACAAAATAACAGTTGTATCATAATCAATTAATTACTGAATGAGGACAACAACAAAAAATTAAATAAATAATTAGTAAATATAAGCGGGATAAGTACTTAATTATTCTACCAGAGATAGCTTAATTTGACAGTTATTTCCTCAACAATAATGAAAGGTTAGTTTTTGTTTATATTTTTGGAGAATGCTGATTTGTAGATTTTATCTGCAACACGTTGTACCGAATTCCGTACAATATCAAAATATTTGGCAGCTGCATTTATTCATTGAAATATTATTTATTCGTCAGTCTCTGTGTTTGTAGATTTAACCGCCCCTGTAACTGTTTTACATTTACCTGTATTACCGAATTAACAATTCTGGCTTTGTGTGATAGCTCGTAAATTTGATTTTGGGGATTTGAGTTAATATGATCAATCACATGACCGTCTTCGATTACTCTGTTAAAACACTCGAATATAAATCGATGACAGTTATACTTTTTCTTTCCCCCAGCAGAAACTTTAGATAACCTTGATTATTAACATAACCGACTGGTATTTTAGTCGACAGTTTCTGAATACACCATCACAATTTGCTGATTGGATGTCTAATAAACGTATTTTCCGTTTTATATTTAATATCATTTGTTTAAATAATAATTTGTCTCAATCATTACTTTTCAAATATTATTAGATAATCTTCTACACTTTTTATAATTCGTCACTGTCATTATTTGTGTCCATAATATCTTTTAGTTCTTTTGCCACCACATTGCATACACAATCACGTGTTTCCTCTAACTCCAACACCGCATTTCAACACGGTTTTAGTCCTAGACTCCCCTTACGAACACTTTGCAATATGTCCGCATAATTCGTTTACGCAAACTTTGTTACGAGGAGTAGTAGAATCTATCATTAACCTCTTGCATTTGTCCTTTCGAATCATTATATATATATAATATTTTAATTTAAATAATTGTCTTAATTATAATATGGATGAATTAGAGAGATTATCCAAGATCAAGCCTTCAAAATAAATTTAATCTTGACAGGATATTCCCTGACATAACCAATAGAAAAAAACTCTGGTTGATACGAATAATAAAAGTTTGATTAATACAATTCATGAGGCTAAGAAAGCGTTTAGTAAAGCTGGCGCATCTCATGTCTGGTCAACGTTTAAAATCACCGATGGTGTCAATGCTACGATGAACGACAAACGAGCGGCAACTATCAATAATTATCTCGACAAAATATCCTTTTACAGTAAAATTTGTTGTATTAGCAAAAACGGATAATTAGAATATCCGTGACAAATATGATCTTGTCCTTCATAACGAATAAAGTTGCCATACTGAGTTAAACACAACTAAAATATTACAGTTATCTCTGATCACTTTAGCTATTTGTGTATATTGCTGAGAAACATAAATCACGTCAGTGTTTTTATGTCCGCCTCGATAAAATGTTCGACCTGGATATGATTGTTTGTCCTGCATTATACCATTGTATACTACGGGATCATTAATAAATCCATCGAGGTCATCTGCAGATGGGGTTTTATCATTATTGGTGATAAAATTAATAATACCATTACCTTCTTCATCCAACAATTTTGCATTGTCTTTAAATGTTTTAAGTACATCATATCAGCTCTGATCATCAACTGACGGATACAACTGATCCCATTTAAGCTATCTCCTTATCAGATTAAGTAAAAATCGCGTCTTACCAGACCCAGATGGACGTATCATGATTGTTCTGATATAATTTTATAGCGTTGGATGAAGCTTGATTGGCTCTTGCTTCGTGTCGCTGAGAAATCAATGACATCCATGTTAAACAAATATAATAACTAATATGGATTTATATTAAGTTCCATGTAGAGCATCCACTCCCACAAGTAGATTAACAACAATAACAACAAAAAAAATCAAACGCTTGCACTTACAGATAAATGTGTCAAATGCGGTACAAAAAACATAAATTTATTTATAATAATTAAATCGGTGGTAATATCGCTCCTTCATTAGGTAAATTAGCAGGAACTCCATGGGCTAAATATGCAGGAGAAAATCATCTTCCTGGTTATAATTATTGTGGTCTTCAAACCTGACTTGATATCCAACTTGACGAGCGAGTTCAACCAAGACCTTGAGAGTATCCATTAAATGCCATCGATCAAGCATGTCACGTTCATGATGTAGCTTATAAAATCAAGATTCATTCGTTAAATTCTGTCAATAATAGATCTTTTAGAGAATCGTTAGCTAATTACGATGAAAGGTAAACTAGTATTAGGAGCTGGTAATTAATCAACCGATTATTAAAATAATGGAATTGATTTATTATAGCCCAAGAGGATATTGGAAAGTTAGAGCAGCGATAAGCGAACTCCTTGATGCAGCAATTGGTACACGTTCTGTCGCTGCAAATTGATTAGCGCGACAGGCAATATGACAAATTTAATTATCACCACCTAAACAAATTTTCAGCATGCAAATTTTGATGTCAGCACTCCTAATGAAGTTCATCAAGCCGATATTTTACTTTCATCACACAATACTATTAAAATTGGTAGACGTCAATCACGTACGTACAAATACGCGTTGACTGTCGTTGACGTTGCAAGTAGATATAAAGATGCAGAAAACTGTCAACTAAAACAGCTTCAGAAGTTGTATATGTTTTGAAGTAATTTATGAACGAGGACCCTAGCGATAGCTACATTTGCTACAAGTTGATCCTGGCAAGGTATTTTTTGATGCAGTATCATTTATGATGAAAAAACATGTCAAAATTAGATGAGGGCATACAGCACTTCATCGTGATTAGGCAATTGTTGAACGATTTAATGAAACACTTGCTGAGCGGTTATTTAGATATCAGTAATCGAAATAAATAAGTTTAACTCAGATAGATATGAAATCTCGCGAATGAGTTGCAAAATTACCAAGTGTGATAGCTGCATTAAATAATGAAATTACACGAACAACTGCCATGAAACCTACTAATGGGGTTCTAACAAAAAAAATACAGCGACATGAATTTTCAAAACAACCAGTATTAGATAATGTGACTGTAAGATATTTATATCAATTCGGTGAACTTGAAGGCGGTACAAAAAGAGCGACTGATCCTATTTGGAGTATTAAGACATACAATTTCTAGCGTGGTAAGATTTATGGGTCAATTTGCAATCTACAGACTAGATTCAACTGTTTCTCGACGTGGATTTGAACGCGAGCAATTACAAGTAATTCCTGAAGGCACATAATTACCACTGCATTAACTTTAGTAAACTAGAACCTCGACGTCGTTGCCACACCATTAACATTTGCAAACTCATTATTATTTGTTGTTTTAATATTATGATCAATTCAGCATTGAGATCAAAATCGCGCCTTTTTTTGGTCACACTATTTATAACTAAGTTTTTTCTTAATATTTCATCGTTAGTTTCTTAAGTTTGATGGTAGTTTTCTGTGAAGTCTATAACAGGTCTCCGCAGCTGAGATATTCTTCTTACTCTATATACTGCGAGATAAACTAAATTTGACCATTCGATACGATCATCGACGATCCAAACATTTGTATCAGGGATAATTAATCCTTGTGATGAGTGAATCGTCATTGCGTATCCTAGAGACCATGGGGATTTGTCTATAGTTAATGTGCTCTCAACAACACTGACAGGAACTAAAACAATATCATTTAATGCAAGAATTTGTTTTTCTGACGATTCTGGTATATCAAAGTCGATATTTTGTCGTCGCGTATCTGCTGTTCGATAACAAAATGGTACGGGTAGATTTAAAAAATTTATTTATGTACCATAAATAATTGTTGTTGAAGTGTATCACGAACTATCTTTCTACTTGAAACTATCAAATCATCTGGTCTCCATAATACAAAAAAAATTGATAGGAGTTTCTGAAATTATTTTTCGCATTATTTCACACTGAGTTTTATTCGGTTGTATTCTGATTCATTTCTTATGCTCTCCTAATTATTGATCAAGCACACTATGATCATCAGTTATTTCATCATAATAATCTACAAAATTCCTCAGCCATTTTTGTGGAGAAAATCCAACAAAAAGCGGTGTTTGACCATGACCGCCGCACTTTATTACAGTAGTATTTTTGTCAATAACCAATCAATAATTATTTTTCACGTTTCTAATGACACGGTACATATTTCATTCCAAACAATAGTCCTTCGAATATATTTCTCTCCCATTCGTTCATTTATCTCCCTTCATCGACAGGATTTGTGATAAGTGCATGATTTAACATTTCTTTCTCTCATTTCTCTTGCGAGTTTGCGTGTAAGTGATAGTATATCTATTTCTAAACAACTGTTTAAGAATAATTAAATCACACGATTTGTTTTGCCAGACTATTGAGATAATCTGTTTTATGTATAGCTACGGGATCAAATACCGATGGTACTGATGTCAATTTTGATATCTGATTTTTTTGGCAATAAATATGTTTGATTTGAACGTTGGCGGATTCAGAATAATTAAGTATATTTTCTTGTTTTATTCTCCATTCACCCCGTAATGCATAAGTGCCGATATGTAGTTGTTCTAGGAATCCTGTATTTTTGTATTGATATAAAATGATTTGTTCTGAAAAATGTTTGCCAAACCAGACATAACAAATCAGATGGATATTTTCGTTTTTCATGTGTAGGATGTCTAAATCGTTTAAAATACTCAGCACATTCTCCATACTCGAGAAAACTCCCTGGATAACACGCAACCATATCAACTGAAATAATACTTTCAGAGGTGTATTTTGTATTCCATAATCCACCATGGTTATATTCGATACAGCTTGATTTGATATCTGGTAGAAATTCTGCTCTTGTTGGTTTCCACATGTTTTTCTTTCTCGCTAAATGAGCCGCAACTGACGGAATTGTAAAACAATTTGTTAATAATTGTTCTTTGTCTTCTGTTGAAAAACCACTAGGTACTTTTTTCATTTCATTGTGGAGGGCTTCAGTACGGTATAATTCTCTGTTTGGTCTTGCAAATTGATCGAATTTACCCTCTTTCACACTGACACAGGATCGTTTTTACTTGACTGAGAAATAAAATCAAATAAATTTCCCGTATAATATTTTATTGTTCTATCCCGTGGAAATATTGTTACCGCAGGTGTCCACGCGTGTTCTTTATGGTCAATAATTTTGATTGGAGCTCCTTGTGATTTATAATTTGATTCGTCTAATATTTCTCCTGTTATCGTCATTATGGTTATTGGAATCTTAATGATGTTTCTAATTTGGTTCTATCTTGAATCTCCGTTCTTCCTAACTGTTAATTCCCAATTATTTATTTTTTTGCATCTTCGATCCGTCAATTTGTTTCCACGCAATGCATTTGTGAAGTGTTCTAGTATTCGTTATGCTGCACAATTTATTCTTGACGAAGTCAACGGTGACAGTTTCATTGGTTTTAATTTTTCAATACTCGGTTTATCATTTAACGAATATATCCCATAAACAACTGCTGTTACAGGATAATATATTTACCGATCACGCTTCTATCACTTATTAGACCCTTTGGTACAACTACGGAGACTCTATCGCGATTGAATTTAACATTTTTCCAAGGCTTAATTTCGATAATCTCTCGAACTCCTCCATATTATAATTAAAACAAGTATTTAAATGAAGAATTTTTTTTATAATGAACCATTGCAAATGGCTTATGATAGGATCAGTAACCACTTGTAACAAATTATGCAGAAATGAATTCTGTAGGTATCATTTGCAAAGTGTACGTCGTGAAAGCTTAGGGCCTTTCCTTGTATACGATGTGAGGTAGGTGTGGGTGGTAAGTCGCAGTTATGTCTGAATTGCGGTGGTAAGCTATACAGAGAGCTAAAGCGCTATTAGGACAATAGAATCAAAGATTATGATAGGATCAGTAACCTCATGTAAAAAATCATGCAGAAGGGAATTCTCTGGATATAATTTACAAAGAGTTCATCGCGGAAGTTATGGGCCCTTACCTTGCATACAATGTGGGGTAGGTGTGAGATGAAAATCGCAGTTGTGTCTGAATTGCGGTGGTAAACGATACAGAGAGCTCAAGCGTTATTATGATAAACAAATCAAAGATTCCGTCAAGAACTCCATCAATGACCCTGACTTTGTCAAGGACAGAATCAGTAACAAAATCATAAGAACACCTCAAGACTATATTGAAAGATTCCAAAGTAATAATTTAACCAAACAATGAATTAGACAAATAATATAAAGTATATAATGGACCAATAATTTCAGCCACATCCCGTGATTACCAATTATGAAGCATCTCGTGACGGTATTGTCAGAAGCCGCAGACTGAAGAATCCAGTTGGTACTGACAATGGTCTGGGGTATTTGAAGTTTACTGCTGGAAAGAAGAAATATTATTGTCATCGATTTGTGTTCGAGGTATTTAATGGATTGATCGAAGATGGTCTTGTTATTGATCATATTGTTTCCAATCCTCAGAAGAATTCTTTGAATAATTTACAGGTTATTTCTTAGAGTGAGAGTACTAAACGAGGTGAGACTGGAAAAAAATCGAAAAATGCCAGGCCTATAAAATCATTAAATATAAAAACTAACGAGGAGAAGGTATTTAAATCAATATGTGAAGCCGGTATATAATTTGATATTTGTAGAGCCTCAGTACGATATGTTGCAGAAGGGGTATATCTATCTTCTCTTTCGAAGCGTTTTAAAAACAGAATTCAATTTGCATATACTTGAGAACACCAAATGGAGATAACTCGTGCAGATATGTGTACGACTTATGAAAGAGTTACCCTCAATGGGTTTTTCCAATAAATTCCATTGGTTGTTTTTATGTCAGGCAAACTTTGTTTCAATTCGTACACAGATTAAAAGTTATGCAATGCATGTCCACAGTTTCCAGTGTTATAGTACTTTGAACCTGTCGTTGCTGAATCAAACAATAGCAAGTGTTTTTCACAATTTCCGTGTTCTTTAAATAACCCTGTTCACTGTCCGCGCCCTGAGCGCCTGTTCTCCGATAAGACGATATTCGGCATCTAGACAAATCAATAAGGCTTTTGATGTCCCAGTAAAACGTTAGCTACGGCATGCCTTTTATCGATTTGAATCAACAAACTTGCATATATCCTAGTCATTTTGTAGCTTCAGATCTCGTCTACATTATTTAATTATTGCTTGTAACCAACTAATGTTGACCCGTGATATAAAAGTTCAGAATATTTTTTTTGTTGTGGTAACGAAACTTCTTTCTGCGGACGATATGATAAATTGTTTCATTTGCTGTTGATAATAATAATATTTTTACATCAAGCATAAGTCATAATAATACAGTTGGTTCTCACATTTGTTCTGAAATTTTTTTGCCAAACCACACTATTTTCCTGACTCGAGACACCGCAAGATAAACTAAATTCGACCAATCGATATGATCATCCACAATCCAGACAGGTGTATCAGAAACAGTTATTCCTTGAGATGAATGTATTGTCATTGCGTATCCTAGCGTCCAATCCGATAAAGCGCTATCAACATCATTGACATCAACTAGAACAATATCATTAAACACGAGATTTTTTTTCTCCGTCTGTCCTGGTATGTCAACGAGAATATTCTGTTGTCGCGTATATGCTGGGCGATAAAATAATGGTACCGGCAACTCTGCGAATGTTTCTTTATGTAGCAGAAATAATCTTTGTTGAGGTGTTCACGAACTAGCTTTTTACTTGCAACTATCAGATCATTTGGTCTCCACGTATCCCAAAAGTCATTCAAAGAGGTTGCTGAAATTATATTACGCATTACTTCACATTGAATTTTATAGTAGTAGTATTTAAGGTTTTAAGTGAAACCGGCCACGAAGGGTCATATGTTCACTATTTTACACTACCAATTAGTACGGTAGTGATTTAGATTTTCCCGAGGGGAAGGAATGGTGCCACATCACCGCAGGCATTTATGCATACAAAGTATGCTATTTAATTTGGTCGTCATGTCGCTCCGCTAGAAGGGGCTATCGACATGAATGAGAGACCTAGGGGAGTGGGAATAGAACAGCCACGTACTCAACCCTATCAACCTATCGAAAGCTGCAGTACTAGAGGTGCAATGGCACCAAATGATGACTAGTCTTTTGCTGGTGTTGATATCTGGCCGAGGAAAAGGATATGTGAACTAGCACGCCCTAGCTTTATCAAATCGAGTCCAGTTGTTGCTAGTGGACACCCTATACCGATATTGTTAAGCCACCTGTGCAATTGAGTCAATCTTTCAAGTTATATTATTTCCTAATCATCCTAACATTCTAATTTTTGTCTAGTACAGAGTGTACATTTGGTGTGTTCCCTATAAATTTTGTAAACTAGGTATGTCAAGTGATATGGGTAGGTTGGTCAATGTTAGGTTAAATGGGTTGTTAATTTTGATGGTGGAGAGCCAAAAATGATCAAGTTTGATTTTGAAGAACGAGATTGTCGAATAGAGTTTCTGAGCTAAAAAGAAACTCTGTTTGTGTAAATAGCCCTTAAAAGGGCTTTTTGTTGGAGTCTTACAGGGTGTAACCGTAGTTCCCTCTTTCTTCTGGTGAATCCCTGTGTCCTTCTTGGGTGTCATGCTTTTGTTGTTGTTCCTCCATCTTGATGTTGCCTCCTACCGTCGTGTCCATTCCGTGCTCTTCCTTAATTTTGGAATACTTTGTGCTGTTATTAAAGTAGAGTATACAAACTCATATGACAGCCTATTCTCGCGTTGGTAGTTGTTAGTTATTCAACGTAAACATTTCGTTTTTAGAGTAATTAAGGTAATTGTGTGAATTTTTATTGCAGCGTGAGCTGTCTTGCTAGATGGTCAGGTTTGACCATCTAAATCATGTTATAGGCCTTAGTTCTTATGGCTTAGTTTATGATGCAGCCTTGTGCTGCGGGGCCTGATAGTCTGGGTATTGACTACCTTATAATGTTATTAATTTAAGGATCTGACTTAGAGTAAATAACTTTATTTGCAACATTGTGTCTCCGGGCCTGATAGTCTTTGGATGTTGAGACTACCTCATAATATCTATTTGAGACCATAAAACGGGGGACTCTTTTAAATGGTCACGTTTAGACCATAAGGATATCCCGGATTTTTGGGGTTCTAATCTGAATTGTATCATAGTTTAGTTGTATAAATGCTGTCAATGAGGCTGTATATAGGGAGAGTTGTAAGAGCAAACAGAAGAGAGGTGGTTTCCTAGAAAATTTGTTTGTTAATTTTATATTGTTCTATACGTTGTTATTTTGGATATTTCAATGTTTATCTTTTTACCTGGTAATTTCATTAACGTTACAGCATCCTGTTAGGCTTGGTTAGCGCATTTATCATCCGTGGTACGTTTTACCCAGAGTAGTGTAGGTGGGCTCCCCTTACGGAGTAACGGAGTCCCTTCTGATCCTGTACATTCCCATTCCGTGTGGATGTGATTATTTGAAAATATAAGGTTAAGAACCAGGATTATTGTGTTATTTGGTCCTGGTGTAATTTCATTTTTTAATCTTATATTTTATCGATAAGCCCTGATGTTCTAAGTAATTCTATTATATTTTGAATTGTTTTTGAGGGTTAGTGTTATTTAATTGAATTACGTCCGGGTATGTACTTGGTGCAGAGATGTTTAGCTGTTTAGAGCTAAATATTTTCCTTTCCTTTTGGTTCTTTTTACAGTTATTAAAAATGTGGTGTAAGTCTTCAGGTAGTTTACAGCTGAAGCAATTGATGCTGTGTGGGTAAGGTCCTATATATTTACCAAAGCTGTTGGCCAGTTTTGTTTTTCCTAGAATTATTCTGTTTATTTTAGTTTGTTCAAAACTGCTGCAACTAGGCGTTAAGATGTTTCTATCAACTTCCTTAATGATGTTATGTAAAGTTCTCCCTTGTTGAATTTTATTCGGTTGTAATCTGATTATTTTTTAAAACTCAGTCAATGTTGAATCAAGTGTTCTTTGATCGTCAATATTTTTAGATTATCTAATAATACAGTATATATTTCACCCCAAACTATGATGTTGGAATATATATATATATATATATATATATATATATATATATATATATATATATATATATATATATATATATATATATATATATATATCTGTGTGTGTGTGTGTGTGTCCCATTCGATCAGGATTCCATGCGTATCCTCTCCATTGGAAAAAGCTGTTAAGTACCTGACTGCATTCCTCGTTGGGTCATTTCTCCGGCAAGTCTGTGTGTAGGTGTCAAATCGATCTTATCTGAATTCTGAAATAGTTCAATCGCCCGTGTCGTCTTTCCTGATCCTCCAGGTCCATTGAGATAAATCGTTTTGTGTCTAGCTACGGGATCATATATTGATGGTGCAGACGATGGTTTTAATATCTGATTATTTATACGGTAAATATCTTTAATTGGAACATCTGCTGATTCAGAATAATCGAGTATATTTTCATTTTTTATTCTCCATTCACCTCATGGTGCATGATTGATGATATTTAGTTGGTCTAGCAATCTTGAATATTTTGTACTGATATTAAACGAATCGGTAGCTACTTGAACATCAAACTCTGGAATTTAATGTATCATCGATAATAGATTAATCAAGACGTACGCGAGCATTGAAGATCTTAAATGGGTATAATGCGGTTTATCGCGGTCAATATAATTCACAATTATACCTAACTTAGTTCCATTTGATAAGAAAGCTGTATCCCGACTTCTAAATGTATTTCTTTTCGTTGTATCAGCGATTATAAAATTTAATTCAACATCGTCCATGATCAATCTTGTACAATGTCGTTTATGATCGTATGTTCACCTATGGGTAAATTTACCTATTATTTTCCTGTCAAGATCTTTCGCAAATTTATTTTCAAAGTCGGTTTTATCAGGATTTTTTTTATCAGAATATTCATTTTGTTGTGGTAACCAAACTTTGGTCTGCATTCGGTATGATATAATCGCTTCACTGACAATCAACGTCAACATTAAACAATCAAGCATATATCGTAACAGTACTAATGGAGCCCACTTCGTTTCTGAAAAATGTCTACCGAAACAAACATAACAAATCGGATGAAGATTTTCAGCAAACTTAAATGGCTCGATACAAGCGAATCCAGTCAAATCAAAATCTGGTGATGGTCCGTTTATAGATAAACTCATCTCTTGTGTTGGTTGTCCAAATCGCTCAAATACTTAGAACACTTTCTCATACCAAGAAAACTTCCGAGATAACCTGCAACCATATCAACCGAAATAACATCCTTATAATCGTATATGGTATTCCATAATCCACTGTGTCTGTGTTCGATACAACTGCGTTGAATTTCTTCAAAAAGATTCAATCGTGCTGGTTTCAACGAATTTTCTCTCAAGCAAAATGAACAGCAACTGACGGAAAGGCAGAACAATTACTCAGTAATTGTTCAATAATGTCATGGGTATATTTCAACGCAAGATTGTTCATTTCTTCATGCAGAGATTGTGTGCTATAAATATATTCATTAGATCGTACAAACTCATCATAGTTTCCATTATCTGAACTTTGAAACAGCCACATGGATACAGGATCATTCTTATTTATCTCGCTAACAAAATCAAATATATCTCCTGTAATGTTATTTGTTATTGAAGAATAACTGTAGAAGGCGTTATGTATAATTTATTAAATACAAAACATCAGTATAGCTAAGAAGGGGAGTAAAGTCTGCCCTGAGAGTATATTTGCTATGGAACTTAAACCCTACTAATGTATAACATAAACCAGCTGTTGGTGTGTATCAGTTCTAGTCCATTGTCGGATATCTGATTACATTTACTGTCTAGTGATATTCCAAAGCTAATTAGATTAAGGCTTACACTACATCTCCTAGGTAAAATTTAATAATCCGAATTAGTGGAAATATTGTTAATTCATTAGTCCACGCATGCGCATTGGAATTAATAATTTCAATCAAACTTCCTTTCGATTTATACTTTGAATCGTGTAAAGTCTCTGCAATTATCGTTCTAAGTGTTTTTGGAATTTAATTTTCTTTCCTAATTCAGCAACATCATTTATTGTAGCTCCTTTATCATTGACTGATTCAGCCATTTATTTTTTCACGTCGCTGATCCGTTAAACCGTTTCAACGTATCTCGTTTGTAAAATGTTCCGTTACTCGTTCGGCTAAATAAGTTAGCCTTGACAAAATCAAGGACGAAAATTTCATTGGTTTTAGATCATGAACGCTGGGTTTATCATTTATCGGATAAATTACACTAATAACCGCGGTTACAGGATACGCTCTTTCATAATACGGTTGGTCAGCACCAGTCAACATTCCAGGTTTGGAATTTTTTACTTAATATGGCGTTTATTTCTTTATGAAAGACAGGGTCACGATTGTCACTCATAACCCAAGTATCGTTTGTCATTCATTGTGTCATCGATAACATCGGTGTTGCGTTTGATTTTAAACGTTGACACACATGAGATACATTATCGTTGCAAAATTCTCTTTTAGCATTACGAATACTTTCAATGAGAGTTTTCGTTGAATCAGCCAGGGCTCTTCTTCGTTTGTAAGGGGTTATTAGTAGCTAATAATTCATTAATATAAAAATTAAGACAAATATAAATTTAAATTGAAATATATATATATATATATATATATATATATATATATATATATATATATATATATATATATATATATATAATGATTCAAACAAAAAATAAATGCAAATGGCTTATGATAGGCTCAACAACACCCTGTAACAATGCTTGCGTAAACGAATTCTTGGGACCAGAACCGTGCTTGAAATGTAGTGTTGGGGTTACAGCAGTGGTAGCGGGCTGCTAATTCTGATATTCGAGGGTTGACGTTTGAAACTAGTGACTTTACATACTGTTGATGGTGGCAAAAATCGCGATTTTTTATTTAAAAAGTGGGGGTTCTCCCAAAACCTAGAACTTTAACGGTAAAATACACCCTCCCGCAATGTCACTACGTGGTGGGTGATCTTTTGCACTCTCCAGGAGGTTGTTCTTGAGGGATGCAAGAATCTGTTGAACGCAGAGAAGGCTCCCGTATATGTATTGTGCCGTCATTAGAATTAAGGTAATGTTGTGCCGACCCTAGAATAAGATTGTCAATATTTCTTGCGGGCTGAACCTGCTAGAATGTCATCTGATAATATAGGGTTTCAAATGGCGGTTGTGATGTTTGAGCATTTCGTGCCCTCTGAACCTACTATAATATCGTTTGGCAATCTAATGATTCCTATGGGAGTTGTGTTGTGTGAATATTTCGGGCCTTCTGAACCTGCTAGAATGTCGTTTGCTAATCTAGGATTCACATGGGAGTTGTGCTGTCTAATATTATGTAAATATTGTTTTAAAATATATAAATATACAATGAATTACGAAAATATTAATGATATTATTTCTGAAATTAACAATTAAACAAAGACGGTATATAAATTCAGCTTGGTCCAGAAAAATTATCTCTCAAGCGTTATTGAGAAAATTTGATTAGAATTAGCTCAGGAATATGAAAAGAAAAAAAAATATTAACACGCGCATGGGGTACTTGAATTTCGCTTATGTCAGCTAACAATGACAAAGTTATTAACGTAAATAGCAAAGGGGATTATGAAAGTTAAAGTGAAAATGTTACTGATGAAAATGAAAGTTATGACAACTGGAGTACTTGTGGCTAGTAATTGTGAAAGTGAGAGTTAATATTTATTCAGATTTATTATTTATTCTATGTTTATATCATGTAATATTTGCTGTTTTTGGCAAGATTTTTGTTATTTTAGTACAATTTACCCAATTAAATTAATTAAAAATCGGTTTTAAAAATTGTAACAAATATACATTTGTTATGAAATTATTATTATACATTATTTACGGTTAGATTATTTTGATTTAACCCATCTTATTCAAATTGTTTGATAATTTGAATATACCCATGAATTTGTTAAGATTTTACGTAGAGATTAATATTCAGATTTATATCTCTTTAATCAATCATGTGTCCAGATTGTTCACTAAGTTTGAAATTTATTATTGATAATAACAGATAATGACATCGATAAAAGAGCAGACTAATGGGTTCTTGTGCAATCAAATATCCAAGAGGTACTTGAGGTGTAAATGTATATAAAATATATCATTTTTGAGCCTGGCTATATTTTTCAAGATATGTTTGATAGCTGCCATCAATTGCATCACATACAAGACTGATTTCAATTGTTTATGTGATACTTACAATTCATGAGGAAATATGTCTGCCGCCACCGTATGGATCATTGCTATGTTTGAGGATATTTGATGATAGGGTGATTTTTCTCCATAACTGAACAATTTATGGAGAATGTTCTTTGATAATATCATTCACCCGTAATTTCAGTTCGTCCGTATTAAATGATGGTAATATAAAATTTAGTAAATCTGCTTCAGCTATTTTATAAATGATTAACAAATAGTTGTTTATAATATATTAATTTCCCACATTTGCTAACATAAAATTGACAACATTTTTTACTCAATAATAATTCGGTTAGCATACTCAAGATCTGATACAATTTGATTTAAATATTGTATTGTTTCAATTATTTTCTTTAGTAGATCGCAATTAGGATACTCCAACATAAAAATTTTCAATAACCTCACTTAAGTCGTGGACATAATTATATGTTCATCTTTAAATTGGTCTAAATTAATCTTCATCAACAACAAATTTATCGGATCAAGTTTGTGTAAACGAGTATGCAAATGAGGATTAGGATTCCATGGATATCCTTTTCGATATTCTGGAGGATTTATAAAAACAATCAATTGGTTAAATGGGAAATCATCTCGTTGAAGTTGTGGTGATCCTTGATATTCAGATGAAATTTCAGGCCAACATAAAACAAATCTGATTCACAATTTAAAAATATCTACAACACGATTTTGTGAATTTATTTCTATCGCAGCTGATAAAGTTGGTTCGTGAACGGTGCTAGTTATTTTTTTATTCATTTTCAGTTATATATTGAGTTCATCATTGATTTGTTCAGTCTGATGATTACCTGTTGCAATTCGGACAACTTGCTAATCACTAGTTCCATCATTTTTATATTTATTTGCATATACAAGCGAATTATTTGCTGGTAATCGACCAGATGATATTGATCTGATATTTCGCCATCTGTAATATACACGTAAGTGTGCTAGCGCTTTTTCTTTCGCTTTTGGAAAGTTGGAAAGTTAACTGGATTAGCTAAGCTCACTGATATCATCGTAGTTTTCGACGAACTTATATTAACGACAATATGCTCAAGTAGCTCTTTCGGAGTTGGCATTCTTATTTGAAACCTGTTTTTTTTTAAAAATCAGGCGTTGATTCTATCAAAGTCATTTTTCCTTCTAAATTTAAATTATCTCTGTGAACCAAAATCTGAATTTTTGGCATCACTAAGGCTGGTTGATTGTAATGAGGATACTTTGGAGTATGCTGTGTTGTTGCTATTGCATTTGTGGATGTACATATTTTTTGGAGATGATATTAAGAATACCGTTAAATGTTGTTGCAGATGGAACACAAATTGTTACAACTGCTGATTATGTCATTGTTATTGTTGATAATAATACACCGGTTCCAGCAATAGCAGCAGACGCCGAATATACAATTATGTCAACAGCAGCTACACGTCTTAGTTATTTATATTACTTTTACTGTATATTCGTCAAGGATGTTTTATAATTTTGTTTGCCTTTCACGTACTTGATTGCATCTAAAACGTTGAACGTTTGTAGGGGAGATGGTTATATTTTAAGTAGGTAATAGTTTAGCAACTAATTCAAGACACCAATATTACAACACGGGGTTGCCCTTTTCTTCAGGTTCCACCACGAATATTCCCTCGTCGTCTTAATCTAACAACACTAACATGCATCCCGAGGATCCAGTTAGTGGAAAACGCCGTGAATTTGTAGTAGATATTGTATTTTTTTGTAGTGCCTAGTATTGATATATATATATATATATATATATATATATATATATATATATATATATATATATATACATACATACATACATACATACATACCGGTAATGGGTTTATTGAGTGGTGACCGTAATACTGATCTAGATGTTACCGTATATGCTAAAAGATCGGTAATTTTTTTTTATGTCAGAGTTTAATGTCGATGTCTGGTGGATTTCGAGAAGAAAAAAAATCACTTATGGATCTATTTATGTTTCTACGGAAGTTTGTAAACGCGTGTACCTGTTTAGAGTATTCAGATCTAAATTTAGCCGTTCCATCGCTGATTGTCATTAATGAGTTCATCTTCGGAATGTTGCTATCATCCACATATTTCTTTTCTTGAAGCGTCATCGCTTGATTCTGGTTTTCCAAGATCAGTAATTTTATTACTAGTCATATTGAGAGAACTAGTCATTTTATCATCTGTGGTTAATAAACGATCATTAATCTCAGTTCTGATCATGTTGTTGTTGCTGTTTACATAAACTTTTGTTACCACATCATAATCTGGTTTTGGTTGCCTCACATTAATAGTTGTATTTTTTCTCATATTGAGATCGCCGTACATAATATCACCAATTCGTCTGATAGTCCAACAATTTCCCCCATGATTAATCAAATTGATACCTCCGAGTTTTAATTTTACCGTGTTTAGCAAACACCAAACAGTTAACTTCAGTTGCATATGGAACCCACATAATAATATATGTCATCGGGATATTACTCGTCTTTCATCATCCTTGTTTATCCTGAAAAAAATCACTTCATTTGGTCTTCATTTGCAAGATTCAAAAAATCAGCGAGTTCATCCTTGACCTAGTCATGGGCTGCATATTTAGACAAGTCGCCTTGAGTTTTGCCTTACTCAGAGAAGATCTTCCGTTGATATCTACCATTATACTTTAAGATTTGTTTAAAACGATTAGCGGCTACTTATATAGTCGTGCACAACTTTATGAGGTGGTAATGTTGATGATGACACAGCGTCGAGTACAGCAATTACTTCAAGCCCCCATATTGGCGGATCTGTTATTGTCTGTGTTGGTAATGTTGAATACCAGACTGGAGCTTTTATTGTGTTTTCGTAATTTAAAAATTCTTTTGGCGAAGCCAGTCTATACGAATAAAAAAAAAATAATCGCACGTGGATCAATCGCATATGCCACCCAGTGAGTGCCATGACCAGAACTATTATCTAGATGAATAATGCCTGTTTCAATATTGTTTGGTTGTTTTTGGTAATTGATCACGCATAAAACAACTCAAAAATTTTCATAACTATTATTTTAGCAGCATTAAGTAAATCAACATTTGACATTGGAAAGATGAACGAAGTATTTCTGGAAGTCACACACCTTTTTCATATCGATAAGAGGTTCCTGGTAATCTTAGACCTCTTACTCTTTTTTAAATCCTTGTCCTGTTGCTTCTTTAACGCCATTGCAGCAGCAGTTCCAACAGCACCAAGTGCAGCTGCTGTAGCAACAGCTGTGGCCGCAATAGCTATTAACGCTGGTAGAGCTGCAAGAAGTGGAAATATATCATCTGTTTTAATCGAGTCTTTAAAAGCACCAGCAGAAAGATTGAAGTTAACACCTGGTCTTGGTTGTTTTGCGCTATTGAAATGTCGGAGTTGACGTTCTGACAATGATTTATTTATTTTGACCACCTGTGATGTGATCTTTTCTTAGCGATATTTTTATTACTCAGTTCCTTGCTGAGATTAATTGAAGTTTTATTCAATTTGACCAGGAGTCGATTGACGCTTACATGATGATATGACATTATACATACTGTGAGCGATTTAATTACATATTTTCTACTGCAGCATCAGTAATTCTCATTCGTTCTCCATCACCTTCAAGTAGCATTGCTTTCTCTTAGAGTATAACATTGATTGCTCTGTAATGACCAGCAGGCAGTCGAGCTACACGGGTTAGAAAATGTATACCAACAGCACATAGCCTGGATAAATCTAAATGTTTCAACGAAAAGTAATAGACTGGATATAATGTTGTGAAATACCGCTGTGATATCTGAAAACCAGTGTCAACATTATGATTACACTCCATAAATGTCATGAACTGATAATAAGCACGTGCAAAATGATTTTGATCAAAATTAACAAAACTTTTTCAAAAGGTTCGTGACGTCCATTTATACTCAAAGGAACTTCAGAAACTCCAAGTGTGTCAAATACCATTGGATTTCGTTGCTGTGAATCTATTCTAGCATTTTCATGAAAAGCAATAAATATATGCCATGATGCAGAAACTCCTTGCTGTGATGCTATCTGCCGTGTGAATAACCCAGCCGCATTACTTTGAATGCTATTTGAAGTCATTGTCAACCGCGATAACAATAATGTACCACCTTAATTCATTAAAGCAAGTAGTTTGTCTTCTTCAGCAAACCGGCATCCATAGTGACAGTTTTGTTAGTATTACTTTACCAGCATCAACTGCGTTGGGTAGCCTGTTTGCATCATTGTTAGTGGGATTCATACAAGTGCCACAGTGTGTTTAGCTCCAAATATAACTTTTCTAATATTTCTACAAATCCAAATATATGTAATAATGGAATCACACATGAAAAAGTTTCTTCTCAATTAAATCATTGATCTACGTGCAGCAAATTCTAAGATGAAATTTCGTTCATTGATCCCTTACTGCATTTAGTCTCACGTTGCTACTCTCGGGGTGATCAGTGATATCTTTACAAACATCATTGACGGACCAGCTGACCTCGAGTAATCATTGCTGTATCTTGCCAGACCCAACATTGTCGTAGCAATATCAACATTTTGGAGACAAGATATAATTTTTCCCCCGTCAATCATGTACATAGCACTGTTGAATAATGCAATGACACCATTATTAATAAAACCAGTTCTATCTAAAAGTACGTATGCTTTCGAAAGTCTAATTTTCTACTTCAATAAACGCTTCAGCAGGTAAAAATTATTTGTTTGTATCTTGAACATGTAATTTGATTCGACCACTCTGATTCAGTACACGTGCATCATAAGAATAATAATGATAATAGGGTATAGATTCATCTTTAAGAACCGATGCGTCTATATCAAACGCTGGATCACATACACGTTTGAACATTGTTATTATAATTATTATCGTTAACATGAAGACCACTTCCTGCTATTAAACTTGCTGCTATATTTTTTCTTTCTCTTTTTCTGACTGGAGTATAATAGCCAACTCTGTTAGCTTTTGATTTGCAGCTTGATTTGTTATTTTACTGATATTTGCAGGCACAACTTCAGTGCTGGTTAATTTTACTGGCTGTTTTTCGTATTAATTGCACTAGTCTATCCTTGATAGCCGAAACCGCTTTACTATCAACATCACCAATACCTTTATCACGAACGTTAATGCCCTTCATTACCAGTTGTTTTGCAACTGATATTGCTTTTGGTGCTATTCTCTTAAATAAACCTTGAAAAACATCACCTTTCCATCTCCGTAAATCGCTTTGTACGTGGGCAATCGTGAGTTTACTATCTTAATTAGTACAGGCCCACAATGAGCATTGTGTATAATCATTTTTTAAATTACATGTTAATTGTTTTTAGTTCCTGTAATAATCATCGACAATTTCTTTAATGAGAGAATGATAAGCATTATGATCCATAACACCGCCTGTAAACAATTTTCAGCAAATATCACACATTTCATTGATCATATCTGGATAATTATTTCTTGCGCGTTTTCCTCCGATCAGATCTTCTAGTTGGTCAACATCAGCAGGAACACTGTCAGGACATATAATAAGGCCGCTTCCTGTTTTTAGACCAAAATAGCTTCATAGATTACTTCTTTTGCTGTACGTTCTCGTTCTTCCTCACTTGTTATTTGGACTGGTTGCTTTGATTGTTGGTTTTATTTTTGTTGTGCTTGTTTTCGTTTATGTGGTCTTTGTAAACTTTCAAGATGTTTATTTATTCCATCAATAAATTCAATATATTCTGGATCATCATTTTTGTCAATAAAGGTTTCATATTATACTTTATAAATCCTATTGTACCAGGTTCCATGAATTACATATTTATTAGGGTACACAGGTTTCCGAAATACTTTTCTGTTATCATAACTGTGCATGGCAAGTGCAGGTAATCTTGCTGTTTCAATATTTTTATTTTAGGAAATATTCATCTCGGAAAATTTATCATTTGATTTACCGGTAGTTCTTATTCCTGCTTGTTTTTGTTCTGGTTCTTTTACAACAGCATCTTCAAGTTCTTCTTCAAGTTGAGAAGCAAGTGGAGGTTGAGCAGTAGCTATTTCAGTTGGAAGATCTCTTAAAACCTCTTTCGTATGTTTGGCTCTTCTTGCTGTTCAGCAGTTTGTCTTAATGCTGGAAGAAGACCTTCAGTAACATTAGTAACAGGTTTAAAAAGACAATTTCTTTATCATCTGCATATTCAACCTGTGCTTCTTGTTCTTGCAGTTTTTGTTAGAAAGCGTCACAAACAGGCAGACAGATATCTTCTACTTGCTTCTAATATTTCTCGAGATAATTTACTAGTACATGATTTCATTTTTGATATAATAACGATTTAATTACTCACACATTTATATAGCAGCAGAGGAGGTGTGACCTCATTAAAATGAACGCAAATGCAAATTTAGAAGAAAACACGAGCAACAAAGATAATTAATAAAAAAAAGTAACCCAATTAGAGCAACTCTGTGTAAGCTAGAGGCTTCGGTTTCACGTTATATACATTATTTTTTTGTTTTTGTAAGAAGCTTTTTCGTTCTTCACAGCAAAAGATCTGTTCACCTCCTCTGCTGCTCTTCCTCCAATGTTGTCAGCCCTGTAAATAGGTTCATGTTTATGTTTGGAATTTGAAAATGAAGTAACCCTAACCCTTCCTTATCTTAGTTTTCTCAGACGTTTCAATTTGTTGTATTAAAGACAATGTTACTTTTTTATAAAAAAAATTAATGGCGTTGTTTCCTTCTTTATGGATAGAATAAAATGTTCTTATTGACATACACTGTTATCTGTCTCTGTACATTTGCGAAAAGTGTACGTTTTCTTTCGCATCCAGGTAAGAATCTGCGACATGTTCCTTTACTCACATGCCTCTAACATAAAAAATCAGTACATTTGCCAGTCTTGCCATCCATTGTCGACTTGTCAATAATTTTGACAACCACTAATTGCAAAACTGGATGAAGCCCTGCTGCGCACGCATAAGGTAATACAACATTTGATGGAGAGGAAACAACACTTTTCTTCAGAATGTCAAAAGACCTTGTGAAAAAGGTCCTATGGAAGGTAATAAAAAAAGGAAAACTTTTGTAATGTTGTAACATTATGTTAGTGCGATTCCATATCCTTCTTTTTGGTCCTACCTTTTTCTTAGGATACTAAGAGTTGGGTTTTAGCTTGTACACAGTGTTGGATAGTGCTTGTAAAATTGGTATTGGATAGTAATGAAAAGTGAATATGGATAGTTATCAAAAATGGATGGTGGAGAGTACTCAAAAGTAGTGTATAGAACTCAAACAGTAGGTGTTGGATGGTGATCTAAAAGTTAGTGCAAGATAATTACTAAAACATGTTTGTGTTGGATAATAATCAAAAATGGTGGTGCATAGTGCTCAAAACAAGAGTGTTGTTAATGTAAGTGGTGCACTTGATATTAAATGTGGGGTGCTAATAGTATCTGACTGGCTGTTAGTCACTGTATCTTTAGTGCAGTGTTTCTCAAACTTTTGTCTTGAGGCACACCATAAAATTTTTTTTTAAAATTCATGGCACACCTGAAAAGATTTTAAATCATTTTGTGGTGAAGAACTTTTTTTATTTTTACATATATCTTTAATTTTAAACTGATTGTGAATTATGTGCCGGCTTTCAAAAGCAAATCAGATTGAAGAGAGGGTCTAAAGTTGCCAAACAAACATTTCATTGCCGACTTTAAGAAGCATTTCTCTCTTTTTCGATTTGATTTCAGTCAATGCTGAACATCCAAACTCACAAAATCACGAAGACACAAATGGCAGAATTACTTTGATTGCTTTTGAACTGATTGCGGGATATGCAGGACTTCTTGATTGAGATCCAAAACTCATCCAGGCTCTTTTAGGGAAATGTTGACTGGAATTTTTTTTATCGTTTTCTAAATCAATGAGCTTTTCTTCTTCATCATTTGTAAGATCTGTAGTTTCTTTGTTTCTGAATTGATTGAACACCCATCCATATTCATATTACGAAAGTAATCCAAAAATGACAGAATGGCAGAGATTGCACTTTTATATATGTTACTTTTTAACTTTTGCGACATTGATTTACCATTTAATTTTTCGATATGTTCAAGGTTTCAAAACGCTAGCAATTTTAAATATTTTTAAAAACTCCCACGGCACATTGCTTTAGTGTATGTTTGCTGTTGCTCAAAACAATATGAAAGTTTTAATTTCTTATAGGAGTCTTTCTCAATCTGTAATTTATTTTACTAAAATGTTAAATTTTACATTTATGCATTTAAGAAAATGCAACTTTGAAACTTAGACAATTTTTAGTCCTCTATAAATTCTTATTGTTTATTTTTCTAATTTCCTCCAAAAAGATAAAGTCCTCACTCTTAATTTTTTAAATATGTATATTCTTGCTATAATGGCTACATTTTGATGGGTCATTCTTTTTTAACCTCTGCAAAATTCTGGATTAATTTATAAAATTTTGTATACTTTTAGTCCAAGTCCAAATTTATACATTTTTTCATTCAAGTTTCCAGTTATGTTTGTTAATTTTAGTACAACTTTTGGATGCAATCATTATATTGTTATTATGAGTTGGTTCTGTTGATTATAGCTATTGTATATTTACTGATATCGCTAAAAGAATCTTAGATATAGATAGTGATTTACATATAAATCTCATAAATACTTATATAGCAATTACTCTCCAGGGGATCGCATCACAAAACAACTGAATTTTATGCATAGAATTTCCTCCAGTTTTAAGTATAAGAAAATCTTACACTGTTTGATAGCCAAGATTTGCAAACATATACGACAAAAAAAATTTGGAAACATATTGGGTAAACTTGTCCTTTGTATAGGAGGTAGTTAATTAATTTGTAATAAGGCAAATGCAAGATACCTACATAGGACAGCACAATGCCTTCAAAATTTTGGGGGAAAATTCCTTCACTCATTGGCCATATTTAATTCAATCTAGGAATTATTTCTGATTAAAGAAGGTAGGATGCTTGTGTGTGTGAGAGAATTAGAAATATGGTCAAGCTACAAGTCGATGAACATGCATAACTAACTAGCTGAATGAATGGCTGAGCCATTCTTCTTTTTAAAAAAATGATTATCTAATCACTTCACAACATTTATCTACTTTATATACTTTGAACACATGAAAGTACTTGAGGTCATCAGGTTGCAGATGCCAATAACAAATAATTCCAATGACAAACAAGAAAATTAAAATGGTATGATAAATGTGACCATGCTATTATCCAATTATTTTTATTATTTACAGCCTTCAGGACACATTTTATATTCACTGCAAAAGAAATAATAAAGTATTAATTGGGTTTAAATTTCACTTTTGTTTCAACTTCATGTTCAATTGTTTGCATTGTGAGATCCAAATCCAAGGGAAAAACATCAAAACTGATTAATGCTCTCAAACTCCCTCCCAGTTGTATCAGCTTATCAAATTATAAAAACTTTTACACTGAAAAGTGTGGGACGTGATGTAGACCAATTCCCCAGATCAGAGTTTACCTTGAAATGATATAAGCATACACAAACACACAGAGACATACTTTAAAGATTCTCTTGGCACAAGAATTAATTTCCAATCATTAGATCTGATTACAATTTGTATCCATATTAATAGAAGCACTAATTTTGTAAAATAAAATATTTACTTAAAAATAAATTAAACAAAGAATTAAAATTATTAGATTCATATCTCCAGTCATTAGGATCAGATCCTTATGACAAATAATGAGTCATATCATCTTCCTTTTTATTACATCCGCCATGTTCTACAAATGTTACTTCAACTTTTAAAAATGAAAAAAATTGTGCAATTAATTATAAATTACAAAACTACAATGAAATGTGATACAAGCACACTTACATACATATAAAGGTCAACAGAGCTTCATGTCTACGTTGATTCAGCCTTGGCTATGATTCTTTAAGTCTGTCAGTCTCTGTTGACTTCTAGCAACATCGTTCAAGAACATTTCACCTTATACAAGTGACTGTTTTTAATTGTTTCTAATTAGCTGTTTTGGCCATCACAGCAATTTTTAACAGTCTGAACAGTTTGGAGCTGGATATTTTCATAAAAATAAAATATTACTGAGATGAAGCGAAAATCACTGGAGGTAAAAAATGAAATTCAATAGTCATATTTCTATTAGTAGGTAGATGATGCAATTCAATATTCAGAAACTTTCATGAATTCATTCATTTATGTTTTATACATAGTTTTGAACTTTTACTTTTTGAACAAAAACCTTGTTGGAACCATTAAGCAAAAACGATTGGAGATCAACAAATGTATGTATGTATGTATGTATGTATGTATGTATGTATGTATGTATGTATGTATGTATGTATGTATGTATGTATGTATGTATGTATGTATGTATGTATGTATGTATGTATGTATGTATGTATGTATGTATGTATGTATGTATGTATGTATGTATGTATGTATGTATGTATGCATGCATGCATGCATGCATGCATGCATGCATGCATGCATGCATGTATGTATGTATGTATGTATGTATGTATGTATGTATCGACGGATTGAGGACTTTGGTTAAACACATAATTTTTGTATTCATATATAGATGATATTTAGACCAATACAGCCACTTTTCATTTCAATGCTTTTTTTACACAATTTTTAACTTTCTAAGAAAAAAAAGAAAAAACTTTCTGAGTGCATTTAAGCAAAACCACTTGAGGTAGACAAAATCATGCTTGTTAAGTCATGACATTTTCAATCCCCCCCCCCCATATTTTGAACTTCTGAACTTCAGCTTTTTTGGTCTGCAGTGGTGGTATTTGTATTTATTAAAAGCTGCAAATCTTTGTTTTTTTTATTTTTCTTAATTCTAGTAAAAGGTCTGATGGACCTAAATTCTGAATGGCCTGAACTGAAACAGCTGATATGCTTACCAACAGAATACTTCAAAATACCAAGAATGATTCATTCAAGGCCTCGAATTACAGTACTCCCTATTACGTATTATCTTTCTATATATGTGAATTATTACGTGGCATTAGACATTCTTAATAGTATTATTGGTATTGGATAAGTAACATTGAGAGGATTGATTCATTTATTTAACTAATTATTCATTGGAATTAATGTGCTCTAAATTTTATTTAAAGATAATTTGGATAAATAGATGTGTTCGAAATACTCTGAATTGAATTAAAGACATTTTGAGATTATTTTACTGATTTCATCTGTACTGTTGACACATGAGTACAGCAGTGACATCATTTGGAATAACTTTGGAATTTATTTGGATTACTCAGAACTATTGTAACTGTTATAACATTTTGGATAATACGAGTTCATTCACCATATTGCAAGTTATTTTTTTTAATCATTTCACTTTGTGGTTAAAAGAAATAACATTTTAAATTTTACAAAACTTGTAAGTTTTGCTCTTTCATGTTGCATAGTTTAAGACACTACATTTTTAACACGTGACAACATATATATTACCGTGAAACTTATTTGTTTTAAGAAAACAACTCAGTAGATATCTCCAACGTAGCTTTAGATTAGTGATATCTTAACGATTATTAATTTTTGTAATGTCTAATTGCAAAATAGATGATCACATGATCATGTTTACATACAGAAATCACGTAGCCCCCATATGTTCTTGATATAACTAATTATTTTATTCCAAGTGAAAGTTGTTTACTTGACCCTCAATCAAGACCAAGAACTAAGTCAAAAACAGAAACAAGCGTTTCTATTATTAAGTATTTATGGAAAGATTCAGGTAAAACTGAAATTTCTGGAAAATGTAAAATTCCTTGTAAATAAAATTACTTTCAATTGACTTGTAAAGAAAATAAAAAGATTCCAAAACCAACAAACAATCAAATCAAATGAAACACAAATTAAATCAAATATAAATTAAATCAAATATAAATTAAATCAAATATACATACCAATAGCAATATCGTTTATTTTTTTTAGACCTAATATGAGAAGCCAACAATGTTTATCAAACTCCTTCTTACACTTCGGATGTAATGGATTATAAACCATCTGTGTTCTAAATATTTCATTACGCTTAAGATTTAAATACAGTAAAACTGCATGTGTTATCAATACTTGACAACACTTAAAATTTAAATGCAGTATGGGATATTCATAAATCACACATATATATACAAATAAAATCATAAAATGGTAATCAAAACAATTTTGCCACCAACAACAATATCTGGCCCGAAAATAGAATTAAATTGCTAAAGTCAACATAATTTGTGCGAGAAGGAAATAACTTGAAACAACCGAAGATAATCTGTCAGATGAGTCAAGTTGCACCAACACAAATCAAAGGCATCTAGTAGCTGATGCAGACTAAATAGAAATGAAACACTTCATGAGCATGTAGTAGATACTTTATTAGATGAAAACAATAGAAGAAAATTATTAGGTTACATTTACCCGGTTAAAGTAATAAATGCAAATTTAGATCAAATGAATTCTGATTTGCCTATATGATATAAACAAGAGATATACAAAGGACATTTAAACAGAAATTAAAAGTACTACAACAATATACTTACATTAAAGAACAATTTTTTTTGGCATTTAACAGATTTTTGTGATGTATCCAGCAAAAGTTAAGCAAATTAAATATTCAAGACATGTAATTAGTTTGATCCACAAATGATAACTTACACTATAATGTTGGGAGTGATGCATACACCTTCATAAATTAATCAATAACAGATGCTAGACAATAATGTAACTTGGTCCTGCACATTTCAAGATCCAGCACCTAATCCTACAAAAGCCTAGTTCATCTCTTTTGTTTCAGGTACAGAATGATGAATTTCCCATTTAAAGAAATAATGTAATCTTCTTAACAGGGTCAATATGGACTTTAAGGCTGTGGTTTGTTAGGCTTGGCTTTGGTGGGTATGTGAGAAAGCTTGCCAGTAGCTTCATGTGGATTGGTAGTTCTTCCTCCACCAGTTATACTGGCATACACATATATTATGTATTTAACAATAGTGTTAAACACACAACAACAAACCTTAAGCGTACTAGATCCAACTGGTGAACCCATGTAGGGTTTTGGTACCAAGACCAGTATTCTCTTTTTATGATTGAGAAACCTCAAACATCAAGCCTTTGAAAAGAGGGATAGTCTTGCATACACAGGCATCAAAGGAAGAGGGACATACTACTGGAGAGGACAGAAATCCCTAGGGCTGCCGTCCCCCCCACCCCATAAAAGAAACCACAAACTTCCTCCCTTGGCCTCTCTTGGCAACCCTCTCCCCGAGCAAGACAGCCAATGGGCAGGTCTGAAATTGAGTTGCTTTTTTAACCATTGCTACATATTTTTTAATAGACTTTTGCTGATGTCCCTTGTCAATGGTCATGTTTACATTATCTGCCGGTTTAAATGAGCCAGGAGCACATCTAGGGGACAAGTGTTGCTTGAACCTCTGGGAAGCATTGTAAAGTGCTTAAATGAATCCAGCAACAACATCCTTTTTCAGTATGCTGAAGGAGGCACCTTTGGTGACTAGTGACCTATACTTAAGCTCCAAGGCCTCCAGTATCCTGACTGGAAGGTGGGCACAGGTCAGTGAGGAAATACAAATCTGGGTATGGAAAGCCAGATTACCTATTATGCTGCTTAGTAAACCCTTAGCTGTACAAAATCTTTGAGAAAGCTCCTTAACCATTACCGATTCAGGGGACAAGAGGAGACTTGTGCAGCAGAACAACCTGGAACCTCTTAAAATAGGGAAACTGTTGTGTCCTCCAGGCCTTCCAACTTGAGACAAATACAGGGGTATTAGACAATAAACTTTTGGTGATTGCCTTGTTGATCAACCAAATCTCTTCCTCCTGAACCACCTGTGACTACAACAGGGAGTGGAAAAGGACTGGAAAGGAAAAAGTGCCACCTCAGCCTATTCTGTGCCAAACAGAACTTCTTTGTCCTGCTTTCAATCTTAGCAGGCAGGATGTTGGGCTGAGTGCCACACTGTTTTGTTGAAGACCTGGGAATAGAGAAAACCTTGCATAGTAACTCATCACACAGAGCAAGAGGACTGTCCATTATGTCACATTCATCAGGAGGGTTAAAGTGCTTTAGACCTTGATTTGTTAAGAAACAGAGGCCTTGCTCCTCTCCCTCCTTCTGATCTCCACTTTGTAAGAGGGTGATGTTGGTTCATGAAATGCAACATCAACTTCTCTGGTTTAAACATGGGAGCTTTATTTCTGTCACTGCATAAAAGGGAAAGAATCAGTTTCATATTGGATGAAACCCAAATCCCACAGCTGACCTGTGTCTGGTCAGTAACTGGTTAGACAATTCTAACTCACAGGAAATCCTTCCTGATATCTTATTTACTTGGATTATAACTCTCCTACTCACTCTTTATTCAAAGACCTGTGAGAATGGCAAGGGTGCTGCTATCTCCCTCATGGATGTAAGAGGTTATGCCTCTCTCTCTCCCTCTCTGTGCCATATAGGAGTGGAGAAGGTGCCATTCCACCCTCACATACCATAAGCATCTCCAAAGAAACTGAAACTGATCCAACCCTGTTCTAAGACCTGAGCAATTAATAATGTATTTACTACTTTTATGTGCTTGAATATTCCTGCTATGAGACCTGTGGGAAAATGGCACAGGAAAATTTAGAAAATTTCAACAAAGAGGTGGATGGCCCCATCTTCCTCCAACTGCATGTCAACCTCTTTTCAGCAAGCTCTCTGGCCTCATCAATTTAGCGAAAACAATGAAAACGACCATCTGTCCCTTTACAACTGGTACATGCCCGGTGGGAGGGGTGCATATCCCAAAGGGGGATTTGTTGTGCTCACATTTACACCAGTTTGTCTCGCAGACAATGCTGTTAAAGAAAAACTCTGAAAAAAGAACAATAACCTTGCACAATGAATATGTTAGAACTTTTGTGTGGAACTAGGTGAATACAATTTAAAAGACCAATACTTTACCTGCTCAGTGTTTAGTAGATTTAATATGAATTAAAACAACAATAAAACTGATGTTTTGATCCCATTGATGTCAAATATATTTAACCCTTAATGTGCTATATTGTTTTGCAGTACAAGATCCCTCAGTGATGGAATTATTTCAGAAAAAAAAGAAAGAAAACTGCATAGTTTTTAAATTAAAAGTATTTCAATAAATATACACAATAGATACACAAACCCTATATGAAAAATGATGGTGGATGTATAAACTTTAAGATTAGCATCAAGGCACATGTTTAAGTTTTCTATAAACACTGTGAAAAAGAGTTTTAGCTGCTCAGGTGTGATAGGCTGCCATTTCTTCATGCAACTGTTCTCCTTCAAGTCTGCCCCATGAACTCTCGAGTATTAGTAAAACTTCTTTGCTAAATGCATAGTAAAGTACAACGGAATGCCACAATAAACCAATCAAATATAGTTTTACAAACAGTCATGGCTAGTTGAAGAAAAAGGATGCATACATTGTTGCTTACCTGGAAAACGACTTAAGTTGCAACAAGCACTACAAGACACTGACCGACAGCGCAACTAATGTAGTGACTCACACTTTAAGGGTTAATTCTGAGTACAGAAGATAAAAGAAAAGTGAAAAACATGCAACGTAATATAATTCGACTAAAACAGAATATCGTATTTTCGCGTATATAAGACGCGTCTTACACAACATTTTACACACCACGCAAAAGTGATGCGTCTTATATATGGGTGTGTCTTATGTAAAATATTTTTACACAAATCGTCAAAACCCGCGTCTTATATACGGGTATATGCGCGAAAATACGGTACGTATTTTTTTAACACGAACGACCGGTACAGTGTGTGATATTGAATGACGATTTTTGCGGTCGATATTCACGTTTCACGATTTTCATTCCTAGTTGTAAAAACAGTTGGGTAAGTGTTCAGTAATTACCACGTGTACCACTCTAATGCAGGCCACTTCAAATTTAAAATCCTGTCGTTTCAATGTTTTGTATACCGCAGTTATTGCAGATCTACGTTTAGTCGGAGTAAATGTTTTAAATTTAAATAATATAGTATGTTTAAATAGTTTTGTTTATTGTTATTAATTATCACAGCAAAAACTACGGTGGCTATATTACCTATACATCCGGTTGGGTTCAAAGATACTTACCGGTAAATTTTTAGTATCTTTGGTGGGTGCGTTCGAAAACAAGACAAGACTAAATAGTTCGAAAACAAGACAAGAATTTGTTCAATATTGGACTTAAATATGAAAATCAGTAATACCATATATTTAAAATTTTCGCTTCGGCATCTTGACAATTTTATAAATTTTAAAAATGCAAATTGATCTCTCACTTATATATACCGGTAACAAGATACTATTCCCACGTTTATATATGCTAACCACATACATCAGGCATTTATTTTTCTATGTACGGTACTAATCACACTCGCTGAAGACTTGGCCTCCTAGCAGATCAATGAAGCCGTCTTTACATCTGGCGTTTATTGTTCTAGAATCTAGAAACCAGGTACCGGTACTCAACCCATCCGCTATTGGCCCGGCGGCAGATAAGAATAAACAATAATCGTTGCGGTCCTGCCTCAGACAATTCTTTGATCTAAACTAAAAATGTTACAGAATTAATTGATTTATGTACATGTACTTGAACAGTTGTAACAGAGTATTGTTTGTTTCACTTTCTTCGCGTAAATGTATATCTGAGGCATCTAATAATGATAAAGAAAAGAATCCCGAAATAAAATGTTCACCAATTACCGGTATGTGTAGAAAGCCTGTTGCTCAACCTACTAATAAAAGGGCAGCTGTTTTGTTAACTGAGAATATATTCACATTCGTTTTATTGCCCTTCTTTGTCTTTTGTATCGGCGAGAAAATATCATGATTTACCGGTATATATTTGTTCAGTTGTCATTACAATATATACTTCTATTCATTAACCGCTGGACATCGTCGTTAATGCGAACTACTGATTACGTCAGTCGGTGTAACAAATAAACGCGCGTATTTGAAAATGAGTTCAGAAGCCATTTAAGTTTATTTATCTACCGGTAGTAAAAATAATATCTCAACGCGAAGACCACAGACCAGTTGGCAATTAAATACACGTTTTGTTCTCTCTCTCTCTCTCTCTCTCTCTCTCTCTCTCTCTCTCTCTCTCTCTCTCTCTCTCTCTCTCTCTCTCTCTCTCTCTCTCTCTCTCTCTCTCTCATAATAACAACATATTTTTAAAACGTTGAGAAGAATGAGACCGATTTTGTAAATTAGTACATTGAAAAAAATAATTATTTTTTCGTGCACGAATAATAACATGAAATACGGTACATCCGACGGGTGATGAAACATTGGACAAATTTTCATTTATGATAAAGGAAAGGAAACCACTGGATATAAATTGCTCAGTGCGGCAGATGGCAGGCCGCGTGCGTCTTATGTAATTTTGTTTTACACAAATCGAGAAAACCCGCGTCTTATATATGGGTGCGTCTTATGTAAAATATTTTTACACAAAGCGTCAAAACCCGCGTCTTATATACGGGTGCGTCTTATATTTGGGTGCGTCATATATGCGCGAAAATACGGTACTACCCTTTAAAGACTATATTTGATTTAAGAGTGTGCGAACAACTGAGCACACAAATGAATATGAATGTTGGTGTGCTTCAAATGAAACTCAGTATAAATGATTGAGAATAGGTTGTAAATTTGGGTATTTGTATCTCAACGAATCTGAGTGAAATGATGAAATAACTATTAGAGTAAGGATAGGGAGATTAAATACCAACCTGAAGTCCAAAAAATGAATTTTAAGTCGCAACAAAAATGTTAACCCTAACACTGGAGGGAGTGTAATCTAGAAAACAAAATTATGAATAAACATAGCCTAAACTGTTGAACAACTCTCCAGAGAGCAAATCTAACTAAACATGTAGATATCTGTAAAAAGAATGAAGTCTACTGGACATGCACCAGGTCAAAAGACCATCTTCCAAAATCTTCTGTAAGTCACCCTATTGGAAGATCATTTCTCATCATATGGACAAATGTAATTTCCATCCCAGAAAGGTAAGCTGTCCAATAGATAATTTACTGATATCAAATAGTACATTATATGCATGGCCTTTATTTAGGCAATAAACACAGTTCAGTTAATGTTCAAAATGACAATTGCTTCATCAGATTTAAAAATGGTGTGACCTATGACTTTTTCACTCCTCAATCTATAGGTTTCATTACTACTATAAAATTAAGGATCAAGGAACTTACTCTAGAGCAAAGTTATTCTGCAAAATCTATAAACCATAACAAACTCGACCTTTAACAAATGTTTCAACGAAAAGTAATAGACTGGATATAATGTTGTGAAATACCGCTGTGATATCTGCAAACCAGTGTCAACATTATGATTACGCCCCATAAATGTCATGAACTGATAATAAGCACGTGCAACATTATTTTGATCAAAATCAGCAAAACTTCTTCAAAAGGTTCTTGACGTCCATTTATACTCAAAGGAGCTTCAGAAACTCCAAGTGTGTCAAATACCATTGGATTTCGTTGCTGTGAATCTATTCTAGCATTTTCATGAAAAGCAATAAATATATGCCATGATGCAGACACTCCTTGCTGTGATGCTATCTGCCGTGTGAATAACCCAGCCGCATTACTTTGAATGCTATCTGAAGTCATTGTCAACCACGATAACAATAATGTACCACCTTAATTCATAAAAGCAAGTAGTTTGTCTTCGTCAGCAAACCAGCATCCATAGTGACAGTTTTGTTAGTATTATTTTACCAGCATCAACTGCGTTGGGTAGCCTGTTTGTATCATTGTCAGTGGGTTTCTTACAAGTGCCACAGTGTGTTTAGCTCCAAATATAACTTTTCTAACATTTCTACAAAATCCAAATATATGTGATAATGGAATCACACGTGAAAAATTTTCTTCTCCATTAAACCATTGATCTACGTGCAGCAAATTCTAAGATGAAATTTCGTTCATCGATGCACTGCTTCCCTCACTGCATTTAGTCTTGCGTTGCTACTTTCGGGGTGATCAGTGATATCTTTACAAACATCATTGATGGACCAGCTTACCTCAAGTAATCATCGCTGTATCTTGCCAGACCCAACATTGTCGTAGCAATATCAACATTTTCGAGACAAGATACAATTTTTCCCCCGTCAATCATGTACATAGCACTGTTGAATAATGCAATGACACCATTATTAATAAAACCAGGTCTATCTAAAAGTATGTATGCTTTCGAAAGTCTATTTTCTACTTCAATAAACGCTTCAGCAGGTAAAAATTATTTGTTTGTATCTTGAACTTGTAATTTGGTTTGACCACTCTGATTCAGTAGAATAATAATGATAATAGAGTATAGATTCATCTGTAAGAACCCGTGTGTCTATATCAAATGCTGGATCAGATACACGTTTGAACATTGTTATTATAATTATTATCGTCTAACAGGAAGACCACTTGCTGCTATTAAACTTGCTGTTATATGTTTTCTTTTTCTTTTTTTCTGACTGGGGTATTTTAGCCAACTCTGTTAGCTTTTGATTTGCAGCTTGAATTATTATTTTACTGATATTTGCAGGCATAACTTCAGTGCTGGGTAATTTTACTGGCTGTTTTTCGTATTAATTGCACTAGTCTATCCTTGATTGCCGAGACCGCTTTACTATCAACATCACCAATATCTTTATCACGAACGTCAATGCCTTTCATTACCAGTTGTTTTGCAATGGATATTGCTTTTAGTGCTATTCTCTTAAATAAACCTTGAAAAACATCCTTTCCATCTCCACAAATCACTTTGTACGTTGGCAATCGTTAGTTTACTATCCTAACTATTACATGCCCACAATGAGCATTGTGTTTAATCATTTTTTAAGTTACATGTTAATTGTTTCTAGTTCCTGTAATAAAATCATCGACAATTCTTTTAATGAGAGAATGATAAGCATTATGATCCATAAACAATTTTAAGCAAATATGAGCCATTTTATTAATCATATCTGGAGAATTGTTTCTTGCGCGTTTTTCTCCGATCATAACTTCTAGTTGGTCAACATCAGCAAGAACACTGTCAGGACATGTAATAAGGCCGCTTCCTGTTTTTAGACCAAAATATTTATCATAAGCTTCATAGATTACTTCTTTTGCTGTAGATTCTCGTTTTTCCTCAGTTGTTATTTGGACTGGTTGCTTTGATTGTTGGTTTTATTTTTGTTGTGGTTGTTGTCGTTTATGTGGTCTTTGTAAACTGTCAAGATGTTTATTTATTCTATCAATAAATTCAATATATTCTGGATCATCATTTTTGAAAATAAAGGTTTCATATTATACTTTATAAATCATATTGTACCAGGTTCCATGACTTACATATTTAGTAGGGTACACAGGTTTGAATAGCGGAGAACTCGCCCCAGGGAGAACTCGCCCTGGGAGAACTTGCCCCATGGAGAACTCGCCCTGGGAGAACTCATCCCAGGTGTCAGGAGAAGTCGCCCCATAGTGGTTGGAGAACTCGCCCCACTTTACCTGGAGAACTCGCCCCACTTTGCCTGGAGAACTCGCCCCAAGGATAATATATAATAATTCTTAGATTTCGCCACATGTTTGTCAAGGCTTTATTTATTGTTGTTTTTTTTCAACTTAGTAACTTATTAAATCTATAAAATTTGCAATTTTTTAAATTTTCCATTTGATCAACTCCGCTTCTGTACTTAACAAAAAATAAGTGTTCTGTCCCTTTCCCTCTGCTCTTCAAATCATTAGATGCGTTTTATTTGGACAAATAAGAGAGGATGTAAGCATGATGGGATGTCTCCAGTTTTAGATATAAAATGGTTCCAACATAATAATCTACCTAAGTCATCCTGAGATGACGTTATGACATTGACTTTTATAACCCGAAATCGACTGAATTGGAGCGGACCGTCAATAAGCCAAAGTGTTATGTTATTATGTCTCTAACTGAACAATTTAATCTGATTTTTCATTGAGATTTGCTAACTATTAACAAATGATACTTAAACTAAATTTAAAAAAAAAAAACATTATTGATGCCTACTCAAGAAATGCGGTCGCTATCGCAATAATCATCATGATTAATGCGTAGAATTCGGACGGTTTCTGAAAGATCAGTTGTACTACATCAATTAGTTTATTAATTCTTCTTTGTCAGTGTTCGTAATTTTATTATTTCTCAATAATAACACACTATTTCAATTTAAAAGAGAACTTTAAAAACTATTTCGCTACTAAATTACGAATATAAAATAAACAAAATTACATTATTTATTAATATGTAATAACACAATGATCACGCGTACTAGACCAAAATTTATTAATGAGGCACAAATCAATGTCGTCGACTCGTTAACTCATTATATACGTTTCTGTCCTTAATGCATACATTTTTGCTGTATCAAACAATATACGTCTATCATTCCAAAAAAGGTACTGATACAAAGGTAACCCTTTTTATGCACAGCGGTGGGTTTTTTTTGTGTGTGTGGAAAACCTTGGGCTTTGTGAGTACAAAAAGCGCTGAAATTTGACTTGTACGTTTATTATAAATAATACAACCCAATAAATGGTTATTGTTGATGCATATAATTTTTAATATGGATAACTTACGTTACTTTGTCCTAATAATAGGAAATCAAAATGATGGGATTTAATAAACCCTTCGGAAATGTAATCATGTTTCATATGTCTGAAAATTAAATATTGATAAATCTGTCAAGTAATATTTCGACTAATTTTAGTATAAATAATGCTTAATAATATGTATGTTACCAATACATACGTGAGAAAGATATACCACAATACGGAACACTTGATGATAGCCGGCCAAGTTAGCATGACAAAAGGTGTCATGCCGCCATATTTCATTTCTCAGTATAAAATAAAAACATCAAGTACAACGAGGACAAGCCACTAAAGTTATATTATATTCTTTGTACTAAACACCACATATTCGTGGATATTCTTTTAGCGATAATTGATTTATTTTTGTAAAGTGTTTTTACGCTGGTAAATTGATAAATTTATTTGATAAATTTAGGAGACTAAAAGTTATTAATTATACGACGTAGATTAGATAATGAAGGATTCGATTGTATTGTGAAAGGAATTTCATCTCTCTCTCTATTGTACATACTGCTTTGTTTAAAGCCAAATGTTGAGTAATATTACGGGCTTTGTTCAGCGCAGAATCAAGAATATTCCACATATTGGTGGATATTAATTTCCTTGATATGAATAATTGCAGAGATAGTGTTATCAATATTTTATATCACATTTACATCTGAAAATGAAACATGCGTACTAGATGCAGTATAAGTACATTTTATTGTCGGGTAAAATTGATTTAGGCGATCAATAAAATTTTACATTTCTTCGGTTGACTGCTTCCAGATATAAATATGTCATCGAAAAATCTGAACCAAAGAGATGAATTAAACTTTTTGTTTTGAAGAAAGTCCTTTTCAAATTTACCCATGAAAGGAAAGCGTATGAAGGAGCCATATTAATACACATTGCCGTACCAATTATGTATATGTATTTCGTATTATTACATTGAAAATAATTATTTTCCAAGATAAGTTTTAATATTATAAAAATATCTTCACAAGATAGTTGGCTATTATTAGGATTGTAATCAAGAAAATTTGAATACGCGTCAATATCAACTGCATGCGGAAAGTTGGTATATAGTGATGTTACATCTACTAATACCAGGATTGAAATCCTACCTGTGGAATAGACTTCAACTTTTTAATGAAAGTTGTTGTATCATTATGAGTTTTGGGAAACATCTAGAATTGAAGTGTACGCATGTTAAGAGAGAAAGTATCAAATTCCTCATATACGGAATTATTTATTTTACCATCTCAGTAATGCATGTTGATTTTTTAAAATTTAATTTCCATTGACGGATCTTCGCCAATATGTTTGTAGTCGTTTACATCATTTAATTGACGTTCAACTTATTTAAAATAATCTTGTTGATTCATAATAATATTAGTGTTTGACTAATCATCATTTGTAATCACTATACTGTCGTCATTCATTACAAGTTACCGATAAATCATCAAAGTGTCTATTCCCAAACATAGCACATAACAAGCACTTCAATACCAACACTATACTGTCGTCATTCATTATATTATATACAAACTCAATTTCGTCTTAGAAATATTACTATAATATTGTTTTTTTTTTGTGATCGAGTTTAAATAAAAATCTAAATATGAATCACGTAAAAGATGTTTTAATTCTGCTATAAAAAGGTTATCTGGGATATGGGGCGACTTCTCCAACCACTCTGGGGCGACTTCTCCTGATACGTTGGGGCGAGTTCTCCCAGGTCGAGTTCTCCATGGGGCGAGTTCTCCCAGGGCGAGTTCTCCCTGGGGCGAGTTCTCTGCATACCCACAGGTTTCCGAAATACTTTTCTGTTATCATAACTGTGCATGGCAAGTGCAGGTAATCTTGCTGCTTCAATATTTTTATTTTAGGAAATATTCATCTCGGAAAATTTATCATTTGATTTACCGGTAGTTCTAATTCCTGCTTGTTTTTGTTCTGGTTCTTTTACAACAGCATCTTCAAGTTCTTCTTCAAGTTGAGAAGCAGGTGAAGGTTGAGCAGCAGCTATTTCAGTTGGAAGATCTCTTAAAACGTCTTTCGCCTGTTTGGCTCTTCTTGCTGCTCAGCAGTTTGTCTTAATGGTGGAAGAAGACGTTCAGTAACATTCGTAACAGGTTTAAAAAACAATTTCTTTATCATCTGCATATTCAATGTGTGCTTATTGTTCTTGCAGTTGTTGTTTGAGTGTCACAAACAGGCAGACAGATATCTTCTAGTTGCTTCTAATATTTCTCGAGATAATCTACTAGTACATGATTTCATTATTGATATAATAATGATTTAATTACTCACACATTTATATAGCAGCAGAGGAGGTGCGACATAAAAAAAAAATGAACGCACGTGCAAATTTAGAAGAAAACACGAGCAACAAAGATAATTAATACAAAAATGTAACCCAATCAGAGCAACTCTGGGTAAGATAGAGGCTTCGGTTTGACGTTAATTACTTTTTTGTTTTTAGTTTTTGTTAGAAGCTTTTTTATTCTTCAAAACTGATGTTACAGCAAAAGATCTGTTCACCTCCTCTGCTCCTCTTCCTCCAGTGTTGTCAGCCCTGTACATAGGTTCATGTTTATGTTTGGTATTTATAAATGAAGTAACCCTAATCCTTCCTCATCTTTGTTTTCTCAGACGTTTCAAATTGTATAAAAGAAAATGTTACGTTTTTATATAAAAATTAATGGCATTGTTTCCTTCTTAATGGATAGAAGAAAAAGTTTGTTTTGACAAACTGTGTTATCTGTCTCTTTACATTTGTGAAAAGTGTACGTTTTCTTTCGCATCCAGGTAAGAATCTGCGACATGTTCCTTTACTCACATGCCTCTAGCATGAAAATCAGTACATTTGCCATTCTTGCAATCCATTGTCGACTTGTCAATAATTATGACAACCACTGATTGCAAAACTGGATAAGCCTGCTGCACATGCATAAGGTAATACATCATTTGATGGAGAGGAAACAACCTTTTTCTACAGGATGTCAAAAGACCTTGTGAAAAAGGTCCTATGGAAGGTAATAAAAAAAGGAAAACTTTTGTAATGTTGTAACATTATGTTAGTGCGATTCCATATCCTTCTTTTTGGTCCTACCTTTTTCTTAGGATACTAAGAGTTGGGTTTTAGCTTGTACACAGTGTTGGATAGTGCTTGTAAAATTGGTATTGGATAGTAATGAAAAGTGAATATGGATAGTTATCAAAAATGGATGGTGGAGAGTACTCAAAAGTAGTGTATAGAACTCAAACAGTAGGTGTTGGATGGTGATCTAAAAGTTAGTGCAAGATAATTACTAAAACATGTTTGTGTTGGATAATAATCAAAAATGGTGGTGCATAGTGCTCAAAACAAGAGTGTTGTTAATGTAACTTTTTTGTCTTGAGGCACACCAAAAAGATCTTAAAAAAATTCATGGCACACCTGAAAAGATTTTAAATCATTTTTACATATATCTTTAATTTTAAACTGAATGTGAAGGATGTGCCGGCTTTCAAAAGTAAATCAGATTGAAGCGAGGCTCCGAGTCGAAAAACAAGCGTGCATTTCATTGTCGACCACAAGAAGTATTTCTCTCTTTTTCGATTTGATTTCAGTCAATGCTGAAAATCCAAACTCACAAAATCATGAAGACACAAATGGCAGAATTACACTGATTGCTTTTGATTGCAGGATATGCAGGACTTATTGATTGAGATCCAAAACTCATCCAGGCTCTTTTAGGGAAATGTTGACTGGAATTTTTTTGTTTTCGTTTTCTAAATCAATGAGATTTTCTTCTTCATCATTTGTAAGATTTGTAGTTTCTATGTTTCTGAATTGATTGATCACCCATCCATATTATTACGAAAGTAACATATAAATGACAGAATGTCAGAGATTGCGCTTTTATATATGTTACTTTTTAACTTTTGCTACATTGATTTACCATTTAATTTTTCGATATGTTCAAGGTTTCAAAACGCTAGCAATTTTAAATATTTTTAAAAACTCCCACGGCACATTGCTTTAGTGTGTATGTTTGCTGTTGCTCAAAACAGTATGAAAGTTTTAATTTCTTATAGGAGTCTTTCTCAATTTGTAATTTCTTTTACTAAAATGTTAAATTTTACATTTATGCATTTAAGAAAATGCAACTTTTAAACTTAGACATAGACATTTTTTAGATTTTATAATCTTTTTATTTTCTTTACATGTCAATGTATTGTAATTTTGTTTACAAAGAATTTTATATTTTACAGAAAATCCAGTTAAATACCTGTTCCATTTCTTTCATTCTAAACTGATATTCCCTCTCTTCCTTCTCTCTTTGCATTTGCATCTCTCATTCTTCCTTTTGCATTTGTTCTTTTTGTGACTGCATTTTCTTCCATATCTCACTGCATTTGCATGTTTTTTTTTCTCTCTCTTCTTTCTCAAATTGTAACTTTATTTGTTCTTTTTGTAATAACAGTTGTTTTTCTTTTCTTTTAAAACTGTAACATCATTTGTATTTGTTTCTCTCTTTCTTCTTTCTAAAATTCCAGCTTCCTCAACTCCAATTCCTTCTTGAGTTTGAATTCTAATTCATTTACTTTCATGTCAGAGTCTGATACAGACTTACATCGAAACCAAAGCACTTTTATCCAAAACATTCTTTTCTACCAAACACTGAACCAAAATGTTTCTTATTTCTTGTTTCGTTAAGGAAGCTTTTACCTCAGAAATATCGTATTTTCTGGCAAGTTGAATCATTTCATCTTTTTTGAAAAGATCTAATTGTTCCTGGGTAGGATTCAAAAAAAAGATTTATACTTTTGATGACATTTTAGAGAAAAAAAATTTCAAAAACAAGGAGAATTCAAATTTTAAAAAAAAAATCTAAAATATTCTAGCCAAAATAAAAAAAATGTCCTGGACGAGCACCCAATTCTTATGTTACGTGTTTAATCTCGAATAAACAGTAACAAAAGAAAGAGTGAAAACAACAAGCTTGGAAAATATAACAAATAATTTATTTCCCTGGAAAAATTCTGTAAATTATATGAACTTTTTTAAGTCCTAATAATGAAATGTTTTAACGATTCCAAGTTTGAGTCCCCACAAAGAATCCAAGATGGAAGGTGATGATGTATGCTGTAACCTGTACTGTGCTTAAGTGTACAGTTCCTTGTAGAAATATCATAATTAATCCTCCAGTTTTGGAAATCCAAATAAAATTTAAGAAAAGTCTTTGTTCAAGAATTCTGCATGAACTCAAAATATTTCCAGAGAAACAAATTAATCTTTAAGAATCTGAATTTGTTTAAAAAAATGATAACTTACACTGTAATGTAGGGAGTGATGCATACACCTTCACAAATTAATAACAGATGCTAGACAATAATGTAACTTCGTCCTGCACTTTTGAAGATCCAGTGCCTAATCCTACAAAAGCCTAGTTCATCTCTTTTGTTTCAGGTACAGAATGATGAATTCCCCATTTAAAGAAATAATGTAATCTTCTTAATAGGGTCAATATGGACTTTATGGGATTCCAGGCTGTGGTTTGTTAGGCTTGGCTTTAGTGGATATGTGAGAAAGCTTGCCAGTAGCTTCATGTGGATTGGTAGTTCTTCCTCCACCAGTTATACTGGCATACACATATATTATGAATTTAACAATGGTGTTAAACCCACAATAACAAACCTTAAGCGTACTAGGTCCAACTGGTGAACCCATGTGGGGTTTTGGTACCAAGACCAGTATTCTCTTTTCATGATTGAGAAAACTCACATATCAAGCCTTTGAAAGAGGGATAGTCTAGCATACACAGGCATCAAAGGAAGAGGGACATACCACTGGAGAAGACAGAAATCCCTAGGGCTGCCATCTCCCCCACCCCATAAAAGAAACCATAAACTTCCTCCCTTGGCCTCTCTTGGCAACCCTCTCCCCGAGCAAGACAACCAATGGGCAAGTCTGAAATTGAGTTGCTTTTATAACCATTGCTACATGTTTTTTTAGACTTTTGCTGATGTCCCTTGTCAATGGTCATGTTTACATTCTCTGCCGGTTTAAACGAGCCAGGAGCACATCTATGGGACAGGTGTTGCTTGAACCTCTGGGAAGCATTGTAAAGTGCTTAAATGCATCCAGCAACAACATCCTTTTTCAGTATGCTGAAGGAGGCACATTAGGTGACTAGTGACCTATACTTAAGCTCTAAGGCCTCCAGTATCCCGACTGGAAGGTGGGCACAGGTCAGTGAGGAAATACAAATCTGGGTATGGGAGGCCAGATTACCTATTATGCTGCCTAGTAAACCCTTAGCTGTACAAAATCTTTGAGAAAGCTCCTGATCCATAAACGATTCTGGGGACAAGAGGAGATCTGTGCAACAGAACAACCTGGAGACTTAAAATGGGGAAACTTTTGTGTCCTCCAGGCCTTCGGACTTGAGACAATTACAGGGGTATTAGACAATAAACTTTTGGCGATTGCCTTGTTGATCAACCAAATCTCTTCCTCCTGAACCACCTGTGACTAAAACAGGGAGTGGAAAAGGACTGGAAAGAAAAGAGTGCCACCTCAGCTTATTCTGTGCCAAACAGAAATCTTTGTCCTGCTTGCAATCTTAGTAGGCTGGATGCTTGGCTGAGTGCCACACTGTTTTGTTGAAGACCTGGGAGTAAAGATAACCTTGCACAGTAACTCATCACACAGAGCAAGATGACTGTCCATTGTGTCACATTCAGCACGAGGGTTAGAGTGTTTTAGACCTTGATTTGTTAAGAAACAATGGCCTTGCTCCTCTCCCTCCTTCTAATCTCCACTTTGTAAGAGGGTCATGTTGGTCCATGAAATGCAACATCAACTTCTCTGGTTTAAACATGGGAGCTTTATTTCTGTCACTGCATAAAAGGGAAAGAATCAGTTTCATGTTGGATGAAACCCAAATCCCACAGCTGACCTGTGCCTGGTCAGTAACTGGTTAGACAATTCTATCTCACAGGAAATCCTTCCTGATATCTTATTTATTTGGATCATAACTCTCCTACTCACTCTTTATTCAAAGCCCTGTGAGAATGGCAAGAGTGCTGCTATCTCTCTCATGGATGTAAGAGGTTATGCCTCTCTCTCTCCCTCTATGTGCCATATAGGAGTGGAGAAGGTGCCATTCCACCCTCACATACCTTAAGCATCTCCAAAGAAACTGAAACCGATCCAACCCTGCTCTAAGACCTGATCAATTAATACTGTATTTACTACTTCTATGTGCTTGAATATTCCTGCTATGAGACCTGTGGGAAAATGGAACAGGAAAATTTAGAAAATTTCAACAAAGAGGTGGATGGCCCCATCTTCCTCCAACTGCATGTCAACCTCTTTTCAGCAAGCTCTCTGGCCTCATCAATTTAGCGAAAACAATGAAAACGACCATCTGACCCTTTACAACTGGTACATGCCAGGTGGTAGGGATGCATATCCCAAAGGGGGATTTGTTGTGCTCATATTTACACCAGTTTGTCTCGCAGACATTGCTGTTAAGGAAAAACTCTGAAAAAAGAACAATAACCTTGCACAATGAATGTCAGAACTTTTGTGTGGAACTAGGTGAATACAATTTAAAAGACCAATACTTTACCTGCTCAGTGTTTAGTCTCTATTTAATATGAATTAAAACAACAATAAAACTGATGTTTTGATACCACTGATGTCAAATATATTTAACCCTTAATTTGCTATACAAGATCCCTCAGTGCTGAATTGTTTCAGAAAAAAAAAGAAAGAAAACTGCACAGTTTTTAAATTGCATGAATTTCAATAAATATACACAATAGATACACAAACCCTATATGAAAAATGATGGTGGATGTATAAACTTTAAGATTAGCATCAAGGCATATGTTTAAGTTTAACATATTTGCATGCAGAGGTGCAAATACAGGTAAAATGACAAGTTACAATTGTATTTCATCTGTATTTGTTTGTTTTTTAATGGACAAGTTCAAATGTATCTAAGAACTATTATATTATTTAGTAGTGTACATGTAATGTCTGTCACAATATTATATCTAAATTTTGAAAACCACACATAAAGAAAAGGTAACAGTTTTGTAAACATCCACTCCATGAATGTCAGAGGTACGTTTAGGCCACCAGAGTCAGTAATAAATGTTAATGAAAATTTTTCATTTGTTATTTATTCGAATATCATCAAATTATTCATTTTTTTTTCAATATTTGGGCTCATCTTATGTAAAGGGTCACCTTGAATGTTCTCATTGTCTGCCAGGTATAAATTGCTTCGAATAGCTAGAAATCTATCCCATACTCATTTTTTTGCTCAAGTATGAGGTTCATATCACATCATCAGTAGCCCAGTAGGAATCAATATCAGAATTTTGTACCAAACCCATTGCTATAAACAATGTGAAAAAGAGTTTTAGCTGCTCAGGTGTGATATCCTGCCATTTCTTCATGCAACTGTTCTCCTTCAAGTCTGCCCCATGAACTCTCGAGTATTTGTAAAACTTCTTCACTAAATGCATAGTAAGGTACAACAGAATGCCACAATAAACCAATCAAATATAGTTTTACAAACAATCATGGCTAGCTGAAGTAAAAGGATGCATACATTGTTGCTTACCTAGAAAACGACTTAAGTTGCAACAAGCACTACGAGACATTGACCGACAGCGCAACTAATGTAGTGACTCACACATTAAGGGTTAATTTTGAGTACAGAAGATAAAAGAAAAGTGAAAAACATGCAAGGTAATATAATTCGACTGAAACAGAATACTACCCTTTAAAGACTATATTGGATTTAAGTGTGTGCGAACAACTGAGCACACAAATGAATATGAATGTTAGTGTGCTTCAAATGAAACTCAGTATAAATGATTGAGAATAGGTTGTAAATTTGGGTATTTGTATCTCAACGAATCTAAGTGAAATGATGAAATAAACTATTAGAGTAAGGATAGGGAGATTAAACACCAGCCTGAAGTCCAAAAAATGAATTTTAAATCACAACAAAAATGTTAACCCTCACTGGGGAGTGTAATCTAGGAAACAAAATTATGAATAAACATAGCCTAAACTGTTGAACAACACTCCAGATTTGACTAAACATGTTAATATCTGTAAAAAGAATGAAGTCTACTGGGCATGCACCAGGTCAAAAGACCATCTTCCAAAATCTTCTGTAAGTCACCCTATTGGAAGATCATTTTTCATCATATGGACAAATGCAATTTCCATCCCAGAAAGGTAAGCTGTCCAATAGATAATTTACTGATATCAAATTGTACATTATATGCATGGCCTTTATTTAGGCAATAAACACAGTTCAGTTAATGTTCAAAATGACAAATGTTTCATCAGACTTAAAAATGGTGTGACCAGGACTTTTTCACTCCTCAATCTATAGGTTTCATTACTACTATAAATGTAAGCCATCCACTAACTTTGATCAAAGAACTTACTCTAGAGCAAAGTTATTCTGCAAAATCTATTATTTAAAAACCATAACAAACTAGACCTTTAACACACCCAAATCAGTAGGTCTCTTATATACATCAACAGCCAGATCTCCATAACTTTGATCATGATGCATGAACTAGAATTAAAATCATGATGTCAAAAAACATTTTTTTTCTTTCACCCAGATGTTTTGCCTTTGGTACCAAACGCAAAAGCTTTTTCATTAAACCATGTGCAAGCCCATCCATTAAGTTTGGTAAGTGATAAAGAAATAACATCATTGTTCAGAAACCTTTTTTCGGTATCTTGACCTTTTATCTTCCAATCCAAGAGCCAACAGCTTTTTTCCTCAAGTGCAGTCCATAAACTTCAGTAACTGGATGACGGGGAACTTAAGCTATTGTGCAGAAATCACTTCTCTTTTTTAAATCAAGTTGGCGTTGACCTTTAAGACCAACAATGGATGAGGATCTTCCTTATCCCAAGTGGAAGCAAAGTTTGGCTCCTGTTCACGATGATATTCTGCTTCTTCTGCATGCACTTCAGCATTTTGCTTTCGGTTACGTCGATCTTAAATTCAGAAAAACAGGGATGTTTAAATTCCTTTTTATAATCATTTATACTGCTGTGGAATAGTAAATGCATATGATAATTCTGATGTTTCTGGGGCAAACTGGGCTGATCATATTAGGAAAGAATTTTACTAATGGGAATAAAATTTACAGGTGACATTGCAATCTAGTATTTTGCATTCTGTTGAATTTATTGCTCACTGGGGATAGGGGTATGTATTTGGCCAAAAATGTCCAGCACATGCCCAATAAAAATCAATAAAAATATCTTCAATCACAGTATCTTGATGTATTATAACTTATCAACTCAGCAATCCAAGCACGCAATTGTATTATTAGGTACTAAGGTAAGGTAAGTAGAGACAAACAGGCCTCAAAAGATGATTATGTTGTAACACTGTACATGAAACAACTGGATTCAAACAGATTTACCACTATGGTGGACAAAGTGGTCAGAGCATCCACCATGGATGCAAGAGGTCACATGTTTGAACCCAGACTAAGTCAGATCAGAGACTTATAAAAATGGTACTTAATCTAGCAGCTACCTTGTTTGGTACTCAGCATTGATTGGTCAATGATAGGACTCAGGTCGGCCTGGTGTCAGCTTAATGTGACTGGGTGGGACATCATGCTACATGCCTGCAGCATGATGCTCCAGTGCTAGACATCACTATAAACCACCACACTGCACACATTGTAGCAATATATGACTGAAATGTTATTTAAAGCTATGTTAAAAATATTCCAAATAAAAATCCACATTCTAGTTATCATGCATGGTGTCATCAATAATTGAAACAATCAACAAATCAGCCTCAGAACTAACCACAAATATACAATATACAATAACAATATTAACTATGGAGGTTAGAATATAAATTAAAACATGATGTCCAGCTGTAAAAGAGACTGCTCACCTAGCTTACATCTATGCAGAGTTCAAATATTAGAGCACTTGGCACGATATATACCAGTAGTTTGCGTCATTCAAAATTCTACTGACTGTTATTTGACACTTATGAAGTTTTACATGTACTATTTTTACTATCTTCAACCATATTATCGACAGTTGATCTGCATTATAATATAACAGATTAAAAACCTTCCACCAGGATGCATTTTATGTAAAATATTTTTCTATTTTAAGTAACAGAAGCTACAATGTGTGTTGACATTGGGTAAAAAGCATGTCTTGGTATGACCATTCACTCTGAATTAGAAACGATAGCAAGATTGATGCCATTTTCATTTATAACCATTAGGATGGCCATTCATCCAGTTTTAAACTTCACAGTCTGGTTTTCAGCTGGCCTGTTCTTCTCTTAATGTGATAATTTTTTCCTGAGTTACATTGGTGGCTATACTAATGAAAAACCTAATATTATAAGAAGTCTTAAGGTAGAAACACATGACAATCCGATTTTCCATTCAGAAGGAGTAGTGTTAATAAGATTTTCAAGATGGCTGCTGGGTGGCCATATTGGATATCAAATTGGCAATATTTGCCTTTATGACAAACTGGAAAACAAGTAGTCCTTTAGCAAAGATGTCATATTGATATGATCATCCATGCAGGAGTATCAATAACAAAATGTTCATGATGGTCTCCTTGGCAGCCATATTGCATGTTTGAGAACCACTAATTTCTTTAGGACCAACTAGGCATCTTAAGTATTCTAATGAAAACCCCATGCTGATACAGTAAAACCTGTCTTGACTGACCTTTGCTATGAACAACCACCTGTCATTATGACTACAATTATAAGGCATTTATCAATTTAATATATAAAAGCATTGTCAAGAATGCAACCCAAGGGACAATATCTTGGTAAAATATGCACTTTGAGGCTACTATGAATGACAGCATCACAAACACATGGATAAACACTGCCTACCTCTATTATTCCTTCGTAACTATGACAACTAAAACTGTTCTAAAAAAACACTGATTTCTGAAACTTTACAGATGGTGCATGTAGTGTCACATATTGCAGATTGTAAACCAGACCAAAGTAGATGCAAAATGTTCCAGCACTATGAACGACAGTATCATCAGAACAGACATACATCATTGACCTTAATGTAATCCTTTGTAACAATGACTTCTTACTTCTTGAATAGTGAAGACTGTTTTGATCACACAAAAAAGTGTCATTTGTCAGATTGTAAACCTGTTAAAGTACTTGTTATAAACTGCCATCATAGTGCTTAAATCAAGTGAGTGATTGTATACATTGTTTGTCTTTGGAGTTAATCCATTATTGCCAATAGATGAATCAGCTTATAGTCTAGTAAACCAGCAAGTTAGAAACGTTTCCTGGATTTGATTGATACTGTTAAAAGTTTGTGTTGTTTACAGCTTTTTTCTCACTCTCAATGTTACAGTGAGTGCATCGCAAACACCAAGCCATCATCTGTTCAAGTTAGTGTGACCGATTAGACCATTGGCTTACAGAGTTCATTCCTTTATGTCATCTGTGAATGTCATCTCCTTGTATTGACCTCTATGGTATCGAGTCTATAATACAGTGACCCAAGAATTAATCCCTGAAGCAGCAAAGAGGGTGAGCCCACCTTGTTATTTTACCGAAATAAGCCTTCGTAGATTACATAAAATAAATCAATTTATTTTACTGAAATAAACCTCTGCAGATTACATAAAAAAAAATGTTTATTGGTTCAACAATCCCTGAATTAATGTAATGCATGTTAATATATGGCGAATATCGGAGAAGCGCAGATTACTAGATTGAACAGAGAAAGGTTAGCCGCTAATAAGAAATTTTTTCCAGTGACAGATTCTTTCAGGGATAATCTCCAAGCGAAACAACAGCAATGATTTGATTTTGCTGCTGATACTTAACAGTTATTTAAACCGGTAACCATGGCTTCTAAAAAGTTGTTACCGCCGCTCCAAAAAATAGTAGAACAATCTAAACCGGAAATTTCTCGATTTGGTCCACACACAAAAAAAACGGATGAGGAGCGAGTTGATGAACTACGAAATAGATTTAAACAAGGAAGCTTTAGCTCGTATCGATAAAAGTGGTCTAGATGATTTTATTAATTTTGTTGTTACTGGATATTACGATAAAAATAAATATTTGAAACCAGAACATAAAAAATATATTAAGGATATGTCACATTGGGTTGATGTAGTCTATAAAGCTAGAAATGAAATAAAACAAATTAACAAAGATGATCCAAAATATATGGCGTATATCAATAAAGTTGAGAAATTATATTATGAACATGAAGACGTAAGGGAACAGTTAAGAAAACAAGAACAACAACGAAAAGAGGAAGAAAAACAACAAAAAAAACAAAAAAGAAGAACGACGACAATAAGAGAGGAAACGTCAAACATCAACGCGAAGACAACCGCCACTACCACAAATACCACCACCACAACAATTATCGCCGATTCAACGAGAGTATTTTATACCTTTAGATGATGATACACAATGTGCAACTGGTAGTGAATATTCTCACAGTGGTGATATTTGTTCAAGAAGTGTCCTCGATATATCACAATTAGAAGTTCTCATCGGAGGAAAAGGTGCTGGAAATAATTCTTCCGAAATAATTAATGAAGCGGCTGATATCTGTTAATGATTATTTCAAGGAGGTTTTATGGATAATTATATTGCGGTTTCATTCATGAATTAATCGACGATTATCATACATGTAGTGACTAATTGTCACCACATTAGATAGATAACATCTAAATAAGATGTATCGTAATAAACCAATAAGAGTTTACGTCATGAACTCGTGATTACCCGTGTATAAGGTGTCTCACGGAGACGGATTAGGTAATGTCATCTCGGGATTATTTACTAGAAATGCTTCAAAGATTATTCCCATTGGAAAAGAACTAGCGTCAAAAGCTATTGGTGCTATTGGTAGTAAGGTGATCGGGAAGGTTGGTGATCTAGCTGGTAGCGCGTTTGATACCATAACAAATAAGCTCATGTCGTTATTTTGAGGAAAACAAAAAAAAGGTAAATTTACCATCTACGGAATTGATGCCACCTCAGGTACGTAAGCAGGTAAATGAAATAGTAGCTAAAAAATTAGCTCCGCTGATGCAATCGGATGATGATTCTCAAAGAAATATTGTTGCAAGTTTGATTACTGGTTCCTGTCTTAGAAGATTAAGATTTAGATCAGCGTGTATAATAATAAAATGTTCCAGTCGATTTCCGATGATGCTTTTGATATGGATGCACCTGTTCCGAGCTATGATTCTCTACCTGATTTTTAATTTTTCTCGTATAGCACAGCAGATCCTTATATTAGATCTCGAACTGAACTTCGATTTGATAATACTTCTAAATACCTTTTGTCATGTGAAGCTTCTTTCGAAGTTGAAGGTAAACTATTAAGAAATGATAATAATAATCAATATGATAATCTCTCAACAACCCCCATTGGTTTTGTCAATAATGGTATAATGGCGTTATTTAGCAGCGCTCAGTATTTGATTAATTCTAATAGAATATAATCTATTGATAATGATGTTGATGTCACAACTATGATAATATGACTCGCAAGATACTCCGATGATTTTATTAGATCCGCCGGTCATTCAATGATGTTTGCTAAGGAACTCACTGATCATCCCGAAAATAATCAATTTAATATGCAGAGAACACCACGAGCTGCAACATCTGATTCTCAACCAGATGGTTATCTAGCTAGACCAGCTGATGCTTTTGATATAATCAGGGGTGTTAATGGTAATTTTAATCTAGGATTTTATAATCGAAAAGCGATGTTAAACCACGATGGAAGATTTTCGTGTGCGATTCCTCTTTCTCATATATTTGGATTCTGTAGAGATGTTAGAAAATTTATCTTTGGGTCTAGCCATACCGTGGTACTTATGAGAAAACCAAAAAACAATGTGTGCTCTGGAAAGGTACTGATGTCCCTGATGGTAAGGTAGTTTTATCTAAGCTAGCATTATGGATGCCGGTGATGACTCCGTTGCTCGATATAGAAACTCGATTATTATCTTTTATGGATCATAGAGGAAAATCGTTATTATCGTGGTTGGATGTTACAACAGCTACTGCATCAAATTCTTCTCCGTGAATATTTACTTGGCAAGTCGTGTTAACAAAAAATGTTTCAGCGCCTAGACATATTTTTATTCTGTTGCAAGATAAACGAAGAGTAGAAGGAGATAATAAAACAACTGCATAGTCATATGATATTTGATCAATTAAATGTCAGCGAAGTTTCACTGCGAATAAGTAATCAACAGGAACCCGCCGAAAATCTTCTGATCGATTATAGTAATAACCAAATAGGTCATGTATATCATAAATTATGGTCTTATATGGGATGCGATCAAAATATTGATACCGGATTACAAATATCACAATTGGATTTTCAAAATTTGTATCCAATCTATTATTTCTCATTACAACAATTTGATTTATCTAAGTACTCCGTCGCAGATGTAAAATTTGAAGCTCGTGTAGTAGGACCGTTCCCTGCTGGTGTAACATCATACAGGGTAATCGCAGTAATTCTTAGTAGTAAGACAATGACATTAGAAGGTGGTAATGGAAAAATGAGAGTAATTGATGCGCCGGTGTAAAATATGTAACAATTAGATGCTCCATTACTTAAATAAAAATGTCATATAGTCACGTTAATGTCACCTTGACACCTGGTCAGATAAAGAAGTTACAATCGAAAACCTCTGCTGCATGCAGAACAAAGATAACTTTGAAACGTGTACAGATAGCTAATGGAGGATCAAATAAACTCTCTCTGACAAAAACTCAACTTTAACATTTTAATAATGCTAAAAAGGCTGGTACAGGAGTCCAGTTAGGGTTTTCATCCGCGGCAATTTCCAAAATGATCAAATCCGGTAGAATTATTCCTCTCATTCATACTCTCGCGGCTCTTGGAACAGGTGCTTTATCCGGTGTTGCGGGTTGGGGTGCTAGTAAAGTTTTAGATAAAATTACCGGGAAGGGATACAAAAAAAAGAGAAGAGGTTATCGATTACCAGGCAGCCGATTTACAAGGGTCATCAACCAATAACTCCAGTGTCAAACTTTGATTTAATCACCGCGGTGAAAAAACTCCCCGTGAAGTACTTCAGGTGTTTTCATGAGAGATCAATTACCTAAACAACCAATTATACCGGAAACCGGTATAATTAATCTCGATGATAACACCGGCCCGGGAAAGCACTGGGTAACTTACACGATATATCCAAAATCAATAATTTATTTTCACTCGTACGGGTTAGCGCCTCCAAAAGAATTTCTAAAATATGTATCACAATTAAAAATACCGGTGTGGTATTCAACATTACCCACACAGACCTTAACAGATCCTCCGATATGTGGATGAGAAGTTCTTAACGTGTTAACAGCAATTTCAACATCTCCTAATCTACCTCATAAAGCCGTACACGATTATACAGTCCTACCCGTTTATATCAACATCGCTTATCTCGACAAGCTGCCAATGTCGACAAAAAAAACAAAGTCCTAGTCCTTTAGACTTTAACGCTATGGTGTTTTTTTTAAAAATGCAGCGGAAACGGATTTACAAAAATTTCAAACCGAGTATAATATAACTAATGCTACTGAACTGTTAAAATTTAAATTATCTGAATATAATGTCCCCGCATTAAAAAAATCTCTCTACGATCTCATCGATGAGTACTCACCTAAAACTCAAGATACGTGGTTAAAAATATTACCAGCTGTTAATTCAAGTTTACCAGACCCTAAAAAATCAGATTTTTTCACATTTGATAAACCTTCTCCGGAAATTAAATTCGATTACAGATTTGATTTTGATTTCCTATGCACCAATCATACTAATCTCGAAAACACGTACGATGTTTATGATGGTACAGAGACTATTGTAATCAGAAAGGACAACTATAACATATACGGTAATATATTATGGCGTTTTGATCAGGGTCCTCAAGGTATTTTTGTTTACTCGTCAAAAGATTTACTTGTTTATATCAATGACATGAAACGACAATTTTAAACAAAATTGTATCAATTAAGAAAATCTCTTCAACAAACCCTCGTAGTTGATTTAACGATTTCTTATGATAGAATTGGAGAACAAGAAGAACAGTTAAATCAAATTATCGCCGATATGAATGATAAATTTCTTTCCTTGATCTATGATGATAAGGGTAGTCCCAATAATGCGAAATTTAAAAAATTATTTTCGTTGACGGATTTAAATTTGATTTATTATAAATTTCCAGGCTGGTGCGCGTATGATTTATGAAAATCGCTTAATGATCTCATTGATGAAATTTTTCCTCAAATTCACGTGATATGGTTTAAAATAAGTCCGTCAACGGGAATTCTCAAATGGAAGAACTCGGTATATAAAAACGGTAGACACGTTTCACTGGGTAACGTCGATATATCATCAACGATCGTGATACAGCTTATATGCGATATCGTGCTAGGTAGTTACAGCGTTGATACATCATCGTCGTGTAAAGCTGATCAAGGATATATCCTATACATGTTTTCTCCTAATGTCTCCCCGGACAGTTTAATCGTGCCGCGTACGAGTAATTTAGTATATCTGGCAACGATTATAGATTTCATATCGAGAAGATTAGTGGACCAGGATTTTAATTTAATTGATTTATCAGGGGAACAATTACAAATTACCCTGGATGTAAAGTCCTAAGGACTTTCGTCATAAATGATTTTCATCAAACAATTGAAATAATATATTTTTTATATGTATACTCACGTGCAGGCTTTCGTCTACGGCAAAGATAGACTCAAAGACGCTATTAGAAAATTGTTCTCAGAAACCATCGTAGGTCATTTCGAATTTTACGTAGACAGATTCGGCGATGACGATTTTCTACCGACGGATCATCAACTAAGACATCTTCAACGTGATTCCATAGCGGTGATTAGTTGTAATCGTGATCAGATCATGAACTACGTTCACTCGTGTATGACCGTTGATCGTCATAAAGAAATATTAAATGCAGAAAATCCTTGATTTTGCATCCAGAAAATGTTTTTAAAAAAAATCCAGTAAATTTTACTCAAAACTATAATTTCCGAGTATAATTTCCGAGTATCATTTTTGTATTCACGTGATTTTTGATTATCATTTCCGAGTATAATTTTTTTTATGCTAAAAAATATATGAGCGCCGACTTACCTTACCTCTGACGACGAAAAAAAATATTATCATTGCTCCTCGAGAAGTGTCCCTGGAATATAAAATCAGATTATCACGGTTGTACAAAATATGGTCAAAGGAACCGATGTCAGCTACGATAAGCGGATCCACCAAGGAGTATCGTGCCACGATAAAACATCAGCATGAACAACAGCGAGAACTCCACGAGGAGAATTCTAAATTACAAGAGAAGATCACGAAATTAACCACGGAATGGAGTCAACTTAGAAATGTCGTGGAAGACCTCACGAAGAAGTTCAACAAGGAGAAAACGATTATAGTACAACAGCAGCAAGATATCGCAAAATTAACCGCGTATAAAGAAAATGGTATAATAGTTATCAAACAGTTGATCGCAGAAAGAGATACATTAAACGCTTATAATAAAGCCTTAATAGCAGAAGAAAAAAAAAAGAGTATAAAAAAAAAAATAGACAGGGAAAAAATTAATTTTGAAAATGATATAGAGTTAGCGAAAATAGGAAATATTGGAAAACGCTGAAAAATCTGAAATTTTCCGATTTAAAGTACCTCTTTTCAAATTCTTTCGCGGCGGACTCTATCAGATGTTCCTCGCTGAACATTTCACCAGCGGCTTTCTCAACATTGTTGACACGGCAATGAAATCTTGCTCGGGAAAATCCTTATTTGTATAAATGATACGATTTCGTTCCCGGAGAAGAATTTTTGTTAATCGATACTCTGACTTACACGTGGGAAAGTTTAACCATCGCGCTGATACTATCTTTGAGTATTCCGCATTAACGTAATTGCTGGTAAATGTATTACTGTTATGATACTGTCGTATACAATCGAGTTCGTTTCTTAATTCGGCGATGGATTCGTTGTTCATTATAAATGGCGATTTCTTTTTTACGTTGTCGATACTCAATTGCTTCAGCGCGTTCTAAGTTCTTAAAATCTTCAGGTGCGTAAATATTACGACTATCCCCATAAAAATAATATTTCCATGTTGCGTTGGACTGCTCACCGTAAAAATAATCATCGTCGGAATCAAATTCAACATCAGCGGGATAATAATCATAAATTTCTCCGTCGTTGAAGGCTTCTGGAACAATATACTCCTCGTAAAGCCAACTTGGATATTCTTCGTCTTCGTTGAATGTAGATAAAAATAACTCAATAATTTCGTCATCACTTATCATCGCAACGAAAATGCGTGATAAATCCGTCAATCGTCGATAAATTGTTCATATATAATATACGAAAAAAAATTATTTATCTAAATTACAATCTTCAGATTTTTAAAAAATCACGTAAAGGCAAATGAAACCTTATTATCGAATTTTTTCTAGTATAATGGCGGATGTATACCAGATGCTGCTCGGCTTATATTCGCAAGGTCAATATAAAAGTATTTAGCGCTGGACTTCACTGACGGAAATTCCATAATTATACTATCCATAAACGCTGTTACTGGTCGTGGTTTACAATTTCTATATTCTCGACTCGTATTAAGGCAATTTTCACGCTGAGTAATCACTCTTAAATTTTCTACGCGGTTGTCGAGTTTATTTTGATTGATATGATCAAGTACGAGACCACTACCGATCTCTCCGATAGAACACTTGACAAATAAATCGATGAGCAAGATATTATTTTTTTTTTGTTTTCCTTGTACAACAGTAAATATCATATATCTCCGGTTATTAATATTACCGAGTGGAAGCCTTCGTTGTCGATGTCTGACTATTCCATCTAGTGATGCCTCGTAGTTGATGTAGATCGGATGAGATACATACTCGTTACGATTTATTATTATTTTTATATACAAATTTATTCATCTAAATTGTTAGAATTTTTTCAGTTAAGATAATCAACAGGAGACTGCAAAAACAATGGTTTATTACGATGCTCGTAATACCATCTTAACGCAGTATAATTTTTAAATCCGCAACTTACGCATAATTTTGTCTTCCTCGTACTCCAATGCCACAAATGATACATGGTTGCGGACCAGAGCTTCCTCGTCAGATATTTTGGATATGATCCCCGCAGAACTCTTTTCGACATAATTTACCACATCGTACAGTTGATCCGATAGGTAACCAGTTACAGTTTTTCATATTTAAATAAATATTTTATATTTAAATATACATTTATCTTAATAACAACATTATGTTTATGATTCCCGAGACTGAGATAAATACTCAACGGAAGAAGCGATTCAAAATAGTATTCGACGTTCCAAGTACGAATTTAAAATTGACAGTGCAGAGTATGTATTTTCAACGTTTCTAACTCCTAGCATTAAGTATAGAATGACAGATTCCCGTGCCAAGGATACATTATCTATGATAAATTTTAAAAATACTAAATACTGGATTCAAGATAATACAGAAAACTTTATGATAAAAAAACCGGAAAATCATGGCGAGTGTATAATCATCGAGAACGCGTACTAACCTCGACGGGAAAACCTGTCACGTTGACAGAGAAATCTAAACCAGGAATATTAACCAGAATAGATAATAGATATTATCATCATGCGTACCCGGTGACCACGTTAGTTTACGGATTATACATCGTAAACGATACGGATTTGAAAAAAACTCTCCCCGATGAGATTTTTGTCGCTGTTAAACTGCATTGCTGATCGTGTTATAGAGCATTTCCAAAATATCAAACGAGGAAACGGACTTACTGAACTAAAAAAGAAAATAATATTAACATGGGCGGAATCGGTTAAGACCACAGTAGCATCGATAAATTGCCGAGTTGGAAAAGAAGTTAAAATTCACTATTATCATAAAAACAATCACGGGGTATACTCTACATGAATGAGGTCATTATAAAAAAGGTGGAACACCGATTGGAATCATAGACCACAACTCTCACGCGTGGAGTAGCTCCGTTGAGTATTTCCCGTATCACGAACGGTAAAGTATTATCGCGGATATATTGACGAAATAACTAAAAATGATCCAGTTAGTGTATGGTTATTTAAGAGCGAAGGTGGATACGATCAGTTTGTTAGAACAAATGGCGATTTATACCGAACAGAAGAACTTCAAATGTGGATGAATAATCTCGTGATGAAGTATACTGATACCCCCGATGAAATATCCCGAAATTGTTATACGATACCAGCTGTCGTGGCACATTTCGCTAGAGTGAAAAATTATTGGAAACCGACCAGGGTTGATTTTCTTGAAGATGTACAAACTAGAATACGGTCACGGCAGATTACGGAACACAAAATATAATATCCGCGATATGATTTCCGTTGACATGGTAGCTTGTTTCCCGGGAAGTTTTCTAGGGATGGGATAGTGTCATGAATCTTTTACGAGGTTTGGTCATCCTACACATAAAATGACTACAGTGGCGATTAACGGGTGTTTACCAGATTTTGATTTACCAGGATTTGCCAGGATAACATCATTCAAACTCGCGGAGAATCTTCATCCGGTAAATTACTTATGGTTCGGAAAGCACTTTTCGGTGAAGAAATGGGCTCCGATAGTGTTGTTAAGGTTTATGTTAGATAAAGAGATAATAACGCGGTTAACCGTGTCCGAGGCTAAAATATCATATCGGGCGCAAAAAGATGTTTGGTTACCGACTTCTGAAAAACACGATGACTGGGACATAGAAAGATTTTTAGATAAAGAGGCGAAGGATCTTGGAAGAAGAATAATAGGAAAATTTACCCAGGGAGGATCAGACGATCATAAACAACCTTGCACTCGATTAGTGATTGGTAACACTGCACTAGATTTTATCATCTTTGATGCCATCGAGAAGAATGTGTTTACGAGAAGAGAAACTGCTTATTTATCCAACAAGGAAAAACTCGGAACCATCGTTGAATACTTCGAAGGAGAAACACCGCAGTATACTCATTTAAGATCATCTATGCTCGGTTATGTCTCGATGAATTTACTCTCGATGTTAAATAGATTCGCCGATATTGCACCTAGGGTAGCAACGGATTCATTCTATTTTCATGTAAAACATCGGAAATAGGTCGAAACGTATACTATGTTGGAACGTGATTGCGGAACTTGGAGAATAAAACAAGAGACGTTACACGAATACTGCGAATCGGCTGATACTCCCATCGAAGATAATTACCGCGAGGATACCAACGATGATATATCATTGTTGCCTTCAGTGTACAATCTGATAACCAGACATAAAATGGTTTATTTGAACGGTCCAGGAGGATGTGGAAAGACAACAAGGGTTATGGATTTATTTGGGAAAACTGCTGACATGATCGTGTTGACTCCGACTCATCGTCTTGCTCGCGAGATGAAATCCTGAGGGGTTAACGCGAGCACGTATCATAGTTTCTTTAGATATAATGGGACTATGTGGACTACCGATCGCATGGGAACGAAATTTATTCCTCGGATAATCATGTGGGACGAAATCTATATGGCATCATTAGATTTGTTAAAAACGTTTCTTAGTTGGTTATTAACAAAAAATACCGCGGGGATAATGTGCGGGGATCATGGTCAACCACCGCCATTTGTCGGAGAATCTCCTCACGAATGGCTAAAAAATAACGTAGATTACTACGAAGAAATTAATATGGATCATTGATCCCTTGACGATGAATTAACCGCATTGAAATCCACAATAAGATTACAGCCGGATTATGGACAATGCGAAATAACGCGTAAAGTGATTCCTGAAACCACCATTGACGAGTTTTGGGACACGTCGACACCAACAGATGTAGTTGTTGTTAGCAGAAAAAAGTACGAGATCGTCTTCAGGTAGAATTATTTAACGCGCATAAAGAGAAATTTCCGATGGAACCAGTTCCATTAGGCTACCGACCTAAAGACAAAATATCGAAATCAATATTCCCTGAGAGTCACAATGGCAAGAACTCGTACTTAATGATATTGTACGGGTAAATATTAACGTAGTAGAAGATGCATTACACGCTAATAAATCTCCGTGGATGTTAGGATACACGATGAAGATTCATTCATCGCAGGGTTAAACCATCGAAGATACTATTGTATACATCGTAGATGATTTCATAGAGTGTCAAATTTAGTATATCTCGCGGTATCACGGGTATGAAAAATAAATCAACTTCGGAGAATTGCCATCATCAGAGATTAGTCAGTGGCAATTGAGTATCATCCGGAATTACTTGTAACTGCTCACGGGTAAAACTTCGTTGTGGCGCGGTCGGATCGAGTTTGTAACGCATTGGTCTGTTGTTAGATGACACTATGGAAAATATTTTATGCGTGGTTATACTCCATATCGGATCAGTTGATCTTGTTGTGCCACTTTCAAGTTCACCGGTTCGTATAAATATCTCACCGTGACATTACTAGGTAGAATATCTGACGAAACTTTTTGATATATTTTTTTGTTATTGTGTTAGCTGGTTTCATATTTGTAGTCCTAGTGACCTCATTGTTGATCGACGAGATTACTACCAGTAATCGTTTTACCCATTCACGTGATCGTTTATCATCGATTAACTCCTTCGCGTACTGATAATGAAATAATTTATCTCCGAGAGTTCTGTTAAACTGCTCAACAATTGCTTGATCGCGATGAATCGGTGTGTCCTCGTCATATATTAGTATTACATTGACTCATCGCTGAAGATACTTCACTTTGAAATTCCTTACCGGGATCAACTTGAAGAAGATTTGGCCATCGTAGAGAACCTCAATGACAGATCTTTTTGAACGCAGAGGCAACCTCGGATGATGTCTTTGATGATAACGGCTCGGCATCTTTGTATCTACTCGCGACATCAAAGACTGTTATCGCATACTTATAAACATGTTTATTAGCGGTATCATAAGGCATAAATAATATATCAGCCTTATGAACTTCATTGGGGATATTAACATGAAATGACGCTAATTGAATCTTTTTTGGATGCAGTAGATAAATTTGCCATATAGCTTGTCGGGATAACCAGTCCGCGGCTACTTCACGTTTTATTTTTGCAGCGTTAGCGAGTTTATCAATGGCGGATTTACCCATGTAGTATCCGGTCGGAAAATAATAAATCTTTTCCATATCAAATACCTAAACCTGCAACTAATTTACCCTTCATGGCAGCTTTTATTATTCAGGACGCTAACTTTTCCTTGAAGGTCTTATCAGGAATAGAATTCAACGTGTGGATCAATTTTACATCCGCGAGATGACGTTGTTCGAGATCTTTACTTCGATACGCTATATCATGAACACGACAAGCCTCGTCGATAGCGTTGATCGGATATCTAATATCTAATAGTGTCCTGGGTCCACAATAATTATATCCCGGAAGGTGTTTTTCTCCTGGATACCTAGCCCATGGCGTCCCTGGAAGTTTTGTTAACCCTTAGGTGATATCACCACCTCTTTTTCTTATATATATAAATCTAATTTTTTTTATATCACACCGTTCACATTTTCCTGTGATTGCATCTCTGTTATTTTTCGTTGTGATAGGAACCGGATCAATCATTGGAGTTTTAGCTTTACATTTCACACAACATAAATCCATAATATTAGTAAGTTATATCTAATGGAAATTACCGATTTTTCAGCGTTAAAACGACAGGTACTTGTCAAACATCATCCGATGCTACCTAACTCTGTAAGGATGACAATTATCGGACCATCCTGAAGCGGTAAAACGCAGCTGCTACTTAATTTGATTATTAAATGGGACAAATTATATTTAGTAGCAGCTAGTGTCGACGATCAACACTGCTATCAGATTTTAAAGGATTATAAGGAGAGCGCATCAGAGATCACCAGAGAAAATATCAGAGAATTTATCATGAATATCGATGAAGCACTTTCCATGGAGGATATTTCCAGAGACATAAACAACTTGGTAGTTTACGATGACACCATGTTGGAACAACAAAAGAATCCCGCGAGGATATTTTCCCGCGGTAGACATAAAAACACCGACGTGATCTATGTCACTCAACGATATACTCAAATTCCAAAAGTGATCAGGAATAACTGCAATGTGTTAGTGTTTAACGGAGTTTATACTCATACACTCCGAAATATTTGGCAAACTTGGTGTTCCGATTTCGATAAATTAAAAAACTTCTTTAGCGGTGCTCAGGCAGCTTCTCACGGATTTATAACGATAAATTTATCTGATCCAGTAACGCGATATCGGATAGGATTAGATCGCATATACGGCTAACCTTTCTCTGTTCAATCTAGTAATCTGTGTTTCTCCGATATTCACCATATATTATCACACGTTACATTAATTCAGGGATTGTTGAACCATTAAACCTTTTTTTTATGTAATCTAAAAAGGCTTATTTCGGTAAAATAACAAGGTAGGCTCACCCTCTTTGCTGCTCTTGAGATTCAAGATAAACAGAGCAGAATCTGAACTTCAAACTGTTAAAGCAAAAATCTCTCCTACCTCCTTTTCAGAGCAGATAAAAATTTCAATCTGGAATGGATATAAGGCCATCAATGTAGAATGAAGGCATATATCTGGAGCAATCAATGTATGTGGAAATAGAGATTCCTTTTACAGCCTTGCCAAACATGTTGCTTAGTAATTTGGGTGCAATACAATACTGTGTGTTGAGCTTATGCAAAATATAATGCAGAAACAAAACAAGAGTCCCAGTAATGTCCAAAATAATTTCCAGGCATGAGTCAAAGTACTGTCCAAAATAATTTCCAGGCATGAGTCAAGGTACTGTCCAAAATAATTTCCAGGCATGAGTCAAAGTACTGTCCAAAATAATTTCCAGGCGTGAGTCCCAGTACTGTCCAAAATAATTTCCAGGCATGAGTCAAAGTACTGTCCAAAATAATTTCCAGGCATGAGTCAAAGTACTGTCCAAAATAATTTCCAGGCATGAGTCAAAGTACTGTCCAAAATAATTTCCAGGCATGCAAGACAATTTCTTCTATTAACGACTGAGTGTTGGAAGTATCTCTGATATTCCTGAATGACAACATTTTCCAAATAGCCACTGTGGCTGTCATACTGGATGTAAGAATAGTGCTATTTTTGATTTAGGTCAAAATTACACCAGAAAACTGTTGGTAAAAATCCTATGTTGATATGAACATCCATTTAGGAGAATGTGTGCAAAGATTTTCACCATTTTCATTTTGGTAACTGTATTTTAAATCATCTATGCAGTATTTCCATTATGGACCATATATCATAATAAACCTTCTGGTGAAGAAAACATATTAGTAAGATTTTCCAATTTAAGAGGAGTAGCAAAATAACAAGATTTTCAACATAGCTGCTACAGTGACTATACTGGATTATCAGACTGGCAGGATTTTCATTTAGTACCAACCAGACATGAAAGTCAAAACTAGAAGTTGATAAGACACTCCATGAAGGAGGAGCAGTGATAAGATTTTCAAGATGGCCACTCTGATAGCCGTATTGGACATCACACTGGCATAATTTATATTCAAGTATGCCACAAGAAACCTTCTGGTGAAAGCCCCATGCTGATATGGATTTTAATTCAGGATGAGTATTAATAACATGATTTTCAAGATGGCATCTGTGATGGCCATACTGGAAGTTCGGCTTGCAGCATTTTAATTAAAGACCAACCAGCCATCAAAATATATGACCAGCCATTTATGTGGTATACTGTTGACACATTTTCATAGTGTCCTCTTTGGTGGTCTATGAGGAAACATTTTCATGTAGAATCAACTAAGCATATGTCCACTGGTGAAAACCTCATGTTTTTTATATGCATTTAAATTCAAAAGTTACTAGCAATAAAATGATTTTCAAAATGGCTGCTGAGGTGGCCATATTGGATGCCTGAGAAGGTTTATATAAATAGTAGTTTAGAAGGAGTACAAATAACAAACTTTGACAGATGGAAGTTAGATCAACAGAGGAAAAAAGGCCATCCATTAGCTCTTCTGGTCTATAACCAGTACTGCTGAAAAAGAAAACCAACAAACAAAGATATTTAGTTGCTAGAGTAAACGCTGACACATACATTAGACAGCCCCACTAAAATTTAGCATATAAAACTAAAAGCATATGTGACAAGTGAATGTCTAAAATAATATAAAAAAACTGGCAGTTCTGGCAAAAAAGCTCTGATGCATCTACAAGAAAAGTTAAAACTTACAGCATGTTTTGCATGTGTTTCTTTTTCTTGCCCATAATATAATGACAATTATGGTCACAAGAACTACAATGAGACAGCCGCAGACGATTGTAACAGTGCTTATAGAGCTTGAAATTCTGTCATCTCCTGCAGTAACATCTGTGATATCTGGAATTAAAAATTGTAATCTTTGATATTAAGTTCTTCACCTTACAAATATGTGTATGGTACCTATCATCACAGGCCTCAAAATTTGTTTTAGCATTATAACCAATACTAAAGCTAATGACGATGAACACACTGACACTGGTTTCTGCTCATAATATTTTGCTCCATTGGGCATTAAACTAAGGTAGACTGGCATTCATGACTCTTCTAAATGTTGACAAAGAATGCTTGAAATTAAACTTATACAATACAAGCACCATCCCATGATCAGTGGAATTTTAGAATAAGGTCACATGGTACAGGAACAAATTTCTCATGGATATGTGGCAACAAGGTGAGTTAATGTGATGCAAGAATTACAAGGTGTGAATAATGCTTACTTTCAAAATTGCCCAAGATCTTGATGATATATGTCCATGTTCCAAGTTTGATCAAATATAGGTTGCAAAAGACTGGAAAGAATTCAGCCAATCAGATCCGAGATAACAGCATTACCCTTAAGAAATAACTTAGTCTGACTTATGATGATGAAATGTCAGTCTACACAAGTGTAGCACAATTAAAAACAATATTATCATATGCTTCACCTACATTTCACTAAGCCTTTATCAACTGAGTATACAGAAAACAGTAAGTAAATGTTATAAGATTTGAAGAAGAAAAAAATACACCAAATTAAAACTTTAAAATTTGATAGACTTTTAATATCAAGTCTAGAACAAAACAATGTGCATGTGTGTATAAATTGCTCCATGGGGATATGAGATAAAATGGACACCCACACATTGCAGACATATACCATGAAAAATGGTGGGAGGGCTCCTGCTTCAACTACTTCATGCTGACTGTTTATGATGAGACCTTGGAGTATGTACTGTACAGGCGAGATCATGTACTGTACAAGTAAACAGATGAGACAGCATTCTACAGAATTTACCGTTGACTCATTTTTAGCAGAGACCTTCAAACTTGCATCATATAATAAGTGAAGATATTACTCGTTAAATTGAATTGTTTTAGTATTTCATGCATTACTTCACTAACATCTTCTTTCTAATGTGCTAATTGTATTCTTGTTCTGAATCACATACATGGCAGATAATGGTACATGTGTAGCACTGGGCTACATCGGGGGCACATGTGTTTCAATTCACAATTAAACCAGGGGGTTTTAAGAAAAAGATGAGAATGAAACTATTTTTATTTAGTTTCTGTATTGTTCAGCTTTCAACTAATTATACTTCAAACATCGAAGTGAGGTGGAGTATTGGTTACCCTTATTCAAAATTTTGCAACTACTTACTGCTTATATTTGGACTCTCAATGGTTTTTGAAGAAATTGTTTGATATAAAATTGGCTGCATTCCTCTGGATCTTTTCCATTTACTTGATATGTTTTTTGCTGAGGATTCCAGATGGGGGATGCCTCTGATATGAACTTAATCAAACATATATGCTTATATCATCAAGACATCAGAAGATATCAACAATCAGTGAGAGTCATGAACATTATTGAGGTGATGTTGCATCTGATTGTAATGGTTGTTACCAGTTGAGAAACTGTTTATCTGACCTGTCTGATCAAACTTGGGATATATGGTGCAAGTTGAACAATGCTTGGATTTTGAGAATTGAGCTTGCTACTCTTTGAATCATATTTTCTGATCACATTTGATCAAATTGGAAACACTGCGTTTGTCATCAAGATTTGGATGGGTTCAAAAATAGAGGAAGATCCATGCATATAAATACCTTTCTAAAATTTTACCTGTTATATAATCATCACTTCAAAGACCATAAAAGCGAATTTAGGTCAATGATTTTTACTTTATATGCAATTAGGCATTTCACTTATGAATGCCCATATTAAATATGCCCAAACAAATGACCTAGATTAAATATGCCCAAACAAATGACCCAGATTAAATATACCCAAACAAAGGACCCAGATTAAATATGTCCAAACAAATGACCTAGATTAATTATGCCCAAACACTGGACACAAGATAATCTATGAAACTCTACAGGTTATATACTAAATATTGTGTATTTCCCTAAAACAGATTACAAGAGAAGTAGTTATGACAAGATTTTCAAGGACGTGAACATGGTAACCATACTGTATGTTCTATGGGTGTTATTTTCATTTGCTTCAAGTAGACATCACAAAAACACTTTTATTCAAACCTCATGCTGATAGGACCACTTACTTAATCGGATGGAGTTGCGAGAACAAAATTTTGAAGATAGCCACATAGATGTCCGAGGATCACGATTTTTATTCAGGACTGATTAAATCTTAAGAGAAATGTGTTGAAGGTTTTGCAGCAATCCTCCCAATAGTTTATATGTATTATGGATACCATAATCATACTTACAGAGGAATCATAATCATAATCATACTTACAATTGCATAGGATCTTCTGGTCGATAACCATCAGAGATAAAATTAATTGAAAAGAACCTTGAAAATAGTACTTGTGGTTAATAATTATATCAGTGACATGATTTCTCCCAAAAACAATCAAGTGCATAGTACGAGTAAACAAGAGGCCCTTGAAGAGAATAAGTTCAATGATTATAATTTCTTAAAAGTGGGTCACTTATTAATAGGGAAATAAAAGTTAAAACTCTAACAATTAATAACCTGCACACAATTAATTTCATGAATTATCATTTGCTGAGAAAGAACACTAAAGTTACTGCTTAATGCAGAACGGTATCAAATGTACCTAAGTAATAATTTGTGATGTACACTATGTTATGGAAATCAGATATTCATAAAATTTAAAACCTAATTTTTTTCTACATTACATGTGTTTGACTTTCTGTATCCCTGGCCTTGACCTTAACTGCTATAGGTTTAACCTGACATGATGACCAACATTATGTCCTAAAAATGTAACACAATCAAGGCAAAACTCTTTACCTAAATTGTAAACTTTGCATCAGTGAGTGTATCAAAGAATTTCCAAATGGGTTCCAAGTTATCTTTCCCTTGTCATTGTAGATGATGACATTATCAAGGCATGCATCACAATTATCTAGACCAGGTGTAATCATGTTCATTAGGAGCTGGAAAGTTGAAGCAGAACCTTTCATACCAAATGAATCTATTTTGGTGACACTGTTCACTTTTCTATAGTCTGTACACATTCTGAAAGTACTGTCTGGTTTTGGCACTGAATAAATAGTGAATTTTTGACTGGTTCAATGACATCTGGTTTTGGCACTGGAATAAATAGTGAATTTTTGACTGGTTCAATGACATCATTCTTTAGCAAATACATGTACTGAACTTTTCTTTAAAAATCCTGTAAAGATGCTGTTTCACAACAGCAGAATCTAAAATTTTGTTATTGTAGATTGTATCTGTTCGCGTTGGAACGTTTGGAACGAAGTTCTCATATTCCAACAATAGCTATTTTAATTCATTATTTTCTTGTGGTTGTAGATGTGAAAGTTTCTTGTCGGCATTATTAAAACTTCTGAAGATTGGTTAAACCTTAGTAACTACATAAAATATTATATCATGCCTACAGCAACTCGAAACAGCTGGTACGTCAGCATGTCACTTAGGGCAATCAGGTATTGTGTCTCGAATGCATTTTGGGTACATTTTCCTCAAAAGGGTTCAAACCCCTTTTAAAATAAGTATACTCTATGTTGTATTGCAGAGCAATGAAAAACAATAAAGAATACTTCCAGTACTTTGTGATTCTTTAGTCCTACACAATCAGATTTTTAAATGCTGACCACAATGGAATTGAAGCCATTGAATTATAAGATGTTATTTTTCTAATAATAAATATTGGAGGTGTTTATCAAAGTTACTAAAAAGGTGACTAATTACAGGCAAATGAATGCATTTTTCTTTAAACAATTCCTCATCCTTTACCTGAAAGATGTATGATACACTCTGCTTTTACAGGATCAGGTGCTGGATCTAAAAATGTGCATGACCAAGTTACATTATTGTCTAGCTTCTGCAATGGATTAATTGTCAAGGTGTACACATTACTCGATGCATTACACGTGTAGTTTATCCGGTGTGGATCAAAGAAAATATCAATCTCCGAGAACACATCACAGTGTGGTACATTGGAATCTGGTCTTAATACAAGAACATTCGAATTAGAACCATTATACCAGTAGATAGCTTCAACTTTTCCCTTTCCAATGTATTGACATTTGAGGGTCAGCGAAGAATCCACCAGCTGTGAATCAGCACACCCAGAAATAGCAGCATTCCGGCATACTGTAAATAGAAAGCAATTTTTATAGCCTAGCTCATGAATGCAGTATGAATAATAATTACATGCCTGCCTTATTATAATCTTCGTTAAATTCAAAATTCAATAAGGTATTGTATGGATGGGTATGAATAATAATTACATGCCTGCCTTATTATAATCTTCATTAAATTCAAAAGTAAATGCTGGATCAATAAGGTATTCTATGGATGGGTATCAGGACTGATTAAAATTAATGGAGAAGCAGCTTCTTTTCAACAGAATGGGGGAAATAAGACTCGAACGGTGGGAACAAAACCAGAAATAATATATAAATATATGTGTGTGTGTTTATATTCTTTTATTTGATCTGTGTGTTCTATTTCTCACTATACATTCTATTTAATATAAACTGATAAGAGAATCTAGATTACAGTATTGCAATTAAATAATTAGTCAACTTAATAAGAATTTTAATTTTATTAAAGTTTATTATCTAAAACTAAGTTGACAAGTTTTAAACAACCTGTATAGCATGTACATGAGAGTGCATACTCAGGTGTCTTCACTGCTGTAAGGGTTGAGTAAGCTAAACGTTACAACTGCATGTTTATGGAGTTAATTCAAAAGAATCAATATTTGCTGAAGCACTGAAATGTAGAAAAATTAATGTTTATGCATCTGGCTATGGTAGATGAATCAGCTTTGCCTATTTTTGTTAGAAATTCCACTGAGGAACTAGGTCAGGATTATAATTTGTTTCAGATGTTAAGTAGACTAAGCCAATTTAGAAGAAAGAAAAAAATCAGTAGAAGTTGTATAAATCTTAAACATAATCTTGGAAGGAGAAAACACATTTCATTCTACTGAATAACCTGCAAATTGGACACGTCAAGCAAAATGATCCCAATAAGCAACATATATCACAGGCATATAGAATTTGAGATGAACCAAGCCATCACAGTAATCACACTTTGCCCACTTCAATATCTCAATTCTTCCAGATCTTTTAAGCTCATGTGGGGAAAATGTAGTTGTGTGTGTGTGTGTGTGTGTGTGTGTGTGTGTGTGTGTGTGTGTGTGTATTGGGGGTAGGGGTGTAAAACTGATCTTAATTAAGCAATACTTACCAATCACTACTGTTTAGCATTCTGTTTTTCATGCTGAAAAACCACTTTCCATTCAATGTGATTACATGCTCCCTATGAAAGGAAACTAAGTATCTGGTTCTTAGATGAGGATTCCGCCAGAATATCACAATGTGGTGGGATGAGAAAATTCAACAATAGCAATGGGTAAGTATTGCATAATTAAAATGAGTTTAACCCCTCCCCCCACTAGATTTTAAAAGCAGCAATTCCTTGCCCGTTGTTATTATGTAGCTAAATTTGTCAGTTAAGTGGGTAGGCTGATGCTCTCTCAATGTAACTGATTAAAACACAGAAAATGAATATACTTACTACTGAGGGAGATACATTCCTTCAATTAAAAAATATTGTTCTCTCTCTGGGCCACATGTTATGCCAGAATGATAGGTCCCAGAGAAAAAGTGCCTGTACTTTGTTGAGCTAATGAGCGGAGGTAGAAGGAGAAATTAACATGGAAATGCGAAAATGCTGCCTTCATAAAATCCTCCATGGAAGAGAATTATGATAAGCCCATGAGATAGCAATGACTCGAGTCTATGGACTTGAAGATTCAACAAAGAGCTGTCTGGATTTAAAAGTGACATATTTTCTCTTAATTGTGGTGTCAATTCACCACAAGATAGTGGCAGCAGAAATGTCTATTGAGTTCTTAAGAGGAAAAAGATGTTTCTTGATCTTCCTGTTATCTTTTTATTCATCAAGGTAGAAACAAAGGTCACTAACTCGGCATAAAAGTCTATCATGATCATCCCCAGCACAGATTCAACTGTGACTTGGGATTTCTATATGAAGTGGAGCCACCAAAGGCAGCTGACTTTTTCTTAAATCTTCAGTATTACAAAGAAAAACAGTAATTTCTTTTAAACCGGAGACAGTCTATGTCTATAAATAAGGCAGGAATCTTGCTGCCTCTTCTCCCAGACACTACAGAGAGCAAAAGCAAAGTTCTGAGTGAGAGGTCCTGAAAAGAGACCTCACTCAAAGATTCATAGTGGGTTTTGGTCAAAGACCATAAAAACAAGAAAGGTTGCATCTAAGCATAAGAGAGCATGAGACAGGTCTCTGCATCTCAAAATATTTAATAAGACTGCCATCCTCCACTGCGATAATGTATCTGTTGGAAATCACAGCAGAACAGCCTTTGATAGCAGATACTGAACATCTTTTGTTCTCTAACAGAAACACAAGGAAATCAGTAACATAATTTACAGAGGGAAAGCGAGGATTAACACGTTTCCTACAGCACCAATTACAAAAGATTCTCCACCTGGCATCATACACCTTGGATATAGAAGATCTCCTGGCTTGAATGATGCAACTGGCAACTAAGCCCAAAGACTTGTTCTGGCTGAGGGAGTGCCTGAGGTAAGCCAGGCATGAAGGTGAATAATCAGTGCTTCAGCTTCAGTATCTGTATGGTTAACATGTATATAAATTGTGTCCATTTATCCTGTACTTGTCATCCATCAAGTAACAACCTTGATCATTGCATTATGAATTAACAAATATTCTCACGTGAAACATTTAATTAAGATGTTAGTGACCATTTGCAATTAGCACAAAACAACAAAACATACATCATTGTTTCATGTTCCATTAAATTATATTAAAACCTTGTTAGGGTAGAAAATACAACTCCTGTAATAAGGATGGAAAAACAAAATTTTAATTCTATATGTAAAATTCATAAAATATTTTGGCAGTTGACAGATTTGATGCCGGAAGTAGCTGTACCAGTTATGTTCATAATATTTTGTATTCAGCTTAATCTATGCCCCTTACTCTGCCAAGTTTGTTGACAAACTTAGCTGCCAAATTAATGCTATACTGCCTAACTTTCCTAGATAAAAGGCAAGAATCAAGTTACTATGATTGTCATTTCTGTTCCACAAATGTTATGTGACATGTACATATGTTAATTCAAAGTATCAAAGGAAATTCTGTATTTATTTCAGTTTAATTGTGTGCATGTTAGTGCTATCTACTCAAAAAAACAATACACAAGAAACACTAAGCCATACTCAAGTTTTATGACTGCCATTTTTTTCTGTCAATGTTAATTTGTAATCTAAACTCAAGATTATATAATAATTTGTAAAGACTAATTTAATTTTCTCCAGTCCTTGCAACAACTTCTCTTCCTCCTGCTAAAACATAACTTACATGTATCATTTAGAAGTTATTTAAAATATGATGTTAATTGAAAGCATTTCACATTATGATGATAATGTGGTAAATGGAAATATAATTGTGATGAGCATCTGAAAAGCAAAGGCCATGTTGAAATGCTAGTTTCCATGTTTGTTTAAATAGATGTCAAATGAAAAGCCAGCTGTTGTTCATTTATTGTCCCAGATAAAGTTCATGACAAAATCTTAAAATAAATTACACATGTCAATGTTATTCATGTAAGAAGCAGCAAGAAATCTTGACCATATTTGTAAAAGAAATGAAACTATTATAATACACTACCAGGAATGGTTGGTCTGGTGTCTTAAAAATGTGACTGGGTGGGACATTATGTTACATGTCTGCAGTATGATGCCCCTTGATAGACATCATTATAAACTGCCACAATGCAGATAATGTAGTGATACGACTTACAAATTGTTACAGCTGTGTTAAAAATCCAAATCACACAGAAGTGACATCATCATAAGATTTACAAGTAATTGTGTCAGCTAAATGAAAAGTTTTGCTATTAACATAATTCTCAAGAGGTCATTTTGCCATGTATCGCTAATAACTGCACAAGCTGGGTATGAATAAGGGATTTCATTTTCAATATGAACAATTTTTTATCCAAGCCAGGGTCTTATGACTAAGTCAGATTTCAAATTGACAGTGTGGCAAGGAATATTAAGAAAGTGGCACTTTACTTCCTGAATAAAAACACTTTCACTAACAGACAAAGGCAAAGTAATCGATAAGAAAAGTCTGAGAAGCAACTTTAATATTTAATAGGAATAGTCTTTGCAGAATCACTAACAACTGCGTAAAAATTATGTAATAAAATTGGATGGGCTGTTTGTTTGACACAAGAAACGTATTGCTTCCAATGCATGCCCATGCACTTGGCCTCATGGAAATAGGAATTTTGGAATAACAGGTAGTTCTGTCTTTATTTTGTTACTTATTTTTCAGTTTTAGTAATCAGAAATAAAGTGCCTTTCTTCTTAGCATAGGTGCATGTAGTAAGAGATAAGGATTTATGATCATTCTTATCAGAAGTATAATTTCTATAAATTGTCCCAGATTTATACTTGGAAGTACTCTTATGAGACTGAGATGGGTTTGTTTTTTAACCAAATAGATCTGTTGAGAGGAAAATGTACCGAGTCAAGGAATTATTGTTCAGCAGCAACTTCCATTGGGTTTCTACCTTTTGCTAATCAAGATAGGTCTTAACATCACAAAGGATGAAACTCTTAAAGTGCTTCCAAATATTTCAAAAGAGAATTCCTTTTTGTAATCTCAAGACAAAAACCAAAGTATAAATTGATACTTTTTGTACAATTCATAATTATTCAGTCTGATCAATGTTTACATGTTATGCATCCAACAGTTTGATCATATGGCTTTCACACAGGAAAATAATGTGATGAGGGTCTTCATTTGCTGTTGTTTGCTTTTGGGTAATCAGTTCAAGAATCATTAGATTTTAGTCCTTTTGAACTAGGTTTCTGTACATTCTGTCTGTGGACTATGAAATTATTAAAAGAGAAACTTTCTTCAACAGAAGATTCAGAGAATAATATCAAAGATTATATTGATGTCCAAGGCTTGTAAAGCAGCAAGAAATAGTCTTCAATCAGTCAAAATTAAATTAACTACAAAAAAAAGGAATTTTTAGCTTGGTACCCATTTCTCAAAATCCACTTCAGGCTAAGTAATATGATCTTTATAGACCCTTTTCTGGAAGTCAAATTTGGATTTTTCCACTCCAATATTTAAGACATGTGCAATCAACTTAGGGCAACTTTTTAGCGATTGTCACATAAGTGAATAGTTCAATAACGGTCTCCATAAGCGATTGTCATTAACATTGCATATGTTCATATTGAAAGTTTCAAAAATATTTTAAAGGTCTGACATCTGTACAACATTCACAGAAATAGTATGTTTAGAAATCATAAGTGAATAGTTCAATAATCTGCCTAATACAGAAAAGTAGATATGAGCACAAAAAACATCAGAAAGGACAAGATTTGTGGGTCCATGGAAAAGCTTATGGAATCAGACAAATTATTCCATATCAATTACATATGTACTTCACAGCAAGTGAAAATTCCATATGGCTCATGCATTACAGCATCATGGAAAATACTCTCTGAAGAATTAATAACCTAAACTATCTGATTCAAATAGATATATTGGTGGAAGTTAGAGTACATGTATATGTCAGTGTAGTGATGTGGAAGGATTAATATACACTCATAAAAATTTGAAGAAACACATGTATGTCAGTTTTCTTTAATTTATTTCAACAGATGTTTAAAAACATAGACATGACCAGAAAGGTAGAGAAAATGTAAACATGATCAGAGAATTAATATCTGGTAGTACAAGCATAAACGAATCTTTGGACTTAGAAAATTTGATCTGATGTTTATTCTGAGAAGTAGTTTTGTTGGCTTCCTATTAAAATATGCTCTACATAAATGAGTGAAAATTTGACTTAAATTACACCAAAATCAATGAACATTTCATGATATTCACTCAAATGTCCTTTGTCACTACAATTATGGTATTTTAGAAGATTTTACAAACATTTCTGAAAACATCAGTGGGAATTTGTGATTGAAATTTCACTTAGAGTTTATCAAAAATTCTAAAATATAGTGATATTTTGTGATTTTAATATCACTGCCATTTTAGTAAAAAAATATCAATAAGATATAATAAAACTTGTTTTTTGTTTCTTGTAGTCTAAATGATTTTCAGCAGCATTTATATTCTATGTTTCTGATGGCTGTAATTGTATTGTTTATTTTGGTCACATTAACTTCTTTCCACATCTTTCTGTATCGTATTTCTTTATCAAATTTTGTTATTGTTGTTGTATTTTTTGTAACTTAAACTGGATGGTAAATGCCCTCAAACAATTTTTCTTGTTTTCTGTTTTGAATCAGAATTTTGCTTTTCTCCTGACCTGAATCTGATTTGCATTGATACAGACCCTTTTTTTTTAAAAATATTATCTCCAAAACGTTTTTTAAATAATGCTATATCTGGTCCCATTCCGCAACGAGCTGTCTAATGCTTAACGGAAGTTTTCATTACAACCATGGCCATTTTTTAGATCAATTTCCAGTTCCTGGACAATTCCATTTTCAGCAAAGGGGCTGATGCATATATACGCATGTATGTACATAGAGCTCGATGAAGTGCCAACCTTAGAAGAGCTCAGCAAAGCAACTGACTCCCTCCCAAATGACAAAGCACCAGGTAGTGATAGCATCCCGCCCGAAGCTATCAAATGTGGGAAACCAACACTGCTCCAACCACTGCACGAACTACTTTGCCTCTGCTGGGAGGAAGGAGCAGTCCCCCAAGACATGCGTGATGCCACAATTGTGACCCTTTACAAAAACAAGGGCGACCGCAGTGACTGCAATAATTACAGAGGGATCTCGCTTTTGAGCATCGTTGGTAAAATGTATGCCCACATCATACTAAACAGGCTGCAGTTGCTGGCAGACCGTGTGTACCCAGAATCCCAGTGCGGCTTCAGAGCAGGCAGGTCGGCAACAGACATGATCTTCTCTTTACGACAACTCCAAGAGAAGAGCAGAGAGCAAGGTCAACCACTCTACATGATGTTCATCGACCTCACCAAGGCCTTTGACTTAGTCAGCAGAATGGGCCTTTTTGAAGTTCTCAGTAAGATCGGTTGCCCTTCAAAACTCCGCAGCATGATAATCTCTTTCCATGCAGATATGAAGGGAACAGTCCTGTATGATGGATCTTCCTCAACCTCCTTCCCAGTTAACATCGGTGTGAAGCAGGGCTGCGTTCTGGCACCAACCCTATTCGGGATCTTCTTCTCCTTGCTTCTGTCCTACGCCTTTGACTTGTCCACTGATGGCATATATATACACACCAGGTCCGATGGGAGGCTGTTCAACCTGGCACGACTGCGCTCAAAGACGAAAGTGAGGGCTGTGCTCATCAGGGAGATGCTTTTTGCAGATGACGCGGCTCTTGTGGCACACACTGAGGAAGCTCTTCAGAGACTGGGAGACTGCTTTTCTGATGCCTGCATGCAGTTTGGACTCAACATCAGCCTGGAAAAGACTAAGGTCAGCGTGCAAGATACCACCATTGCCCCTACAATCAAAATCAACGGTGTCACCTTGGAAGCAGTCAACAACTTTACCTACCTGGGGTCAACCATCAGCAACACTCTCTCGCTCGATAAGGAGCTGGACAGAAGGCTTAGAAAGGCAAACACCATCATGTCACGACTGACCAAGAGGGTGTGGGAAAACAACGCGCTGACAAGTGCAAACCAAAGTCAATTCTCAGCACCCTTCTATATGGAAGTGAGACCTGGAATACCTACATGAGGCAAGAGCGCCGGTTCAACTCCTTCCATATACGGTGCCTTATACGCATCTTGAAAATCAGCTGGCAAGACAGTGTCCCAAACAGCAAAATCCTGCAGCATGCAAACACCCACAGCATGTTCTCCCTTCTGAGCAAACGTCGCCTTCGATGGCTGGGACACGTCCGACGCATGGAGGATGGGAGGCTACCTTAGGACATCCTATATGGACAGCTGGCCACTGGCACAAGAAGAGTCAGCCGCCCCTCACTCCATTTCAAGGATGCATGCAAGAGGGACCTGAAGGCATGTGACATCGCACCTGATGGCTGGGAAGTGCTGGCCGAGGACCGAGGCACCTGGAGACTGACAGTAAGTAAAGGTATCTCAATCGCTGATATGAGGAGAGGTCAGTTGGCAGCAGAGAAACGTGTCAGAAAGGGCCACGTGACAGCAACCACAGCAACTCGGGCTTCCCAGCATGTCTGCACAAACTGCAAGAGGGACTGCCACTCGCACATAGGTCTCCACAGCCACAACAGACGATGCCAACAACCCAGAGACAGATGACACCCCAAGGGCGCTATCCACATGGTCTCCCTAGACTAAGGCGCCAATGATGATGTATATATAAGGTAGATTTTATAGGTGGCAAAGGGATATTGACCATTCTGAATGAGATCCTCATGAATATTAATGTCTCATGAAAACAGGGCTAAGATAGGCAGATTGGTAAACAAATATGGCATCCTACTGTACATGGAGTAACGATCTGAGCTGTTTGCCTTAAATTTCTTTGCATTCGTTGAGAATTTCATCACAGGTGTCTCCAGCAGTTCTGGGAATGAACAGATGACAAAAGCCTGAAAAGGATTCAATTATTACAGTGATGGATATGTCCATTCTCTTACAATTACGTCCTATATTAAGTGTCATTTTTCTCGACAGTGCACACAATACAAGTTAACGTAAGAAAAATTAAACTAAATAAAGCATGAATTTTGTTTCTTATTAGGTATGGTTTAAATGTACAGCTATGAGCAATCAATAATGTGGTCAAAACACGCGGTCAGCATAAAACATTTACAAAACACGCAAAGTGACACAAACTGCCTTTTTAACCAACCACGCCCCCCCCCCCATCAGTAGAGACTTTGAAATTCAGCTCTTGCATAAATGCTGTCTATTTTACAATTTAGCCATAAAATATTTTTTTTCAAATTAAATTTAAATAACAGTCACCCATAGATGCATTATAGAATTGTGTAGCATTTTCACATGAACTCTTTGAGTATATATATATATATATATATATATATATATATATATATATATATATATATATATATATATATATATATACACTCTTTGAGTGTATATATATATATATATATATATACACACACACAAACACACACATTTTTTACCAAAGGTATTTGCATGAAAATCAAGATGTCAATGAAATATGGCACGATTTTACTAAAGGTGTTTACAAAAACATGTACATTACTGAAATGTTAATAAAATATAACTAGATTCACACATCTACAAGGTATTTGCATGACAAGATGCCAATGAAATGTGGCATGATTTTAAGGTCTAAAAGTAAACTACTGAAATGACAATAAAAATGAACCATATGTGGTACTTTCATAATGTCTCAGTATCTTTTTTTTTCATTCTCAAATTCTACAATATACTAACATGTCACAAAATGTCATTTCTTTTGTTTTATTAGTGGTCATTTGAACAAAGTCAGTACATTTGCAACTGTCCACATTTCATTCATCGACACAGAAAATTGTCAAATACACCACAGACTGTAATAACTTGTATTCTCTCTTAATGTGTCTTTCCACATGTATCCTCAGGCTTGAAATGTTTTGATTGTCCTCCACCTGAAAAGCTGTGAACTGTCCATCACTACACAGAAAGTGTGGTGTTGCAATGGAAACACCAGTAAATTCGAAAACTGTGTAAAACAAAACCTTTATCTGCCATAATTTGGTCCCCTGGTTCTAACAAATCTTTAAGCCCTGACAGCTTTGTGATCTCCACATCACTCATGCATCCCGAGTACAAGGAAGACACAAATGTGATTACACAATGTACGGCTATCCTTACCAAACCTTTCCAGGTGTTGTGAGTTTTGTAGTTTGAAAAAGTCTTTGATGCAAGCACTAGAAATGTGGGTTTTTCTGTAAATAGTTATGTACAGTCAATAATAATTTTGGTTCCTGCGTAGGACAGTTGAAACTCAAAGAGGCATATTTGCTTATAGTAATATAAGCTCTTCATTCTAATGGCAGTGATATTGAAGAAAGGTTATAAAAATATCATATATGGGAAAACAAGTGTAAAATTCTATAACTTCATAGTCATTAATAAATCTGTTCAATCCAAATTTCTCTATGTTTATTTTTTTATTCAAATCTTGTAGTTGCCTTTCCTTCTCTTCCAATTCCGGTTCTCAGTCTCTCCTCCAGATCTGTAATTTTACTTTTGCATTCTATATGCAACTCACAGGATCTGAAGAAGATAAATTATTAGTGTAGCTTTTCAACATTTGTAACTATAATGGAGACAAAAAATATAACTAGCAAAGTTACCAGCTTCACTATATAATTTAAAATTATACAAGAGATTTAACAGAGGCTGCTTTCCACTGATGATATTCTCTCTCTCTCTCTCTCTCTTTCATACACACTATGAAATAAATGCATAAAACAAAAGTTACGAAGCTATGGTTTGATTACATATCAGTGCCATCTCATACTTTCTTTAAAACAATTAACGAGGTAATAAAGTTCACTTGCTTTGTACTTACTACTCATACGTGAATTCATCATTTCTTATATAAATGTGCTGCGTGGAAGTACGCCCAGCAGCAGAGAGGGTGAACCCTACAACGTTTTCAGACAAAAAATTTATTGAAATTTTAACGAGCCTTCCCTACGAAATCTCATTTTAACTAAAAAAATGAAAACGGAGACTTTTACGATTTTTTAATTAATTTTGGTCGCAAATTGTTGTCATCCACCCTCTCTGCTGCTGAACTTTCAGTTCTGGTTAACAAAAATAATAAATGATTTTAACCGAATATTTGATCAAGTCCTTAGGACGAAAATCATTTATGATTTCACAAACAGACTAATCGCTAACACCTCTTCTTGTAAATCAATCAGATTATTTGACTGGTCGGTGAGTTTGAAATTAATTATGGTTAATGAATTATTATGGCATCGCATGTAGACAGGATTAATTGGGTTTTCAATAATTAGGAATCCTGGAGGAGCTGTTGGTGCAAACGAATAAAGAATATATCCCTGCTAAGCTTGATTTGATTGCTCTAGATTAATTTGATAGCTTCCTTCAATTACATCACATACTAAATTGAGCGCAATCACCGTTGAAATATTCACGTTGTGCGGGGCAATATGCCTACCACCACCATCTGGATCATTATTATGTTTGAGGAGGACAGTTGAATCTGATTTTTGTAGCGCTTTGATATCGGTTTTAACAATTCTTGCTAATTCATCAGCGTTGTACTTGGGAAACTTGAAATTACGCAGATTGTCTTCTGTGATATTGTAATCGGTTAGGAATCGTTGTTTACTGTCACTGTTGTCATTAATTATTATTTGAATAATTAGTTCATAGATATATTCCATGTCCGATATAAGTTGATTTATTATTTCAACGTGTTTTTGCGATCTTGTTTTCCGTAGTTGTTCTAGTTGTGTGTCATATAATTGTTTAATCTCATTAAAATAGCCACGGACGTCAGTTAGCGTAAATGAAATAGTAACAGATGAGTCGGTTGTTCTTTTAATGATAAAATCCCATTGCAATGTGTCTTTGTTGGTAAATATAAATCTATCGCCGATTCTTCCTTTTCTTATATCAGATAAATTATCTCGATAACTGGGATTGATTTCATGATATGATTGTACGTCCGTGGTTAAGTCGGTGGTGGATTTTTCCGGTGGTTTTTCAGGCCATCCTAGTACGGTTCTAATAGAACTTTGATAGATATCTACGACGTATCCTTCTGTGCTTATCTCAATTGCGGATGATAGCGTCGGCTCATGAACTGTTATAGCGATTTTTGATTCTTTTCCAGTAATGGATTTTATTCTACGCGCGAACTCATTATTGATTTGTTCGATTTGGTATGACCCTGTTGGTATCGAAACAACGTTCCAGTCTGGGGTACCGTCGTCTTTATTCTTATACGAGAACACCAGTGAATTATTGGGTTGTTGACCACCAAATGATTTTGATCTGATATTAGGCCAACTGTGATACACTCGTAGTTTTGCTAGCGCTATCTCCTTCACGGGGACTGGGCTAGGGAAATTCACACTAAACTCGGGTTTCGTTGATGTTATTGATATCATGCTTGTTTGTACTGGGTTCGTGTTCTCCACTACTCGTTGAAGTAATTCCATCGGTGTCGTCATTGTTATTATACTCATGTTGTATTTCTAATTTTGACACCGCGGAATCATAAATACTGACCATCACTGAGAACTCACAATCTGGTATGGTTGAGATTATTGAGATCATTTTGGTTTTTGGGTTCGTGTTTTCCAATTCCATCGGTGTTGTCATTGTTATTATATTCATGTTGTCGCTCTAATTTCGATATCGCGGAATCAAAAATACTGACCATCGCTGAGAATTCACTATCTGATATAATTGTATTATCGAGTGACGACGATATCATCAGGGATAACTGCGAATATGCGGTTGATGCAATATGAAATTGAATTAAGTAATTCTGCAGTTTACTCTGGCTGCATGATGATATCTTTTTTGCTATCCCGGTTGATATACCCCCGATTGTAGCCACCGCAGAAATGCAAATTGGAACTACGACTGGGGCAATCATTGTAACCGATGCAAGTATTATTCCGGCGCCAGTGAGAACGCTTGACACCGAGTATATAGTAATATCAATTGCGGTGATTCTTCGTCGGTATTTTTTTATTTTTATTTGATACTCCTCGGCGAGGGTTTTGAGTCTATTTTGAAATTCTCTGACCTGATCATAGCGACATTGAGTTGATGAAATCATTGTTATTTTAAAAACGCTAGCGTTTTCAATTGTGAAATCCGAAGGATTTTCCTTTCAATTATCCTATTAACGAAGTGGTTTTAGGATCGGATGAGGGGACACCGGATACAAATTCTATTATCCAGGGTAGTGGCTCCCTAATCACAGACTCGTCGGAATTGCTTATAGTAATCGTAAGCGGGATTGGTATATAGGGTGGTGGTTTTGGTATTTTCTCTAATATATACGTCAATGTGTTAACACCTCTGATACCTGTGTTGCTGAATTCCAAATCAAATTTACGGTGATGTATTATTGTAAGTCGGTAGCAACCTGGTGCACCAGTATGTCTGTTGCCAACGCGAAGATAATTATCATTTCCCCGGATCCAATCAAAAGTCCCACTATCAACCGTGTACACGATGTTATTGACGCTTACACTATGTGGAGCTTTTACTTTATCGATAACCGCTTTAATTTCAGCGAGGGTTGGACCTGTCAACGATGTGGTTTCAGAAACAGGTGTTCTCCCCAAAAATCTATCAACGATGGTATTAAGTAATGTTTGTCTCACCATAAACATATTAATATCTTTGAGAGTCATCGTAGATGTAGCCGGGACACCAAAGAAACTATTAGTGATGTAGGCATTGTGAGTGTGCTTGCCGATAAACTCACTGATTTCAGCGAGAGTCATGCCTGCCACAAGCGGGGTTCCAAAAAACTTAACAATGACGTCGTTAGTGGGTTTTTGATCTTCTATTAGTTTAGAAATCTCGAGATAATTTGCCTTGATTTCATTTTCATTCATCATCCTTCCCGCGTCCTTGTTAAAAAAGAATAGCGATAGATAGTTTTTAATTTCAGCGAGAGTCATGCCAACCACAAGCGGGGTTCCAAAGAATTTATGTACGACATTTTTGCGAAAAGTACTATAACCTCGTATATAATCCTCCAGCTCACGGCCGTGGGCGGTAATCTTGTTGTCTTGGGTGGTAATCATGCTGTCTTGGGCGGCAATCTTGTTGTCGTGGGCGGCAATCGCGTCGGTGATCGTAGACACAAGTGCGCCTGGTTTAAGTCGTCCGTCGTTGGAATACAGCGCAATAGAGTTTTCAGCGGCGTCGCGCTGCCGTATCAAAATGTCATTCAATGACACATCACTGGATTTCAATTTACCCTGTTTGTCTTGAAATACAACTATTTCGTTCGGGTCAACATTTACTAAATTTAACGTCTCAGCTATTTCATCTTTGATTAGTTTTTTTTATATCCTTGATAGAATCAAGGGTTGCAGTGTCATCGGGTTTGGGTTTCAAAGATCTCCCCCAAATATCAATCATGTTATTGTAAAACTCTTTCTCTCTCTAAAATCGTTTTTGACGACTTCGTTGAAAAATCTTCGATTTTCTCCAGCGATTACTAGTGTATTCATTCACGACAACATGTGGTGGTTTTCCGCTTGGGTTACTCAAGGAGTTAGAAATAGCGTTAAGGACATTTAATACTTCGCTGCCACATATTGGTGGGTCATTCATTTGTTGTGTTGGTAGCGTAGAATACCAAGTCTTCATTGGAAGGGTTTTTATATAACGCATAAACTCTTTTGGCGGTGCTAATCCATATGAATCAAAATAGACAATCCCACGTGGATCAATAGCGTATGCAACCCAGTGAGTTCCGGGTCCGGTGCTGTTATCTAAATTAATGATTCCGGTTTCAACGCTGTTTGGTTGATGTGGTAATTGATCTTTCATAAAGACACCTCTGAAGTTTTTAATCGCGAGTTTTTTAGCAGCATCCATTAAATCAAAATTGGACATTGGAACCATAGGTTCCTGAGTCATAGACTCTCCAATTAATAAACCGGTCCTAGTCTTAGACCCTTTCCGCTGTACCACGAATACGGGGTTCCTGGTAGTCTTAGACCCTTTCCCTTTTTTTTATATCCTTTCCCAGTTGACTTCTTTAGTGCCATTCCTGCTGCAGTACCAACGGCTCCTAGCGCTGCCGCTTTAGCTACCGCTGGGGCTGCTGCTGCAATCAATGCTGGAATCGCAGCTAACAACGGAAATATACCGCCTGTTTTAATCATATTTTTGATAGCAGCCGCAGAAAGAGTAATCTGAACACCCTTTTTTGCTACTAGTGCATCATTGAAATGTTTCACCTGACGAGTTGTCAGCGATAGTTTATTTGCACCACCAGTCATTTGGTTGGGTTTCAACGTGATTGTGGTTCCACATTTTTTAGCTGATTCCGATTGCAATTTTTTTAATTGACCGGGAGTTAACGCAACACTAATATTACTATATGACATTATACATAATTGATTGATTCTAAATCGTTTACAATTTCAATTACATGTTTTCCACTGGTGCATCTACCACTCTCATTCTTCCACCAACACCTTCAAGTAGCATTGATTTGTCGCTGAGAATGACAGCAACCGCTCTATAATCAGCAATAGCACCACGAGTCACATTAGCTCTAAAATGTATATCAACAACAGATTGTCTCATCAAATCGAGATGTTCCAGTGAGAAGTAATAGATTGGATACAGATTTTTAAAATCATATTGTGATATTTGCAAACCAGTATCCACATTTTGATCACGTGCCATAAATGACAACAGACGATGATAAACTCGTGCAATATGATTTTCTGTGTAATTAAGTTGTATATCCTCGGATGGTTCCTGCTGGCCGTTTATTCTCAGTGAGACGTCTTTCACACCTAATTGATCAAATATCATATGACTGAAACGTTGATCGCCAACTCGTGCGTTATCTTGTAACGCAATAAATATATGACGTGGCGCAGCAACACCTTGTTTTGATGCTAGATTCCAGGTGAATAACCCGTTGATATTTGATTGTTTAACATCTGTACTCACGGTTAGCCAACTCAACAACGACTTTCCTCCTTGGTCCATAAATGATAGTAATCGTTCTTCTGCGGTGATTGCTGGAGTCAACACTGGCATCCACAATGATATTTTTGTTAAATTGACTTTACCGGCATCAGCATTTGGATTTGCATTGTCTGCTGGAATCCTCCAGATTGCGTCACTATCATCACTCTTTCGTACAAGCGATACTGTATGCTTCGTTCCATAAATAACTTTTCGGACGTTTCTACAGAATCCAAATATATGATGCAGTGGAATCGCGCATGAAAATGATTTACGCGCTCCTTGCAACATTGAAATACGTGTTGCAGCTCCTAGATTGAAATTAACATCGTTGTTTATAATCATATCTTCGGCATCAATATTAGCGGTGCCAGCATTATTCTTTGGTCGTCTTACAACAAATTGTTTTCCTCCAGCGGTATTTGTAGCATCTTTTGCAAACATCATAGAAGGTCCTGCTGATCTTGTATAATCATCGGAATATCTCGCTAACCCGATTATTGTTGTAGCCACATCAACATCGCGATCTATCGCCTCAATTTCTTTTCCATCAATGAGATATTTTGCACTCTCAAATAACGCCATGATACCATTATTGACAAAACCGACTTGAGTACCAGCTGGATACGGTGCTGGTACAGCAGGAGTATCAGCAGCTGTTACAATTTCTCCTTCTACTTCAATAAACGCTTCACAGGGCAAAAAGTATTTACTGGTATCATGGACTTGAAGATCGATTCTTGCTCGACTATTTGAGTCTATGGCATGATAGGCGTAATATTGATAATCGCGTACAGAATCATCCTTTCCAACTGGGTCGTCTATATCAAACGCTGGATCATGTGACTTTTTGAACATTTTATTCTATTTATCAGAGTCTAAATCGCGATTTTCCATTTTCATCGTCGTAGTTTTTTAAAGCCACTTCCTGCTATCATATTTGCAATATTGCTTTGGTCGGGGGTTAAAACCATCGACGCTAATTTTTCATCTACTGCGTTATTTATAATTCTACTAACACTTGCAGGCATTTCCGCTGTAGACGGTAACGGTTTTGAAAATCCTTTGGATTTCATCCGTGATTTCACTAATGATGTTAATTTATTCTTCGCAGTTGAAAACGCTTTTCCAGCAATATCTCCAACAGCACCAATACCCTTATCACGAATAACATCAATTGCTTTCATTCCTAATTGTTTAGCCAACGGCATCACTTTTGGAGCCATTCTCGCAAATAACCCTAAAATGGTATTACCTAAACCATCTCCGTAGTATGCTCTATAAACCGGAAACCGTGAATTAACTACGTAGACGGGGGTTGGTTTATCATGATTGTAGTGTATGATCATTATTTGAAATCAGAAACAATTTTTCAATTGTTATTTATCTAATCAATTGACTTTTCAATTCAGTCACTATGATACCCACTTTCCACTAACTCGCCAATGAAATCTCGATATGTGCTGATATCCATGATACCACCCTGAAATAACCGCCTGCAGATATCAGCTGCTTCATTAATTATTTCCGGTGAGTTATTTCCGGCTCGTTTCCCTCCGATGAGAACCTCTAACCGTGATATATCACTGAGAACACTACCAGGACATGTCATGGTAGAGTCAAAGACTCCAGCGTTGAAATTCTTTGGATTTCCAATCGAATATCCTTTTCCGCTTCTTTCCTCAGTTGTACCAGTTGCGCCCTCACTATCATCAAGTAATTGCCTTTGTCGGCCTCGACTTTGTTTTTTCTCGTTCTTGTTGTTTTTGTATACCATAACTATCAACTCCTACTTTAAAAGATCTATACTCAACTGTATCCTTTTTCAAATTACCAGTAATCCCCTTATTCGTTTTATACAACCAATTAACCCATTCATCTCGGCTTATTCTACTGTTTTTATACTCGTCTTTTAAAAAGTCCTTTCTAGAATGAAAGCTTTTGGCGGCAAAATCACCAAATGTCGAATAATCTTCGATTTTTATTAATTGAGGTCGTTTGATTTGTGTTATAGCTTCTTCGGTGAGTTTGTCTATAAAGGAAACACCTCTTGGGGTGACATCAACAGGTTGTGGATCAGGCGCAGAATCATCAATATCAGCTAATCGTTCATACTCGCGCTGAGTTTTTATATCACTGGATAACTGTTGTATCCCTGCGCGTGTTTGTCCGGTCTCTGCTGCTATCTTTTCAAGCGTATCAAGCAGCGGCGCCTTCTTTACTCGTTCTCGCTCAGGAATATCTCCGTATATCGCTGCTTCAGTTAACTTTTTCACATCTTTGGTCGCACTTGTTATCGGAGTAAACAGTTGTTCACTTGACACAGAAAAGTCAGTCTGCGCTTGTTGTCGTTGTTGCAGTTTATTCCGTACAGAGTCGCGAATTGGTACAAATCTCTTAATTGCATCCAGTCGTTCACGAGCCAATCGGGTTGTTAATGCTTCATTGACCATTATTTGAAATCAGAAAAAGATTTTCAATTGCAAAACAATTTTTCAATCCGACCTAACACCATCGTGGAAGTGTTATTTCATCCTATAACAGCTACTACCATCGGTGGAGAAACGGCACTTTTCATATATAAAATAAAATGTAATGTGCCGTTTCTCCATTTTGAATTTTTTAGTGTATTTGATACCGGACCAACCAGCCATTAACAGTCCATCAATTTTTATTCAGTGTGAAATATTTTCACTGATTTTGACATTGTCAATCAAAAAATGCTAAAAAAAATGAAAATCTCTATGAGGGACGGTCACAATCAAATAATGATAAATGGTCGGTCACAATCAAATAATGATAAATGGTCGGTCAAAATTGTTCATTTTCTTGAATTAACGCCCGTAGGTTTCTAATTTTAGAATTAACCTCCTTTTTCAATTCGTATTCGTACCCCAATTCTTTTCGTATTCGTTCTACGATGGTATACAACGGAGCGAACACACTTACGTCACTGGAAAATGCGAGAGAGTCCCGAATAGAATTCTGAATTCTCTTGATGAGCGCATACTTCTTTGGTAGCATATACTTGTTAGTGCTAACTCCGTATTCTATATCCTGAAAATCAGACATGATTTGATCAGGATTTAACCCATCTGATAGTTCAATATCCCAACTTTTCAATTTTGAAATCTCGGATAAAATGCTATTCATGTTTTCAGAATTCATTATTCTATAATAATGATATATTTCTAAATGAAAATTATGACGCATTAGACATAACTAAATCGAATTTTCTGTCCCGTCTTTTTTGAAATCGCAGATCGATAAATCCCCTCTGCAACATTTCGTACCGAGGGTGAACAAATATCGAAATGCCTACCGGCTTCATTCATTGATTGAAATATTTTTTCTTCGTTAGTTATCGTATTCAAAGATTTTACTGGTCTCGCTTTTTTTGAGCAAATGCCAGTCTTTCCTCGTTTGGTATTCTCACTTTGAGTAACAGCCTGCAGATTTGATAAAGAATTGTTCATTGGATTAGAATCAATGTGATCAATGACAGAATCATCCTCGATCAATCCATAAAAGCATTCAAATACGAAACGATGATTGAGATAAAATTTCTTTCCAGCGCTAAACTTCAAATACCCCATACCATTATCAGAACCAACTGGTTTCTTCAGTCTGCGGTTTCTTACAACACCATCACTAGATGCTTCATAATTTGTGATCACAGGGTGTTGTCTGAATTCTTGGTTCATTCGTATACTAAATACTATTTGTCTAATTCATTGTTTGGTTTAATGATAAATCTTTCGATGTAGTCTTGAGGAGTTCTTATGATTTTGTCAAGGACGTTGTCGCTGACAGTGTCAGGGTCAGAGACTTTATCAGGGTCATAATTTCTGATTGATTGTCCATTTTTGATTCTTTTATCATAATAACGCTTCAATTCCCTGTATCGCTTACCACCGCAATTCAAACACAACTGCGATTTTCAACTGACCCAAACCCCACATCGAATACAGGGTAACGGACCAAGGCTTCCACGTCGAAAGCTTTGCATATGATACCCACAGAATTCATTTCTGCATGATTTGTTACACGGGGTTACTGATCCAATCATAAGCCACTTGCAGTGATTCATTATATATAAATTCTTCATTTAAATGCTTGTTTTAATTATAGCATGAGGGAATTAAGGAGAACGCCTTCGAAAAATGCTGAATTCAATATTGATAGAGAGTTTAAGAGATTATTGAAGATTAATCCTAAATTTAATCTCGATAAACCCAAAAAACGTCCAAGAGACGGAAACATGAAAGAGTTTAAGAGATTATTGAAGATTAATCCTAAATTTAATCTCGATAAACCCAAAAAAACGTCCAAGAGACGGAAACATGAAAGAGTTTAAGAGATTATTGAAGATTAATCCTAAATTTAATCTCGATAAACCCAAAAAACGTTTAATAGACGGAAACATGAAAGAGTTTAAGAGATTATTGAAGATTAATCCTAAATTTAATCTCGATAAACCAAAAAAACGTAACAAAATTAATCCTAAATTTAATCTCGATAAACCAAAAAAACGTTTAATAGACGGAAACATGAAAGAGTTTAAGAGATTATTAAAAATTAATCCTAGATTTAATCTCGATAAACCAAAAAAAACGTCCAAGAGATTACCCTGGAAAGATGCTCAATTCAATCTCGATATAGTTTCTAATACACCAAAGAATACAATTCTTGATAAAGCCATGATTAGTAAAATCAGAGACTGTTTTAATGAATTCAAGCGTGATGGAGCATCTTATTGTTGGTCAACATTTCGAATTGATGGTGTTGTTGATGCTACCATGAATGATGAAAAAGCAGCAGTGATAATTTCACGTGTTGGGGAAAAAAGGTATTTTTTCCGAATAAAATTCATTATTGAAGTCGATGGCAAATGGATTATTAGGGATAAATTTGAACCAATTCTCAAGAATAAAAAAGCTGTCATTGTGAGTAGAGATTCCAAACCAGGAATTCTAACCGGCATTGACAAACCATACTACGAAAGATCTTATCCCGTAACAGCAATGGTTTATGGGATATATCCGTTAAATGATAAACCCGATATCGCAAAACTAGCTCCTATGAAATATTCTAGTTCACTGAATTGCGTGGCAACACGGGTAATGGAACACTTCACAAATGCATCCCGAGGAAATAAACTAACTGATCTGCGACGTAGGAAAATAACCGAATGGGAACTGACAGTGAAACAGCATGGTGCAAAGATTTCTGATATAGCTAAATTAGAAACATCATTAAGATTTCCAATAACCGTTATGACGATAACCGGAGAGGTTTTATACGAACCGAAATATAACAAAAATGGAGCGCCAATACAGATTATTGATCATAACAAACACGCGTGGACACCTGCGGTAACAGTATTTCCACGAGAACGAACCGTGAAATATATCCCTAAGGAGTTCGTCGGGGATGTTTTCTATGAAGAGAAATTATTCGATGCTATTCATGCGTTGTGTAAAGATGATCCTGTGTCAGTGTGGTTACTTAGAAGTGATGAAGATCCCGAAATAGGATTCGATCAATTTGTAAGACCAAATGGCGAATTATATCGCGTTGAAGAATTAGATAACAGAATGAGAAAAATCGCTAGTGATTTTTCACCGGAGAATTCCCATGAAAAACTACTCACAGATAGTTTTACTATTCCATCAGTGGTAGCTCACTTCGCAAGAGAAAAAAACTCGTGGTGTCCAACACGAAGTGATTTTCTCGAGGACGTTAAATCGAGCTGCGTCGAATTCGGTCATGGAGGACTGTGGAATACAAAATACTCACGTGATGGTATGATTTCAATTGATATAGCTGCGTGTTATCCAGGGAGTTTTCTTGGATATGGAGAAGCCGCTGAATACTTTAAACGATTTGGACACCCCACGCATGAAATGACTCGTGTTGCGATTAATGGTCCATTGCCCGATTTTGATTTAACTGGATTCGCTTGTGTGGTATCATTTGAACTCGCTACAGGGTTACATCCGTGTAGTTATGTTTGGCTCGGTAGACATATATCTGAAAAACACTGGATGCCAATAGTGCTATTGAGATATATGATCGATTGTGGTATGCTAATATCGTTGATTGTTTCCGAGGCTATTATATGCTATCGAGCTCAGAAAGAAGTTTGGCTACCACAACCCGATTTAGATCGTATAATCAGCGAACAGCGAAAACAATTCCCTGATTTCAATGAAGAACAAATCATGAATCGGTCTAAGAAGTTATTTGAAATTAAAAAAGAACAAGCAAAAGATTTTGGACGAAGAATAATCGGTAAATTTACCCAGGGTGGAAGATACGACAACGCAAAATATTCTTCGCGGTTGATCATAGACGTCGCTGAATACGATTTTATTGTAGCGGATTTAATGAAACAGGGAAAACTTGTATCCCGTAAGGATGCTTTTCTATCCAATGGTGAGAAAATGGGTACGGTTGTTACCTACTGTGATGGATATAATTCCCAGTATACACATTTGAGAGGTTCTATGCTAGCCTATGCTTGTATTAATCTATTTTCGATGATAAATAGATTTCCAGATACCGCGGTTAGAGTGGCCACTGATTCGATGTATATACACAATAAATACAAATCAGCTGTAGCGGCATTCACAGATCCCGAGGAAAATTGGGGACGTTGGCGATTTAAAAAGGAGATGCTACATGAGTATTGTGAATCGGCAGACGTTGCCATGGATGATAAATATCTTTGTTGTAACCGCGCTGAAATTCAATCAGAATTTTCTAATGCACCACCGGTATCTGATCCAATATGTAGGTACAAGACAGTTTATTTAAACGGTTGTGGTGGGTCAGGAAAGACAACTCGTGCAATTGAATTATTTCGTCGGTCAACCATGATTGTGCTAACACCGACTCACAGACTCGCCAGAGAGATGATACAGCGAGGGGTAAATGCCTGTACTTACCATAGTTTCTTTCGATGGAAGGGTGACAAATGGACTCCTGAGCGTATGGGTGATAAATTCATTCCTGAAATCATAATCTGGGATGAAATATGCACAGTGTCATTAGATGTATTACAAACATTTCTCGAGTGGTTGTTAAACAAAAACACAAAAGTTGTCATGTGCGGTGATCACGGACAACCACCACCATTTGTCGGTGCATCTCCACATGAATTGCTAAGGGGTTTTGTAGACTATTATGAAGAAATTACCACTGATTATAGATCAATTGATGAACGATTACGCGAGTTCAAAGCGCTAATTAGATTACAACCGGATAAAATCCAATGCGAAATAGCGCGTGAAGTGATTTCAGAAACTCCAATGAATGATTTCTGGGAAACATGGAGACCAAATGATTTGATAATTGCAAGTAGAAAAATAGTCAGGGACACACTTCAGATGAAGTTATTTGAATTGCATAAAGAAAAATTTGCAACGCTTCCAGTACCCCTTTGTTATAGGCCATCGGATACACGAAAACAGAATATTGAAGTTGATATTCCAGGACAGAGTGAAAAACAAATTCTCGTATTAAATGATATTGTGCTGGTTGATATCAGCGTCGTCGAAAATGCATTGCGTGCTAATAAATCCCCGTGGACGCTAGGATACGCAGCAACAATACACTCTTCACAGGGATTGACTATATCGGATACAATTGTTTGGATGGTGGATAATCACATCGAATGGTCGAATTTAGTCTATCTCGCAGTATCCAGAGTACGAAAAATAAATCAACTTCGAAGAATTGTCCTGACAGAGTCAGGCGATGATAACGACACAACAATAAGTGATATTGATGTTAGCATCATTAATAAAAAACTCTCCGGTTACAAACAACAGGACAAAAAAAAAACAACGAGAATTTGATATTGATGCTAAATTAATAATTACGCTGAAACAACAACAGAATAATCACTGCGCGAGTTGCAATTGTATAATGCGTTGGCAGTATTCGGATAAGGATCCTCGCCAATTTACCGTAGACAGAAAAAATAACAGTCTCGGTCATGTCAGAAACAATGTGATGTTGACTTGTCTTGAGTGCAATAGACGCAACGGCGTTAGTTAAGACCATGCGGTGGTAATTGAGTATCGTCAGGAATTACCTGTAGTTGTTGTCTAGTAAATCCTCGTTGAGGGGCAGTTGAATCCAGTTTATAGACTGGAGGTCTACCCGTAGATCGTGTTATACTAGATATCTTGTGTGCAGTAACACTCCAAATAGGATCAGTAGCCCTTTTTCTGCCACCCTCAAGCTCTCCTGGTTCGTATAAATACCTAACAGTGACATTACTACCAAGAATTGGTTCTTTGAAATCTTTTTGTGGTTGTACGGGTATAGACTTCTTTTTAATAGCGTTACTAGGTTTCATGTTGATTGTTCTAGTAATCTCATTATTCAGTGCAGTAATCACAGCTGGTAACCTTTTGACCCATTCACGGGATCGCTTTTCTTGAATGAATTCCTTCGCGTATTGATATCCAAATAACCGCTCAGCAATCGTCCGATTAAACCGTTCTACAATGGCCTGATCGTGATGTAGCGCAGTATGCCCTCGTCGTATGGTGACATTATGATGTTTCATTGTAGATAACACTGCACCCTGAAATTCCTTGCCAGGATCAACCTGCAATAGATTTGGCCAGTGCAGAGGATCTCGTCGATAAATCCTCTCAAATGCAGAAGCAACTTCAGTGGCTGATTTTGTTTTTAACGGTTCTGCTTCTTTGTATCGACTTGCAATATCAACAACGGTTAAAGCGTATTTGTAACCACGATCATGAGGTAAAAATAATATATCAGCCTGATGAACTTCATTAGGAGCGGTCACATCAAAATGCGAGAATTGAATTTGTTTAGGCGGTGGTAGAAAAATTTGCCATAGTGCCTGTTTGGATAACCAATTAGCCGCAGTGGTTTTTTTTCACTTTTGCAGCGCTAGCGAGTTTATGGACTGCTGATTTACCCCTCCAGTATCCTCTTGGGGAATAATAAATTGATTCCATATTATTAATTACCGGCACCTAACATCAATTTACTTTTCATAGCCGATTTTATTAAAAAGGAAGCCAATTTTTCTTTGAAGGATTTATCAGGAATAGCATTTAACGCATGAATTAATTTCACATCTGCTAGATGCCTGTGTTGCAAATTGCTGCTTTTATAAGCAACATCATGAAGGTGACAGGCCTTATCAATGGCGTTTATTGGTTCTTCACCGGGTCGGGACTGATTTTGATCATTGAGTCTGATATCAAGTCTGGTTCCCGGTCCACAGTAGCTATATCCTGGAAGGTGCTTTTCTCCGGGGTACTTTGCCCATGGGGTTCCAGGGAGCTTTGCCAATTTGGCTGCGATATCACCTCCTCGTTTTTTTTTTAAAACATCTCCGAATTGTAAAATCTTTGATTTTGTAGAAACAAATCTAAACTTTTTAATACCACATGTTGCACATCTACCAGTAAGTGCTGATCTGTTATTTTTAGTTGTAACCGTCGTCACATCATTTGTGCTAGTACGCGTTTTACACTTCATACAATATAGATCCATAATTTATGTATAGAGATATGGATATAATTGATTTTTCAGCGACTAAAACAAGAGAACCAGTTAAGCATCATGCAGAGCTACCAAACTCTATCCGGATGATTATAATCGGGCCATCTGGATCCGGTAAAACGCAATTGTTGCTCAATTTAATAATGAGATGGATGAAGTGGGATAAGTTGTATTTAATTGCCCCTAGCGTAGATGATCAACGATGTTATGAAGTGTTAAAGGATTTTAACGAGAATGCATCAGAAATTAAAGGTGAGAACGCCATTGAATTTATAACCGATATCGATGAAGCACCGAGCATTGATGATATTGATGGAGATATTAACAATTTAGTCGTATACGACGATATAATGTTGGATAAACAAAAAAATCCTGCTAGGATCTTTTCCAGAGGCAGGCATAAAAACTTTGACGTGATATATGTCACTCAACGCTACACTCAGGTTCCAAAAGTCATCAGAGATAACTGCAATATTCTTGCTGTATTCAACGGAGTTGATACTCATACTCTTAGAAATATATGGCAGACATGGTGTTCTGATATGGACTTCAATCAATTTCGAGATTTCTTTAGTCATGCTCAGTCGACTCCGCACGGATTCGCAACAATAAATCTACATGATCCTCGGACACGATATCGTATCGGACTGGATCAAATATTCGGTTAAAATCATTTATTATTTTTGTTAACCAGAACTGAAAGTTCAGCATCACAGAGGGTGGATGACAACAATTTGCGACCAAAATTAATTAAAAAATCGTAAAAGTCTCCGTTTTCATTTTTTTAGTTAAAATGAGATTTCGTAGGGAAGGCTCGTTAAAATTTCAATAAATTTTTTGTCTGAAAACGTTGTAGGGTTCACCCTCTCTGCTGCTCGCCCAGTTTTCGATGACCCCGTTATATGGAATGGGACTATGGTAAAATTTTAAGAAACTTGTCATTATAAAACAAACATACATACATTCATTTGCTTCATAGACAGAATCTTTTTTGCGTTTGGATTTTTCTTTCATACATCATTCAGTTACAAGAAAATACCAACACACCAACACTTATCCAATTTCTTACCTTAAAGTTCGGCCCATCACGACGTACTGCATCGATCCATTTCGTACGAAGCTCCATCTTTTTCACTAAAAGAATATGGTGGAAGCTTAAATCTATGTGAATTTTAGCATTCCCATTGCAAAACGGAACACAACAATAAATATCACAATTTTTTTCCATTCCCGGTCTCAACTGTAGCAGCCATGGTTGCGAGGTACGGGCCGCACGATTCACCCAAAACCTGCCCAAACCCACGGCCGCATGATTCACCCAAAACCTGCCCAAATCCACAAAAAAACATGATGTAAATCAAATGAAATATACTCAAAACCACAAGAAAACATTGGAAATATTACTATCTTGTTGAAACCGACGACTAATTATGCCGCATTTATTATTTACATCGTATGGAAATTACAATAGGGGGACAAATGTTACTGGATTCATCAACATAGCAAGTCAAAGGCAGACCTAGTTAGTATGTTTCAAGTACAAACAGCCTCATTGTGAATCAATTTGTTGTATTGTAATGTTGTATTAATCGCATTTATCAGTTATGGCACTGATAGGAAATTCTTTACTTCAAATGATTCAAAATAGGAGAATAAAAAAATGCAACGAAATACATTTTTTTCCATTGCATTACATGCTACTTTGTTTATTGTATTTGATTTTGTCCAGAATATATATAGTTCAGTTCTGACTGGTGACGAATATAGATAGTAACATTTGTCTCCCTTGTTTCAATGTTTACTTCCAATAAAAAAAATAATAAAGGCAGTCGATCGTGTTTCAATAAATTAATACTGTATCCAAGGTTTTCTTGTAATTATAAGTATGATTAGCATCATTTTTTGTGGTTTGGGGCAGGTTTGGGGTGGTTTTGGGGGCCGCACGAGTCACGACTACCGGTGAGGTACAAGGAAATTGCCGATCTTAGTCGTATAGCACTCCTGTGCTGTTAGTATGAAACGTTCCGTTAAGCATAAGACGCGCAGACGGTAAAGGTGTTATGGACACCCAGGTCGCAATCGGGATAGAAATTATAAATCAATGAAAGAATTGTGTAAGATTTATTGACTTTGTATCTTGTTTATGCTTCTCGTTACTGAAATCGGCAGGACGGGGGGTGGGGGGTGTACAATCAAACGGGGTTGTAGACACAGGCTATAATTATTATAATCAAATCGCGGGCTTATCAATATTCTGACAATTGAAAAGCATGCATACAATAAATATTTACCTATCACTGTTACTTGCAGATATAGGAAAACAACAGCTGCAAAACTTGTAAGTCGGATGTCAGGCGTGGAAGGCATCTGAATGCGCAACATTTACCCTAAGTATACATCTATTTTTAGAATACCGTATTTTCCTCTCTTACTTTGGTGCTATATATATATAGGTCGAGAATCCAGGCATTTTCAGTGCATGGTTACGACCACCGAGGTGAAAACAACCGCCATTGTTCAAGTGACTTAAAGGAATAGGGAACGTACAAGTTGAGTTTATATTATCTGATTGCCTGTCGTTCAAAATTATATTTTATCTAACTCCCTTACACAGTTCTCGAGCCATTTAGTCACTGCAAGGAATTATTTGGTTATCCGCGCAAGTGCGTTGAGAGATAATTAACTAGGTATCACGTGGTCGGTAGTGACGTCACATGATCTTTGCTAACAGTGAACATAGCATACTCCAATGTTTGCTAGCATGATTCAGATAATTTTTTTCCCTTTTGCATCATGGAAAATTGCGAGAACGATTTACCCTACTTCTCTGTAAGCGTGAACAATTTACCGTATCAGCTTGAGCTACGTTTGAAGACTAACAACGAAGAAGGTAGTGATGACGCGGCGTCTTGTTCTTCGAATGTCACTGTCAGAATGATGAGGATAGTTTGCAGAGTGAAGAAGGACGACTCGAAAACACACAATGGTTTGTACAGATTTATACTTGTAGCACGCATTTCATATACTGTATATAAATGAGCAGAACGCACGTTACATTTCACTAACTGAAACTGAAACTTTGTCAACTCCTGTGTGTATAAATATGCAAGCTTTGGTGGACCCAAATTTCGATAATCCTCCCTCGATTGCCTGAAACTTTTAAAGATTACTGATAGTGCGAGTTATCAAAGCAGATGCTCGTAAAGCTGTATTTTAGTGTTTATGTCTTGCTAAATTAAACATTTTTCAAAATATTAATTAGCAATGTTTTCATATTTTTTTAAAGCAATGAAAGCCACATATTCTGTAAATTTATAATTGCTGCATTATTTCAGAACACTTATTCTAGTGGAAATAGTGACGTGCTGTTCACTGTAAACAAATACTTTTTTTTTGTTGTTCATTATTTTAAACTTCAACTACATTTACTCCTTCACACAGTGAAGTATGTTTTCTTTTTCAAAGAAATGACAAAACCCCATGCAGAATACAGGACTATGAAAATGAATGTCAGTACACACCAACGATTATCTCCTTCTGCCATCTATGGGTTGTTTTCACAGATATCACGATTAAGTACGCAAATACTCACAATTCAACGCGCACGCACCTTCTGTCGCCATTTTGAGTCGCTAACAAACCGTTGTCAACATTAGTCATCATGTATATTCAAGAATAATAATCTGATTTAACTATCGATAAGGATATTTACTTCTTCAACACAATACATTGATTATACTTGAAATTATGTGCTCTATAGCACAAAAATAAAAATAAAGCTGGAAGTTCCCTTGCTTATATCAAAAGACAGAATAGTAAAGTAGAACCGTAATCGTGTATATTATTGATATTTAAGAAATGCACTTTTTGTTGTTGTTTACAAACAGACAATATTGACGTTTTTAAAAAGTCATTTGAATCATATCCCTAAGCTTGTCATCTTGAAAGAGTATTTCCAGATGATTTTCTGGATACAATATCAGTCACGAATTAAAATTTCATAGCATGTATTTTATTCTAGAACTTTTATGTACAAATATTTTTCGCGACAACATGTTTTTGTGCCATAGAATATTTGAGAAACCATTATATTCAAATATTGTGTTTGTGGAGGGGATGGTTGTGTTTGTGGAGGGGATGGTGGACGTAGGCTTATACTAGATGAAAGCGATAACCGAAGTTTCATCTTTAGTGTATTCAAATGAAACACGTGTCTGACAGAACATTACATTGTTTTGAATGTCAAAACGATGTTTTCCTCAAATGCTTTTAGAAATATGAAATTGTATATAAACAATTGGCTTTTAAATTTTAACGATAATCAAATGCTTGATTTAAGCCTGTGAAAATTGAAAATCATTACATGTGTCTACTTGGTTGTATATCCATTTGTTTATGCGTTTGTTTATTGATCAATCTATTTGTTTAGGAAAGAACAACAAATATGGTTGAAATATAAATATTTTACTTGAAGAAAACACGTAAAAAGAATCACACGATTCGATCTTGCGAGGTTGACATGCACAACAGAATGTGATGTATTTTTATATTCTTACTCACAAAATAAAACGTGCCGGTTATGTGGGATTGGAACTCAAAATGGCGGATATGGAAGTACACGTGTTTTGTGACGTCACGTGAAAACAACGAATAAACATTATAATCACAGGTTTAATGTTATCACAAGTTACTCTGAATATTAATCTATTAAATACAATTCGACTCATAATATCACATGGACTTGACAATGCTTACTCTAAACTTTGCAGGGCAACATACATGTACGGAGAAATAATGTTGTTTTGTCAAACTTTATTTCAAATGCAAAATCAACATGCTATTTCTAATCCGCATCTTTCCTTTTGAATGCTTACAAAATGTTGAAAGTGATTTTTAAACATTCTTGAATGGTCAAAATTATGTTCTGCTCTTTCATTACAGGTGTGATTGTGGATATTGCCAAATGGTTCAATTGAGAGTTTATGCAGTCAAGAGGTGGAGATAATTGAGAAAAAGAAGGGTGATCTGACATGTATGACCTCCATGAAGGTTTCATTGCAAACTGCTTAAACAGATACATGCTGGAAGTATCCCTGTATGAATACCTGGAACATCAGGACCTTTGAATGATAATGAACCAATTACACAAATAATTTTTCCAATCTTACACAAATTTCTTCAAAATTCCAGTTGAAAGTGTTTTCATATTACAACTCATGGAGGCAGCATTTATTGCAGATGATGCATTCCATTATGATCAAGCTGTGATGGTCTTGAACTTATGAAAAGAATGCAGTTTTTTAGAAGACAGTTTTCTCTTTTAAGACTACCCTTTTTTGTTGTTTTTCTTTGAGGTGATATCTAAACTTTTTTAACAATATATAGCCTCGATAAATAAAACTGCTTGTTTTGAGAAAGGAATAGCAGGGTTGGTATAAATTCTAATAAATACCATGTTGACAATGATTTATACATTTTTTGTTTATCAACTAGGTTTAAAGAGTCTTCACGAACACAATAAACAAACAGCAAAGGAATAGAACTATTTTATAATGATATAGGTCATTTCACATATATGTATATGTATTCAAAGAAGATTAATAATTTGATTAAAAAATAAATATAACAAACATAATTCACCCAAAGTACTAAACGTACAATTCTTCATAATTTACAAAAGATGAAATATCTTAACTCTTGTTCGAATTTACTCTTACATGTATTCTATATTTATTTTCAGAACATAAAGGCATATAGTATATCTGCGTTTTGTCAATGGATTTGGTATCGACTAGGCAGACACAGCCATAAAGTGCTTCCATCCTGTGTTGTTTCAAAACTAAAAGAATCTTTTTCCTTGGAGGAAAATGTTGGCTTCAAATATGCTTCACCATAAAAATTATTGGATTTCAAAAAGTATGATTTTTGCTTTATGATGAGTTCATCTTTTTGAAAATTGTTTGTATGATGCTGTGAGCGGTGGTGGATACAGAGATTCCCCTTTCATGCCTGTTTCAGGAGTGCAATGTAACCTTAAAGAATAAAAATGCACCAAGATATGAAATCAATAAACTTTTTTTTCGTTTTGAACTTTTATATTTTCTTAATGATTGATATTAACCTGTTTCCCAACATAATGAACTTTAATAAAAATTTATTTCATGAACTACAAATGTATTTAATTATTTTATTTTAGTTCAGATTTTACTGTAGATTACTTTATTTCTTCTAATTACTTGCAGTGCTGGATTACCCATTAAGCACACTATGCTTATGCTCAAGGCACCAGCCCAACAATGGATTTTGTATCACTGTGAGGGAGCACTTTCAAGGATACAAAAGGCAGGTGGCATTGGCTAGCCTTTGCGGGTATTAAAATTTGCTGAGCAGTCTAAATACGTATCTCTGACAATTTCAAAAGAACAAGTCAAGTTCCCAGTAACCTAACAATTACTTGTGCTAACATTTAATTGATCTAATGCATTATCTTGAAATAGTTCAACTTGATAAAATTGGATACAGCTGTATTATCAAAGTACAGGCTATAATTTTGTGCTAGCTATACACAATTGAAATTGGGTATGCTGGTGGAATAACCAATCAGGGTTCCTACAGATTTAACAAAAACAAATTCCATGACATTTCCAAAACTTTTCAAGGGCCATATAGAGTCTTGGAGATTTAAAATTCAATTTCAGACAATGACAATTATTTTATTTAACTTTTTTATTTAAAAAATCATTAAATATACTAACAACAGCAACACTAAAAAAGTCATCAATGTTTACCAGATACAGAAAAATGATTGATTAAAGTTAAACTATATTGTCAGTAAACATGTTTCATACTAACCTAACAACCCTCTTGAAAAATGGAAGTCAAAATTCCCCCAGTCATATTACAGGAATTTACTAAAGCCTTCTTGAAGATTTTTTAATTCTGAATTCGAACAGTTTTCTTGCTCCAATACACGATCTATTATAGTATTTTTTATTTATTTTTATTGAGGATTTTGCAAAATCAGGAGATTCAAATTGGGAGACCTAGACAGGGATAATATTAATATGATTCTCTGAATATTTTTTTTTTTCAGATGGGTTGTCAGGTTATCTAAAAACGGCTTCTGTAAAAAAAACAACTACAATTTTCAATATTCTGAAACTAGAACTAAAGTAACAGTCCAAAACAAGAATATAAAATCGACAATAATGATTATAATCATGTCGTATCCTCCGACGTAATAAATGACTGACTATGCTGCATGAGATGTTACGACAGACCCGAAAAACAAGTGATGAATATAAACAAAATCAGATTAGTACTTACCATGTACTTTATATTGAAGAAATAAACAGACTTTTCTGGCAGAAATTAACTTCGATTTGACAGATCGTAGAGGTAATTACTCAAAGCGGCGCGGCTGATCATTTTAATTTTCAATCGAACTACACTGGAAACCACGTGATATCTACTGGTAGGGGAACTTACTCTTGTTATATGAAATGAAACCATTTATCTATCTTTTTTATCATGTTTTATTTAACTGGTGCTCTATGCTCTAAGAATTTTAAGTAATCAATTTCTTTTTTTTTTTTTCTTTTTTTTTTTTTATGGTTTAACGCCATTTTTAAGCACAATATAGGCTATACATGGCGGCCAGTATTAATGGTGGAGGAAGAAACCGGACAAACCCCGGAAAGAACCACCGACCCACGAGAAGCTACTGGCAAGCTTTCTCACATAACTACATTTGCCGAATCTTAGACTCGAACACACGCAGACAGAGGTGAGATGGCAGTGGTCCGTAACGGACAGCGCTTTAGACCACTCGGCCACTCGGGGCCCCCATCAATTTCTTTAACTCCTTTGTCAGAAATTCCATGACTTTTCCAAAACTTTGTAAGGTTTTGACAAATTCCATTACTTTTCAAGGCCCTTGAAATTTATTTTTTAAATTCAAAACTTTTCCAGGATTCCATGACCCCCGGGAACCCTGACCAATGTTACAAAGACCTTGACAATTCAGTAATTCTACTCAAAGTTAAATGCAGTTTTTCTGACTATCTCTTTCGTATGCCAATTTAAAAGTTGTATACAATATAATAATGACATTCACATAACGCTCTAATTACAACCATATATTCTACCTGCACTAGCTGGATGTCAAGTACTTTCTTGGCCTCCAAATCAATCAAAGCGTAAGCCTCATATTTTGCTGCAAACCCAGGGGAATTGCAACAAGCATCACTTCCACATATTATTTGTTTTCCAATGCGCTCTTCAATGAAGGAAGCTTGTTGTTTTTCCCATACCTCTTCAACTGCAGGTACAATATAAGATGTTTGTAACTTTGTAAATGTACATTTAATGAAAATCTTGCATATTCATTCCCTCAAAAAATATTGCTCCTGCAGTAAACATATTACTCCATGGAATTATTCCTTCATATGCTTGACTTTTCCATTCTGAAATGTGCCTGCTGACACAAACTGAATTTCTTGTGATCATTGTCCCTCTAGAAAATTTCAAAAATGTCTGGGAGGGCAAACAACATGATCTACATACATTCATCAATTCTGCCAAAGTAGATTCGGACACCAGAACATGTTGCTGATCTTCTGGTTTTATATCTTATCAAGCTTAAAGTTCATATGCATATCTTTAAAGTCACTGTCCTCTCCATCATCAGTATCTGAATGTGGTTCATATTCTGAATCATGGTGTGTATCAGGGTCAATGTCATCCTCACTGCTTGGTTCATTTTCATTATTTGAATCCTCGGTTTTAGGAGCTCAGACTGAATTGCTATTGATTTTGCAGCTTGAACCTGAATTTTGTGAGTCCTTGTGGGATCAAATTTAGCCTGAACTTCACACTTCATTTTATTTTTTGTGGTTGGGCCTGAGGAATTGGTACAAACGATGGCATGCCGAGTTCAGCATCATCTACCTCAGGGCACATGCACTTGCACGTGTATCAAGCACATAATTTGCATTGTAACTTTGCATTGCTTGACGTAGAACCTGAAGGAAAAAACAAACAATTATTATTGACAAGAAAAAGCATTTGCGGTATTATGTAGTATTTTTGAAACATTTGAGTAGTCACATGACAACAACTGATTAATTACAATGATGGCCGCACTAAAGGGGAAAAGTAAGTTGAGGGGGAGGCACAAAGAAGTGTTTATCCTATGTCATAGCCTAACGCTCATATTTTTCAGGTGATACCAGTAGTGAAAAACATGAAATTATGCATTCCACTATATTTTAAATACACATTAGTGTTTCTCTAACGTTAGCGTCATGAACAACTCTTTCCGAGATAAATATTTTCCAGTAATATATACAGTAGTATACGCAATAATTCAATTTCCGCAGCACTTGGGGTGGGGTGGGGTGTGATAATGTTTGAGAATCTGAGATCAATAAAGCTTTATTTTATGCAGGTATTATTGTTTAAATACTTCAATTTCATTTTGCTCACGACATTGATAGAAATTAGAGTGCATACAACATATTTATTTACCTCTGCATTCTGCCGTTTGTGATAGGATCCTCTTACTAGTTTAGGTTTTACAGTTGTGAACCACTCGGATCTGTCGGTAGATCTTCCCCCAGTCCTAGGGTTAGAATAATATATGGTACTGCTGTCTGCCTCAGTCTCGACTGTCATTTAAATATCAACTTTTATACTGATCGTTTGAAAAATGAAGACTGCAAAGTCTACGAGTTACCGGCTCAAAGTTTTCACGGAGTCATGGCGGTAACAGGCTGATTCGGACCATGGCTGATTCGGACCAAGCTGATTCGGTCCAAATCACTGGCTGATTCGGACCAGATTTCTGGCTGATTCGGACCAGAGTTTTGGCTGATTCGAACCATGTGAAATATCAATAGGTTTCGTCTGAGATTCAAATGTGTCACTTACATTTGTTTAAGACACAAAATCGCAGTAACATTTATTCATACATATTACAATATGGTAGGGTTATGCCTTTGCTAGATGTATGATGAATTTATTTATATTGTCTATTTTGCTATATACTAATAGCACTATTTAAAACTTATATCTTAAAGGAGAAAGTGAAGTGCTGTACAATTTATGATTCAGTTCGATAAAATATCACATGTCAATATCATACATTTATATTCTTCTAATTTTGTGGACCTCGCAACTATCTTCTTCTTGGTAGTCTCTCGAGTCGAGGAAGACAAGTTGTGCATTTTCATTCAATGGTGGACGCGCATGTGACTCCGGAGTCCGAATTCTGATACACACATGCGGTTGCAGGTGGGGCATGGGACAACGATGGTTGTTGGTATCTGGGATACATTTCTGTGGCGTCTCTCACGGGTTGCGGCAAGACGCTGGCGGCGGTCAGCCTCAAAGGTGGAGCAGGCTTTTCTTGTCAGGGCTCGCCAATGCTTTCTGTCTGAGGCAGCGTGCTCGAGCTGGCGTGGTTGAAGGTCTGCCCATTTGATGTTTGTCTTGAGATTGTCTTTGTACCTCTTGTGAGGGCGGCCTTGGTTTCGGTTCCCCAGGGATAACTCGCCATAGAACAACTGCTTTGGGATTCTGCTTTGATCCATGCGGATGATATGGCCAGTCCATCAAAGCTGGGCCTGGATTATTTTGGCTTTGATGCTTGTTGTGTTGACTCTATCAAGGACTTCCAGGTTGGTTATTCGGTCCTGCCACTTGATCCGCATGATGGATCTCAGGGCTGGTGGAATTGTTCTAACTGACTGATGTGCCTTCTGTAGAGTGTCCACGTTTCACAGCCATATAATAGAGACGTGAGGACAACTGCATTGTACACCTTCAGCTTTGTTGACAGGCGTATGTCCTTGTGCTGCAAGACCTTGGTTCGGAGTTGTCCTAGTGCTTGACTGGCTTTTTGGGTCCTCGCAGTGATCTCTTTGTCCAGAGAGCCATCACTAGATATTGTGCTGCCCAGGTATTTGAAACTGTCCACATTCTTCAGCTGCGTGTCGCCAATGGTGATACAGGGTTGCGAATGGACAGTGTTTGGGGCGGGCTGGAAGATGACTTCTGTCTTTCCTAGACTAATTGCGAGTCCAAATAGGTTGGAGGCTTCAGAGAATCTGTCCACGATTGCTTGTAGGTGAGTCTCTTCATGGGCCATGAGGGCGCAGTCATCTGCAAAGAGTGCATCAATGATGAGTCTTTCTAGTGTCTTGGTTTTCGCAGCTAGGCGACGGAGATCAAACACTGATCCATCCAGGCGATACCTAATGTAGATGCCAGTGTCAATGTCCCGTATGGCATGGAGCAGTACCTGTGTGAAGAGTACTGGAGCGTGGTGTTCGGGGTGCTCTGGGAGGGGTAGTAGTACCTCTGGTGGGTGGCATGTCATGCTCCTTACGTAAATTTAAAAGCCGAATATCAACTTTTTATATGCTCTTAGTATGTCTGCAAAAACAGTAATAACTACCGAACTAAATAATGTGTGTGTTCAGCGGCGTCGCTAGGGTTGGTGTCACCCAGTGCGGAAAACTCATGGTGTCACCCCCTCCAGACTTCCACCATGGATTTCTTCTTCTTCAAATAAGTCCACAGTATAAAAATGACAAGAACAAAAACAAATTAATTGAAGGTCAGAAGGTAAAAGTATTTAAGAACTGTAACAACGTTAACTTATAGTTATTTTTACATTAAACTTACTTTATTTAAAATTTTCCTTTTGGTGTCACCCCTCTGAGATGGTGTCACCCGGTGCGATCCGCACCCCCCTAGCGACGCCACTGTGTGTGTTACATGGTTTTTCTTATAATAGTTCACATGGTCCGAATCAGCCCGTCATCTGGTCCGAATCAACCCGTAATTTGGACCGAACCAGCCACGGTCCGAATCAGCCAGCATTCGTCATGGCGACAGTAATAGATCCAATCCATTCGTCAGATTTTGTCTTTCGGAAATCAGAAAAATATACTAGTCGAATTGTTGTTGCATCCAAACGCTGCACAGAGGGACGTTTTGAAAGATTCTTGGAAAATAAACTCCAATATAAACACTAATAATCTGCCTACTCTCAAGCACAAGTGGATCGTTCACTTGGGATAAAGGAGAAATCCTACCTTCATTAAATATGCAAATATGCAAATGACTTTGTTGAAACGATGGTTTTCATTGGACATTGTGGTTTATAGAAAATAACATTGACGTTGAGACTTGTGCTGCTGGAAATTTAGTATTATGTTATCAGAAAGGTAGTATATATACTTGAACCGTTACTAATAATGCATTGTACGTTTCATTTCAGCGCAGGTAATTACATGTTATTTTGTTTATTATTACAATTTTTTAAGTTCTATTTGAAATTAGACCGCCATTGGTGGCGTTATCAATTTTCGTGGATTGGTTGAATTGCAAAGTTATTTCGCTAGTAGTTTTAGTTTTATTATTATTATTATTATTATTATTATAACCGTATATTTGTACGTTTATACTTTATAATAGACACGTTTTTAAATTAGAACTGAAATTAAACGAAACAGTACGCCTCATACCCATTTATGACCGTTATCAGTTTTCGTGTTTTAGTAATAAGATCGCATTATTTTGTCTACACGGCAGTACTCGTATTAGTATGTATACTGACAGCGTTACTAAGAAATAATTTACATTTTATTTGGGTACTGGCAATTACATTTATTTCCGATTAAAACACTTCTAAGTTTATTACCGTTATTAATTTTCGAGGACTGGTATAAAAAAAAATCTGAAAAACCCACAGGGGCTCTAGTCCGAGTTTCCTCAGACCCTTGCCACCCCATTTTTGATATTTGGTTTTTTATGTTGGGGTGTAGGGTCAGAGCGCATCCCCTATCAAAAAGTTGGAATTCGGCGACACCAGCTGGTGTCGCATGGGGTACTCGCCTACTAACAAGCCTAGAAAACTTGAATGACCTTATATTGAGCCATAATTACATTAAATCGATAGGGAAATAATTTATCTTCTCAGAAATTACAAGTATAACACTGATTGTGTCTTTAATCCGTTGTCGGACGAGACGAAATTACAATGTTGATGAATTTTTGACCTCGTTCGCACCATTTGCATTGCTAGTCTCATGACTAGCCAAATCTCGCGGCCGATACGCATACTACGTCATAGGTCAAATAGTCACGTGATAACAACAAAAACCGCGTTGTCGTGTAGCTTCAGCGTGATCAATCTGCCTCTTTCCAGGACGACGCGACAAAGACACGTTTCCTGTTGGTGAAATCTCAATTATTATGTTGAATACCATGTGTTCTTTTATGTTATTCTAGACATTGCGTGACTTTCATTCACTATTTTCGAGTGTTTGCTTGATCAACATTGGAAAATAATTGTACATATACTATGATGGAGTGTTCCCTGCTGCGGCACAGAGTTTCAGAAGAATAAAACATAAAGGATTGTAGTGAACAGAGATTCATTCTAAATTTAAAGGTGGACCTAGTGCTGCAGAATCACTAGAAAAAACATTATGTGACATTCACGCCTGAAAAATATACATTCATTTGTACTGAATACAGCTTGACAATAAAATCCCTGGATATAGTCAAGACTAATCTTGATGAAGTAGACTAGAGGAGAAATTCAGAAAAATTAGAAAATCAGCCGTATATAGGAAGTAAGATTCAAATCACGCCAACACACCGCGGAATTGCTAAGAAAGCCAAGGTTATCTCAACACCAACAAAAGTATACCAACCAAAGTTGATGTCAAGAAAATCTTTGACAGAAGAAATGGTAAGTACATATATAACTATAATATCTATCAGCATTCTAGACAACCATTTCTTATTATAATTCAGCATAAGTTCTATATTATTGTACAAATGTAAAATCAAATTTTGAAGCTGATTATTCCATGTATGGAAAGAGAAAAGATTAAACTAACCTATAAACAGGCCATCTATCTCTAGGAATAATTGTGACTTTCTGTTTTCTTAAACCAGGTACATGTATCACCTACTGTAAATAACACTTGCATTGGGAAGGCAATATAACTTTTGGGACTCTCATGATACAGAAATGGTCTGTGACAACTCTTTAAACATAGCAAATTTGCCACGAAAGCTGCAGTTTATGTCATTTGTAATGTAGTGAAGCAGGAGATCTGTAGCTTTACAAAAATGATTTCAATGGTGGATTGTCATCAAATTTGAATTTTGAATGGGACAAAATGATGTATGATGCCAATAAATGTTGCCCCAGTTTGCTTGAGCTTGTCAAAGCCAGCATAACCATGAAGCATTACCACAACTCTGTCACAAAATGGATTGGAAGAAAGGTCATCTCTTTAGTACCTGTCATTGGCTTCCTCCTATGTATAATCAGCTTTATCAGAACCAGGCACAGTACTATCCTGCAACAGCTGGTTTCCATCGTAATGTGGTTAGGTGGTTGTAAGAGAAAGGTAACACAATCATTCAATTATAATTAGCAATTTTATCTAAATTGTATTTTTTCATCATTTTTGTTAAAAACCTTCAAAGAAAGGCTAAAGATTTTTTTACCCAGTCTTTAAAAAAAAATAAAAAATGCAGTGTGCATATTAATTAATTTAATGCAAGTTAATTGCCATTTATGCATATTTTATTTACCATAAATATGTTTGTAATGTTTATTGTAACTATGTTTATTTTTTAATATATATATACAGGCCTTGAATTTAACACAAATTTCCTGGTAGCCAGACGGACTAGTGGACTGAGAAATTTACTAGCCCTGCCAAACATTTACTAGCCCTGTCCCCAAAACAATGTCACACACTCGTACTGAGATTAACAACAATTTTATTTCATACATAGCATCATCATAAAAAATGTAGAAGTACAGAAGTATAAATTCTACTTTAAATCATCAATAAATTCACATTTCTTATCAAGATAATCTGGATCCAATTCCAGAAATGGATCCAGGTGTCCTTTCTTGTCCTCCACCTGCACTCTGGGTCCATATGGGGTTTGTTCTGGTCTCCTTACCGATCTCCCTGAAACATTCCACAAATGTATTGCTGATAATGGATCATATGTTGGAATGTCATTTGAATGAAACATGATGAAGAGTAGTTCGGACAGAACCCAAGGTCGCAAACAAGATCTCCAGTCACTCTTCACCATTTTCATCTCTGAGAAACCCCTTTCAGCATCAGCAGAATGGGCTGGGATTGTGAGGATGAGGTCAATCAATGCCACAATATTCTTGAAGTCAGCAGCATATGATTGTACAACTGTGGGCCAAGTCAAAGGATAGATATCTTTGTAACTGCAAGATAACATAATGAATTTTGCTTTTTTTTCCGGAGGCTGAACATCTTCTATAAAACGCCACATTTTGCCTGTCTTATAAGGCGGGAATTGTGCCTCGTTTTGAAATATGAGATGTTACAGTATAACTGACGCGAATTATTTGAAGTCAGAAAAGGAATAACACAGTGTCCTTTATATAAAAAGAGTCCGAGTAAGAAACCCGTTTAAAAACACGTGGCTTTGCCCCCCCCCCCCTTTCCATCAAATGGCTTCTTCTTAATAAAGACTTGACATCAGCGGATGTTCTGCACGATCAAAGCAGTGGCTAAAGTAAACACTGTTATCAAATATTAACATCAAAAGATAATGTTAGTTTCAACTTGGAGAATATGTGATCCCATTAAACGAAGCCAGCTGACTCGGCGCGTTGTATTTAACTCCGAAAACAATAATCAAAATGAACAAAATCATACATAGCGACAAAAATACCAAAAATATTCCTGAGATATTTTTCTAAGGTATTTTTGTCACTCTGCATGATTTGTTTCTTTAGATTTTTTCCTCCTTCACATCAAGAGAGCATCGAACACTTGTGGTATTTAACAGCTCTAATTACGGTCTCATCATTCGAACCTCAGTGTATTGTTAAAATTAATAATAAGCGTGAATATTTTCAATCTTAGATGCCCATGTGAGATTTTAATTCCTATCAAATGCTTGGATATCTCCACGTGTATTCAATTATTTGTTCAATCGTTTTTTGATGAAAAATATAAAAGCTATTCTTACTATCATTGAAAAAGTAGTTGCTTGGAAAATGATGTGTCAGTAATGTTATCATAATAAACTGATCTAATTCTTCTAATTATTTCGATGCAAACGTAAAATATGAGTTACCCGTTTGTGACTCGGAGCAAGCAAAAAAAAAATACCTTCAAGAAACAAACATATAAACAAATTTCTTTGAATAGTTGATGCTATGTTCTTTTGTGTGGTGTAACGTTTCGTAATTTGTTACTGTGGTCGCGTGAATAAAGCGTGATACCATTTAAGTCACTATCAGAATAATACGGATCAATTTCCAAACTGTCTTTGTTAATGACTGGTCCTAAATTGGCGCTGTTAAGTGAATAATAATAATAATCAGATGGCTTCTTGTAATAGAAACACATTTCCGATGCAGAAATTAACTTTATCTTCACATGCTAATATTTTATGACTGTGTTTACAATGGTCGCTGCGTTGATTCTAAAGAATATCGGCCGAAGTCACGTCTTTATTTGGGTATTGAGTAAACAAACTCCGACTGTTGACAACCAAAAACTTACTAGCCCGTCGGACTATTAACATTATGAAAGTTACTAGCCCGACGGGAAATCTACTAGCCTCGGGCTAGCGGACTACCGCTAATTTCGAGCCCTGATATATTCTGGTGATTATTAACAACAATAGGGAAGATATCATCTCTACTGATATTTATACTTTTGCAAATGATCAAACTGTATTTTTTTTTATAAACAGGTTTTTGGTAGTTTAAACAGACTTGGATGATGCCAAAGTATTGATGCCACAAGACGAAGAATAGATGGTCTGCGCCAAGATGATTTTGACAGTAAGGTTAAGCGGTGGAGAGATAAATTGTACGGAAAGGAAAGAGGTATAAACCATTGTGAATGTAATCTAGTTTTATATATGTAATGTCCATGATATATTGTAGTATATCAAAATCATACTAATTGTTTCATTATTTTCATTTTCAGTTTTTATAATTTAAGAGGGTTGTTGTGAAAAGAATTAAAATTGTTGAGTGTCATTCATAAAAATTATGTGTCAGTACTTATTTTTTGGCCACCTAAATATATAATGTTCAACAGCACTTCATCCAAATTTGGGCTATATACTGTCTTCAATTTAGCATAAAAGTGAGACAGTTGTAAAAAAAAATAAGGCATAACAATTTTGTTTGAGGTACACACAGCTGTTAAGTTTTATTAAACAGTACAAGCATTATGACAGTAAAATTATACATATTGTTTCCTTTCTTAGAAAATGCAGATGACACTTTGAATGAGCTGCCCAAGTTAGAGTCTGTTTGGGATGATGAAGAAGAGGAGGATTTGATGGAGGAGGAAGAGCAGGCAGAGGAGGAAGATGAAGAGGAGTATGGGGAAGAAGAAGAGGAATTTAGTTCAGTCCGAGAAATTGATGAATTGACTAGTGTAGAAGGTATATTCAGATGAATAATCAAGTCATTGACATGCACATATGAAATTAGTTTTTAAAATAATAATAATGATAATATTTGTCATTAAAATCATCATTAAATTTATAGTACGAAGAAAAGAAAATCTGAAAAATGTCGTACATCAAGTCAAAAGTTTAAAAATCAAATATCTCCAGGTTTCTGTCACAGCATGCAAATTCTATGATGTGGGGAAAGTTATCAATAATAGTTATTTGAGATATTACAATGTATGTGAGATGGACATGATTCATTAATATCCACTCATAATGATCAGGTTTAATGCGGAAAAAATGATGCCAGATATCCCAATAATTCACGTTCAAAATATAATTGCAACAGATTTTAAATCACTTATAAAAAATTGAAATTGATACTGAATAACATATTTGATATATTGGACAACTTAACAAGGGATGGCAATACTTCTGGGGAATGCATAACATAATGTAAGACAAAGTCAGCCCTCTCGTCCAACTTCCTGTCACAACTGGAATTATGTTGGGGGTAATCCTCATATTACTCCTATGGACAATTCTGGAATATTTATTACCATAGTCATACCTACTGCTACAGTAGCAATCAGAATTCTGATGGTGCTGTCATTTCTATGGATAATATTCATAATGCGCTCCTTTATCTGTGTGGGCATGAACCATTTCTATCAAACGATTCACTATTGCCTTTCCCAATCATAAGCTTTATCATTAAGTGTGGAATGAAACCATATATATAATTGTTAACACATGCTTATAGAGTTTCATCATACATCCATTCTGAATAATCTCAGTGTTTACCCATTCAAGTTCCTCTTTATATTTTTCAGAGCTTTTGGTGACACAAAGTTAAATATTTGGCCTGCGAAAGTATCAAATTTATGCAATTTTATAGACAGTCATGTACATTTATCTAATTTCTGAAAGATGACTTTCATATAATGAATGAAAATTACATGTCCCCCAATTATGACATACAGCATCTTACAAATGTATAGGTGTACTATTTTGACCAGGTAGATTCTTTGCCTAGCCCATTCCGGTCTTATCCGAATGTAATAATTCAGTCTCACCAATGTTAACTTGTGGAGAATTATTATCCAGTTTAATGCCTCTGTTCTTGCAATATCATAAGAGCCTGATTTGACAAAATAAATAGTACAGATTGAAGGTATATGTACTACTACTTTTTATCCACTTGTGCATTAACTATTATGTTAAAATATCTAGGATGTGTACACAGTTTCTTTAGTGATGATTGCCTAATAGTATTTACTGAAATAATTATATTTGTAGCAATATTTATAAATTGCATACCTATTTGGCAATACAGAAATATCATTTAATATGTCACTTCTCAGCCATAGGGTTTGCGCAATATCATTCTTTATTTCAGTTGTTGCAGTTGCAGTCAGTGTTAGTACGGGACATTCAGTAATACTTTGGAATACTTCAATCTTTAGGTACTCTTCCTTGAAGTCCAGCCCCCTGAAACAAATGACAACCAGATTATTCTAAAAGAAGTTTTTTAAAATTTATATTTAAATTTATATTATTAGATATTATTGATCCAATTTCATGATTTAAATTAAACATAAATATATATTAAGGCCATCAAATACATTTTTCCAGTCAGTATGTACATGCCTATTTTTATTCTGTTTAAATATTTGTGTAAATCAACTAAAACGTTTCAAGCTGATAGTAAAATCTTTAATGCATAAGTGACACACACACACACACTCTCTCTCTCTCTCTCTCTCTCTCTCTCTCTCTCTCTCTCTCTGTGTTTATATATATATATATATATATATATATATATATATATATATATATATATATATATATATATATATATATATATATATATATATAAACAGCTAACATCTATATCTTCTTTCTCAATCCCTTCATGTATTCCATGTTCTAATGTTATGGTCTTTCAATGTTTTCACCTGATCAGTTATCAGTGATTTCAAAGGTGATGTGTTGCTTAGGAGAGTGTATCTGCAATAAAATTAGTTTGCTAAACTCTGTATTTAAGAAAATATAATTTGTCACTCAAAAATTATCTTATTGTTATTAACATGTGAAAGCAACTGACCTATTCATATTAAACCTATATCACTGTGCTTAACTTTAATGTGGTCATTCAATTGGGTCTTTACATTACTTTGATATTGAACAATTTACATTTGTACCTGCTATTACATAAAGATAATCTTTTCATATATTTTCAAAGCAAACAATTATAGTATTTATGAACTTAACATAACTCAGCTGTATTTATTCAGTGTTAATCACACTAATGTCAGTTATCTATCTCTATCTCTCTCTCTCTCTCTCTCTCTTTACCTTGTCTAGCATCATTGGTGGGAGAATGTAGCATACGCTTTTCCCATACTCCGTGGGAAGCACAGCAAATGTGTCACTTCCATCAATAACTGAATGTATAATATCCATTTTCAAGAAGTATCGCATTGGCAAGAGATTCCGTGTCTTTACCTGCCATGTTGCAGTATATTATGCACCAAAACTTCTATTCCAGTATTGAGGAAAGAAGACCAAAACAAATCGAAAATAGTGAATGAAAGTCTCGCAATGTCTAGAATAACATAAAAGAACACATGGTATTCAACATAATAATTGAGATTTCACCAACCTGAAATGTGTCTTTGTCGCGTCGTCCTGGAAAGAGGCAGATTGATCACGCTGAAGCTACACGACAACGCGGTTTTTGTTGTTATCACGTGACTATTTGACCTATGACGTAGTATGCGTATCGGCCGCGAGATTTGGCTAGTCATCTGACTAGCAATGCAAATGGTGCGAACGAGGTCAAAAATTCATCAACATTGTAATTTCGTCTCGTCCGACAATGGATTAAAGACACAATCAGTGTTATACTTGTAATTTCTGAGAAGATAAATTATTTCCCTATCGATTTAATGTAATTATGGCTCAATATAAGGTCATTCAAGTTTTCTAGGCTTGTTAGTAGGCGAGTACCCCATGCGACACCAGCTGGTGTCGGCGAATTCCAACTTTTTGATAGGGGATGCGCTTTGACCCTACACCCCAACATAAAAAACCAAATATCAAAAATGGGGTGGCAAGGGTCAGAGGAAACTCGGACTACAGGGGCTCGTATCGTTGTTTACAATGGACCTGTCATGCATGTGCTTTATTGTAGTTATTATATAGTACATTAGTCCAAGTTTCCTCTGACCCTTGCCTCCCCATTTTAGATATTTCGACAACATAAATATCGTATTATAGTATATGTATGACAGGTCAGTTGTAAGTAACGATACGAGCCCCTGTGGAAAAACCAATATGGTGTGGCCTAGCTTCCAACGATACTGGTTCTGTGGTATCTCGATATTTTTTAACATTTCGGTATTTGTTTTATCTATTGCACCACATATTGTGTACTTATATGTACCACATGACCATAGGTTACTAGTTCTAAATCACAAGTTTATTTTGGGAAAATGTCAGGATTGCTGACGCGTACACTATTTGATAAATAAACCCATGAATACTACTGTTTCAAAATAATATCCTTAACCTATGTTCTCAGATAGAATCAATATCTTCTTAAAATTTCTATCACTTTAACAAAATGTTTAGCCAGTTTGTTGTCTGATAATGTTATACAAGAGATAGATCATATGTGTCAAGTGCCAAATTTTTCGTCAGTGAAATCCAGTAATTAATTCATAGGCTAGCCGACAATCAACTGTCTTGGAGTAGAGTTTGAACGGAAAGAATATTAGTTTACCTCGGTCAGACTGTTACAATATTTAGAGTGAAAGCGGACTGAGTGTTTGACACGCTTAAAATTAGAGGATTCCTCACGTAGAGCTGTCAGAGTGATTGGAAACAAATGATAAGGTGACATTTCGATCCTAAGTGGCATTTTTGGCATCTTGATTGACGGTTTTCAAAAGGTCCGCAAGAATAGCATTTATTCCGATTGGTCATATGTAGAGGAAAAGGGGGTGTGTCAAATCCCAGAATCGGGGAAATATATACTACGTATCAAACGAGGTTAGTCAGTCTAGGAAGACCTCTGCAAGAGACGGTCAGCATTTATTAGTTCCAACATAGGAGAAGACTCCGGGGGTAATTTTACAGCAGTGCCTTCGTAATAATAAGCTCAGGAAAGTCCGCCGGAAATCAAACAGCAGAAGCACGTCAAAAAACACAAGGTATTTAACTCAAATTCACCTTTATCATGATGTAATGTATATGATGTTTTTCTTTGTCATAGATGCATAATGTATCGATACTATGATACAAATAGTTCAGTAATACATTGATTTAATAACGTACTTTGATATGTTTCTTTGTTACAGATGCATGATGTGTTCATATTTTTGTATGGATAGTCGGTTTTACAGTGATTTAATAATGTGTTTTTGAATTCTGAATTAGCATTTTTTACCTTATATACTTAGGTAGGTAAATGGGTGGTGTAGAAAACCCGCCGTGTACATTTATGATTGGAAAGTGTTACATTAATTTGAATTTATCATATTAGTAAATATGGAATGTGTGTTATGATATATTGCCTCACTTTACGTAATGATTTACGGGAATATATGACTTTCCCGAATTCTGATGTCGATAATTAGCAGTATAGCTCTATTGATCTGAAGACTTGTATAGTATTTGTTAGCCGTATAAATGATAACACTGATAGTAAGATCTGATTTTTCAAACCTGAAGACGGACTTACAATCTCAACTCTTAAAGTAACGAGATACTTAGGGCGTTTAACCCTTTTCTTTTCAAAGGAAAAATAGTTTGTTTGAAGATCGAATAAGAAATAGCGAGGAAGTCGAAATTCAGAGACGGAAAAAGAAGTTGGAAGACAGAGTTGTGTAATCCCACGTAAAACCAAAGGGCAAGCTCAAGTTGAGACTAACGCAGAAGAAGAAAAACCAGTCGACGAACAAGGTCATTTTGAATCACCCAACAGTCCAATGTTAAATGAACATTCGATTCCATGATGAAATTTACTCTCAGTATTAACGGCTAACTTCATTTATTTTTATTAGTGTTTGGATTCTTATGAATGTATCCATTATTTTAAAGCTTCATTTTATGTATTTCTGAACTAAGTGTACTCAGAAAGAAAGAAATTGTAATTCACAGTGTCATTCTTTTCTTAATTGTATTGTAATTAAATTCATATTTTATCTTTACGGTGGCTCGTGTGTTGTCTTGTTCAAAGTACTATCTCAGATTACCATATCCATTAACCGGGCAAATTACACCGTAGAGATCATCTTCTAGATAACGATAATTAGAGGGAGGCGGTCTTCAAGTGTTGTTTTTCCAAGTTGCGCAATACCTCTGACCAGGCCTTGTGCAATATTGTACTAATAACACCTTGATAACCGGCAGCACCCTTACAATATGATTACTGTGATGGTCAGTGACTAGGAAATCTAATCTTTGTTAGCAAATAAGAATCAAAATGTGAAGCATGTTAATGTCGTTTGTTTGGTGGCTTTTGCATTTAACAGGTGTTGACTTGAAAGCTGCATTATACACTATTACTTTTCATTGGAACACCGGTTGTTGTTAAAACAGTCTTATGTTGATATGTACTTTCATCCTCATATTGATTGTTCATTCTCAGCAACAATCACAGAGCAACTCCAGTCATTGTGGGTGGTTATTTACAAATGTATTTCTTTAATTCTTTCTTATAAGTTTCTGTTGCTGTAGGGCACAGGTGGCATAATGAGTGCCATATAAGTAGCATCCATTTTTCAAGTTGATTACACTTTGTGCATCACAATGATACATTAAATTTCCAACATTAATACAAGTATATGCCATTATCAGATTATTATTTTTTTGTTGCTGGTCTTGCTGCAATATCAGAGTAATTCCCCTTTCACAACTTGGACTTTACATAACGTCTGTTTATTGTTTGTTTCCCACAGCCATCTAATTTATAGTGGAAAATAAATTCATTTTAATACAGATGACAACAACAGACTTAAATTATATCTTGAGGGTCATTGTTTTTATTAACTTACTTGCTGATTGCAGACTTTTTGACCTGAAATATCAAAGCACTCATGTATAGTAGACTACAGAAAATCTAAACAAAAGGAAACAAATAATTCGAATTTTAATCATTTTAAATCAAAAACTGAATTGACTGAGTCTCAAAAATTTTGTGACATAAATACACAAGTTTTAAGACCCTTTTTGGTCTACTTAAATGATAAATATACATTATACAGCTTCATCACTCAAATGTATATTACCGTAGTAGTTGTAAAGACTTAGCTGGGTCTATATACTGGTCCATATCTTCCCATATCCTATACATACCAAATCTTCCCATATCCTATACGTACCAAAATCCATCCAAAAATCTCCTAAAACAGACATTTTACAATCTTGATGGTAATCATATTGATATTTTACAGTCAGCTGATCATTAACATCAGAAGTCTGTTCAGTGGATGCATTAAGTTGAATGATAACTTTGTCAGTGCAAATCCATATCTGGTGACAATAACAATCAGTACTGTTCAAGTTTTACGAATAACATGTCCATATAAATGTACATTTGCCTGTATATTACAGTATGTGTTTTAGATTTTTAACATAGCTTTAAAACAATTTAAGTCATATCACTATAATGTCTGCAGTGGCAGCTTATAGTGATGTCTAGCACTGGTTTATCATTCCCCAGACATGCATCATCATCTTCCACCCAGGCACATTATCCTGACACCATGCCGACCAGTCCTAACACTAACTTCTTGATACTGAGCACCAAGCAAGGCAGCTGTTATTACCATTTTTTGAAGTCTTTGATATGACTCAGTTGTGGCTTGAATCCACGACCTTCCACATCCGAGGTGGATGCTCTAACCTCTAGGCCACCAGAACGGTCACCTGTATATTATATAATGTATGTACTGGTAAATCTTGTGATAATAATATGATTAGTTAATTCTGTCACTTTATTTTTTTCTGTGACACTAATAGGTCGAGCATAAAGTATTTATTCATTGAGTGGAGGTGGGATGTGTTAAAAAAATTCAAAAAGCAGTAGCCTGTATATGTGGCAGGGTAACTGCTAAGTATGTTCTGCAGCGATAGGGATCAATATTCCTTGATATCTGTGATGTTTATGAAGACTAGTCAAGTCAGACACATAACTAGCAAATGAGTTAGATGCAAAGTGCCTGGAATAGACACATTGATTGCCTTTTAGACATGTATTGTCCTTTAATTTTATAAGCGTGACATTCAGAAGCGTGTCTTAAATGAATTACTCATCCTAGCGCCACCTATCATGCACAGATTTTATATGCACTACATGACCATAAGATACTAGTTCTTCTTTGCCAGTGGATTTCTGGAAAACGAGTATGTGCGTGTGTGTGTGTTAAACGTAGCAGTAATAATTGTTCAGTACTATCACTATGATGTCTGCAGTGTGGCAGTTTATAGTGATGTCTAGCACTGGGGCATCATGCTGCAGACATGTAGCATCATCTTCCCCCCCACCGCTCTGGTGGCCTAGTGTTTAGAGAGTCCATCTCGGATGCAGTAGGTCGTGGGTTTGATCCCCGGTCGAGTCATACCAAAGACTTACATAAATGGTACTAAGTGCAGCCTCGCTTGGCGGTCAGCATTAAGAGGTTAGTGTTAGGAATGGTCAGCCTGGTGTCATGTCAGGATAATGTGACTGCGTGGGACATCATGTTACATGTCTGCGGCATGATGTGCCAGTGCAAGACATTACTATAAACTGTCACACTTTAGACATCATAGTGATAGGACTGAACAATTATTAAAGCTACATTAAACACACACACACACGCACATTTTATCAGGCCAAAGAATGTCTTATTCCAAGCACTTTCATACATTTAGATACTGTGTCATCCGAACTATTAGTTCTAGACTAGGAAATTGAGTACTCTTCTGAATCTCTTTACAGTCTTTGTCAGTTTGCTGTTTAACCCCAAAATACTTATCCAAATTTGTGAATGGTATTTTGTTTAAGTCTCAGCATGTATTGATTCCGAGGTCACATGCACTGCTTATTCTACTTTGCACAGAAATTAAGACAATAATAAAATATAAATTTATTGATTTGATGTACTCTTATAAATGACCACATTTACATCTCTGGTTCTTTCTGTCTCTGAATTCATTCACAGTAAATATCAATACATTGTCCCACCCAGCCACCAGTTAGAGCCTTTGAACCTGCCCCCCCAGCTATTGCATTATGTTCTTTTGTAATGTACTCTTTTAATGGCAACCTGTATATCAATGGGTCTTTCAGCCACTAAATTATGTCAATGTAAATATCAACACAGCTAATGAATCAACACATTTATCCACTAAGCAGGTGGCTGAAGCATGACAGGCAAGTCTTTGATTGTTGCCGCCCACCTATTACATCCAAGATAAAACATTGGCGTCCAAATACGCGTGATTAAGCATTTCCAAGACCTCTGAAATATCATGTCCATATAAATTTACATTTACCGTTATTATATAATGATTTATATAAAGCTTGTGGTACTGACCTAATTCATTCAGTCATATATGTTTTTTCTCCTAAACTAATGGGTCATCCATAAAGTATGTATACATGGTGTGAGGGTGAAGTGTTTTGAAAAAGCATTAGCAGCAGGGTGACTGTTAATAAGCATTTTCTACAGCTGCAGTTGTCAAAATCCCTTGATAACTGATGTTTATTTAGAGATGTTGAGCCAGTCAAGTCAGAATCATAACCAGCAGATGAGTTAGATGCAAAGTGGCTCCTATGCCAAGTCAAGCAGAGCCAGTTACTACTTAAAGTTATGAAGTGTGATTACCTTGTAGTGGTCTTGCCCATGGTGCAATTTCTTCATAAATATCTCCAATAAAAGTATTCAGAACCAGGCTAGCATAAAAAAATTGAACTTGATGCTCTTCTGTTATTTATAATAGCTAAAATTCCTGGTGATAATTAATTTTCAGTAGCCAATGTTAGTGAAGCTGATGTTTTTGATATTGTAATTAAGCTGAATATTAATAAATCCTCTGGATTGGATGGTATTGGTCCACGAATTCTTAAAATGGCTGCACAAGTAATAACAAAGCCACTAATGCATATCATAAATTTAATTATAATGATTGGTAATTTTCCAGAAACACTGAAATTTGCAAAGGTTACACATATCTTTAAGAAATGAGAAAAGAAGGATCCAGGAAATTACCGACCAATATCAATTCTATCAGTATTGTAAAAACTATTTTAATTTTTTTTTAGCCATTCAGGTCTATACATTTTTTAAACATACTCACTATTTCATAAAATGCAATCAGGATTTAGAAAATACCAATCATGCCAAACAGAACTTACCAAATTAATTGATATTTGGCTGAAGAAAATGGATAAAAAAAGATAATGGACATATGGCTGGGATTGTTCTCCTTGACTTCAAGAAAGCCTTTGATCTTATTGATCATGAAATTTTGATGCAAAAAATTTAACTGTTACAGGTTCAACAATCCTTCTTTAACACATTAACCCCTAGCGACGACTTGACGGGGTATGAGGTAGCGTCAAGGTCATACATGATACACTAAAGTGGGTGGTATCATTGAAAAGTAGACAGATGTAGCTTTACAATGATAGCAAGTAATCTGGACATTTTAATTGCATTACAAAATACAGAGGGAAAAACCGAAGTTTTTGGACCAGTTTTTTTTTCATCCAAAAATCGCCCATGGTCGGATTCCGGATTTGTGTCCAGATTGTAGACTTTATGACCTCAGATCTACGGAAGACCAGTCTGAGACTCACACAGACAGGTGAACCTGTGCAAAAAGTAGGATAAGGTGGACATTTTGAATAAAGTGTCTTCTACATACGAAAATTATGGGCCCGTTAAGCAAAAAAAAAAAGTCCGATTTTTGTCCTTCTGCTCATGTGCCAGCAAACTAACCAATGAAAAACATTTCCTGTATCATTAGCAACCATTTGTCTAACGGATTATTGATTGGAAATCGATGTATTACGATGTATTCCGAAATAGTCCCCAAAATGTGTTTCCTACTCGCATTTCATGCGAAAACAGCAAAAACCTCCAGGGGTTAATGTGTTAAACAGTCACTTTTCATGATACCACAAAATTTTAATATTCCTCGCGTATTTAATCACTTGTGCGTCAATACTGAACATGAATTACAAATTTTGCCATTCCGAGACAATTTTCTATTTTTTTTTTTTTCGAAAATTCTTGTTAATTAACACATTAACCCCTAGCGACGACTTTACGGGGTATGAGGTAGTAGCCTACTTCAGCAGCAGAGAGTGTGAACAGACCAACTTTTTAGGCGTCAACGATGCTGCCTTCTATTAAATATTACTAGGAAGTCTCAATTTGTCAAAAATAGACCTTTCTAGTAAATATTAACGAGAAGGGTCAACTAAAGGCTTCCTTGTAAGGTTCCATTTAGTAAAAAAAAAAGACGCCATATAGTTGGCGTTCACACTCTCTGCTGCTATGCGCTAACAATTTTTTTACGATGAAAGTCTTAGGATTTCACAAACAGACTAATTTGTAGAACCTCACCTCGCAGATCAATCAAATTATTAGATTGGTCAGTGAGTTTGAAATTAATTCTCGTTAAAGAATTATTATGACATCGCATATAGACTGGATTAGTTGGGTCTTCAATAATTAGAAATCCTGGAGGAGCCGTTGGTGCAAATGAATATAGAATATATCCTTGCTGAGCTTGATTTGATTGCTCAAGATTTATTTGATAGCTGCCTTCGATAACGTCACATACTAAATTCAATGATATCACCGAGGATATATTTACGTTGTTCGGAGCGATATGTCTACCACCGCCATCTGGGTCGTTATTAAATGTCAGAATATTTGTTTGTTGTCGTGATAATTTCCTCCAATCGTCGTGGATTTTCTTAAACCCAATATCGATGGCATAACTGAGATATTTTTTTAATTCGTCGGGTTTATACCCTGGAATTTTAAATGTTTTAATATCCTCTACGCGGATATTGTATGATTTCCTAAATATCCCCTTATGACTTTCGTTTATTAATACTTCTTGAATAATTTGAGTATGAAATGTTTCCATATCGTTGATGATTTTGTTACCTGTTTGTACTACACTAATAAACTCGTCTTTGGTGAGAGAGCCGGATTTAAGGGATATTAACAATAATGAAAAATCATTATTCATCGCGCTCAAATTTTCTTCGATTGAACTAGTGTGAAGTATCTCACGATTAGAGATGGGAGAATAATCTTGATAACTTTTCAATGGATTATCAGGTTTTATCACGTTGGAGACATAATCAGATTTTACAGGTTCTGGTATATCAACGGTTTCTCGTCGAGGTGGTAGTTCAGGCCATCCTAACACTGATTTTATAGAACTCTGATAAATATCAACGACATACCCAGGGGAATTAATCTCGATCGCAGATGATAACGTCGGCTCGTGAACCGTTATAGCGATTTTTGATTCTTTTCCAGTGATAGATTTAATTCTTCGTTGTAATTCATTATTGATTTGTTCGATTTGATATGACCCTGTTGGTAACGAGACAACGTTCCAGTCTGGAGTTCCGTCTTCACGATTTTTCCACGCGAACACCAAGGAATTATTTGGTTGTTGACCACCAAATGCTACCGATCTGATATTGGGCCAGCTATGATACACTCGTAGTTTTGCTAACGCGATCTCGCTCACTGGAACGGGAATCGGAAAATTCACACTGAATTCAGGACGCGTTGAGGTTACTGATATCATGCTTGTTTTCACCGGTGTTGTATTTGTTACTATTTGTTGAAGTAGTTCTTGCGACGACATTGTTATTATTATTATCCCGCTCTAATTTCAGCATTGTCTGTTTATACAATTGAGCCATCGTTGAGAATTCGCTATCTGATATTGTTGTGTCGTCGAGTGACGATGATATCAACGAGGATAATTGCGAGTAACCGGCAGATGCAATGTGAAATTTAATTAAATAATCGTGTAGTTTACTCTGGCTACATGATGATAGTTTTTTTGTGATCCCGGTTAATATACCCGCAATTGTAGCAACCGCGGAAATAGCGATTGGAACTACGACCGGAGCAATCATTGTAACCGAAGACAGTATTATTCCAGCAGCAGTGATTACTCCCGACACCGAGTATACGGTGATATCAACTGCGGTTATTCTTCGTTGGTATTTTTTTATTTTTATTTGATACTCCTCACAGAGAGAACTGAGTTTAGTTTGAAATTCTCTGACTTGATCATAGCGATACTGATACACTGAAGGGATTGTCATTTTATTTTAAAAACACTAGCGTTTTCAATTGTGATTTCCCTTAAAAACGCTAGCGTTTTCAGTTTAATTGTTTACTTAAATCCACTACGAATTCTACATACCACGTTACTGAAACCCTGGCTAGATTTCTATCTGTGGTCGTTATCGTGAATTGTTCAGATACATCCTTGTCGATGATCGTTGATACCGTATTATTGACTCCAGATGAACTACTTGATGATATATTGAACTGAGTCGGTGATACTATTGTTAATCGATAAATACCCTTGACGTCTGCGGTTACGTTTAAAATGTTGTTTGTGGGAGTCCACATAAATGAACCGTGTTGAATAGTGTATACGATATTGTTGGTGCTCTTATGAGGAATTTTTACTTTTTCAATAACGCTTATCATCCTCGTTGCATCCGTTACGATGTTATTAGTGGTCGTTTTAAGCTCATCGATGGCTTTTTTAATATCAGGAAGGTTATTTCAATTTTATCAAATGGGGTTCCGATAAATTTATCAATGATGTTTTTACGAAGCGTTGAAAACTGTTTTACGTGTTTTTCATATTCGGATTGAAGAGCTGCTAGTTCCAATATAGAATCTTTTATCAAGGTGAGTTTTGGTGTGGTCACTGGTGGATTTCCAAAAAATTCTAGCAGGGGTTTATCAATTTGGTCAATTGTATTTCTTTGTGTTTCACTAAACTGATCAAATACAACTATATGATCGTCATACTTATCATTGAGCGATTTCAATGAATTCGCCGTGTTATCGAATGTTGCTAATTTATCCGTAATTGTTGAAACAAGTACACCTGGTTTGAGTTTACCCTGATCGGAAAATAACGCGATAGCATCCTCTGCTGCATCTCGTCGTTTAACCAAAATATCATCGAGAGAGACATTACTAGTTTTCAATTTACCCTGGCGATCGCCAAATACAACTATTTCACCAGGATCAACACTTGCTAGGTTTAACGTTTCGGCTATTTCATCTTCGATTAGTATTTTAACATCCTTGATTTTATCAAGGATTTCAACTCCACCAGTATCCGGTTTCTTCAGCGTTGATAAAGGTCGTCCCCAAATATCAATCATTGTTATCATAAAAATCTTTTCTCTGTCTAAATCCAGCGGATTTTCAATCTAAAAGATTTTCAATCAAAGATTTTCAATCCAACGACCGCTAGTATACTCATTCACTACTATATAGGGTGGTTTTGATTGAGGAATCTTTGATTCCTTTGAAATAGCATCAAGTACGTTTAATACTTCATTGCCACATATGGGTGGGTCAAGCATTGTTTGTGTTGGTAACGTGGAATACCAACGGGGTATTTTTAGTTTACTTACATAGCGGTTAAATTCTTTTGGCGGCGCTAGTCCATATGAGTCAAAATAAATAATCCCGCGTGGATCAATCGCGTATGCAACCCAGTGAGTTCCAGGTCCATCGCTGTTATCTAGATTAATAATGCCGGTTTCAACGTGATTTGGTTGTGCCGGTAACTGATCTTTCATAAAAACAAAAGTTTTTAATCGCGAGTTTTTTAGCGGCATCAATTAAATCAAAATTGGACATAGGAACCATAGGTTCCTCAATCGAAGATTCCCGAGTTAGTAAACCGGTCCTAGTCTCAGGCCGCTTCCGCTGTACCATGAATACGGGGTTCCTGGTAGTCTTAGACCCTTTCCTTTTTTTTACCAGCGCGGACGGATCCACCAGTTGCTTTCTTTAGTGCCATTCCTGCCGCGGTACCAACGGCTCCTAACGCTGCCGCTTTAGCCACCGCTGGGGCCGCTGCGGCAATCAACCCTGGAATCAACCCTAACAGCGGGAATATACCACCAGTCTTTTCCATGTTTTTAATCGCGCTCGCAGAAAGAGTAACCTGAACTCCTTTTTTTTCTTTAAACGCTTTATTAAAATGATTAATCTGAGTTTTCGTCAGCGATAGTTTATTCCCTCCGCCATTCATTTGATTAGGTTTCAGCGTTATTGTGGTTCCGCATTGCTTAGCTGATTTGGATTGTAATTTTTTTAACTGACCAGGTGTCAACGTAACATTGATATTACTATACGACATTATACAAAACAGATTGATTCTAAATCGCAAGCGATTTTCATTGCACAGCAATTTTCAATCAAATATTTTCCACTGGTGCATCTACCAGTCTCATTCGTCCACCAACACCCTCGAGTATCATTGATTTATCACTGAGAATGACAGCAACCGCTCTATAATTAACAATACCACCAGGACGGGTTACACGAGCTCGGAAGTGTATATCAACGACGGACTGTCTCATCAAGTCAAGATGTTCCAGCGAAAAGTAATAAATCGGATATAGATTTTTAAAATCCAACTGTGATATTTGTAGACCAGTATCGACATTTTGATCGCGTCCCATATACGACAGCAACCGATGATAAATTCGTGCAATATGATTTTGACCGTAATTAAGTTGTATATCCTCTGATGGTTCTTGTTGTCCGTTTATTCTCAGCGACACTTCACTACACCCAATTTGATCAAATATCATGTGGGAACGTTCTTGATCGTTTAATCGCGCAGTATTCTGTAGCGCAATAAATATGTGACGTGGAGCTGAAATACCCTGTTTTGATGCTAGATGCCATGTAAGTGTACCATCAATATTAGAATCCATGGTATCTGTGGACGTTGACAACCAACTTAATAATCTCTTTCCCCCTTGATCCATAAATGATAGTAACCGCTGTTCTGTTGACAACGACGGAGTCAACACTGGCATCCACAGTGTTAGTTTTGATAAAACGACTTTACCCGCAGCGGCGCCAGTGCGCCAGATTGCATAATTATCAGTACCCCTTCTCATTAGCGTTATAGTATGCTTTACTCCATAGATAACTTTTCTGACGTTTCTACAAAATCCAAATATGTGATGGAGCGGAATCGCACATGAAAACCGTCGATGCTGTCCCTGTAACGTTGCTACTCGTGTTGCAAACCCTAGGTTGTGATTAGGATTAATATCTACGACATCAAATGTACCAGCTGGTCTTGTATATCCGGCTGGTGCTGGATCAACTGCTGTATCTCGTGTTGCTTTTACTCTAGTATGATAAACGTGTTCAGCGTTATCATTAATATCCTTCGTGAACATCATAGACGGGCCAGCCGATCTAGTATAGTCATCAATGTATCTCGCTAACCCGATTATTCCGGTAGCAATATCAACCTCGCGTTCAATAGATTCGATTTCTCTTCCATCAATGAGATATCTAGCACTTTCAAATAACGCCATGATGCCATTGTTAACAAAACCAACTCGGATAGTTGGGTTATCTGCATATGGTGTATCATCCGCTTGTAAAAGTTCACCTTCAACTTCAATAAAGGCTTCAGCGGGTAAAAAGTATTTACTGGTATCATGAACTTGAAGTTCAATTCTCCCCCGAAGATCAGGTTGTACTGCGTGATAGGCAAAAAATTGATAATCGCGTACAGAATCATCTTTAAGTACTGGGGCTTCCATGTCAAATGCACTATCAGGGTTCTGTTTGAACATTTTTTATTATATACCCGTTGGTCTAAATTGGAGGTGAAAATGTAAATTGCTTGGAAAATCCTCGATTTTTAATTTCAAAGATTTTCAATGAAACAAATCCGAAGGATTTCAATCAAAGATTTTCATCGACGTCTTCGACGTTTGTTTAATCCACTTCCCGCTATCATATTTGCTGTTATATTATCCTGGGCATTGGTGTATGACGGAGTCATCGACAATGATGAAATCATTGACTGTAGTTTTTCATCTACTGTGTTATTTATTATTTTACTAACTCGCGCAGGCATAACTTCAGTAGATGGCAGTGAAGTCATTCCTGGTTTCTTTCGCCGTCGAACTAGCGCTGTTAGTTTATCCTTAGCGGCTGAAAACGCCTTCGTGGCAAGATCACCAACAGCGCTAATACCCTTATCTCGGATAACATCAATTGCTTTCATCGATAATTGTTTTACTAGCGGAGCCACTTTTGGAGCCATTCTTGAAAATAATCCCATTATAGTATTACCGAGACTATCTCCATAGTATGCTCGGTATTTTGGCAATCGTGAGTTTACCACGTAGACGTTAGTTGGTTTATCATGGTTGTAGTGTATGATCATTCTCTATTTAATTGATATTTATCTAATCGCTATGATAACCGTGAGAATCCAAAGAATTTTCCACTAACTCTTCAATGAAATCTCGATATGTTGCAATATCCATGATGCCACCTTGAAATAACCTCCTACAGATATCAGCTGCTTCATTGATTATTTCCAGTGAGTTATTCCCAGCTCGTTTTCCTCCTACGAGTACTTCTAATCGTGCTATATCACCGAGAATATTACCAGGACAGAAACTCGAAGAGTTTCAAACGCTAGAGTTTCCAACTAAGCCACTACCCTTTTTTTTAGTTGTACCAGTTGCACCCTTCTTAGAATCAGCCTCTGCCATTATTTGTATTTCATCAGGGGTTGGGTCTGCTGTGTATACTGGTGGTGCTGATGTGACTCCCCTTACCATAGCTAGAAATTTGTCATAATCAGATTTTATTTTTTTGGTGATTTTATTTTCCCCGCGGTTTGCTAAAAACACCTTATTTGCCCAAACGTCTGAACCATTTACAAAATCTTGAGACGAAGCGTCTTTTAAATACTCATCCCTTTTCTTTTTTTTAACGTTGTCGTTGGTAAATTTAGCTAATTCAGAGTCTGTTTGGATATTTCTGATTGTATTTAACGCATCAACTGTAAATATATTTTCAGGAGGATAGTCCCTTTTTGAAACAGCTCCCGTTTCTTCTTGTTGTTGTTCTTGAAATTCTTCTTGAAATTCTTCAGGTTCAGGTGCTGGTGAGGAAATATCAACATCACCTAATCGTTCAATTTCTTCCTGAAGTTCTCGTTGTTGTTCTTCTTGTCGTCTTGCAGTAGTTATTATATCACCAGGAAGTGTTTTTAATGATTTTTTTGTTTGTTTAGTTCGTTTTGCTATTTTTTCAAGTTCACCAAGAAGAGGTCTCTCTACTCGTTTTCCTTCTTTAGGGATATCACCGTATATAGCTCGTTCAGTAGCTGTTTTTACACCCTCAGTTGCAGTAACAATCGGTTTGAATAGTTGTTCAGAATCCTCTGTGAAATCAGTCTGAAGTAATTGCCGCTGTTGAAGTTTTTCACGTATACGATCACGAAGTGGTAATATTTTATTAAGAGCGCTAAGTCGCTCCTTTACGTTCCGTGTGGTCAATGATTGTCCTACCATTATTGAAAGAGTATCAGTATTGTTAAATTGCAATGAAAATCGAAGATGGAAACTCTTTGAGTGGAAATGCTTTGCATTTGTGAAACTCGTTGAGTAAAAAAAAAGAAACCACTAAATTGTACACTAACTTGTTATACTTCCCTGTTGTTGTACTCACACACACATAATTTTACTTCCTCGTTTGCCTAGTAGTGATTAAACAAAGGAGGCTCTCTACGCGTGGGGCTCATCACCCTGCTCCATTAACATTTTTAATTGTCTCACCTTACAATTAATAAGCCTCTTTTGTTCATATTCTAAGCCTAATTGTTTACGTACACGTTCAACGATGCTACATAATGGTACAAAAACATTAACGTCTTCGTTATTGACTAAACTTTCACGTATAAACTTTTGTATCCGCTTAGTTAAAAAATATTTCTTAGCGAGGACGTATTTTCCGGTCTGTTCTGCAAATTTTATGTCCTCGAAATCGGTCATAATTTGATCACAATCTAACCCTGAACATAGTTTAACATTTTGATCTTTAAGCTTGTTGATTTCAATAATAATCAATTTGAGATTTTCAATATTCATATTATATAAAAATATATTTGTTGAATTGCTTGAATGAAAATTCTTTAGAATTTTTCACAAAATGAATTCTGGACACGCTAAGGTGTTGATCATCTTTAGCAGCCCAGAAGCTTAATGCGATTATAGGTGATTATGATTATATAATGGATGACGACGGCACAATTACACATCACCGTTTTGAACCCCCTTGGTGTTTTACATCAAGCGGCGCTCAACGGTTACATATAATCACGAAGCGTATTCCGCAACGAGTAGAGTCTAACTTGTCAAATAACAGATTTGACCTACAAGAGGATACGTTTGGTGCGGGACCGACAAACACATAACAATAGATTATAGGTGATTATGGTATTTACAATGACAATGAATGACGACGGTACAACAATAGATTATAGGTGAATGAATTGATTTCAATGACAATGACGACGGTACAACAATAGATTATAGGTGAATGAATTGATTTCAATGACAATGGATGACGCGGGCTATTTCTACATTCAAGTACAAACAAAACCACAAAATCGAAACTTGGTTTTGAATGTCAATAATAACGTTCATACCACGTGTGACGGTGTGGTTTGGTTTGTACTTGAATTTCGGCTAAGCCCAATTATAACAAAGACGGATTTGTATATAACCACTCATTACAACGAAGTGACATAAAGAGGTGTAGTGCTTGTAATTGTTTGTTTTGTTTATTAGCGATCACTGATAACGTTGAAAACACGCATAATACTTGAAACAGACACTAAAAAAAATGTTTAAATACGACGTGTCTATAAAACAGTTCTGTTAATACTTGAAAAAAGACGAAATTGATTATATTCTGTTCAGATTCATAATAGCGAAACTAACCAATCAAAATCAATGACTGTGTTTAAGATCCGTAACTGTGTCATTGGTGATTTGTCGCATGCGCGTTACCTAACGGAGTTATTCCCCGTGAAATTGCAAAGTTTACGACTTATTCATAAACAAATTGAATATTATTTTTAAAACGTTTTGAAAAAGCGGTCTTATAAATCCCCTCTGCTACTTTTTGTACCGAGGGAGGGCAAATATCGAAATGCCTACCAGCTGCGGTTATTGACTGAAATATTATCTCTGTGTTATTTTCAGTATTAAACGATCTTACGGGTCTAGCATTTTTCGAGTATTTTCCAGTTCCTCCTCGTTTTGTATTTTCACGTTGTGTAATAGCTTGTAGATTCGATAAAGAATTCTCAGTCTTAATGCTATTTATGTGATCAATAACAAAACCATCCTTGATCAATCCGTTAAATACTTCATAGATGAAACGGTGATTGAGATACTTCTTCCCTCCAGCGCTAAATATCAAATATCCATGATTAGACATAACACCAATTGGCTTCTTGAGTCTACAGTGTCTGACAATACCATCACGAGAAGCTTCGTAATTTTCAATAACAGGATGTCTTTGAAATTCTTGGTTCATTTGTATACAATATACTTCTATTTGTCTAATTCGTTAATTGGCTGAATTATAACATTGGCAAATCTGCCTATGTAGTCTTGAGCAGTTTTTATGATTTTGCCGTTGACGTTGTCATTGACGTTGTCGTTGACAATGTCAGGATTTTTTATTCTTCGCTTGTCATAATAACGCTTCAACTCTCTATAACGCTTACCCCCACAATTAACGCATAACTGCGACTTGCCTCTTACACCTACCCCACAACACAGGCAAGCAAGAGGACCTTTTGAACCGTTTCTCACACTTTGCATATGATACCCACAGAATTCATTTCTGCATGATTTGTTACACGGAGTCTTTGATCCAATCATAAGCCATTTGCAATGATTCATTATATAAAAAACTTTTTATTTAAATACTTGTTTTAATTATAATATGAAGGAGTTCAAGAGATTATCGAAAATTACGCCTTGGAAAAATGCTAAATTTAATCTCGATAGAATCTCTGATATACCAAAAAGTCTAATAGATGACAAAACCCTGTTGAGTAAAATCAGTGACTGTTTTAATGAGTTTAAGCGCGATGGAGCATCTCATGCGTGGTCGACATTTCGAATTATCAACAACATCGAAGATATCGGTGTCAATGTACCCGTAATTGATGCTACTATGAACGATACAAGAGCAGCTGAGATACTTTCACACCTTGGCGGGAAATTCCAGCGGAGGTATTTTTTTAGAATAAAATTCATTATCGAAGACGAAGGTGAATGGATTATCAGAGATAAATTTGAACCAATCCTCAAGGATAAAAAATTTGTTATTGTGAGTAGAGATTCCAAACCAGGAATTCTAACTGGAATTGACAAACCATACTATGAGAGATCTTACCCTGTAACAGCAGTTGTTTACGGAATATATCAGCTAAATGATAAGCCAAGTATTGCAAAACTAGCACCCATGAAAACATCGTTAACGACGGAGTCGTCATCGTTAAATTGTGTAGCAACACGGTTAATGGAACACTTCACAAATGCATCCCGGGGGAATAAACTAACTGAACAAAGACGAAAAAAAATAACCGAATGGGAACTGACAGTGAAACAGCGCGGGGCAAAGATTTCTGATATAGCTAAATTAGAAGTATTATTAAAATTTCCAATATCGGTAGCGACGATAACCGGAGAAGTATTATACGAACCGAAATATCAATCGCGAGGAGCTCCTATTGAAATTATTGATCATAACAAACACGCGTGGACACCTGCGGTAAATATATTTCCACGAGAACGAATCGTGAGATATATCCCCGGGGAATTTCTCAAGGATGTGTTCTATGAAGAGAAATTATTTGATGCTATTGTTACGTTGTGTAAAGATGATCCCGTGTCAGTGTGGTTACTTCGCAGCGCTGAAGATTCCGAATCAGGATTTGATCAGTTTGTAAGACCAAATGGAGAATTATATCGCGTTGAAGAATTAGATAACAGAATGAGAAAACTCGCTAATGAATTTTCACCGGAGAGTTTCCATGAAAAACTACTCACGGATAGTTTTACAATTCCATCAGTGGTAGCTCACTTCGCAAGAGAAAAGAATTCATGGCGTCCAACACGAAGTGATTTTCTCGAGGATGTCAAATTGAGTTGCGTCGAATTGGGTCATGGAGGATTGTGGAATACGAAATACTCACGTGATGGTATGATTTCAATTGATATATCCGCGTGTTATCCTGGAAGTTTTCTCGGGTATGGAGAATGTAGTAACTATTTTAAACGATTTGGACATCCCACACATGAAATGACTCGTGTTGCGATTAATGGTCGTTTGCCTGATTTTGATTTAACCGGATTTGCTCGTGTGATATCATTTGAACTCGCTGCAGAGTTACATCCGTGTAGTTATGTTTGGCTTGGTAGACATATATCTGAAAAACACTGGATGCCAATAGTGCTATTGAGATATATGATCGATTGTGGTATGCTAATATCGTTAATTGTCAGTGAAGCGATTATATGCTATCACGCGCAGAAGGATGTTTGGTTACCAAAACCTGATCTAGATCGTATAATTGATGAAATACGAAAACAATTTCCTAATTTCAGCGAGGAAGAAATCATGAAACTATCTAGGCAGTTATTTGAGATTAAAAACAAAGAAGCCAAAGATTTCGGACGAAAAATAATTGGTAAATTCACTCAAGGTGGAAGATTTGACAATGCGAAATACTCTTCGAGGTTGATCATAGACAACGCAGAATACGATTTTATTGTAGCGGATTTAACGAAACAGGGAAAACTTGTATCCCGTAGGGATGCTTTTCTATCCAATGGTGAGAAATTAGGTACGGTTGTTACCTACTGTGATGGATATAGTTGTCAGTACACACATTTGAGAAGTTCTATGCTAGCCTATGCTTGTATTAATCTATTTTCGATGATAAATAGATTTCCAGATACCGCGGTTAGAGTAGCTACTGATTCGATGTATATCCACAACAAATACAGATCAGATGTAGCGGTATTTACAGATCCCGAGGAAGCGTGGGGGCGTTGGCGATTTAAAAAGGAAAAACTACATGAGTATTGTGAATCCGCAGACGTTGCCATCGACGATAAATACTTGAAAAGCAACCATAATCTCTCAGAGATTCAATCAGAATTTTCTAATGCACCACCCGTTTCTGATCCCGTATGTAGATACAAGACAGTTTATTTAAACGGTTGTGGTGGGTCAGGAAAGACAACTCGTGCAATTGAATTATTTCGTCGGTCAACCATGATTGTGCTAACACCAACTCACAGACTCGCCAGAGAGATGATAGCGCGGGGAGTAAAAGCCTGTACTTATCACAGCTTCTTTCGATGGAAAGGCGATACATGGACTCCTGATCGAATGGGCGATAAATTCATTCCTGAAATCATAATCTGGGATGAAATATGCACGGTATCTTTGACAGTATTACAGATATTTCTTGAATGGTTGTTATTGAAAAATACAAAAGTCGTCATGTGCGGGGATCACGGCCAACCACAGCCATTTGTTGGTGGATCTCCACATGAGTGGTTGAAGAATCATGTAGACTATTATGAAGAAATTAATACCGACCATAGATCACTTGATGAACAATTACTAGAATTCAAAGCGCTAATTAGATTACAACCGGATAAAATCCAATGTGAAATAGCGCGTGAAATAATTTCAGAAACTCCCATGAATGATTTTTGGGAAACATGGAGACCAAATGATTTAATAATCGCGAGTAGAAAAATAGTCAGAGACGCGCTTCAGATGAAATTATTTGAATTGCATAAGTGTAAATTTGCAACACTTCCAGTACCACTCTGTTATAGACCTTCTAATACACGAAAGCAGAATATCGACGTTGACATTCCTGGACAACAACAAAAGCAGAATTTAGAATTTAAATGATATTGTGCTGGTTGATATCAGCGTCGTCGAAGATGCATTGCGTGCTGATAAATCACCATGGACGTTAGGTTATGCAGCAAAAATACACTCTTCACAGGGATTAACTATCACAGACACAATTGTTTGGATAGTAGATAATCACATTGAGTGGTCAAATTTAGTTTATCTCGCAGTATCCAGAGTACGGCGAATAAACCAACTTCGAAGAATTGTTGTTGACGATGCCAGTGACGATATTATCAGCGCCGATGATATCACTGGTGATATAATCAGAAAAAAACTCTCTGGTTATAAACAACAGGATAAAAAAAATAATAGAAAATTTGACATTGATGCTGAATTAATAATTACACTGAAGCAACAACAGAATAATCACTGCGCGAGTTGTAATTGTATAATGCGTTGGCAGTATTCGGATAAAGATCCTCGCCAATTTACCGTAGACAGAAAGAATAGCAGTGTAGGTCATACCAACGATAACGTTATGCTGACTTGTCTTGAGTGCAATAGACGCAGAGGTGCTAATTAAGACCACGCGGTGGCAATTGAGTATCCTCGGGGATCACTTGCAGTTGTTGTCGAGTAAATCCTCGCTGAGGAGCAGTTGAATCCAGTCTATAGATTGCTGGTCTACCCGTTGATCGTGTTATACCGGATATCTTATGTACGGTGACGCTCCAAATAGGATCAGTAGCTCTTTTTTTACCACCTTCAAGCTCTCCTGGTTCGTATAAGTACCTTACAATGACATTACTACCAAGAATTGGTTCGTTGAAATCTTTTTGTGGTTGTACGGGTATATACTTCTCTTTAATAGCGTTGACAGGTTTCATATTAATTGTTCTAGTAATCTCATTATTGATTGCGGTAACTACACCTGGTAATCTCTTGACCCATTCACGGGATCGTTTATCCTGGATGAATTCTTTCGCGTATTGATATCCAAATAACCGCTCAGCAAGTGTCCGATTAAACCGTTCAACAATTGCCTGATCGCGATGTAATGCAGTGTGTCCTCGTCTGATGGCGACATTATGATGTTTCATCGTTGTTAAAACAGCGCCTTGAAATTCCTTGCCAGGATCAACTTGTAACAGATTTGGCCAGCGCAGAGGACCTCGTCGATAAATTTTTTCAAATGCAGAAGCTACTTCAGTAGATGATTTTGTCCTTAGCGGTTCTGCTTGTTTGTATCGACTCGCAATATCAACTACGGTTAATGCATATTTGTAACCGTTGTCATGCGGCAGAAATAGTATATCAGATTGATGAACTTCATTAGGAACGGTCACATCAAAATGCGAGTAGTTAATTTGTTTAGGCGCTGGTAGATAAATTTGCCATATCGCCTGTTTGGATAACCAGTTTGCCGCTGTAGTTTTTTTCACCTTTGATGCGCTAGCGAGTTTATTGATTGCTGCGTAACCTCTCCAGTATCCTCTCGGAGAATAATAAATAGATTCCATATTTTTAATTACCAGCACCTAACATCAATTTACCCTTCATAGCAGATTTTACCAACCACGAAGCCAATTTTTCTTTGAAGGATTTATCAGGAATAGCATTTAATGCATGAATTAATTTCACATCTGCTAGATGTCTATGCTGCAAATTGCTGCTTTTATAAGCGACATCATGAGCATGACACGCCTTATCAATAGCGTTTATTGGATACTCGCCGGGTCGGGGCCGATTTTGATCATCAAGTCTGATATCTAATCGTGTTCCCGGTCCACAGTAGCTATATCCTGGAAGGTGCTTTTCTCCTGGATACTTTGCCCACGGTGTTCCTGGGAGTTTTGCTAACTTGGCTGCAATATCACCTCCTCGTTTTTTTTTAAAGGTTTCGTGGAAACAAATCTAAATTTTTTCGTACTACATTGTACGCATTTACCAGAAAGCGCTGATCGATTATTTTTCGTTGTAATCGTCGTCAAGTCATTTGTGCCAGTACGCGTCCTACACTTCACACAATATAGATCCATAATTTATATATAACGGCATGAATGTAATTGATTATTCAGCTACGAGACGACGGGAACCTATTAGACACCATGCAATGTTACCAAATTCTATTCGCGCGATTATCATCGGACCATCTGGAAGTGGTAAAACACAATTGCTACTTAATTTGATAACGAGATGGATGAACTGGGATAAGCTGTACATGATTGCTCCGAGTGTAGATGATCAGCGATGTTATGAAGTGTTAAAGGATTTTAACGAAGCCGCGCGAGAAATTAACGGCGATGGTGTTATTGAGTTTATAACCGATATCGAGGAAGCACCTAGCATTAATGATATTGATGGAAGTATTAACAATTTAGTCGTATATGATGATATCATGTTAGACAATCAAAAGAATCCTGCTAGAATATTTTCCAGAGGCAGACATAAAAACACCGATGTGATATATATCACTCAACGTTACACTCAAATACCAAAAGTGATCAGAGATAACTGCAATATGCTGTGTGTATTTAACGGAGTTGATACTCATACTCTTAGAAATATTTGGCAAACTTGGTGCGGTGGTGATATGGATCATAATCAATTTAGAAATTTCTTTAGCCGCGCTCAGACAATCCCACACGGATTTGTAACGATAAATTTATCAGACCCTCGGACAAGATATCGTGTCGGACTTGATCAAATATTTAGTTAGCGCATAGCAGCAGAGAGTGTGAACGCCAACTATATGGCGTCTTTTTTTTTTACTAAATGGAACCTTACAAGGAAGCCTTTAGTTGACCCTTCTCGTTAATATTTACTAGAAAGGTCTATTTTTGACAAATTGAGACTTCCTAGTAATATTTAATAGAAGGCAGCATCGTTGACGCCTAAAAAGTTGGTCTGTTCACACTCTCTGCTGCTACTTCCATGGTCTGTAGCGTCAAGGTCATACATGATACACTAAAGTGGGTGGTATCATTAAAAAGTAGACAGATGTAGCTTTACAATGATAGCAAGTAATCTGGACATTTTAATTGCATTACAAAATACAGAGGGAAAAACCGAAGTTTTTGGACCAGTTTTTTTTTCATCCAAAAATCGCCCATGGTCGGATTCCGAATTTGTGTCCAGATTTTAGACTTTATAACCTCAGATCTACGGAAGACCAGTCTGAGACGCACACAGACAGGTGAACCTGTGCAAAAAGTAGGATAAGGTGGACATTTTGAATAAAGTGTCTTCTACATACGAAAATTATGGGTCCGTTAAGCAAAAAAAAAAAAAAAGGAGTCCTATTTTTGCCCCTTCTGCTCATGCGCCAGCAAACTAACCAATGAAAAACATTTCCTGTATCATTAGCAACCATTTGTCTAATGGATTATTGATTGGAAATCGATGTAATACGATGTATTCCGAAATAGTCCCCAAAATGTGTTTCCTACTCGCATTTCATGCGAAGACAGCAAAAACCTCCAGGGGTTAATGTGTTAAACTGGCTTAGATCATACCTAAACCAAAGGTCTCAACAAGTAAGCATTGGCAATATTAGCTCTCAAACTCACACTAGGCATTCAGGGGGCCCTCAAGGGTCAGTTTTGGGCACACTCCTCTTCCTTATCTATATCAATGATCTACCATTAAATAATGAATCCACAATTACAGATTTGTTTGCAGATGATGCAAACTTGTATATGTCTAGTTATGATAATGAAGTTAACCAAACAAGATTAAACGCAGGCCTTATTTGACTCCATAACTAGCCTCAACAAAATAGGATGGTAGTTCATGAAGATAAAAAAAAAATGTATGATTTTGGGGACATCACTTAAGCTACACAGGTAAGGGAACTCAAAACACTCTTGCAAGAAATAATCAGCCATTAGAAACTGTCAAACATGAAAGGCTTGTAGTGTGTCTGTAGATAATAATTTATAATAGAATGACCAAATTGATAAGTTTTGTAAAACACTGTCAATAAAAATTGCCCTTCTTAGCAGAATCAAGAAATGTTTACCTACTGTTACGTGCTTAGGCTCGAATAAGCAGCAACACAGAAAGAGTGAAAACTAACAAGCTTGTAAAACTTTAACAATGATTTTTATTAAGTACAATTATTTTCATAAAATAAATAAACTTACGGTTTTAGAGAATCAAATCCAACAAATATAGAATTCACAAAAATAATCCACTAATGGAATTGCAAGTCCTGATAAATAAATGTTCTAATAGTTCCAGGTTCGAATCTTGACGATGTAATCCAAAATGGCTCACAATGTCATGTGATGGACATGGATAAGTAACTTTGAAACTTACAACTTTACTCAATTAATGAAAACCCCAACTAGAGTAACAGATAAAAGTGCTACTATCATTGACCATGTCTATACTAATAAACCTGAAAACATAAGTGAAATAAATGTGCCAGTGTATGCACTGAGTGACCACTACCCAGTCTGTATAACTAGACATGTTCCGAAATCATCTAAAAATGGGCAACACATTGAAATACAATACAGGGACTTTAAACAGTTTGATGAGGAAATGTTCTTAAATGATTTAGTATGCAAACCCTTTCAATCAGTCTGCAATATAGCTGATGTCAACACTGCTTTAGATAAATGGTATCAGATGTTCAATGCAGCCTTAGACAAGCATGCCCCAATTAAAACAAAAAGGGTTAAACACCAAATTACACCCAAGTGGATTACCCCTGAGATCAATGAGGCTAGGCACCTAAGAGATAATTTCCACAAGAAAAAAGACATGAAAAGCTATAGAAAGTGGAGGAATAAAACTAAGCATCTGATAACTAAGGCAAAAGAGAACTACTATAAACAGGTTATTAGTGAAAATAAGAGTACCAAAACATTGTGGAAGCATCTAAAAGAGCTGAACCCAACCAAGAACAATTTTCTTCCCCCTAGACTTAAGCAAAATGATGATATAGCAACATCTGTACAAGACATTGTGGATATGTTCAACAATTTCTTCATAACCATCTCCAGTAACAGTATTCAGAACCAGACTAACATCCCAATTGAACTTGATGCTCTACAGTTATTTTTAAGAGCTAAAATTCCTGAAGATAATTATTTTTCAATAGCTAATGTCAGTGAAGCGGATGTTTTTGATATGCTAATTAAGTTGAATATTAATAAATCCTCTGGATTGGATGGTATTAGTCCACGAATCCTTAAAATTGCTGCACCAGTAATAACAAAGTCATTAACGCATATCATAAATTTAAGTATAATTAGTGGTAATTTTCCAGAAAAATTGAAATGTGCAAAGGTTACACATATCTTTAAGAAAGGAGAAAAGGAGGATCCAGGAAATTACAGACCAATATCAATTCTACCTGTATTGTCAAAACTGTTTGAAAAGCATGTAGCCATTCAGGTCTATAAATTTTTTGAAACAAACTCTCTATTTCATAAAGCACAATCAGGATTTAGAAAGTACCAATCCTGCCAAACAGAACTTACCAAATTAATTGATCTTTGGCTGAAGGAAATGGATAATGGGCATATGACTGGGATTGTTTTCCTTGACTTCAAGAAAGCTTTTGATCTTGTTGATCATGAAATTCTGCTGCAAAAGTTGAACTGTTACAGGTTTGACAATCCTTCTTTAAACTGGTTTAGATCATACCTAAACCAAAGGTCTCAACAAGTAAGCATTGGCAATATTAGCTCTCAAACTCGCACTATGCATTCAGGAGTCCCTCAAGGCTCAGTTTTAGGCCCTCTCCTCTTCCTTATCTATATCAATGATCTACCATTAAATAATGAATCCACCAATACAGAATTGTTTGCAGATGATGCAACCTTGTATACATCTAGTTCTGATACTGAAGTTATCCAAACAAGATTAAACTCAGATCTTATTAGAGTCCAAAACTGGGCACAACAAAATAGGATGGTAATTAATGAAGGTAAAACAAAATGTATGATTCTGGGGACAACACAAAAGCTACACAAGTCAGGGAACCCAAAACTATCGCTTGCAATAAATAATCATCCATTAGAAAATGTCAATCATGAAAGGCTTGTAGGTGTGTCCATAGATAATAATTTATTATGGAATGACCATATTGATAAGCTTTGTAAAACACTGTCATCCAAAATTGCCCTTCTCAGCAGAATCAAGAAATATTTACCTATGGAAACTCGCAATCTATACTACAAGACGTATATTCTTCCAACAATGGATTACTGTTCTAATGTATGGGGAAACTGTGCTAAATCTGAGCTTGACAGGATTTATAAACTCCAGAAACGAGCAGCACGTGTAATTTTAGATATATCTGTTGACCATCCCTCAAAAGCATTATTTACAGAACTCAAATGGTTCACAATATATGACAGGATAGATTTTCACAAGGCAGTTCTTTTATATAAATGTAAACATGGAACTGCACCAGATTATCTTCAGGATTTATTCAGGCCATTTTCAACACAATACCAATATTCTGGTTCAGTTATGTGGAATAAGCTTCCACTACATGTAAAATCTGCTGAAAATATTAGACTATTTAAGAAAAGATCATGAGCATGTATGTGCTTCTAATAGCTAATCGAATTTAGTATTTTAATACTAAACATCTTAAAATAAACAGCAATTATTGCTATCTTCATATAATGTGCATTGTGATGCTCTCCATAAGAGGGCCCCAAGCAACATTAGTCCTTGACTAATGAGTCACTCTCTAAAAATAAAGCATTATTATTATTATTATTATTATTATTATTATTATTATTATTATTATTATTATAGATTTTATTGTTGGTGATAGATAATTTTATAAAGACAAGGAGCTAAGTTATCTGGGCAACTAAAAAAAAGTTAATTTAATAATAAGTAAAAAATAAAATAAAATCTGTCATTTGCAAAACAAAAATCGCATTTTCTCCTATCTGCATAAAAGTAAAATAATCATTTTCACATAATTAACTAAGTGATTATTTTCAACAGATTAATATCCCTAAAAACATAAATTATGGACAATTCAGCATAATAATAATTATTCAGATAGTTACTGGGTTGATTAGCCGAGTATAAATGTTGGAATTATTAGAAACAATTTTAGTTGTATTGTTTACAAATATAAAAAATCTTGTTGAAATATTTTTGCATTAAATATAGATTTGAAATATTATTATGGTAATATCATATCTCTATTTTATGCAACTGTAAATTTTCTACTTCTCTTTGGTTGCTTTTCTGCATTAATAAGTTCTTCAAAGATGTGGTCCTAGACCAGGAATTTTATAAGTCACATAATTAACAAAAGTTTTCTATGTTACTGGTGCTCTACTATATTTTTCATTTAAAAGTGACAAAGTATTATTATCTTTGTTGTGCCGAATATACTTCTCATTTAAATTGGGTTTAATTTGATATTAATCCCTTTATTGTTGAGAGAGAGAGAGAGAGAGAGAGAGAGAGAGGTATGTTTTTTGTGTGTGCAGTGATATATGTCATAATTTGCAATAAGTGAAATGATCTATTTTCATTTTATTCAGACATCCTTTACATTAAATATTACTTCGAAGGAAAATAAGGAGAGAATTATCATGGTCTAAATAAAGTCGTATTGTTCTTGTACAAGGGTACCTGTTGACACATTGATGTAATAGTACATTATAAGTGTTACTTTCTGCAACTTAACTTGGCAAATAACAGTTCGGTATATTCCTTGATAAAAAATTATGTGCATGCAGATTAAAACTAATGGGCTATGTTCCTTGTGAGTATATGTTTTTCACATGTCAACAGTATTTATCACATAATAAATTTATCGACTTTTGCTCTCTTTACAATAATGCAGTGAAAGTTATATTAATAGGTTGCCTGCAATTGAATGTTTGATGAATCAAACTTGACCAAACATTTTGACTCAATCAGGCAGAAACTGGAATTTAATTTTTACCGATGAAATTCCCTTCTACAACTTTTTTCAAAGCCACCTATGACAGCCACCAGTTGTGAATCACACCCAACTTGCTCCATTGACACGTATATGCTCATGTTAGTAACCTGTCCACTTGGTAAGAGTAAGGTTACTAATATTAGTACTACATTTATATTGTGATTTATAAATACCATTAATTTCAATAAAACCATAACACATTTTATGTACTAAGAGATTGCATTTTTGCTGCTAGCGCTATGCATTATGATTAAGGCTTTCTTTACACATGTTAACAGGTCTTGTAATAATTATTAAAAGGAGAGAAATGAAACATATGTAATATGTATGTCCATCTTAGTTATATTTTAACTCTTTTTCATTGTTAAATTCCATAATCTGTTTGTATTTAGATATTATTGTTACTGTTTTTCTGTATTTAAAAAATATTGAATAAAACATTTATCTTCGTCAAATATTTCTTTAGTACTTGAATATACAGAGGCCAATGTCAATATAATGCGACTGGGTGGGATAACATGTTACATGTCTGCATCACAATTTCCCAGACACAAATAAAAACAGCCTCTGGTGGTTGAATTGTTTAAGACATTGTCATATGCACCCTGGGTTTCATAAATCTCATTAATAATGCCACTACATAAAGCCCATGAGTGTGTTTGATAAATGGTATTAACAATATAAAGCTTAGGTAGACTTAAATAAGTCATATATCAGCAGAGGATGCTATGTATCATTATATTAAGGCACACACATTTATATAAAAATGCAAGTCCTTGGTTAATCTAGTTGCAAAATATGAGCAAACATTTTGTTTCCTCCCTCCTGTTATTTAATACAGAATTTACTGTATGCATGTTTAAAGTTCTCTTTGTCATGTCAGAAATTACATCATCATTAGTAAGCAAACAAAAGTTTTCATGCATTATTCAATTCACTAGATGTTCTGCTGGATCACAAAGTTCATACTTCACTCCATAATTCATTACCCTCGTCAGAAACTTAAGTAACTCTGTCATTATATTCAAATGCTATTCAATTCCTATATTTGCATCATACAAATGATAGCAAATTGATGGTCCTCAATTATTTGTGTGAGACTCCTCAGCTGATTTCTATACCACCATGTATATGATTCTACTATTGTACTATTCTATTCTCTACTTCCACCCACCCCCACTGCTTCCTGGAAAGATTATTAAAAAACATTGCATTATTTTGGCTTGGTGATCGTCAGTAAGGACAATGGAAATTTTTGCACATCATGAATTCACATACAATAGCTGCATTTATTTTTATTTTTCGAATTCAGTACAGTTAACATTTATATAAATGGTTAAAAGAACAGCACTGTCACTTTTTCCCGTTAGTTTAACATTCAGAAATTAACTGTGGAATTGTAGTAGTCATACCGAATACTTTTAACAAAAAATGTTATTAAGATCTGCCTCTGTTGCTGCTTAAAATTAAGAGGTTCGGAATGGTCGACCTGAGGAGTGACCTGAAGAGCCAAACTTGCCCTAAACAGCAGTCAAACACCCGGCCCCTCCAAACCCCTCACTGCTGCGGACTTAATTTACGACAGCCCCAAAGGCGGTAAACTACAACCTGTCACCACCACCACCACCACCACAAGACAAATAAACCTGTGGGACGGCCAGGGCAAAGGAAAAAAAAACATGTACACTAAAAAAGACACATCAAAAACGCCGGTTAAAACAGCTCCCCTAGCGTCGGAAAACTCTAACCCAAAATATCAATACCACCCTATGACACACACCATCTTCATAACCAGCCACTCATCTCAATTACTCAACCATAGTTTAAACAGCATCACCAACGCACTGCTCAAAGTCCACGGGGGTGAATTTAAAGTCATAAAACCCAACACAAACTATATCATTGTTCGATGTAGTACTCAGGCTCAAATAGCGAAATACCTAGAAATTGAAATACTATGCCCTCAATGTAGCCCAATGCTACACATGTACCATTATTGGCCATGTATGTGATTCAGAGCAAGAATAAAATTAGTACATTAGAAAGAAGATGTTAGTGAAGTAATGCATGAAATACTAAAACAATTCATTTTAACGAGTAATATCTTCACTTATTATTTGACGCAAGTTTGAAGGTCTCTGCTAAAAATGAATCAACGGTAAATTCTGTAGAATGCTGTCTCATCTGTTTACTTGTACAGTACATGATCTCGCCTGTACAGTACATGATCCAAGGTCTCATCATAAACAGTCAGCATGAAGTAGGTGAAGCAGGAGCCCTCCCACCATTTTTCATGGTATATGTCTGCAATGTGTGGGTGTCTATTTAATCTCATATCCCCATGGAGCAATTGATACACACATGCACACTGTTTTGTTCTATACTTGATATTAAAAGCCTATCAAATGTGAAAGTTTTAATTTGGTGCATTTTTTTCTTCTTCAAACCTTATAACATTTACTTACTGTTTTCATTATACTCAGTTGATAAAGGCTTAGTGAAATGAAGCATATGATAATATTGTTTTTAATTGTGCTACACTTGTGTAGACTGACATTTCATCATCATAAGTCAGACTAAGTTATTTCTTAAGGGTAATGCTGTTATCTTGGATCTGATTGGCTGAATTTCTTTCCAGTCTTTTGCAACCTATATTTGATCAAACTTGGAACATGGACATATATCATCAAGATCTTGGGCAATTTTGAAAGTAAGCATTATTCACACTTTTGTTTAATGCCCAATGGAGCAAAATATTATAAACCAGTGTCAGTGTATTCATCGTCATTAACTTTAGTATTGGTTATAATGCTAAAACAAATTTTGAGGCCTGTGATGATAGGTACCATACACATATTTGTAAGGTGAAGAACTTAATATCAAAGATTACAATCTTTAATTCCAGATATCACAGATGTTACTGCAGGAGATGGCAGAATTTCAAGCATTGGTACAATCGTCATGGTATTGTGCGTCAGTCTCATTGTAGTTGCTGTGACCATAATTGTCATTATATTATGGACAAGAAAAAGAAACACATGCAAAACGTGCTGTAAGTTTTAACTTTTCTTGTAGATGCATCAGAGCCTTTTTGCCAGAACTGCCAGTTTTTTTTATATTATTTTGGACATTCACTTGTCACAGATGCTTTTAATTTTATATACTAAATTTTAGTGGGACTGTCTAATTTTTGTATGTGTGTCAGCGTTTACTCTAGCAACTAAATATTTTTGTTTGTTGGTTTTCTTTTTCAGCAGTACTGGTTATAGACCAGAAGAGCTACTGGGATGGCCTTTTGTCCTCTGTTGATCTAACTTCCATCTGTCCAAGTTTGTTATTTGTACTCCTTCTAATCTACTATTTATACAAACCTTCTCAGGCATCCAATATGGCCACCTCAGCAGCCATTTCGAAAATCATTTTATTGCTAGTAACTTTTGAATTTAAATGCATATAAAAAACATGAGATTTTCACCAGTGGACTTATGATGCTTAGTTGATTCTACATGAAAATGTTTCCTCATAGACACCAAAGAGGCCATTATGAAAATGTGTTAACACTATACCACATAAATGGCTGGTCATATCTTTTGATGGCTGGTTGGTCTTTAATTAAAATGCTGCAAGCCTAACTTGGCCATCATAGATGCCATCTTGAAAATCATGTTATTAATACTCATCCTGAATGAAAATCCATATCAGCATGGGGCTTTCACCAGAAGGTTTCTTGTGGCATACTTGAATATAAATTATGCCAGTGTGATGTCCAATATGGCTATCAGAGTGGCCATCTTGAAAATCTTATCACTGCTCCTCCTACGTGGAGTGTCTTATCAACTTCTAGTTTTGATCAGAAAACTTTCATGTCTGGTTGGTACTAAATGAAAATCCTGCCAGTCTGATAATCCAGCATAGTCACCATAGCAACTATGTTGAAAATCTTGTTATTTTGCTACTCCTCTTAAATTGGAAAATCTTAATAATATGTTTTCTTCACCAGAAGGTTTATCATGATATATGGTCCATAATGGAAATACTGCATAGATGATTTAAAATACAGTTACCAAAATGAAAATGGTGAAAATCTTTGCACACATTCTCCTAAATGGATGTTCATATCAACATAGGATTTTTACCAACAGTTTTCTGGTGTCATTTTGTCCTAAATAAAAAATAGCACCATTCTTACATCCAGTATGGCAGCCACAGTGGCTATTTGGAAAATGTTGTCATTCAGGAATATCAGAGATGCTTCCAACACTCAGTCGTTAATAGAAGAAATTGTCTTGCATGCCTGGAAATTATTTTGGACAGTACTGGGACTCATGCCTGGAAATTATTGTGGACAGTACTGGGACTCATGCCTGGAAATTATTTTGGACAGTACTGGTACTCTTGTTTTGTTTCTGCATTATATTTTGCATAAGCTCAGCACACAGTATTGTATTGCACCCAAATTACTAAGCAACATGTTTGGCAAGGCTGTAAAATCAATCTCTATTTCTACATACATTGATTGCTCCAGATATATGCCTTCATTCTACATTGATGGCCTTATATCCCCAGTCCAGATTGAATTTTTTTTATCTGCTCTGAAAAGGAGGTAGGAGATATTTTTGCTTTAACAGTTTTAAGTTCAGATTCTGTTCTGTTTATCTTGAATCTCAGGGATTAATTCTGGGGTCACTGTAAATTCCTGTACAATGCGTGTTTGAAGTATATTTTAGGTCATGCATTTTGGTGCAATACACGGATTTTAGACTCAATACCATAGATGTCAATACAAGGAGAAGGGTTAGGGTTATTAAGGAATTAAGTCCATTACATGTGGTGCATATACACTCAGTCTAGGGAAACTCAATCACAGGTTAAGTTGCAGCCAAAGTTGATTTTCTGGCACCCATCAATGAATTTATTGCATTGATTGTATAAATTAACAAACAGAAATAACAATCAAGTGAATTTCATATATCATGTACAACTGTATGGTTGTAGCCTTGCTTGTGGTATTTATCCAGTGGCCTGGTTGGGCATTTGCACAGACAAATATTTGCATAACAGAAAAAGAAAGAAAAACATAGTTTTTCCGATGTTTTCAACTGCTGTTTTGTGAGTGGTCCTCTTTTTCACTTTTTTCAGTTGCAGTAATTCTTTTCTCCAGTGTTACAATCAGTCTCTTTTTATTGGAGGTTCTGCCATTTTTATTAAAGTATTGATGTTTTCATTGTTGGTTGTAATAATGACTAAATAATGATTTTGACCAGGTTTTGGGAAATATGAAAGTATATACATGTACATGTACATTTTATATGTATATGAATGAAATAAAATTACACAATTATCACATCCAGAAAAAGAATAACTTATTCAGAGACAAAAGTGAATGACTTGATTCACAGATGACATAAAGGAATGAACTCTGTAAGCCAATGGTCTAATTGGTCATACTAACTTGAACAGATGATGGCTTGGTGTTTAAGATGCACTCGCTGTAACATTGAGAGTGAGAAAAAAGCTGTAAACAACACAAACTTTTAACAGTATCAATCAAATCCAGGAAACGTTTCTAACTTGCTGGTATATTAGACTAAAAGCTGATTCATCTTTTTGCAATAATGGATTAACTCCAAAGACAAACAATGTATACAACCACTCACTTGATTTAAGCACTATGATGACAATTCATAACAAGTACTTTAACAGGTTTACAATCTGACAAATGACACTTTTTTGTGTGATCAAAACAGTCTTCACTATTCAAGAAGCAAGACGTCATTGTTACAAAGGATTACATTAAGGTCAATGATGTCTGTATGTTCTCATGATACTGTCGTTCATAGTGCTGGAACATTTTGCATGTACTTTGGTCTGGTTTACAATCTGCAATGTGACTGCATGCACCATCTGTAAAGTTTCAGAAATCAGTGATTTTTGAGAACAGTTTTAGTTGTCATAGTTACGAAGGATTAATAGAGGTAGGCAGTGTTTATCCATGTGTTTGTGATGCTGTCATTCATAGTAGCCTCAAAATGCATATTTTACCAAGATATTGTCACTCAGGTTGCATTCTTAACAATGCTTTTATATATTAAATTGATAAATGTCTTATGATTGTAGTCATAATGACAGGTGGTTGCTCATAGCAAAGGTCAGACAAGACAGGTTTTACTGTATCAGCATTGGGTTTTCAGTAGAATACTTAAGATGTCTAGTTGGTCCTAAAGAAAATAGTGGTTCTCAAACATGCAATATGGCTGCCAAGGAGGCCATCATGAACATTTTGTTATTGATACTCCAGCATGGATGATCATATCAATATGACATCTTTGCTAAAGGACTACTTGTTTTCCAGTTTGTCATAAAGGCAAATATTGCCAATTTGATATCCAATATGGCCACCCAGCAGCCATCTTGAAAATCTTATTAACACTACTCCTTCTGAATGGAAAATCGGATTGTCATGTGTTTCCACCTTAAGACTTCTTATAATATCAGGTTGGTCATTACTATAGCCACCAATGTAACTCAGGAATATGTACAAAAATTATCACATTAAGAGAAGAACAGGCCAGCTGAAAACCAGACTGTGCAGTTTAAAACTGGATGAATGGCCATCCAGTAATGGTTATAAATGAAAATGGCATCAATCTTGCTATCGTTACTAATTCAGAGTGAATGGTCATCAATCTTGCTATCGTTGCTAATTCAGAGTGAATGGTCATCAATCTTGCTATCGTTACTAATTCAGAGTGAATAGTCATCAATCTTGCTATCGTTACTAATTCAGAGTGAATGGTCATCAATCTTGCTATCGTTACTAATTCAGAGTGAATGGTAATCAATCTTGCTATCGTTACTAATTCAGAGTGAATGGTCATCAATCTTGCTATCGTTACTAATTCAGAGTGAATGGTCATCAATCTTGCTATCGTTACTAATTCAGAGTGAATGGTCATCAATCTTGCTATCGTTACTAATTCAGAGTGAATGGTCATCAATCTTGCTATCGTTACTAATTCAGAGTGAATGGTCATCAATCTTGCTATCGTTACTAATTCAGAGTGAATGGTCATCAATCTTGCTATCGTTACTAATTCAGAGTGAATGGTCATCAATCTTGCTATCGTTACTAATTCAAAGTGAATGGTCATCAATCTTGCTATCGTTACTAATTCAGAGTGAATGGTCATCAATCTTGCTATCGTTACTAATTCAGAGTGAATGGTCATCAATCTTGCTATCGTTACTAATTCAGAGTGAATGGTCATACTAAGACATGCTTTTTATCCAATGTCAGCACACAGTGTTGCTTCCATTACTTAAAACACAAAAATAGTTTACACAGAATGCATCCTGTTGGAAGGCTTTTAATTTTTTTATATTATAATGCAGATAAACTGTAGATAATATGGTTGAAGATAGTAAAAATAGTACATGTAAAACTTCATAAATTTCAAATAACAGTCAGTAGAAATTTGAATAAAGCAAACTACTGGTATATATCGTGCCAAGTGCTCTAGCATTTTAACTCTGCATAGATGTAAGCAGTCTCTTTTACAGCTGGAATTTTTATAAAATTTTCTTGTTTTGTATTTTATTTTGTACTTAATTATAACATTTTTGAAAGTCTTTATTTTCTGAAATTTTCGGTAATTCAGTTTACATTTTTCAAACTTTATCTGGTTGTCATTACATATCCACTTTTATGCAAAAGTGCTGTAAATTACTACTACATGAATATAACATTCTATAGAAACAAGGTGCATTGTTGTAATATATACACAGAAATACTCCTATACTAGCAACCAATATAGTTGTACATGCTGCATATGCTGAATGAGTGAGTCCTAATGTAAACCGCTAACACTTATTCCATTCATGAATCATATATATTTTTTAATTTCTTTGTGTTTGCAGCTGTTGTGTATGAAAACTTGCCAGATAAGAATGTAATCGCAAACCAAAATAATGTAGACGAAAATGCTTCGGAAAATGTGCGAGATGGCGCTGATGTTTATTTCGCTGATGAAAGTGTGTATGAAAACCAGTCTGGTGTGAATAGGCATCTCTTGGTATGTACATATGGAAAGACTTTTATAAGAATGCTTTCCACTTAAAGTATTGATTTCAGAATAATCTCCTGAAAAGAGCGGGATATTTTGTTTTCTGTTAATAACATGCCAATTGGTTTTTGTAATTTGTTCAGACACAATGGGGAAATTTCAGGTACAACCAGAATGATGGTAGATAAAAACAATTCTGTAATTTGCAAAAAAGCGAAGAAAAGAATGAGATTCGTTATCGATTTGTTCTGTTTCATTCTGTATACATTAATATTATCGCAAAGCTTTTTTTATATACAAAATTAAAGTATGATAAGGATTATAACCTTTGTATTAAAACAAAGCAATGCGTACAAAGCAATGAATATTTATTTGGCATTCCAACAGTCAAGTGAATAATTCATTTTGGAAACTTTTTGCTATGTCCATTGTTTTGGAATGTGCTTTTGTCTTTGAAAAAAATGGAAGTATCAAGGTGTAAACATTACCTCTATGAAAATATTTCAACAGATGAACAATGATAGCCTTACCAATGCGGACGTAGAACTGGCGACCCCCAAAGACAAATCAAGGGAAACCAATTATCCATGACCTTGAGAACCGTACCGAATAAACAGAAATTGCATTTGCCTTGGGTGGAGCCATTACCTGACAGCGATAATGAATAAGATGAGATTTTTGCTATACCCCCATGTCTATATACATGTATATGAATATATCTATCACCTGATCGATTTATATGTATATGTGTGTGTGTGGACGCTGTATCAATGATATACCACAAGATGCATTAATTATTCGTTTAAAGGAAAAGAGGCTTGCCGAGTTTCCTTTTAATGAAAACTTTATACAATGGTGGTATATCATGGACACATCGTAGATACTATATATATATATATATATATATATATATATATATATATATATATATATATATATATATATATATATATATATATATATATTGTTTATGTCACATACCTTTGGACGGAGTTGAGATTTATTATAGGCAACTGTGTATTGACCGAATGAATGAACTTACATCCCTGGCAAGTGTGTCTGCTACAAAATGTAGTTCTATGCCTTTTGTGACTATTTACAATCATCTTTGCATATTGATTAGTTGATTGTTTCCTTTTTTAGTTTCTATGTGTCTTCACATTGATTTAATCAATATAACACAGACTTATGACTTAAACATGAAAGAAGTAGAACATTAGAAACACATGATTAACTAGGCCATTCACATGATCATGCTTCGAGTCTGAATAATTTCGGAATATACATTAAGGGTACTCTTAAAACTTTGTCTACTATGCAATTTCGTATTATTCAATGTATTCGATGACTAAACATAATGATTAATTAACTAACGTCTTTATTTCAAAGCCATAACCCTGTTCTAGAAAGAGAAATAATTAACAGTCTTGGATTTTCCAAGTTCTGATTTAGTTGTTTTTGTTGACTCCATTTTGCAATGGTTCCTTACGTTGGTTGAATATTCATCAAATCCCAACTGTTATAAATCCGAGTAGAAAACATATAACATATTTATATTCTCATAACTCTTATCCAGAGTAAACTCACTCATTATTTTCTATGTGATTGATATTTTAATTGAAAAATATACAAAATCAGTTAAAGTTGTTTTAGTTCTGAAACAAAATGGCACCATATGCCCTTCCTAAAGTTGAGAAATCCATTTTGGAATATCTAAGTTTCAATGGAAAATCTAGCTTTCAAAATTATGGACATTCTCTTATTCTGATTAATGTATGATCTCTTATACCAAATTCCAGATCTGAGAACAATTGTATAATTAAACGAATAATCTAGATATTGGCCGAAATGGAATATCATGTCCAATATTGACGTTGTTATCGTATTCCAAGACGAACGAAATGTTTGCTAAATTTACTTTCTTTGTTAAGATTATAATTATTTGATATTATGAAGTATAACTTGTAATAATTATCAGGACTTTATCTTCGTGCAAATTGTGTTAACCATCTACGATGACAATGCTATTGGAAACGATAATTGTGTAACACTAAGGAGAAAGGTCTGTATGATATTTAGACGAAAAGGTTTTAGGATTACTGTAAATATCCAGTTTTTATTGACTTTTTTGGACATTTGACACACTTTAATCAAATTTCACATATCTCGACCATGTAAAGTTTACAACCTTGTCGGATGAAGAGGATACTTTTGACTCAGAGATGATTTATATGTGAACGTGCAAGTGTGTTAAAACAAACCTTTGTAGTTATATTACTCTGTATATACGTTATTGTTTAAAATGTATATACTATGTAAACAGAGTAATTATTAAAGCAGAGAGAGAGAGAGAGATTACATTATTTTATGTTGTAAAATCTTATCCTAGTTTTGGTACTTATGCTTAGACGAAAATACTTGATTTCGGAGCTCGACTATTGTGTTTTTGTAATTCTCATTAATAATATTCCATGAGTCTCGAATGAATAAGTATGGAATAATTATATGTTTGCTTTAGAAGATAAAGTATTTGTTCTACAAAGGAACTCATGCTAATGTTTTAATAGTTTTGGTTTTGTATCTGGAACAATGCATATATTGTATATATGGTTACGTTGACCTTTAGTCAGAATTAAGTAATTTCACACACACACACACACACACACACACGGTTGCAAAGCATTTGACATTTTCTTGGAAGCTGACATCTTTGCATATTATTACAATGAACGTACACGGTTTGCTCTGTAAATGAAGAGTATTTGTAAACGTCTTAGATCTGTTATTCTAACACAGTGAAATTATTATTAAAAGATTCAAGACATTTGTTTAACATTAAAGAAGTTTATTTGAATCTGACAGTTTCTGCTGTTTTCTTGTAGTTTAAATTCATACTTTAAATTTATATTTTAATTGTATATTTTCTCACTTAGAAATCTATATTTATTGTCACTTTGGAAAATAAACTGTTCTATTACTATTAATTGTTTCAGGCTATGCAATTCCTCAAATTTCTCTTTTAGTAAATTTGCTATACCCCCATGTTTATATATATGAATATATCTATCAGCTGATCAATATATATGTATGTGTGTGTGTGTGTGGACGCTGTATCAATGATATACCACGAGATGCATTAACTATTCGTTTAAAGGAAAAGAGGCTTGCCGAGTTTCCTTTTAATGAAAACTTCATACATCGGTGGTATATCATTGACACAGCGTACATACTATATATATATTTTTATTTATGTCACATACCTTTGGACGGAGTTGAGATTTATTACAGGCAACTGTGTATTGACCGAATGAATTGAACTTACATCTCTGGCGGGTGTGTCCGCTACAAAATGTAGTTCTATGCCTTTTGTGGCTATTTACAATCATCTTTGCATATTGATTAGTTGATTGTTTCCTTTTTTAGTTTCTATGTGTCTTCACATTGATTTAATCAATATAACACAGACTTATGATTTAAACATGAAAGATGGTTTTAATGAAAGAAGTAGAACATTAGAAACACATGATTAACTAGGCCATTCGCAATAACGCTCAGCCATTGGCATACCGGCGCGTGGGAGTTAATGCTAAGTAGAAACTAAGCAAAATGACGAACCAACAAGAGATTATTAAATTATTGTGGTATATTTGTAGTTGATCAAAGTTATTTTTTTGCTTCAATAGCAGTACTACTAACCATAAAACTCTCTCGATCTCTCGAGTCCAGGATGCCACATGCGAGAATTCTCTTCGCTTTTCACATATATCTTGCCACGATGGTCCAGAGAGAGCTAGAGAGGGCGGCCTTTGGACATTTTTATATTTAATTAATAATGATTGATATTTAGAACATTATTATAGGCTTACGAAATAACAACAACATAATATACATCACAGTATGTGTACCACGTAACTGAGAAATCTACCATATAATGTCGACAGGGTTTGCGGCATTGTATAATTCATTATAAATCCCAAGGAAAGTGCACACACACCGTCACGACGAAATATATTATTATAGGTTACTTGGTGTAAGTTAAATTTCAAGGTTTTCAACAGGAGCAAATTATTTTCTCTCTCACTCCAGATTTCTGCGCAGTTTGCCCGTTATGCATGGGAAGGAGGGAGAAAGCAGAAAGGATTGCCATGAAATTTTGCACTATATTAAATTCATCTAGAAAATGGGGATTATTAATCCTTTTATCGTTATTTTCTAACGTCCCTAATGACTAATGAGTAGAAATTCATCATTCATCTAGAATTAACAGCACACAGCTGCGAGAACGTTTATATATGCGTATTACTCCATGTAAAAGGTGAACCTTTCGTCCCAAGCGGCGTCACTCTATATTGATAACGTCCATCTTGAGTTACGAAAGTCGAAATTTCCCTTGCTCTTTCCGTCAAGACAAGCCTTGTGACGTATTTTACATTTCCAATTTTGTCAATCGAGTCATCGATCCTCGGCAGTGGTAATGAATCTGTTTTAATCAAACTGTTCAGCTTTCTTTAGTCAGTGCACATGAGGAAATTATTATCTGGTTTCGGCTCAAGAACAGATGGTGAACTCAGGCCACGTTTACTTGGATGTATGAAGTCATTCTCCAACAAATACTGAATTTCCTTTGTCAAACATTCCTGTTTGAAAGGCTTCGTCACGTAATGCCGTGTGGAATCTGTAATTTCATCGTTATGATAGATTTTATTTATACTTGTTAGGACATCTAGAAACAAGTAGTGCTCATATCCAAATAACATCTGTTATAGTTCACTCTCTTCGTGTAGATGTTGATGTGACATTTTATTGTAGAGCTTATTCAATATTTCTAAATTCCGAAGATTGATTACTCCAAAGGTCACCACTAACTCCAGTCCACAGCTTAAATCATCACAGTGTGGGGCATGTACAACTAAATTGATTGCGTGATTAAATGGACTATCTCTATCAACATATACCTTTGCATATTACGACCCCAGTTGTATTAATGATGTAATTTAACTCATTCGTTTTTTTTGTTAACGTCATAAGGGTCATAGTAATTAGTCTGACAAGGATTTTAATGCATGGACAAGATAGCTATATTTTTATCATCAGGCTGGACACACTTTTCTTTTGCATATTTGTCAGTCCTTAATTTCATTTTTGACTTGGTCATAATTATGTGACCGACAAAGTTTGCCATTATTTTAATAAATTGTTCATCAAATGCAGAATAGGTTGCAGATAAGCCTTATGTATATTCTAACTTGGTTTCCTACCATTTGACAACTGTGACAAGATCTACCGTATTTACAAACATCATTTTTAATTTTTAGCCAATAAAATGATTCGAGACTTTGACATAAGTCTTGTTGATCCCTAAATGACCAGCTAAAATAGTTTGATGGCTCAATTAAGACTTTACCGTCTTTACGACGTATAAATATCAATCGCATTGTGTATATCGGTTTTCATTGCCTAAAAAAAATTCTTTAAACAAAATAATAAACAGGAACTTCTATGGCTTCAGTTTCGTTAATGGCCCTCTGAAACAAACAGGTGATCTCACGAGCTTGTTCCTCCATGACAAGTCATTGTTGTTTGTCTCATGACTAGAACAAAGAGAATGAGTATAAAATAGAAGCTCACTGTTATCAATACCTCTTCAGCTAATGTGACCTCATCAAAATGCAGACCAATGCATGTGTTAACTAATGGAATACATTCCTGATCAACATCATTCACAACAGCCTTCTTTGCCATAATTCTAGTAACTGTACAAGCTGGTTATAAATCGAGAATTTATTTTCAATAGGGTCGACTTTCTGATGCAAACAAGGCTTGGCAGATACAGGTGGATTAAAACAGCCTTATCACTTGTTTGGTCATTGCCTAGTAATAAATGAATGCGGTCAATTGCGTAAAGACGCCACTGTTCTGACTGTTAGGGTTTCTTAGATCAAGTCAGATGTCAAATATACACAATGGAGGGGAACATTAGCAAAGCCGCCGGAATAAGAACATTCTCATTAGAAGACTTTTCAGGAAAAGGCAACGTACCTGGTAATAAAGGAATACGAAAAGCTCTTGCATAATTCTCCATAACAAAAGCGAACTGGAGTTTGTTTGACCCAACAATTTTGTTTTGCTTTCAATACATGATCATGGCCTTGATCTTGTAGACATAGTATCATTTGGAATAGGTCTGTCCTGATTCGGTTGCTTTTTTGTTTCAATCTGTAGCAATCCGAAATAATGTGCCCTTTATTCTTGCAATAGGTGCTGGTAAGTAGAGATAAGGATTTCTAATCAGTTTGATCAAAAACTTGACTCCTAATGTTCTGGCTGTTTGAGATTTGAATGTTCTTGTATGAAACTAAAATGGGTTTTGTTTTTACCAGAAGACTGCCTAGTGAAGACTTAACTGAGATAAAAAAAAAACTTTGATAGTCAAGCAATAATCGTTAGCTGTACAAACAGCATGCTCTAAAGTTTCGACCTTTAGCTCATCAAGGATGGTTTTGACGTCATTGTGAACACAATTCCTTAACTCTTCAAATTCTCTACTACTTAGTTCTTCTTCTGACTCAACCAGAAGCTTTCTCACCCCATCGTTAAGGTGTACCATACAAAAAGTCAAAACATTAAAGCCTCGCTTGATAATGATCGTTTTGTTCCTTTTGAAAACATTGAGATCGTTTTCCTTGCAGCTCAACGTGGAAAGTTATCGTTTCTCTTGTCGTTTATTCACTGTGTCATGTGCACGATACCCCGTTCTTTGAATTTTGTCTTACAACTTTACATGCCTGACATCAGCGCAAAATATTCATTTTTTTTAATCGGTTTAAGCCCGGGCTTCAATTAGTTCTTTTCTTATCTCTTTGTAACGTTTATTTCTAGATATCCCCACACTTTTCCAACATGGATGAGTCAATACTTAATGTATGTTTTGTGTTTATTGTTGGAATGTGAGTGTAAGCTGTTTCTTCTCTTCATGAATAATATGTTGAGCTCGAAATATTTAGCATTTAGCTGTAAAAAGAAGGAAACATCGTATGCCATCTAAGTCGGCAATCAGAAGATACATTAGTTATTTGTGTGAATTTATTTCAGTTTATATTAATGTTCACATTTATCCTTCAAACTGCTGACAAAGTTTGAGTTGTATTCTTTAAGCATGTAATGCTTAAAAGTAAATAATGAATTAAAATACTTAGGTAATATCATGCTAATTGCGCTGACAACACTAGGAGTAATATCCCACATGTAAGGTTAGGGTTACTAATACAAGTCACGCTTCTTGCAGACATAAGCTCTGCTGGCAGAACAACAATGCTGCTAATGGTCCTCGAGGTCAATATTATTACTAATGGTCTGATTACTAATATCATTACTAATGGTCTGATTAAGGTAGAAACGATCAACCAGATATACGTGTATAAAGCTGTGAAAAGTAATAAACTGCTACTACTATTACTACTACTACTACTACTACTGCTACTAATAGTAATAATAATAGCAATATTCATAATAATAAGTAACAAGCTTGAGCGTCCCGAAATACTAATAGGGATACAAACTTAGACATCCCGCAATCATTACATAGGCACGTAGCTTAATTGAATAATCTATGGACAAGTTATAGCCATATACATCTTCCCTGTGCTGGCTACCATCAAAGTCAGTAGATATGAATTGAAATAAAATACAATAGCCCATTAAGTTCCTTAACTCCTAATTACACAATGAGGATGAGAACAAAGCAAAGATCAGAATTTGATGAATTATAAGTGGTGTGCCTGTCATATGAATCATACCCAAGTTGATCTCTCTTTAAAACCAAATGTAAAAACAGTTACAACAGCAGCATGACCTCAATATAACTGATATCATTTTGTCAACAGAATCAGATTTTGCTATTTGAATGCAATAGCAGGGTTACCAAGTTGACAAACATTATTTCAGTTATGCAAATTATCTAGTGTGACAGAACAAAAACCTTCATTTAATTAAGTGTAGGTATAATTCAAGTGTAATCCTTGTATTTTGTCAACTTTATCAAGTCAAAACTATAGGCGGATTGAGAGGAGACAGGAAATCCTTACATATGATGTGTTCCATCTTATCTGATACATAAACGTTGCTAGAACGGAAGACCTAACTGATAACAATGTTGACTATTACATTTTCTTCAAATGTTAAGGATATTTAATCACATACAACGAACTCCAGAGCTATGAATATACGACAAAGCAGCATGTGAACTGAATAATATAAGTGCAGTATTCTTTGTCCACTTCTTTTACCAGTTTTCGTGGAACATTAAATTATACCAAGCCACCCTCAGCTAAGACTTTTCGGTAATATTTTAATTTGTGTGCATATCTCTGAACCTAGTTATGAGAAACCTGGAGGCTTATGTGGTGATCCCCCTTTGTTCGAAAGTTAACCTCTTTATGCTTTAGATTTATCCCCAATCTACATTATCGTAATTTAAAAAAAAACTAAAAAACGTTTGAGCAAAATATGCAAAGTATTTATGTTTGGGTTCTTTATTAATGTGTTGTACTTCTTTAAATTCATTTTCCCAGGTTTGTCCATTCGTTTCGTCCCCGACCCTAAATTAAATTTCAAAACAGGGTTGTGTCCACCGTCAGGCATTACACACTGGTTGGTTTTTTCTCCTGGTTTGGTAAATTATAAGTGATCCTTGCCATGAATCAATATATTTGTATTCCTTATGTATGGAAACAATTGGGTGAATTTGTTAATACGCGATAATATTCTTTCACGTATGTAACTGGCTCTATTAAGATTAATGTTACGGATTTGTGTGTACTTGATGTTTATCCATTACATCTGAACGAAAATTTGCTCAGCTTTCATTACCAAGTACAAGGTCTTTACGTCTTAAGTGAATTCGAAATCCGGAGTTCGATTCACTAAATTCTGCATGAGCATCTTTAGCTCTTTGGCCGTGGATGTCACTATTATCAGAGTATTTATAAAGACAAACCAGAATGTTTTGGTTTTTCACAACACAACGAGTTGTGTCAGAAAGCTGTACACTTACGACGGATTCCTGAAACAAACAAAAAGCCTGAGAGGAAAAACCTCATAACAACGTTCTCTGCCTGAATATTATAATATTAATCTCGTAGAGTAGTTCTGTTGAAATTATTTAATATATAATCAAGCAACTTCACTTGTGCGTATGCCTAACTTAGATCATACTATGCGGCTCTAGTCATTACAGGTTTTTTTAGCTGAAATTCGAGACCGCTCCGGTGGCCTAGTGGTTAGAGAGTTCGCCTCAGATGCGGGAGGTCGTGGGTTCGATCCACTGCCGATTCATACCAAAGACTTATAAACATGGTATTAACAGCTGCCTCGCTTGGCGCTCAGCATTAAGAGGTTAGTGTAAGGCCTGGTCGGCCTGGTACCAGGATAATGTGACTTAGTGGGACATCATGCTTCATTTCTGCGGTATGATGCTCCAGTTCTATGCATCACTATAAACTGCCACACTGCAGTAGCGATATGACTGAAAACATTGTTAAAGCTACGTTAAAAATCCAAATCACACACATACACACTGAAATTCGATGGGGATTCGTAAAACTCTACGGGGTTTCGTATAACCCGTGTGATGTTGTCGATGGTGACGTTGGCTCAGATGAAGATAGTGGTTTTCTCGCGGTGAGGGACCACTATATCCTACGTTAGCAAGAAACAATATTCATAATGTCGTTGATATTCTATGCTCTAATTACCATTGGTGACAGAACCAAACCGTATTTATAGCTGTGTAAATCAATTGCTTTGATACCCTTGGTGGTAAATTAAACATTGCTTACTTTTGCGTTTAAAGTTTGAAAGATGGATCACCCATAGAGACAGATCCATGTATCAATCATATTTGTTTATGAGTTCTATACTTTGATTCTTTTTTGATTACTCGTTAAAGTTAAATGTTTCAGGTAGGGACGATATCATTTCCTTGTATCAGTTGTGTATCCCGTTACGCATCATTCTGTTAAACCCATGTTAGACTTTATGCGCACGATTTTTTGTTGTGAGAATCATTCATTATTCATATCATAAGTAAACAAAAACATCTCATTCACGAAATTGTTATTAGTGTCTTTGCCAACCCAAATCCCAACCCGGGTCATCCTATTGCAGTCATATCTATTATGATTATTTTTCTTTCAATTTTTTATAGGTGGACGATATGTTAATTTGTACTGAGGGTTAGCCAAGACTAAACACACAGGCTGGTCCCAACATCAGTTTGGTCAAGAAAATATGTAAAGCATAGAACTTCTGGGGTGAGAATTGAATGTTCTTAAATTTTGATGCGCGATATGCAAGACAAACACAGATGTTATCTTGTAATGCGCTCATTTTAAAGCAGACATCCACAAAGAACAATAAATACTAGGTTAGGGGAAGCGAAAATATTTATTTTGTTGCAGAGGAGAAACAGAAGGGGGGGGGGAGACAAGGCAAACATGTTTCTGAAGATGAGTGTCTATATGATATGCGTATTATAGACTCACATTTACCAGCACATGCAACTGTGACGTGTTCGTGTTGTTGTGTAGAAGTGTTTGATTGATGGCCTCATTTTCTGTGACTACTATGCAAGCCTTCTTATCTTACGCAAGTTAGGTCAAACGCTCCGCTGGCTCATTGGCTAGAACATCCGCTACGAATGCGGGAGGTCGTTAGTTCGATCCTCTGGCCGAGTCATACCACAAATGATACTAACAGCAACCTCGCTTGGCGCTCAGCATTACGAGGTTAGTGTAAGGACTTGTCGGCCTAGTGTCAGGGTAATGTGACTAGGTGGAACATCGTGCTACATGTCTGCGGTATGATGTCCCAATGCTAGACATCACTATTAAAAATCCAAATCACACACACACACACACAAATACACGCGCGCGCGTTTCGTCCTCAACAGCCATAACCAACATAACATAAATGCTTCAATAATCTGTTTATCTACCCATCTGCTCAAATCATATTAGCCGCATATGGTCAACATTTGATTGGATTATGCAGGAACACTGGTGCAAATCAATAGGTTCACAGTAAACAACAGCATTAATTCCTGCGCTAAAAATGTTATTTTAAAAATTTACTAGACTGTGCCTTTAAACTTAATGTAAAATAACGTCTATCTGACCAACGTCACTATGCAGCTGTTAACAAAATGTGACCTTCGTTACAAGTCTATGGTCTGAATGCTAATTATACGTCATTGCTGCTAGAAAACATTTACAAAATGAAACAGGTAAGTTGAATCGGACACACATAATGTTGCCCTTTTTAAAAGTCAAAGTATTACATTAGTACGGTCAGTAACGGAAGCAATAACAATTGGTTTTTAATGGAGTGTAATTGAAATATTTATACTTTTTAGCACGCCATTATTACCTCCTAATTAACATACGTTTATATTACATAATGAGTCTCCTTAAGGAGTAAATAAATTTTATGACTGTGCGTAATTTACATAGACTGATCTTGTTTTTCAAACAAACAGGAGTCGTCAAGAGACTACACAATAACGCACACACATACATATAGACTTTTTGATTCAATTCTTGTAAATATGCATCATAGTCCTTCTTTTCAGCACGAATCCTCCAGTAAATGTTTACTTATATTTAAAGTATATTTTAAGAGACGGGTATATGTACATAGTACAGATTTATAGTCAAGTGAAAATCAATATACATACATACATACATACATACATACATACATACATACATACATACATACATACATACATACATACATACATACATACATACATACATACATACATACATACATACATACATACATACTGTTACGTGTATTTGATTTGGGTCATTTATTTTTATTTTAATTGTTTGTTTGTCAGATTCAAATTTGACATTTTAAGTTTAAGATTCATTCATTAGGAGATATAATTTTTAGAAAGTGGGATGACATGTACTTTACAAATAATAACCAGGTGTCGACTTCATTTTTGACCTGGCTTCAGAGTTGTAAACAAGCTTTTAAAATGATTGGTTGATTCCAAGGAGATTATGGAGCTTTTTTATAAACATCTTTCTATTTTTAGTTGGGTCATACAGTGTGTACGAGATTTTTGGAACGTAAATTTGTTCTAAAAGATTCTAGAAGATCACGTGACCCCTTTCTTATTTACGTAAAAACAGCTATACAAATTATGTTTTGGAGCGAACTATTTAGTAGAACTTGGGCTGTTAGAATATTAAATTGTGTCGTTTTGAGTTACTTTAAATTACCTTGTATTGGAAATTATTTCAATTCGTTTGGATCAAGAGGATTTATTTTGTTATTTATCTGGAAAATAATTGTGCTCATTGAATTTCATTACCAAGAACTGACTTCATCACGTGACATCGTCTTCCATCTTGGATGCTTCACTAAGTTTCGAACTGGGAATTATTTAGACATTGTATTACCAGGACTTTTGCAATTTCTCTAGTGGATTATATTTTGAATTTTGTTTTGGAATAATTTTGGAATTGATTCTAAAAACCGTAAATTTATTTTTCTTTCTGGAAAATATTTGTGCTCAATAAATTGTTTATTAAGTTTTTACAAGCTTGTTATTTTCACTCTTTCTATGTTACTGTTTATTCGAGCCTAATGTTACGTGTTTTTTGATTTGGGTCATTTAATTATTTTTTTTTTATTGTTTGTTTGTCAGATTCAAATTTGATATTTTTAAGTTTAAGATTCATTCATTGGGAGATATTTTTTTAAAAAGTGGGATGACTTCTACTTTACAAATAAACAACAGATGTTGACCTCATTTCTGACCTGGCTTCAGAGTTGTAAACAAGCTTTTAAAATGATTGGTTGATTCCAAGGACATTATGAAGCTTTGTTATAAACATCTTTCTAATTTTAGTTGGGTCATACGGTGTGTACGTGATTTTTTGAACGTAAAGTTGTTCTAAAAGATTCTAGAAGATCACGTGACCCCTTTCTTGTTTACGTAAAAACAGGTATTTAAACTATGTATTGGAGCGAACTATTTAGTAGAACTTGGGCTGTTAAAATATTAAGTTGTGTCGTTTTGAGTTATTTTAAATTACCTTGTATTGGAAATTATTTCAATTCGTTTGGATTCAAGAGGAAATATTTTGTTATTTATCTGGAAAATAATGGTGCTCATTGAATTTCATTACCAAGAACTGACTTCATCAAGTGACATCGTCTTCCATTTTGGATACTTCGCTGGGATTCGAACTTGGAATTGTTTATTACTAGGACTTTTGCAATTTCTGTAGTGGATAATATTTTGAATTATTTTGTGATTAATTTTGGAATTGATTATTAACACCGTAAGTTTATTTTTCTTTTCTGGAAAATGTTTGTGCTCAATAAGTTGTTTATTAAGCTTTTACAAGCTTGTTATTTTCACTCTTTCTATGTTACTGTTTATTCGAGCCTAAGCACGTAACACTTATACATAACCAATGAATCAAGA